>JAHHUM010002343.1:0-688458 GCA_036173005.1 Crenichthys baileyi
AGGGGATGTGAACCGGGGCTTTAGCTATCTTAAAATACACTGAATTGTGCCAGATGTTTGAAACTCCGCCAGTCAACTCAAAGCAGTCAGCTGACTCGGTCTGAATGAAGCAGTGAAGTGGTTCACACGTGATCGGTGATGTCACATGAAGCAAGCTCCGGCCCACTGCTTCACCATAACTACCCTGTCGAGTTTGAAGCGTGCTTTGAAGCCTCGGTGTTAGAGGTAACATCAGTACTCCAACGGTCAAACACACTCCGATCATCGAGGCTCCAGGCGGTCCCCGGCGAAGCCTACCCTTAGCCCAGACTCTGTAGCCATCTCCCTGGCGCAGCGAACCTCGCTCCTACTGTAAGTCCTGTTTTTTGATTCAATCAGCTGTTGAGGGGCAGATTACTCACCTAATCTGTTGTTTTCTTGCAGTGCACCAGCTTCTGGTCGATGGTCCCATTCTCAACATTTCCACTCAGTTAAATACATTTCCTAAAGGGTCTCAGTTCTCTGGGTGTTTACTGCATGTGGGTCAAGTCGGCCTCAAAAACTATGACTATATACACACACACACAACTTGTAATTTTTATGTCCTGTGTTGCATCTAGAATTAAGTAAAGAAAACACACCAAATTAGATAAATACTACCTCAGACATGTTTTTAACTTTCATCTTTCCATACACACTCTCCTTTATTACAAATTTTCCCTGAGAGCAGCAATTGTTAAATTTATTTATGATAATTTAGTATGGGAAACTATTTTCATTATGTGAATGAAAAAAACGGCAACATTAAGACCAATAACTGTGTTAAAACTTTAACCAATGTGTTTGCAGTATCCTAAAAACAAGTTTATATTTTCAAAACCTTTGTTCTAAAAACAATGTAAAATGTTTCATCAATCAAAAAGCGTTTCTGTATTAACCAGTGGCGAGGGAACATTCTGTAAAGTTGTTACATCATGGCTGTGTAGTGTGTATAACAATGTATGAGTTTTAAAAAATCCACCTTTCTACATTGCATCTCAGTTGTATGCCAACGGCAGCTTTTTGTACGACGTCGGTGACTCTGAGAATCTTTCAAAGGCAACCGTCTGTCGTGCCGTCAGGAATGTCACCGTTGCACTCAAACAGTTACTGTACAGTTTTGTGGTGTTCCCCAGTCACAGACCCATATGACTAATGAAAGATTTCCACAGAATTGCAGGTATCAATGAAGGCAATAATTTAGTCGGTATCATATTTTGAGACTTCAAGCACTAATTATCTGTTCATATATTTTAGGGTTTCTAGACGTGATTAAGTGTATAGATGGGACTTACATTACTATCACTGCTTGTTCACTAAATAAAGGAGATCCTGTGGATAGCCAGTCCTCCATAGCATCCATGTGCAGGTGGGCCTAAATATACCTAATCAGTACAAATGTAGTTGAAATAGCACTGTACTGTGAAGATCACATATAAAGCCCTTAATGATCTAGCTCCATCATACATCAGAGATCTCATTGTTCCATATATTACTAGAGCCCTTCGTTCTCCGACTGCAGGTTTACTGGTGGCTCCTAGAGTCTCTAGAAGTAGAATGGGAGGCAGATCTTTTAATTATCAGGCTCCCCTCCTGTGAAACCAACTCCCAGTTTTAGTCCGTGAGGAAGACACCCTGTCTACTTTTAAGACTAGGCTTAAAATTTTCCTTTTTGATAAAGCTTATATTTAATGTGGCTTAAGTTATCCTGAGCTATCTCTGTAGTTATGCTGCTATGGTATTTATGGTATTTCTAGAATTGTGCCGCTCAAGGTGTCAGCAGGTTGGAGTAGCTCTGTTACTTTTGATTCTGATTGATTCTTTTATGGGAACTCTTCCTCTTGTGGTGGATACAGTTTATTTATTTATTTTTTTTTGGGCCCTGTTCCCCCCCTTTTGGGTGCTGTGCGCTTGGAGGTTTTTCCTAATACTTTTCTACTTTTGGACATTTTTTATGATGATTGCCATGGCAAAAGGGGGGGTTTTTTTTACAACTAGAGAAGCTGATTAGTATTTAAAAGATCAAATAAAACTTCAAATACAAACCCCAAATTCCTGATGGTTGAAAAGGAACGCCGTGGACAGAGCAGGGGGAAAAGGGGGAAAGAGGGGAGAAGGAGGGAAATTCAACCTCTCTTTCCGTCGTTATGAAGGCAATGTAGATCGTTGGGAAAAATTTTTGGATGAAATCAAGCCCTACAAAAGGGCCCAGCAGTACTAGAATTTAGTATTAGTGTTTTAGAACATGGTGCAGGATCATATCCCCGACTCCACACTCTCTCTGGCTTTTTAACCATAAAAGACAGACGAGTTTAAAGGAGAGGAAATGAAAAGGGGGTGGGGCTGGCAGTATTTTTTAAAAAACAATGGTGTAACCAGGACATGTTCTTGAAGAGTCCTCTCGCAGTCAGCTTTGAAATGTTCATAAATTTTCCCCATATTATTTACCCAGAGAGTTCACCAGTGTTATTTTGGCAACAGTATACGTTCAACCTTCCCCTGTTACCGACACTGCATGTGATGCCATCAGCTCAGTTTGTTTCTAAGCTACAGACACAACACCCCAATGCTTTTGGCAATATCTGGTGATTTTAAACCATGCTTCATTCTCTGCTACCCTTCCAACGTTCAACAGTTTGTCAGCTGCTCTACCAGAGAAAACAAAACGTTGGATTTGTTTTATGCAAATGTCAAGGACTCATACATCTCTACAGCAAGACCTCCTCTAGGCGAATCACAATCTTGTTTTTCTCTGCTTGAAATATAAGCCCCTTGTTCAGAGACAACCTGTAAAAAAGAGGACTGTGAGAAAATGGTCACAGGAAGCTGAAGAAGCCCTGCAAGGTTGCTTTGAGGCTACAGACTGGGACGCACTGTGCCAGCCACATGGAGAGGATATCAATGCCATGACTGAGTGTGTAACCGACTACATAAACTTCTGTGTGGATAACATCATCCCCACCAGAACTGTGAGATGCTCCCCCAATAACAAACCCTGGATCACCAGCGACCTGAAGTCCTACTTAACAAGAAAAAAAGAGCCTTCAGAGAGGGAGACAGATAATTATTGAGGAGTATATAGAAGCCACTTAAAGTCAAGATAAGAGACAGCAAGGAGATAGCATAGCAATATCAGAGATGTGTGGTCAGGGATGAAGAAGATCACAGGCTTCAAGCAGAAGGATGATCAGACCGATGGAGGTCTGGATAGAGCCAATGAACTGAACACATTCTTCAACAGGTTCAGTTCAGAAACAAGCTCAGCATCCTTCTCTCCTGCTCACAGCCAAACAGACATCCCACCCTCCTTTGACACACGGGGCCCACAGCTGTCCAGTAACACCTGAAATGTTTTATCTTCCACCTCAGCCATAGACTCTTCTGCTTCTAAATGTTTGCCTTCAACCATATCAGAAGATGCTGATGCTCCCTTTGACTCCCCCTTCCACCTGTGTGTCTCAAGAAGTCAGGTGAAGAGACAACTGGAGAGACTGAATAGGAATAAGGCTGCAGGTCCAGATCGTGTCAGCTCTAGAGTCCTGAAGGGCTGTGAAGAGCAGCTCTGTGGGATTCTGCAGCACCTATTCAATCTTAGCCTGGCCCAGAAGAAAGTTCCAGTGTTGTGGAAGACCACCTGTCTTGTTCCAGTACCAAAGAAAACTCACCCATCAGTCCTCAATGACTATAGACCTGTTTCCCTGACATCCCATATCATGAAGGTCCTAGAGGGACTCCTGTTGGCCCATCTGAGTAAGCAAACAATAAACTATCAGGACCCCCTTCAGTTTGCTTATCACTGTGGAGTTGGAGTTAAAGATGCCGTCATACACCTGCTTCAACAGACCCACTGTCATATCGTCATATCGATTTCTCCAGTGCATTTAACACAATCCAACCTGATTTGCTTTGTCAGTGTCAGAGTTAGACACACTTATAAACTCAGAGAAGGTATGCAATGAAGACACAAGCGAGTCAAAGTTATCTTTGGCTGGCCAGGGAGAGACAATTCATTCTTTCAGAGGAGCTGCCCTGTGTCACAGCCTTTTATTGTGGCTACACACAGTTTCACAAATACAAGTCCTACTGAATAAAACTGGTTTTGTCCATATACTGATACAGCCCACACGTCCACATCTGGCATCCAAGGCCCCGAAGATTTGCTGGGGTGCGAACAGTATTCTTCCCAGAACTCCCCCCCCAACCACAACTCCGCCGCGATGCAACCACCCAAATGCAACTCTAAGACAAGAGACAATTCTTTAAATAGTTTTTAAAAGTACTTAAAAGAAAAATTTAAAAAAATTTTCCCAACCCCTTTCTATCAAATTCACCCAACTAAATAAATGTAAATGTCTTTTTTAAAGGTAAATTATAAGGATAAAAAATCTTTTTAAACTAAGCAATGATAATTCATGTAAAATCTTTTAAAATCAGAAACTCCAGAAAATCAGGTGCCTCAACAAACTCCCGGATCAAAGACTACCTTCCAAAAAGACCACAGTTTTGGGACGAAGGGTGTTCCCCAAAAAGGTACAGCGCACAGGAGCACCACAAGGGACTGAACTCTCACCCTTCCTTTTCACTCTGTAAACCCCGACTTCCAGTACAAGACAGACTCCGTCATCTGGGGAAAATACTGGGTGATTCTGCAGCCGTGGGGTGGGTCAGAGATGGAAAGAAGCTGAGTACAGGAAGGGGGTGGACCGCTTTTTGGCAGGTGTGGAAACAATTTGTCTCTCTTTAACGTAAATAAAAACAAAGGAGATGATTGTAGTTTTTTAAACAAAAAGAAAAAGTCAAACTTATTTCCACCTGGGAGAAGAAATGGAGGGGGTAGAAAGTAATACATACCTCGTGTTCACCTGGACAACAGACTGGAGTGGAGAATTTGTGAGGGAGTCTACAAGAGGGGCAGAGCAGACGCTTCTTGAGGGGAAACTTAGGGGCCCTTTTGGGGTTTTCAGCAAAATGCCATATCTTCTGTATGTTTTTTGTGGGAGTGTGATATTTCTGCCATCATCTGCTGGGGAAGCAGCATCAGAGCCAGGGACCAAAAAAAGCCAACAACGAAAGGAAGGTTTGGGCTTTTCGGGGGACTTCCTCGGGAAAACCTCTGGGACCCTTGTGCAAAGAGGATTCTTTTTAAAATGAAAAACATTATGGAGAACCCTAATCATCCTCTTCATCAAAGTTAAAACAAAGAGGTCTTCATCAGAGGTTTTTTCAGATGTGCTGTAAGACAAGCTGTGGAATCCTTCCGCCCACGCCATCAGCACTAAAAAGGGCTCTTTGAAGAAACCTACATATGACTAAAACTTTTAAATTTCCCTTTGGGATTAATAAAGTTTTTTAATTAAAATTGAATTGAATTAAATGGGCTTGATTGCTGGGGGAAAAAAACCCACTTTCACTCTTCCTGGCTACATCCTCATATACTCTCCAATTTTCTTTATTTGCGGGTTTTTAAGTTTTTTAACTTTATTTCTCTCTCTGTTTTTTCTTTCTGGAGCTATATTGGCCTGGCTGTGTGTTTAGTGGGGGCACCTTCGTGGAGTGGGACTGTCCAAGCTGCGGCTGCCAACAATTTAAATGCTCCCCTTATACGGGAAACTTTTTTCCCCTGTCTTTCGTGATTAACCTTTTTCTCTAGTAAGCTCTGGCTGGGTTCAAATGTGACTAACTGTATTTGCCTCTTTCATACTCAGACTTGAAAACTGGCTCGGAGTCACTGCTTAGCTGTCTTTCTCTCCTAAAGGAAGCCACTAAAGGAGCTACAACCATTAATTTTTCACTTTTTTTCCCCATAGAAAGTACTACTGAATCATGCTTCTGGCTCTTTATTTTCCTCTCTGTTCTTCAAACTACAAAAATTGTGGAGATGGCCCCCTCACACTAACCTTTTCTGGTTCTGCAGGGGGTTTTTTTTCCTGCTGAAAGGGAAATTTTCCTCTCCACTGTCACTACATGCATACTTTTATGAGGGATTTTCTGCAAACTCAATGCAAACGACTTCCACTGTCCCACAGCTCGTTTTGGGGAGTGAAAGCGCAAGTCCTGACTCGATGCAATGTGCTGGGTTCCTTAGATAGAAAAAAATTTTAAACCCAAATTAAAATAAACTAAATCTATTCATTGTTTTAAAAGTTTTGGGTTGTTTGGGAATTTTTGTACCGGACGAAATCTGTAAGATTCAATTGAATTGACTTTGTTAATGCCTTTAGACGACATGTGTTGTGAATTGGTGCTATGTAAATAAAACTGAATTGAATTAAATTGAATATGTAATGCAGCCCACATGCACAGACCAAGGTCACTTGGTCTGAGCATGACTCACATATTTTTCATTACTCTACACTGAGTGCTAGGCATTTTCCCCTAATGCAGATAAAAATGTAAACTGTATCCTTTTATTATTCTAGGAGAGTAAACTGTCCCCCTGCCCGGGACGGAGGTCCCCTCCCAGCCCTTTTTTTCCGACCTCTTTCCCTAGTCTGGCCTTGGGGCAGCACCATTTAAAACATTTTTGACCCACACCGTTGACTTGAGTACTAAAATTACAGGGGGCAATGGCTATAAAAATCTCTGATTTACCAATCACTTCCCAACTAAAGACAATATTCATTTAATTTCATTAAGTGTTCTTTATTGCCTGCAAATGAAAATACAGTAATTATTGATATTTTGTTTAATCAAATAAAATCAGGCACCTCTGTGGGCACCTCACCCACATTTAACTGATGTTTCAGCAGCTGTATATCAGTTTGTGTTTTCCACAGCTGTGTTTTTGAGTATTCCTTATTTACTACACATGTAATCAGTTTTAGGGACAGAAAAATATTCCAGTTTTAGCTGCGTGTCTACTGTTTTTCATATTAAGTCATGAGCCAAGGTTGATGTGGCCCTAACAGTGTTGGAACATCCCCCACAAAAAAAAAGCAAATTAAATAGTTCAGTTGTCTGGAATAAATGTGTAATTCAACAATCTTATCTTTGTCTTATCAGTTATAGATGGTCTACTGACTCTCGTGGAGTCAGCAGACCCGAGGAAACAGACTCCAAGCGCTTGTTTCAGAAAGCGGGGTTAACATGCTGTTAGTAGAAAGCAAATACTCTGATTAGACCTACTCAGCTCTATGATACTGAGGGTTTTCGGTTTCAGAACAGGTGGTAACAATTAGGTAACTCAGCTCTGATTAAAGGCAACTAAAAGCACCAGTATATAAGAAGCCCTCATCAATGGAATGCAGATAATACGATTCATCATGGAAACGAGGGGAAATGAAAAGCCTTGAGATGCATATTTCCTGCCAATGGAATATTAATGATGGCATATGGAGAATATCAACACACATTTAAGAAGAAAAGCAATGCTGCTGCTGCAAAAGAGCGCGAGTTACCATAGTCAGAGAATTGCTGACTAAGTCAATGTGTGAGTGATTTCACAGAGATCTAAACCTGTATCCTGGACTCCACATATAGTGTGTGTAGGTGTGTAGGTGCAACCCAGCAGGCACAAATAGGGCGTGGCAGTAAATCAAGTTGAAATAAAAAAATACAGTTAAATCAAGTAAGGTCCAGTCATAAGCTATTGTTGTGTTTAACCTTTACCAACGGAATTACACAGCATCCACTGGCTATATTCAACAAATGTAATAAATGATGGGATTTCCCAACATAATGAATGTGTAGCAAGCTATCTTCACACTGCCAATAATTAATACTGTCCACTTGAAAGTAACTTGAAAATACTTGGATATAAGTGTTACATTTTTTTCTTGCTGAACATGATCAAATTTGAGCTCCATTATAGCTCATGTGAAAAAGGCAGATGCCAGAAGGACAGGTGGGGGTCCACCACCACCACCACTATTAGAAGCAGAAGAGATGAACGTCAGTCACAATAGTGGACGACCTTTTGCTGAGAGCACCTCTGGGCGGACGTCATCTGACCCAACCATCCCCCAGGAAACAAACAATAACGTTAGAAGTTAGTTATTGAAATAACTGATAAGTAGATTCATCCTATTCCCAGCATTGGCTACGACACCTACCCCTTCATCTTAAACAGTCGTTGACACTGATGCTCTTGTAGGTATACAATTTGTGACCATTGTCACTTTAATATTATTAATTAAATATATTTAGTAAGGTGAAGTAAAAGTAGAGTTATATAATTGAAGAAATGTGATGCAGCCATAAGTGTTTGAAATAACCTCACAAAATACAAGCAAATTAAGTGGTTTGCTCATCTATCGTGAAAGTGTAATTTAACACTCATCTTTTGTCTTATCAGTTGTGAATGGTGTAATGTCTCTTGTGCTGCCTTCTGTGCCAAAACTCCTCCATGCAGTTGTAATTATTATTCATACTTTACATGGGTTTCTACAATGGTTTGCAGTACACTCAATTTAGTATCTTTATTTATAGGATGATGATGAAGACACTGTGTCTTCAAGACACAGGTGCATTTTGAGGTATGCTCCATAAAAGTGTAATCTAGCAGAGAGTGTAGCTGAATGAATGTAATTTTTTTCCCCAACAAAACTATAATGGACAATCAGCTGAAGAGGGTCCATACACCTCTGGTGCACAACTTTCCTCTGTAAGAAATTAAACCTTGGCTCATGCCTTCCTATGACAAATAATAGAAATGCAACTGAAATTTAAACAATTTGCTGTCCCTAAAGCTCCGTGTGAAACAGATGTAGTTACAGGAAAAGATAGAAACACGTGCTATCAAATAGGAACACCTACAAATGCAGAAAACAAAACTAGAAATTCAGCTGCTGGAGCATCAGTTAAATGTGGGTGAGGTGACCACAGCAGTTGCAGATTTTATTTTTTGAACAAAATATTGATAACTACTGCATTTTCACTTGCAGGCAATAAAAAGAACTATAAGAAACGAAAGCACTGTTGTCTACATTTGGGGATCGATGGGTAAATCAGAAGTTATTGTGACATATTTCATCTCTAACTGCTTGCCCTTCTCTCATGTCATCGGCATGGTCCACGTCTTCATCTGGAACGATGTCATCATAAATGGGACAGTTCTCGCCTCTAATACTGGCTATATTGTGTAGAATCACACAAGCCACAATGATGTCACCGGCTCTTTCCGGGCCGACCCTGAGTCTACGAAGGCACCGGAACCGGGCCTTCAGCATCCCTATAGTGATCTCCACCCTGGCTCGTGTTCTGCTGTGAGCCACGTTGTAACGGTGCTGCTGGCCAGGCTCAGGCTCAGGCCAAGGGGTCAGCAAATAGGGCTGGCAGGTGCAATTCTTTTGCAATAGGAGGAAAAGGTTTTGTGAAATATAATGTAGGTGTACGAAATTATCACCACAGGCAAGCTCGGCACTCAATGTACACTCACGAAATATGCGTGAGTCATGCACAGACCCGGGCCACTTGGCTTCCACGTTGCTGATGAGGTGGGCAGCATTACATATGATCTTCACAGTACAAAAATACAATTAGCCGTCATGTCAACTACATTTGTACTGATTAGGTATATTTAGGCCCACCTGCACATTGATGCTATGGACGGACTCCCTATTCAAATAATCTTCTTCATTTAGTGAAGGAGCAGTGATAGGAATGTGAGTCCCATCTATGCACCCAATCAAACCCTAAAATATATGAACAGATAGTGCTTGAAGTCTCAAAATATGATACCGACTAAATCATTGCTTTCAGTGAGACCTGCGATTCTGTGGAACAGTCTTCTTTTAACAGTTGTGTGGGTCTGTGACTGGGGAACACCACAAAAGTGTACAGTATCTGTTTGAGTGCAACGGTGACATTCCTGACGGCAGGACAGACGAGACGGTTGCCTTTGAAAGATTCTCAGAGTCTCCGACGTCGTACAAAAAGCTGCCGTTGGCATAAAAACGAAGCGCAGCACAAATAATTTGCTCTGAGCTGAGAGCGTGTCCTTGTTGTGTCGTGCGAGGGATGTGCGGGCTGAGGATATCGTTGAGGTAAATTATGGACTCAAAAATGGTAACGCTCGAAAAGATATTCGTCCGGAAAGGACAAGACATCTAAACGCGGTCTGATCACCCTGTCCCGACGGAGATTTCTGCAGAGTATTTGCGCTCCAATGTCTACAGGCTCCTCCAGAAAAGGACACGCCATTTCTGACACGCTTCCTTATGTCAGGTTTCAGTTTAAAAAGTAGGATAGACTCGGAGTCTGTTCAATAAAACCCAAGTGATACCGAGCAGGATTGGTTCGCAGAGTATGTTGAGGTAGTAACTTGACTCTGAGTACCGGCTACTTGGCTTTTTGAAACCGAATACTCGAGGTACTTTTTCAGACCAACATTTTCCAGTGTATTTCTAATCTTCTGAAAGGCAACAACGCCACATAGAGTACCAAACAAAACTGACTAACCATTGCAACTCAAACTGGGGAAACAAACGTACCCAGTGGAAGCACAATAGAAATAAGAGAAATTCTACATTTAAATATGCTACAGAGCATATAAGGTTAAAATACAATTATGAATAAAATATCAGAGAGAGAGAGATTTTTCTTCTTTGCATTGTTCCCATTCACACCAGATGTGTGTAGTCTCTTCCTAAATGTAGAAATTTGACCAAACAGGTGCAATAATAATTTGCTACAGTTCAGATTTAATTATACCTCAGGTCAAACGTGCAGGGGTAGAATTCATTTATTTATTGAGTTATCTATTTACGAGGTCTCATCAGTGTGATAAGTCTAGGATCTAAAACCTAAAAACAGAAAGAATTCATTCCTATTCCCCTGTTTCAAACACATCCTCTGTTGGTTATAATTAGCTCTTCACCTCTCCAAACCCCACATTTGCAGGCCACTGTGGGGGCCAAGAGAAACTGAATTCTTGAAGGACATGTTGAGAAATGCACCAACACATACGAAGGATATCTTCATAGTCTAAAAGTTAACAGAGACAAAATATAAAACCTTTTTTTATTATTTCTGCTGCTTGTGTCTAAGCTGGTAAACCATTTTATGCATAGGGTAACTACATAAATCAGTTTTTTCAGAATTACTATGGAAACATAACACAATGAAAATGATGAAACTTGAAAAAGCCAGTATCCAGAAAAAAAATCCTTCCCTTTTTCAGAACAATTGTTAGCAAGTTTAGTCCTAGTTGATGGGCTATAAAAAAGCTTTCTTCTCATCACCAAGCTTTCATACCAGATACCAGATTCATTTTAAGTAAAATCAAATAACTCTTTTTCCAGACCTTTTTAACCCTATTGTTTAAAAAAATACTGATGGCTTTGGTCACGGCATATTTTGAAACCTCTGAATGATGAATTTAGCACTTGTAATTCCATGATCTCAAAATTACAATGAATGATTTTTTTTATTGCCATTACATTTCAACATACAGCGAAAATGTATAATTTTTCTCCAACAAAAAACACAACATCCTTTCAACATAATCAAACACAGTGGTTGTTTAAATAGAACATACATACTATAAACAGTGTTTAAAAAAAAGAAAATTCGGACCCCCAGGTTAGTTATAGTGACAGAATGGTCCAGTGGTGGGGGTGGAAGGAGTATTTGGGGTCTGGAATTGAGTTCCCGGGGTAGTAGCTGTTCCTTGGTCTGGTAGTGTGGCTTTTAATGGCTCTGTAGCATCTTCCAGAGGGCAGTGATGTAAATAAGTGGTGACATGGGTGTGTAATGTCCTAAACAATCCTACAGGTTCTGCTGTACCAACATGATCTGTAGACGTTTACCAGGGAGGGCAGGGGAAGTCCAATGATTTTTTGTGCTGATTTAACCACTCTCTGGAGTGCCATTTTGCCTGCAGCTGAGCAGTTTCCGTGCCATGTTGTAATGCAGTATGCGAAGATGCTTTCCACTGTACCACAATAAAAGGATTATAGTAGTTTCACTGAGAGATGAAGCTTTTTCATTGTCCTGAGGAAGTATAGTATGTGCTGTGCTCTTTTGACTATGGCAGTGGAGTCAACAGTCCATTTAAGAAACATTTTGCCAAAATCCAGGTGCGTGCTTCTCACCAAATGTCTAACAAATGAGTCAAAATAAAATTCAGAAGAATTGTCCAAAACCCAATAACTACTCACAGAGAACCTTAGAAAAGCCTGGAGTTTGAAAAAAGTACAATTGTTCCAAAGAAAATAAGAAATGCACTTATCCACAGTAGACCCTATACACGGTGACTGCACAAGACTTCACTGATGAAGAAAAAGTATGTTGAAGCTCATTTTAGCTCATTTTTGCTACATTTTGAACACAGAGCATTTGGATAAGCCAATGCTGGAAGCATATAGTCTTGTCAGAAGAGACCAAAACTAAACTCTTTGAAAGTCATTGTACTCTCAAAAAAGCAAAAATAAAATAAACAAATAATAGTAGGGGGGTACAGGGGTGGGGATATGATGGTGTATGGCTGTTTCTCACATACAATACTGGCAGGCTTCATGTAAGAATGAACGCGATTCTTGACAAGATCCCCACTCAAACTCTATGGATACAACCAAAGATCAGTGTACTCAGATGGATCTTTAAAATTTGGAGACAGTTGGTGTGGATGTATTTGTCCAGAAACACGCATGCACAATGCATGTGACTAGTTTCTACATACAGAAGAAGTCTTGAAGTAAAATTCTTTTGACACACTTGTACATACACATACATACATGTGAGTTTATAGTAAAAAGAATAATAATGAGTAAAATTACTATATATTAGGTGGTAGAAATATGATATTCTGCACAACTTTAATTTATGGCTGGCATTAGCCAAAATCTGACAGCTAAAATTTATCCTATTCTATAATAATCCTGCACTTTTGCTATAGAATTGGAAGGAAAATTAACTCCAGCTCTACTACTCAGTGGCGATGGAAAGCACACAGGTTTTGAGGTGTAGGAGCAAGAGTGACTCCCACAACTGGCGTTAAATCCAGTTGATCCTCTGAAACTCCCGGAGGGGGAGTGAAATGAAAATGCTGAAGGAGGGAGGTGAAAAAGAGGAAGAGCTCCGTTCGGGCCAGACTCTCTCCAAGGCACGCCCTGCGACCTGCAAAACGGTGTTGTGAATCGTTGAACATCACAGTGTGTGAGAAACTGAAAATCTAGAATGATCAATAATCATACCTGCAGAAAAGGGCATGAACGCATCTCTCCTGATGAATTTCCCCTCACTATCAAGGAAATGAGAAGGGCTGAAACTGTGAGGATTCTCCCATTCAGTCTCGTCATACAGGACAGAAGTAAGAAGAGGAAACACAGTTGTTCCCTGCAATTAAAAAATAAGCAACTTTTTAAACCATAAGTTAAAAAAAATCCAAAGACAAACATATGTTCAACAATATTAAACAAGAAGGCAGCTGACCTCTTTGATGAAGTAGCCCTGAAAGGTGACATCTTTACTTATTGCATGAGGAAGGGCCATTGGAACAATGTTGGCAAGTCTCTGTGACTCATGGATAACTGCATCGGTGTACGGCAAGTTCTTCCTGTCCTTTGTTCGAACCTGCCGGCTTCCAACCACCCTGCTCAGCTCCTCCTGAACGCGTTCTGGGTTGAAAATAGTTGAAGTAAAAACTGCTGGGTGCATTAACAAAAGCTTAGTATAAAAACTGTAAAATGACATAAACTTGAAGTTGAAATTTTGTACCTTGAATATGCGGGAACTTGGCCATGTAAAGGAGACACCACTTCAGTGTGGTTGCAGTGGTGTCAGTCCCAGCTGCAAAGATATTCACTACAGTATAGAGTAGGTTTTCATCATGGTAGTGTAAATTCAAGACCTTAGAATCCTAAAAAAAAAAGGTAAATATACTTTTTCATCAATATTTAAAGCCTAAAAATGGTCTCACTCTAGTTCACCTGCTTACCTCCAGATGTTTCTTCCGAATCAAGAAGGCATCAACAAAGCATCTGCAAATCTCAGGGTCTAGGGTCTCCTTCAGGTTCTTGATTATCTTTGTTGCGTCCGCCTTGCCATCTTCCACATTCTTGATCATATCCCTCCAGTTTTTAAGTAGAGGACCAAGCCAAGGATATATGTTGTATATCTTGAAAAGTTAATAAAGCAAAGCAGTAAGTCCATGTTTAAGCAGAAAACCATACCTTCTGGTAAGGCAGGATGCATATTGGTATTTAAACTGATGTAATTTACTTTTATTGAGTCTTTTTCACTTTGGTAAATGTATTCTTGGCATTTTCTTTTGTCAGCTGTTTAAGAAGGCATTTAAGAACGTTTTCTCTTAAAATAGAGATATGATAGATGAATTGTTATAGTAAAACTTACCTTGTCACATAGATTCAGACTGGTTTGAATTGCTTTCTTCCCTTAGTTTATCAAGGCATTATTTGAAAACTGTTTTCTGTGTTATATCTTTCTACTACTAAAACGATGAGGTAAATAGTTTTTTTATTGCACTGTTTACTCTCACACAGTTTGCAACAACCAATAGATTACTTTTTTTCTTTTTCGTTGTCTGTCAACCTGTATCCTGGAAGCTCTGGCCTGTGCAGGTCTCAGTGCCTAAGTCTAGGTCTTTTTCTGCACATATGTAATACAACAAATTATATGATCTTCACATTGTGAAATAATGTAAAAGAAGATGAGAACTGTAGTTTATTAAAAAGGACAAAATATATAAGTTAATAAGACAAACCAGGAGGGAGGCTGATCCTGTTAGATGAATTGTCTCATTGTCTCTTTCCACCATTGCTTGGAAAACTAAGTCATTATATTCAAATCTCTTTCCAAACATTAAAGCTGATATAACATTTGAAGCAGCATAATGTATGGCCTTGGTGTTGTTGAAGGCTTTTCCTGTGAAGAAATTTTAAAAGAAAACTGTTAAAAACTGACATTTAGGTATAAAATGTGCTTTTTTAGTGAGTTAGTGTTAGTTAAAATGCTGTCAAACATCGTCATAAAAACAAGAAATGTGCATGATTTTCTGAGCCTGATTCCACATAGATAAAAATATTTAGATTTATTTCTAAACTTTAGTTTTGGAAGAAATCAAATAATTTTTTAATTAATTGTGGTGCCTTTAGTCCCCATTTTCTGGACATCCATAAAGCAATAGAAAACTTTCTCAGGGCACAACTGACAGATAATTTTTTTTTTAACTGTTGCTCGCACGCCCACCTTTCAAATGCCACCCTGGACAACAGCCCATATGGCCCATTTAAAAAGATGCCGCTGTCATCAACCTTACTATCAGATCCAGATTATATTTAGATGTTTAGAATCAAATGGATTCCACGTTTAATTGAAATATTGTTTTTGGATCATCCAAATCTAATTGCATGATTGTTATGGTAAACATAAATTTTGATTCGTTTTTTTTGGTGAGAATTGAGTACCGCCCATGGTTTATTTTAATTTCAAAAAGAAACAGAAATGCTAAAACAACTGCATACAGCTTTAGAAGATTTACCTTCAAATTGTTCAAATTCTTCAGCAAGGTAATGACATTCCTCAATAATTATTTCTTCACTGATCTTCCTCCCCATTCCAAAATCTCTCAGTGTTGTCAGAGCAAAACGCCTCATTTCCTTCCACGGTTCTCCGTTAGAAAAAAGAATACCTGGCAAAATAATAGGTGAACTAATTTTAAAAAGAAGAAAAGATGTTGGTAAAGTCAGAAATGTCAGAAAGGTTTTTCTTACCGTGTCCCTTTGTGAAATCATCAAAAACTGGACTGATTTCTCTGTTGCCAAATTCATCAGCATGGTTCACTAGAGCCTGTTTGACTGTTCTGTACCCTGCCAAGACCACCACCTTCTTTGGTCCAAAGAATACTTGGAAAACTGGTCCATATTTTTTGGAAAGCTAAACAAGTAGAACAGCAAAAAGTGAGCTTGTAAAAAAATGTCCACTGTCTTGTTACATGGAAAATTACTCACATTAAAAAGACTTTGGTCCAGCCTCTTCAGATCCACCTGAAACAGGTTACCAAACAGAGGAAGAGGTCTAGGTCCTGGGGGCGCCCTCCTTTCTCGTAAACTAAAGCTGGAGTTAACAAAACGGAGAACCAGTAAGCTGACAATGGCCCCAAACAATAACACTGAAGTGGGGCATCGAATAATTTCTTCAAACATGATCGGGTGATTGTTTGTAAGCTCCCCTGTTTCCTCTGAGACTCAGATTTGTTGATACTGCAGCCGCCTAAGCTCCAACACTTCACTGCTTTCACCGCTGACAACCTAAATCCTAAACGAAATGACAACATAATTGCCAGCCTGACACATCTGGCACGTCCTGTTTTTTCCCAACCTGAAGTGTGAAAATCACCCTCGCTTAACATTTTTCTGGATGCAAAAAAAACCTCTGTTTTATGCACCTTTTATGCAAGTTCAGCTTGCATATTCAATAATTCGTAATATACAGTATGTTCCAATGAGGATTGTTTGTCAGATTAAGAGTATTTTTTGAAATTAACAATCGTTGCGCAGGTATAAAACATACCTTTCAAGAAGCCCAAATTTCTGTTAAAAAAGTTTTTTTTTTAATGGCTGCAAGGGTGTCTATTTGCGACCCCTGAACCGATTTTGTGTGACCAGTTTGCACCTGTGGTTGATGCAGATGGAGACATTTTTTTTAATTAGGACAATATTTTTACTGACCAAGTAACATCTTCTTACAAGGGAAAATGTAAAGTACATAACACAGTATTTGTCTTTTAGAAACCACACTTTTCCACTTTAATTTCATACAAAATTTCCAGCGACTTTTATTCAAAAGGAGATATCAGTTCACCCAAATCTTTTAATTAATTTTTTAAACTTTGCTAAATACAAAAATTGCGACCAAAGTAGTTTTTTAGCATATTTTTTTGGCCCACAAGTAGTCTTGACCTGACAACTTTGGCCACCTTGTCAAAAAGTTTGGACACCTGTGGTCTAATTTGTTCTAATCTTAAATGTCATTTTTACATCAAGCTGTAAGCAGAAAATCATAAATAACAGAAATAAAGGCTTAAAAACATCAGTTAATGTGCAGTTAATTTATATAACGTATTTCACTTAATGAGCTAAGTTACTAAAATTAATTAACTCAGATTGAATTAGCGTTTTCGTCAAGGTGTAATTCTGAATAGTTACCATTCAGTTTTTACTTGAAACCCTTAAGGGGTCTGCCAGAAGGCAAAGCTGAAAAGGAACTTGTTTTTCCTACATCCTAGTAATTCCAAGCATATCCCCAAACCAGCAACAGAATGGCTTTTGTTTTGGATCGGTGTGGACAGGGTTCAGAGCTGATTCAACAGAAAATATATGGGGTCATCAGGACAAGGCAGGTTGGACAAATATTACCAAGGCAAAGGGTGGAATGGTAAGAGAACCTCCCCCCAAAGGAAGGCAAATGCTGAAATTGAACCAACATATGGTTCAAGAAAGTTTTAGTTTCAAGCTAAGCACACTTATGGAAGTAGACCTTTGCATTGTGAACCTCTGACTTAAAGACATAGCACAGTTATACTAAAGTCTAGTCTTTACAGAAATCTTTATCAGTAAAATGCATTTTTACTGTCATGTTTTAGTGTGGAATACAATTTTAGGTTTCCCTAAGGATTTCCTTTACTCCACTCTTTGACAGGCTAAATGGGCACATTAGTACAAGTTGCAGGTTTAATTTGTCATAAATTGGAGTATTTTCTGGAATTATTTTAATTTTCATGCATAAGAGAGCTGGTAGGCTGGATGACTCTAGCCAGCGGTTATAATGACATATTTTGGCATAACTTTGAATGTTGGAGAGGGAACAGGGTAGGGGTGTAAGATGCCAGTCAGGATTAGGCAGCCTCTCCCATTTTTTGACACCGTCTCAACGACAGAAATTCAATCTGCATTTTGCATGCGTTTGTACAAAGAAAACTGGCTGAGCAGCTTTCTACTTTGTCCCAGCCAGATTATCTGCTTCCTTTATAAGGCAAACAGATGGTCACAATAATTAACACAGACTCATAGAAAAAAGCATGTTCTGAATTCAAGATTGAATTTCTTCTGTCAAGCATCTACTCTTGTAGGATTGTTTTTGTTATGTTTTGTGGGGTTTTCTTTTTTTTTTTTTGGGGGGGGGGGGGGGGGGGGGGGGGGGGGGGGTTCAGTCCCATTCTGTTCAAGAGCAGCTGATGTAACCTTTTATTCCTAACCAAACATAACTCCCCATGAGCCTGATTATATAAATTCAGGAGGAACAGAATAAATGGAAAATGTGAAGATGCAATTGAAACATGTTCCCTGTTTTCCATTGACATTATTATACAACCTTTAGTACAAAACTGTGATCATTTTTTGTTCACAAAGCATTACAAGGTAAATGGCCAAAATGAGAGGTTACAAAATTGCTCTTGTATTGTTGATGTTTGATTTAAAGTTGGATGGATGGATGGATGGATGGATGGATGGATGGATTGATGGATTTGCAAATATACTCCTATTGCACAACTGAACTGTTTATACATTTCAAAAACTCTTTATTAGTCTCAAAAAATGTTTTACTTTAGTAATAAGCAGTGCATTTAGCAGTGTGACAGTGGTGAGAAGTGACAGAAATATTAATAGATCTCCCCAATCCCATAACCAAAACCACAATCTCAGGCATCTCTATCTTTAGGCAGATACAGAGAGGAACTATAATGCTATGCTTCATTCTCACTGCCGACTGACGGCACAAAGCTCATGAGGAGAAGGAGGGATGGTGAAGCCCACAGCTGGAGTCAGATCCAGCTCATCTTCAGACACTCCAGGGGGAGGCATGAACTGAAAACGTTGAATGAGGGAGGTGAAGAAGAGGAAGAGCTCCATCTTAGCCAGACTCTCCCCGAGACACACCCTGCGACCTGCAGAAACAAGACATTTCACATATTTTTAATCCAGCCATGTTTGGGCAAGTGCATCTAGCGAAAACAAAATGTTGAGCTGTTGTACCTGCAGAAAATGGCAGGAAGGCGTCTCTCTTGATGAATTTGCCCTCCATATCCAAGAAATGAGAAGGGTTGAAGGTGTGAGGGCTCTCCCATTCACTTTCATCATACAGAACAGATGTAAGAAGGGGAAACACTGTTGTTCCCTGAGGGCAAAAACGTGAGCATGATAATCATCATTCAGGACCATATTATCTGTGGAAGCTCAGAAATATTTCACGCCTGCAGACCCTTTTGATGAAGTATCCCTGCAAGGTGACATCTTGACTGGTTTTGTGTGGGATGGCCATGGGGACGATGTTAGCCAGCCTCTGTATCTCGTGGATGACAGCATTGGTGTACGGTAGGTTTTTACGGTCTTCCACTTGAACTTCACGGCCTCCAATTACCCTGGCCAGCTCCTCCTGGACCTGGTCTGCAGAAAACAAAATGATAGGTGATGGATGTTTTCCCTGTTTAGCTCACAATGGTGACCAAGGTGATGCACACATGCAGGGGTTTAGCAGATATAGGGCCTAATCTACTAGAATTTTGCATGTATAAAAACAGATGCAACCAAATACTGTACGCAAGGCTGATCTCTTATCTGGGGGCAACAAGGATTACGTTTGTTAAATGAGCAGCATAGCAGTTGCAATCCATTTAGCCTGTTTTCTTCATGAATATGGAGAATATATGCAGATTATCAGAATGTGCAAAAATACTGGGAGGAGGATATCCAAATGTTATCATTTAGCACAAAAAATTTGATTTATTGACCATAAAACTAATTGCAGGTGCTGTTGTTGCATCTATATTTAGCATGTTTGAAAGGCAGATGCAAAAAGGCAAAGCATTATGAATAAATGTCTGCGAGCATTGTGGCAAGATGGAGGCATAGGTACAACGGCGATTAATGACGATGGATAGAGAGAATCTTCCGTGCATGCATCCACATATTCGGACTGTTAGAAATGGAAATAGTAGACACATATCATCTACCCCGCAATATCATTTTGAGTTTTTGCAGCAGGTCAGAAATAGAAGGCATATCTTCTATGGAAAAACTCCTTGCAGAACTGCATGTTGTTGTGTCTGGATCATTCCAGCGCACCATCCCTTTATAGCACAAGACCGTTGTCTGGATAGTCCTGGAGTACTGCTTCTATATAGCCCAGTATAGGTGGTGCAGATTTTAGTTAGTTAGTTAGTCTGCTGAATGTTCCACAGCATAGCAAAACCTCACAGGTTGGCGCATGATGCCATTAATGTGAAAGAAGATGACGTCTGGCCACATGCGGGACAGAATAATGCAGTGACACTGCAGACAATCTGATTCAAAGCCATTTCTCATGAACCATTTGAGATATGCATTTTATTTACATCTTTTATGCAATTAAACCAAAACAAAAAACATTGTGATTGAACTTGAGGCATGTTTTGAAAGAAAAAAATAATTAATTATAGTGCTATTGATTGTGTCTATATTTCTACCCATATATTTCCCTCAAAACTATTTCTATCATTGGAGCTTTGTGTTTCTGCAGGTTGCGCTAGTGTGCACCCATGCTTTCTCCACCCTCTTCATTCGCCGACGGCTCACTTGAAGGACCTCTGCCAATAAATGATCTCCCAACGGTTGACAAGGCATTGAGACACAGCTGCGCAATAGCCTGTGATCCATCAGTCTCATTTCTTTCTTGCTGCAGCAACTCCCAAACAATGCCCTAACAATTGGGACACCATTGGGGACACACAGAGGTGTTTTCTGGTCTAATCTGATTTCAGGAGTGCTGTGGGGATTGTTGGACATCTGACGATCTTAGTAGATCAGGCCCATAATGGTTAACAGGTTAACCTCTCTTTAATACCAGTGTCGAAATGTTTAAGCCTTCCTGTCTGAAGTTAACTGGGGACCGATGACAATACATCCAAAGTTAAAATAGGACACCTACGATAGAATAAACAAGAAAATTATTTACCCCACACAAGGATTTAAACCAATGGAACAAACGTTTTCTAATGCAGATATAATTTCTGTTGATGTTGATTCAAAAGATCTAAATGTTACTTCATCGTTGCGTGGCGCATTAGACAATGCAGCCCCCTCGAAAAAGAAGGTCAATATTCATAGGAGGCAGGCTCCTTTGTTTAATTTAGATCTGCGTGACAATGTTAGAAAATTGGAGAGAAAATGGCGCTCTACACAACTAGAGGATTCCTACTTAATCTGGAAAAATAGCCTACTGTTGTATAAAGAGACACTTCGCCAAGCCAGAACAGCTTATTTCTCATTAATAGAAGAGAACAAGAATAATCCTAGGTTTCTCTTTAGTACAGTTGCTAAACTTACACAGAGTCATAGCTCTGTTGAGTCATCCATTCCCTTAGCTCTTAGTAGTCATGACTTTATGGGATTCTTCCAAAATAAAATTGATTCTATTAAAAATAAAATCTTTGACGTACTCCCGAAGATGATTACTTCATCCTCAGCAAGTGAGACGATATTGGAAATAACTGTAGAACCTGATCTGTGCTTAGACTGCTTTGATCCTGTGGAGCTTCCTGAGTTATCAGAAATATTAGTGTCATCTAAACCTTCAACTTGTATGTTAGACCCAATCCCAACCAAGTTATTTAAGGAAGTGTTCCCTCTGATTACCAGCCCCATTTTAGATATGATTAATTTTTCCTTAGTAAATGGACATGTACCACAGGCTTTTAAGGTAGCTGTAATTAAACTTTCACTTAAGAAACCTTCTCTTGATCGAGATGACTTGAGAAATTACAGACCTATATCCAATCTTCCATTCTTTTCTAAAATTCTTGAGAAAATAGTCGCTAATCAAATGTATGAGCATTTACACACCAATGACCTGTTTGAAGAGTGTCAGTCAGGGTTCAGAGCTCATCATAGCACTGAAAAAGCTCTGCTGAAAGTCACTAATGATATTCTTATGGCCTCAGATAATGGACTTGTGTCTGTACTTGTCCTCTTAGATCTCAGTGCTACATTTGATACAGTTGATCACAATATTCTCTTAGAAAGGCTTGAATATGCTGTAAGGATCAGGGGAACAGCACTAGGCTGGTTTAAATCTTATTTGTCTGACAGATTCCAGTATGTTCATGTAAATGATAAATCATCTTTAAACTCCAGGGTTAATTGTGGAGTACCACAGGGTTCAGTACTTGGGCCAATTCTCTTTACTATATATATGCTTCCAATAGGTCAAATTATCAGGCAGCATAGGATAAATTTTCATTGTTACACTGATGATACTCAGCTTTACTTATCCATAAATCCCGATGAACCCAACCAGTTAGATAGACTACAAGCATGTCTTGAAGACATAAAAACTTGGATGACTTTAAATTTTTTGCTTCTAAGTTCAGACAAGACAGAAGTTGTCGTCTTTGGACAGGAGTCTTTAAAAAAGAAACTGCTTAGTTAATCACTTAACCTGGATGGCATTAAATTGACCTCCGGTAATAACGTAAAAAACCTTGGTGTTACTTTTGACCAGGACATGTCATTTAAATCCCATTTTAAACAGATTTCTAGGATTTCCTTCTTTCACCTCCGGAACATTGCCAAAATTAGAAATATCCTATCCAGGAGTGACGCTGAAAAACTAGTCCATGCATTTGTTACTTCAAGGCTGGACTATTGTAAATTCGTACTATCTGGATATCCACGAAATGCAGTTAAAAGCCTTCAGCTGATTCAAAATGCTGCCGCAAGATTTCTGATGAAAATTAAAAAGAGAGATCATATTTCTCCTACTTTAGCTTCCCTTCATTGGCTCCTTGTTAAATCCAGTATAGAATTTAAAATTCTCCTCCTCACATATAAAGCCCTTAATGATCTAGCTCCATCATACATCAGAGATCTGATTGTTCCATATGTTCCTAACAGGGCACTTTGTTCTCAGACTGCAGGTTTACTGGTGGTTCCTAGAGTCTCTAGAAGTAGAATGGGAGGCAGATCCTTTAGTTATCAGGCTCCTCTCCTGTGGAAACCAGCTCCCAGTTTGGTCCGTGAGGCAGACACCCTGTCTACTTTTAAGGCTTGGCTTAAAACTTTCCTTTTTGATAAAGCTTATAGTTAGAGTGGCTTAGTTTATCAGGGAGGGAGCCTTCCTCCCTCCCTGTTTGATGGAGTAAGGGGGAGTCAGGTTTAGAATAAACCGGCTCAGTTATGGTTGAGGTGCAAACACACCCTCCATTTCTGCTATCTGTATGACCCCTTCTCTTTTCCAATGGTTATAATCAGTCTGACAGAGAGAGGTATCCCAATCCTTGTGGTTTTTAGTGTAACAATGACCATCAGTGGGACCCTTTGTGGGGTGCCTTGGGACGACATTGTTGTAGATAGGCGCCGTTTAACTAAATAATCTCAACTGAAACTATTTGTGTAGTTATCCTGCTATAGGCTTAGGCTACTGGAGGACATAATGACCACTTTCACCCTCTTCGCTAAATTCTCACACTACTCTCCAATTTTGCATTATTTGCTGTTATTTCAGCTTTTAACTTTGTTCTCTCTCTTTTCTCTTCCTAGAAGCTACATCTGGCCTGACTCTGTGTCTACCTGTGACACCATTCTGTAGTAAAACCACTTTTCAGTGGTTTTACTAAGTTTCCTCCTGCCATTCTTCTGCATTGGCTAGATTTGTAATTTGTGCAACTAATAGTTGTCTTTCAGTCAACAGATTCTCACATCTTAGATGTTATTAAGGGTTTATCAGAATAAAAGCGACTGAACAGATAAGATGTTCTTTTAACTTTAACAATGAGCCACACAGTGACACAGTTAGCACTGTTGCCTTGCAGCAAGAAGGTCCTAGCCTCAAATGCTCGCCTGGGCTCTCCAGGCTGTGCATGGCATTTGCATTATCTCTCTGTGCATGTGTGGGTTCTCTCCAGGTACTTCAGGTAAACATGCTGAAAAATTATATTTTCTGGATAAAAAACAAAACACAGAGGACAACTTGTCTTTCTTACCCTGAATTTGTGGATACTTGGCCATGAGCAGCAAACCCCACCTCAAGGTTGCAGCTGTGGTGTCAGTTCCCCAGCAGAAAACAGGTTGGTCATGTAAAATAGGTTCTCCTCAGTAAAACTGGGTCTTCCACAAAGGTCCTGAAACCCAAAAATACATAAGAAAATTTTTGGTGCACCCATCAACCTTGAAAAGATGGATAACTTGTTGTCTTGCCTTTCTTTCTGCTTCCGAATCAGAAAACAGCCCACAAGCCTCTGCATATCGGGGGTTTCGGGTTCTCCTCAGTTTTTTGTTTAAACCCTTTGAATCTCGGGCTTGTATATAAGATTTTTTAAGATCCCCTGACGGCTTTTTACCCCCGAGACCGAGGAAACATTTTGTAGAGCCCCAAAATGAAAAAAAATAATTCAAAAGAAAATTCAATACAATTTTAAACCCCTTTTTTAAAAAAAAAAGGAACTATGGAGTTTTTTTAAATTTTAAATAAGGAACAGCACTAGAGGTTTTATTTTTATATATTTTTTTACAAATACAAATCTGAACAGAGTGGCTTATGTATTTATTTAGGCCTCTTAATCCTGAAACCCCCAAATAAAATGTGCAACACTTGTATGTTAACAATGGCAGTCCAGTTATGTGTATTTCTCAGGATTAATCCAGCTGTTCTGTGAAGCCATCTTGGGTTTTCTAGAGAGAATATGTTACCTGGAAAGCTTTAAGAGGTCTTAATGCAAAGTGTTATTTGTAAAGGACAAGTTAAAAACTAGCATGTAGACTACCGCACATGACCACCACCACTAACAACAATAACAGCATGGTAGTGGCAGTAAGATGAAAGATTGATGGAGCTAAATAAAGGACAATCCAGGAAGAACACATGTTAGAGTCTGCTAAATAGAAATGAAGGCCACACTTAATATTTTTTTGTATGAAAAGCTTTTAAAACCACATTTCCCTATCCTTCCACATCAAATTTATGTATTACAAAATGTTGTTCTATTACGTAAAGTCTCAATAAAATACATTAATAGTTGTGGTTGTAACATTACAAACTGGGAAAATAATTTGATTCCGTAAAGGCCTTTTACAGGAATTTAGTTTTGGGATATTTGTTTACATGTAAAAACTGTATTGCATCAGTAAGTTCAGTGTTTGCGCATCAGACAATAATTTAACAGCCCCTACCTTTCACACAGATAACATTTGTCATCATGGCCTGCTAAAGTCCTTCGTTGACCACAAGTATATTATTTACAAAGCAGATCAAGTAAACACTAAGCTTACCTGGATTTCTGCCGATCCTGATAGGCTTATTGACTCATTGGCTCGACTCACAAGGTTTTTAAATCGAGGATCATCGTATTCAAATCTGCTTCCATACACAATGGATGAGATGATGTTGGATGTTGCATAATTTATTGGACGTGATGTGTTAAATGGTTCCCCTGTTGAGCAACAGAGTCAATCCATTATCTTGTGCACAAACTATATCTTATCTATGTTCCCAGTTAAACCACCCCAGGTTTGGTTCAACAGCCTAGATTCTATCATATCAAAATTGTTATGGGCATCTAAACCTCCGTGCATGAGTTTAAATACTTTACAAAACGCTAAAGGTTTAAGAGGATTGGAGCTCCCAAATTTTTATAAATATTACCTATCAAATTGATGAAAATGTATGTCAAAATGGATTTGGAAAAATCCATCAGACAGTCCAAGAATAGAGATTTTAACAAACGCTATGTAAGAACACCCCATTTGCCCTTGTGTGGACCTGGCAAAATGTCCACGCAATGTTTGTGTCCCGTCAGAGATTGATACAGACAATGTTTATATATATATATTTATATATATATATATACACTGTATAGACATGTACACACGCAGCACACAATTACTCAAATGGTTAGAAAAAAAAAATCCACTTAACTTACAAGGGCTACAGATTCAACCACAACAATCATTAGATCGTATTAATGAAGTGTTTTATGTGTCCATTTCTTAGAAAAACACAGCATTATGTAATACCTTTATGATTCTCAAACATTTGAATAAGGTGTCCACACTCCTCCAAAATCTTCTCCTCTGCAACTCTCTTCCCCATCCCAAAGTCTCTGAGGGTGGTGAGGGCAAAACGACGCAACTCTTTCCATGTTTCTCCATTTGTAAACAGAATTCCTTTACAGTACACAGAAAAAAAATCTAAATTAATATGTACTTGATGCATTTGCATTTGTATGTTTATAATATTGTCAGGTAAATAATAAAACAAAATGCAAATTGTATAGGTACAGGGCTTTACAAAAGTATTCATACGTCTTATCGACCTTTAGGAAAATAAACATCAATCTATTTAATCAATTTTGGGGTTTTATATGATAGAGCAACAATACGTAGTGCATAATCAATGGGGAAAAGATAAATGTACATCAAAATGTTTTAGAAATATTTATCTTAAAAGAGTAGGATGCATTTGTATGCAGCCCCTTTACTCTAATACTCCAAAATACAATTAACTGCAACCAATCTCCTTCAGAAGTTACCTAAATAGTAAATAACAGCCACCTGTGATCACTTTTTTTTAGTTTAAATAGAGCTCCTCATAGGATTGTTAGAGATAATTTGTTAAAAAACAGCAGCATGTAGACAAATTAACACAGCACACAGGTCTGGTAGAAAATTGAGGAGACGTTTTAAGTACTGTAGTAGTAGGTAAAATAGTATAATTGTCATAGTGTGGGTTTTGCGGTGGGACCAACATGCAGGGAGAAGCCAGGAGCCAGACGATTGAAGGTAAGTTGCATTTAATATTTCCTCACTCACAACAACAATAGATGAACTGGGAAAATCCAGCTTTCCAGGAAGGTAAATCGCGACTGCAACAACCAAGTAATCCACAACAAAGATAGGAACGACCAGGACATAGTGGGGAACAACAAACAACAGTCAGTCAGTCATTTTCTACCGCTTATTCCATAGTGGGTCGTGGGGAAGCTGGTGCCCATCACCAGCAGTCTATGGGCAAGAGGCGGGGTACACCCTGGACAGGTCGCCAGTGCATCGCAGGGCAACACATAAACAACCATGCACACACTCATTTACACACCTAAGGGCAATTTAGAGTGACATAACAGGCATGCGTTTGGACTGTGGGAGGAAGCCGGAGTACCTGGTGAGAACTCACGCATCCACGGGGAGAACATGCAAACTCCATGCACAAAGAATCGAACCCAGGACCTTCTTGCTGCAAGGCAACAGTGCTACCAACTGCGCCACCATGCAGCCCACAACAAACAGGGTTTGAAAAAATCAAAGAAAGTCATTGTTAATAGAAAACCTATAATCGCATTTGCATTTTGCTGCAAGCCATGTAGGGACTAGAGGCTAGAGACATGGGGGAATTTATTTTTCTTTCGCATCCCCACGCAATACTTTTGCGTTTGCTCGCAAAAGTTGTTAATCGCCTTGAGAAAGCTGTACTTTTTGGGAACAGCTGCACAGAGACAAAAGTTTTACAAAAACCCCAAGCACTGAAGGCATTGGTAGGTTTATTTGTCATATGCGGTTAAGATGTAGTCAGCAATGCGATTAAATGCTTGGGAAATAAGAAAAAACCTTTTCAAATCCAGATAAAAAAAAAAGCATAATGGGTGCAAAAAAAAAGTACCACATGCAGCAGCAAAAAGCAAATAAAGTGTCGATTTCAAAAAACTCAAAAATCTAAAAAAACGAGTGTAGGTTTTTTTCCTTTTTTGCAGTTACTGGTTTGGAAACATCCCACAAAGTATTGCGAGATAACGCAAAAAGTTTTGCGTGAAAAACGTAAAAAGTATTGCGTGGAACGAAAAAAATCCCCCCATGTTCCTGCGGGCTCTGTAGAATAGCTTCATCAGGGAAAGATATTAAAAAAATACGTTTTGAAATTTAAAAAAATTTAATGTACCATTAAAAAAGAAAAAAAAAAAATTTTTTTAAAACATCATTAAATTTAAGTGTACCACTAATTCGTCAGCGCTTTAAAATTATACTTAAATTATTCAGTGCACATTTAATTGCATAATAGTCCATTTCTGATAAAGGACATTTTTTGTTTCTAATGATGTATAAATAAATAAATGGTACCTTTTAATTTAATGGCAATTTAATGTTTCATTTTTTTTCATGTTACATTTACTTCACTCTGGGACATTCACAACATTTATTTTTTAATGATGATTTATTTTATTAATTTTGTCCAGTTTGACCCTCCAAATTTTGGTCCTGTAAGGAGGTCATGTCAAATTTGAATCAGGGGTGATGGAGCAGTTAAACCTCTAAAACTTGCAGGGGAAAGGGGGCCCTAGGACCGGGCTGGAACCCTTGAGGTACAGTTTTAAAAAATTTGAAGGTAATGCCTTTTTTTGCACTTTTGTTCCCCAAGTACATTTCCCCTTGGGTTTATTTGCATTATTTTTTCGTTTCAGCAATTTAAAAACAAAAAAAGTAACGTCATTGTTAAAGGAAACAAATTTAAATTTAAAGGGTTAAAATTTTTACAACTATTACTTTTTTGTTTTTTTTCAGCAAAGATAGGCATGGTCTGTTCCCTTGTTTTTGTTTATTTTATTTTTTTTTTCATTTTTTATTTTTATATTTTAAACTGGCCTTTACTACAGCTAAAAACAGGGCCTACCGGGTCCTTCGAAAAAAGAAATTGCCAAAAGATAATGAAGAAAAAAAAAAAGGGGGTGGCAGGGGAGTGGGAGTCGTTTTTAAAGGGGAGCGGGATGGGAGGGGGAGCCCAATTTACCAGGAGTGGGGACGGGAAACAGGTTTTTTTTTTATGCTGGCCTGGGCCCTGGGTTTGGGACAAGACTTTTTTTCTGTGGGAGCGGGATGGGGCAGGAGAGAAAAAACCACTTTCCCCTGGGCACCCTCTAGTTTGGGGCCCCTTCCAAAACCCCAGAGACAAGGTGCCCCTAGTCAAATGAGGACAAACTATTTGTGTCACAACAAGATGACGTCTGTGATTTTTGTTTTTCTATAACCAGTAAACATATTTTTCAATTTTATAGGTGTCGCTAAGACTCTATAAAGAACAGTTCTGGCAAAGTTATAGTGCCTTGCACAAGTATTCATACCCTTTAAACCCTATTAGATTTCATCATATTACAAACATCATATATTTACTAGAAAATAATTATTACCCTGAACACACCATCCCCATGTTGAAATATGGTGATAATCATCTTCAGCAATGACTGGGAAGCTAGTCAGAGTTGATGGGAAGCTGAATGGAGCTAAATACAATGGGTAATACCACCCAAAACTACAGCCAAAGCATTGATCAAAGCCTATTCATGTGTTAGAATGGCCCAGTCAAAGCCCAGAACTAAATTCCTTTGAGAATCATTGGCACAACTTGAAAATTGCAATTGTTTACAGATGCTTTTCATCCAATCTGACCAAGCTTGAACTTTTTTGCAAAGACAAAAGGGCAGGCATGTCAGTTTATTTCTACAGCAAATGTTTAATGTAAGTAGCAACATATTAAAAAACCTGATTACATAATCACGCCACCCTTTTCAGATCTTCATTAGTAAAAATTTTAAAAATCATATGTTTCATTTTTCTTGTGCTTCCCAATTATGCATCACTTTGTGTTGGTTTATTACATAAAATTCCAATTAAATACATCAAAGTTTGTGGTTATAATAAAAGAGAAAGTGAAAAGGTTTCAGAATTGTCTGTTGTTACTTTTTGCAAAACTCTGTATGTGTTTATTTCTGATCTTACCATGACCTTTGTTTATATCATGAAATATAGGTGCAATTTCTCTGTCTCCAAACTCGTCTGCATTGCTGATTAGAGCCTCTTTGACTGTCTTGTACCCAGCAAGGACAACCACTTTTTTTGGTCCAAAATAAACTGTAAAAACCGAACCATATTTTTTGGAAAGCTGGATGGATTAAAAAGAGAAATGTGATCAGAGATTAAACAAGTTTATAAGTATTTGTTGCATAAATACTACGCAGCAGCTTGAGTCAGTACAGTAAACCCACCTGACACAGTGTTTTGTAAGGTCTCTGGAGATCAAGTTGCAGCAGGTTGCCAAGCAGAGGCAGACGCTTCGGTCCTGGAGGTTCCTTGCCTGTTTCTCTGGAGGAAAAACCAAAAGAAAAAATACAAAGTATAATCAAGAGAACTACTCCCACCACAGTGGTAGGACTGGAGAAGAGAGAACCAAAGTCCTTCAAAGCCTCCATGTGCTCAGCTTCTTGTCCGGGTCTACACATAAGATACAGAGGAGTTTGTGTTGCTGTGAAAAGCTCATGGGAATGTGGCCTCACCTATAAATTAGCTCTGCAATAGCCACACCCAACTTCCTGAGTCATTTCACCCTGCATAATTCTTAAAGCTTTGATGAATAGAAAATCGCTCCCCTCAGAGGATGTGGATTTAAACTCTTATCGCAGTGAAGCCCTTTAGTATTAATGAAGAACTGAATCTGTCATGTTTCCTCAAATATGCTGTAGCTAGATATCTGTCTGCTAATTTTCTCTATGGTTGTACTGGTACATGGTTTTTATGTGTATTTTATTTTTTATTTTATTATTTATTGCGTATTTTGTAGCTTTATGCTTTTCTGTCAGTGGTTTGCGATAGGGCATGCTCTGTTTTGCTGTGTAGATTTGTTGGGGGTGTAGACAGTAAACATGTCCAATAAGCTTGCAGCATGAGTTTGCCAAATGTCCAGTGATTGCGGTTCACCTCTGCCAGGTTGTCAATAATTACTTTGCTTGTTTCTATATTCTCTGGTGACTTTGATAAGGAGACAGATGGTGTCGAAACATGATTGTGTGCATGCGTTTTATACATGCAAAGCAAAGCACTTTGTGAATTAAAAAATATATTTACAAGGTTCACAGATTACTTATAAAATGTCAGGATTACATTGTGACATGCCTGTGGTTCAGAAATAAAAAAAAATGTCACATGACGGTAAATCATTATTCATTATTTACTTCACAGGATGCTGATTGGAAGGCCAGGAGACGCACAGGGAAGTCATTGGACGGTGAGACGGCGAGGGTGAGTCTTTCATTCTGAATTTTCGTTAAACTCCATTTCAATCTGAAAAGACTCACAAAGAGAGGGTTGGCAATTAGAAAAGTTTTAATGATGTGAAATTACATAATTATATCTTTGGCGCTTGGACCTGGGAGGAAGACATGAATGTTGAGAATGATATGAGCTAGGATGAACATTGTAAAGCTTATATTTAGAGATGTCTTCCCCCCAAAATAAGGTCGAGGACATGAAAAGGCCTAATTGAGTACTAAGGAGAGTGGGATGAAATAGGAAAATGAAACAAGCGAAAGCCGCAGGAAAGATTAAATCAGAAAAGAGAAGTTGTAAATATGGTATGAAATAAGGAAGATAATTGAGAAGCAGAGGAGATGATAGATATGCCGAAAGGGCAATACGAAGTGATAGATATGCAGTTTAGGTGATGCAACACTTGATGAAAAGTTTAGAGAGCAGAGTAAGGTGATAGATATGCCGCTTGGCAATGCATGATTATTTCAAACTTGAGAGCAGAGCAAGATGATAGATATGCCGCTTGGCAATGCGTGATTATTTCAAACTTTGAGAACAGAGCAAGATGATAGATATGCCGCTTGGCAATGCATGATTATTCAAACTTGAGAGCAGAGCAAGATGATAGATATGCCGCTTGGCAATGCGTGATTATTTCAAACTTGAGAACAGAGCAAGATGATAGATATGCCGTGTTGGCAATGCAAGGCGATGCAACGCTTGATGAGAGCTTAGAGAGCAGAGTAAGGCGATAGTCATGCCGCTTGGCAATGCATGGTGATAGATGCTTGAATAGCAGAGCAAGGTGATAGATATGCCGTGTTGGCAAAATGAGATTAGAGGTAGAGATGAAGAAATTACGGAAATCCTATGGAGTGCTGAAAATGCATAAAAGGAATGCAGATGAAGTTCAGAAATAAGGTTAAAATAAAGATCTATGAGTCGGGGTTTAGTAATTAATGAACGTCAAGGTAATGCATGAAAATAAGAAAAGTAATTGCATATAAAAATGTGATATTTGATACTTTTCCATTCATATAGCATTACCAGGCAGGGTTTAAAAAAATGAAAAGTTGAAAATTTGCTGTTGTATTGCTTATGTCTAATTTGAAATAGTTTTAAAGTTGCTAAAACCTTTCCACAGAACTAGAGGTTTTTTCTGGTGCCTACTTTGTTTTAATTCTTGAAACAAATGTGGGAAACTTTCTATCCCAGAAAACAACCAAGGTAGGAAAGAATTATTTGAAGTCAATTCTGAACCTTCCAGGTCTACCTTTGTGGTGGTGGACAGCTAAACCTTTCTAATTGCATGAGTAATCCCAGAACTTTGGGGTTTGGGTTGAAGTACATATGATCCTGGGGGTCTATATTGTTTGAGACTTCGGCTCCTAATAAGGGATCCCATGGCATTCTGGCCATGTCTGGCAGTCTGGCCACCTGTGAAGTCGTGTGTAGTGTGGGCTGGAGTGTTGTAAGATGAGGGAGTTGAATCCCAACATCAAAGCTTGGCTTTAGGGATGTGGATTTTCACTTTACGGGGGAGAAAAACCTGGAGATGTTGTGTGTGGTTGAATTTTACCAATTAGATATAGTTGGACTCATCTACACGCACAGTTTTACTCAGAAACCCAACTCCGGCAAAGGGGCTGTATGTTCTCCTTTTCTGGAGCATCCCCAGGAGGGAGGTGGGATGGATGGATGGATGGATGGATGTATGGATGGATGGATGGATGGATGGATGGATGGATGAATGGATGGATTTGCAAGTATACTCTTATTGCACAACTGAACTGTTTATACATTTCAAAAACTCTTTATTAGTCTCAAAAAATGTTTTACTTTAGAAATAAGCAGTGCATTTAGCAGTGCAGCAGTGGTGAGAAGTGACAGAAATATTCATAGATCTCCCCAATCCCATAACCAAAACCACAATCTCAGGCATCTCTATCTTTAGACAGATACAGAGAGGAACTATAATGCTATGCTTCATTCTCACTGCCAACTAACGGCACAAGCTCATGAGGAGAAGGACGGATGGTGAAGCCCACAGCTGGAGTCAGATCCAGCTCATCTTCAGACACTCCAGGTCGAGGCGTGAACTGAAAACGCTGAATGAGAGAGATGAAGAAGAGGAAGAGTTCCATCTTAGCCAGACACACCTTGCGACCAGATGAAATAAGACATTTCACATATTTTTAATCCAGCCATGTTTGTGCAAGTGCATCTGGCAAAAACAAAATGTTGAGCTGTTGTACCTGCAGAAAATGGCAGGAAGGCGTCTCTCTTGATGAATTTACCCTCCATATCCAAGAAATGAGAAGGGTTGAAAGTGTGAGGGCTCTCCCATTCACTTTCATCATACAGAACAGATGTAAGAAGGGGAAGCACTGTTGTTCCATGAGGGCAAAAACGTGAGCATGATAATCATCATTCAGGAACATATTATCTGTGGAAGCTCAGAAATATTCCACGACTGCGAACCTCTTTGATCAAGTATCCCTGGAAGGTGACATCTTGACTGGTTTTGTGTGGGACGGCCATGGGGATGATGTTAGCCAGCCTCTGTATCTCGTGGATGACAGCATTGGTGCACAGTAGGTTTTTACGGTCTTCCACTCGGACTTCCAACGGCTTCCACGGCTTCCAACTACCCTGGCCAGCTCCTCCTGGACCTGGTTTGCAGAAAACAAAATGGTAAATGGCTTCCACTTGTATAGCATTTTCTAAGGTCTGAGGACTCCAAAGTGCTTTACACTACAATCAGTTACAAGACAAACCCCCTACTATGTGAGCCCCCGTTGCCCCAATGACTAACAGTTCTCCCCTGTATAGATCACAGTGGTCACAAAGACAATGCACACATGCAGGAGTCTAGCAGATACGATGGTTAACAGCTTTTCTCCCTCCAGTAACAAAGTTGATGGACATTTCCAAACATTCTTTTTTAATATTTAATTCTTAAGTCAAAATATTAAACCAAATGAAGAACTTAAAGTTACAGATTAATTTAAGCTTTTTTGCTTTCAGCATGAGATTAGCCACTAAAGCTATATGAAGTTAACTGGTGACCAATGATAATATGTACAAACTTGGATGAGGACACCTATTAAGAATAACCTGTGAAAGTATTTGACCCCTCCACTTAGCTTTCTTCCACAGTGCAAAAACATGACAATTGTATCATTCCCCTACGTCCCTGCAAGGATAAACAGGTGTAGACAATGTATGGATGGATTTGAAATACATTTGAAATAAAAATCGTGTATCCATCTACTTCTGTTGAAGGTTATATGCACTTTGTTTTGTTCTTTCACATAAAATTATAATTAAATGCACCGAAGTCTGTGGCGTTAACTTGCCAAAATCTGAAACCCAGATGTGACTGCAAAATTTAAAGGTAATAAAACATTCTGAAAAATATGTTTCAGAAAATAAAAAAAAAATCACAGATAATATTTTGTCTTTCTTAACCTGAATTTGTGGATACTTGGCCATGAGCAGCAAACCCCACCTCAAGGTTGCAGCTGTGGTGTCAGTTCCAGCAGAAAACAGGTTGGTCACTGTATAAATCAGGTTCTCCTCGATGAACTGAGTGTCTTTCACACAAGAGTCCTGAAATCCAAAATATACATGAGACAAATGGAGTTTAAACGTACATTCAACACGGAAGACTCACCATCACCTCCAGCCTCGTCTAATTACTCCTCAATGCGGCTCTGCTCCACCAATCAGCGTCAAGTCTGCATTTCTGCCCGGCCAATCATCCTTCAAGGCTCCGCTTTAAAAGATCTTCATCCATGGATACCTCTGTTCTGCAGCTGAACTTTGACCCTCCTCCACCCCATCTCCAAACTCCTTCCAAATCTCCTCAGGGCTCCACTCCACCACCAGGATCGGATCTCAGAGGGAAAGACATCTCTAAATCTAACCCTTAGATGTTCATTCAAGCGCATGTCATTCTCAGCATTCACATCTTCCACTGGGGTCCGAGCGCCAAAGAAATAAACATTCACTAATAAACTTTTCTAATTGCATCCCTGTCTTCTCTTTGTGAGTCTTTCCAGGTTGAAATGTGTTTGATGCAGCCATCAATCTTAAAAAGATGGATCAACTTGTTGCCTTGCCTCTTCTTTCTGCTTTCGAATCAGAAAACAGTCCACCAGTCCTCTGCATATCTGAGGGTTCAGGGTCTCCCTCAGTTTCTTGACAAAATCCTTCACATCTCTGGTTGTCATCTCAATATTTTTTAACATCACCTGACGGCTTTTTATCCATCCGACCAGCTGGGGAAACATATTGTAGAAAAATTTTTTTAAAGTAAATTCAATATTAATTGAATCATTTTGCAAAAAAGACTCACTGTGCACTTGTTTTAATACATTTAAAATTAGGAACAGGACTGGAGGTTTTGTTTTACTATTTTGTTTAAAAAAATAGAAATCTGAACAGAGTGGCTTATGTATTTATTCAGGCCTCTTAACCTTGATACACCCAAATAAAATGAGCAACAGTTGGCCCATTGTATGCTAGCAAACACAATCAATTTATGTGAATTTCTCAGTATGAATCCAGCTGTTCTATGAAACCATACATTTTTTGGGAACATTAGTGAACAATCTACATCATGAAGACCAAGGAGCACAGAAGACAGGTCAGGGAGAAAACTGTGGAGAGGTTTAATACAGGGTTAGGTTGTAAAACAATAACCTCTGCTTTGAAAATCTTATGAAGCAATCAAACATTTAAAAATAGAAAGAGCAGATGTTAGCCAGCCTCTGTATCTCGTGGATGACAGCATTGGTGCACAGTAGGTTTTTACGGTCTTCCACTCGGACTTCCAACGGCTTCCACGGCTTCCAACTACCCTGGCCAGCTCCTCCTGGACCTGGTTTGCAGAAAACAAAATGGTAAATGGCTTCCACTTGTATAGCATTTTCTAAGGTCTGAGGACTCCAAAGTGCTTTACACTACAATCAGTTACAAGACAAACCCCCTACTATGTGAGCCCCCGTTGCCCCAATGACTAACAGTTCTCCCCTGTATAGATCACAGTGGTCACAAAGACAATGCACACATGCAGGAGTCTAGCAGATACGATGGTTAACAGCTTTTCTCCCTCCAGTAACAAAGTTGATGGACATTTCCAAACATTCTTTTTTAATATTTAATTCTTAAGTCAAAATATTAAACCAAATGAAGAACTTAAAGTTACAGATTAATTTAAGCTTTTTTGCTTTCAGCATGAGATTAGCCACTAAAGCTATATGAAGTTAACTGGTGACCAATGATAATATGTACAAACTTGGATGAGGACACCTATTAAGAATAACCTGTGAAAGTATTTGACCCCCTCCACTTTAGCTTTCTTCCACAGTGCAAAAACATGACAATTGTATCATTCCCCTACGTCCCTGCAAGGATAAACAGGTGTAGACAATGTATGGATGGATTTGAAATACATTTGAAATAAAAATCGTGTATCCATCTACTTCTGTTGAAGGTTATATGCCACTTTGTTTTGTTCTTTCACATAAAATTATAATTAAATGCACTGAAGTCTGTGGCGTTAACTTGCCAAAATCTGAAACCCAGATGTGACTGCAAAATTTAAAGGTAATAAAACATTCTGAAAAATATGTTTTCAGAAAATAAAAAACAAAAATCACAGATAATATTTTGTCTTTCTTACCCTGAATTTGTGGATACTTGGCCATGAGCAGCAAACCCACCTCAAGGTTGCAGCTGTGGTGTCAGTTCCAGCAGAAAACAGGTTGGTCACTGTATAAATCAGGTTCTCCTCGATGAACTGAGTGTCTTTCACACAAGAGTCCTGAAATCCAAAATATACATGAGACAAATGGAGTTTAAACGTACATTCAACACGGAAGACTCACCATCACCTCCAGCCTCGTCTAATTACTCCTCAATGCGGCTCTGCTCCACCAATCAGCGTCAAGTCTGCATTTCTGCCCGGCCAATCATCCTTCAAGGCTCCGCTTTAAAAGATCTTCATCCATGGATACCTCTGTTCTGCAGCTGAACTTTGACCCTCCTCCACCCCATCTCCAAACTCCTTCCAAATCTCCTCAGGGCTCCACTCCACCACCAGGATCGGATCTCAGAGGGAAAGACATCTCTAAATCTAACCCTTAGATGTTCATTCAAGCGCATGTCATTCTCAGCATTCACATCTTCCACTGGGGTCCGAGCGCCAAAGAAATAAACATTCACTAATAAACTTTTCTAATTGCATCCCTGTCTTCTCTTTGTGAGTCTTTCCAGGTTGAAATGTGTTTGATGCAGCCATCAATCTTAAAAAGATGGATCAAACTTGTTGCCTTGCCTCTTCTTTCTGCTTCGAATCAGAAAACACAGTCCACCAGTCCTCTGCATATCTGAGGGTTCAGGGTCTCCCTCAGTTTCTTGACAAAATCCTTCACATCTCTGGTTGTCATCTCAATATTTTTTAACATCACCTGACGGCTTTTTATCCATCCGACCAGCTGGGGAAACATATTGTAGAAAAATTTTTTTAAAGTAAATTCAATATTAATTGAATCATTTTGCAAAAAAGACTCACTGTGCACTTGTTTTAATACATTTAAAATTAGGAACAGGACTGGAGGTTTTGTTTTACTATTTTGTTTAAAAAAATAGAAATCTGAACAGAGTGGCTTATGTATTTATTCAGGCCTCTTAACCTTGATACACCCAAATAAAATGAGCAACAGTTGGCCCATTGTATGCTAGCAAACACAATCAATTTATGTGAATTTCTCAGTATGAATCCAGCTGTTCTATGAAACCATACATTTTTTGGGAACATTAGTGAACAATCTACATCATGAAGACCAAGGAGCACAGAAGACAGGTCAGGGAGAAAACTGTGGAGAGGTTTAATACAGGGTTAGGTTGTAAAACAATAACCTCTGCTTTGAAAATCTTATGAAGCAATCAAACATTTAAAAATAGAAAGAGCAGATGTTAGCCAGCCTCTGTATCTCGTGGATGACAGCATTGGTGCACAGTAGGTTTTTACGGTCTTCCACTCGGACTTCCAACGGCTTCCACGGCTTCCAACTACCCTGGCCAGCTCCTCCTGGACCTGGTTTGCAGAAAACAAAATGGTAAATGGCTTCCACTTGTATAGCATTTTCTAAGGTCTGAGGACTCCAAAGTGCTTTACACTACAATCAGTTACAAGACAAACCCCCTACTATGTGAGCCCCCGTTGCCCAATGACTAACAGTTCTCCCCTGTATAGATCACAGTGGTCACAAAGACAATGCACACATGCAGGAGTCTAGCAGATACGATGGTTAACAGCTTTTCTCCCTCCAGTAACAAAGTTGATGGACATTTCCAAACATTCTTTTTTAATATTTAATTCTTAAGTCAAAATATTAAACCAAATGAAGAACTTAAAGTTACAGATTAATTTAAGCTTTTTTGCTTTCAGCATGAGATTAGCCACTAAAGCTATATGAAGTTAACTGGTGACCAATGATAATATGTACAAACTTGGATGAGGACACCTATTAAGAATAACCTGTGAAAGTATTTGACCCCCTCCACTTTAGCTTTCTTCCACAGTGCAAAAACATGACAATTGTATCATTCCCCTACGTCCCTGCAAGGATAAACAGGTGTAGACAATGTATGGATGGATTTGAAATACATTTGAAATAAAAATCGTGTATCCATCTACTTCTGTTGAAGGTTATATGCCACTTTGTTTTGTTCTTTCACATAAAATTATAATTAAATGCACCGAAGTCTGTGGCGTTAACTTGCCAAAATCTGAAACCCAGATGTGACTGCAAAATTTAAAGGTAATAAAACATTCTGAAAAATATGTTTTCAGAAAATAAAAAACAAAAATCACAGATAATATTTTGTCTTTCTTACCCTGAATTTGTGGATACTTGGCCATGAGCAGCAAACCCCACCTCAAGGTTGCAGCTGTGGTGTCAGTTCCAGCAGAAAACAGGTTGGTCACTGTATAAATCAGGTTCTCCTCGATGAACTGAGTGTCTTTCACACAAGAGTCCTGAAATCCAAAATATACATGAGACAAATGGAGTTTAAACGTACATTCAACACGGAAGACTCACCATCACCTCCAGCCTCGTCTAATTACTCCTCAATGCGGCTCTGCTCCACCAATCAGCGTCAAGTCTGCATTTCTGCCCGGCCAATCATCCTTCAAGGCTCCGCTTTAAAAGATCTTCATCCATGGATACCTCTGTTCTGCAGCTGAACTTTGACCCTCCTTCACCCCATCTCCAAACTCCTTCCAAATCTCCTCAGGGCTCCACTCCACCACCAGGATCGGATCTCAGAGGGAAAGACATCTCTAAATCTAACCCTTAGATGTTCATTCAAGCGCAGTCATTCTCAGCATTCACATCTTCCACTGGGGTCCGAGCGCCAAAGAAATAAACATTCACTAATAAACTTTTCTAATTGCATCCCTGTCTTCTCTTTGTGAGTCTTTCCAGGTTGAAATGTGTTTGATGCAGCCATCAATCTTAAAAAGATGGATCAACTTGTTGCCTTGCCTCTTCTTTCTGCTTTCGAATCAGAAAACAGTCCACCAGTCCTCTGCATATCTGAGGGTTCAGGGTCTCCCTCAGTTTCTTGACAAAATCCTTCACATCTCTGGTTGTCATCTCAATATTTTTTAACATCACCTGACGGCTTTTTATCCATCCGACCAGCTGGGGAAACATATTGTAGAAAAATTTTTTTAAAGTAAATTCAATATTAATTGAATCATTTTGCAAAAAGACTCACTGTGCACTTGTTTTAATACATTTAAAATTAGGAACAGGACTGGAGGTTTTGTTTTACTATTTTGTTTAAAAAAAATAGAAATCTGAAACAGAGTGGCTTATGTATTTATTCAGGCCTCTTAACCTTGATACACCCAAATAAAATGAGCAACAGTTGGCCCATTGTATGCTAGCAAACACAATCAATTTATGTGAATTTCTCAGTATGAATCCAGCTGTTCTATGAAACCATACATTTTTTGGGAACATTAGTGAACAATCTACATCATGAAGACCAAGGAGCACAGAAGACAGGTCAGGGAGAAAACTGTGGAGAGGTTTAATACAGGGTTAGGTTGTAAAACAATAACCTCTGCTTTGAAAATCTTATGAAGCAATCAAACATTTAAAAATAGAAAGAGCAGGGAGTCACGTGGGACCACCGAGGAAGATGGCGCCATAGGAGGTCCAGGACCCGAAAACCCTTTTTCACATATTTCGGAATATACCCCTGAATCGGGGGTTTTTAAATGCCTAGATGTGTTAATTTTCTGAAATTTTTCCCAAGGGGCCAGATATTATTTAAAAATTTTTTCAAGAAATGTCGAGAACAGCAAAGCAAATTTTTTAAGGGTGCGGCAACTGAAGTAACCTGCAACGCAAACCCAGTTAACGCCTGAAAGACCCCTCCCAAACCCCTATGAAGACCTCGAGTGTGTGAGAGAACCATAGCCCTGCAACTTCATGGAATAAATACAAAAAGTGAGTGAAAACATTAAAAGTGGGGGTGGCGGATGTCTTTCGATCAAGGAAAAACAAAGAGAGCAAAAAGACTGGGTAAAAAAATATAAGAAAGATTGGGCGAGATGGAACAGCGGTGTCCGATTTTGAAGTTTACAAATGCTCAAATAGAGAAATGTTTTAAAAACATGAAAGATGTGACGACACTCTGGGAACAGGACTTAGAAAACCCGGACCCGGAGGAAACACGTGAGAATGGGGGGGGCGAAAAAAGGAAAAGAAGAAAAAAAGAAGTGGTCAGTATGTGGGAGATCATTGCTCGGGATTGGGCCCTCCCCCGGCAGTGATTTTGAAGTGGAGTGGGTCATCGCTCGCTGGGCCCCCAAAATCAGATGCGAACAAACCCCCCCGAACCACCCTGATACGTTTTCTGGCTCATCGGCTGGGGACAAGGTGCTGCAGAGGCAAAGGAGAAACGTGGGCGGGAGTGGGAAGGCGCAGTTTATTTTTTTTGGGAAACTTTCGAAGAGCTTGTGGAGAGGCGGAGAGTTTAACCCCGTTAAGGGGTTTGCTTCCCGGGAGATGGAGGGAAACCCCGGGGGGTTTTTCCCGGCGCGCTTTTTTTCCCTGGAAAGGGCAGAGAGGAAGACTTTTAAGGACAGTGCGGGTTTTGTGTTTGTTGCCCAAAGGGACGAATTTAAAGGCTTTACGGACCAAGGTTTAAATAGATAGGAGTTATTAAAACGGAACATGTTTTCTGTTGTTGGTTTAGTTTTATGTTACGGTTTTTGGTTAGTATTTTGCACCAGATCAGTTTGTCTGATACAGTTCATAGATGTTGTTGATCTCCACATGCTCATCCGGGAGGATTGAATGCTGCAAGTCACTGACTGGATGCAATTGCGGGTTTCCTTTGATAGCAAAAAATTTTTCAATTGAAAAAAATAAAGAATCTACTGCACTTTCGGATTCGGATTTAAATTTTAATGCAGTACCCGCTTTGTGAAATGCCTTGAGACGACATGGTTGTGAATTTGGCGCTATAAAATAAAATGAATTTAATTTAATTGAATGTTGTTAATAGTCCTGATTTTGTTGAAATGTGTTTTACAGGTGGCAGATTAAGTTTAAAAATGCTATCAAATAGCAAAAAAATGGTTAAGGGATAAATTAATATAATATCAAGGGAAATAAATGGGGGTGGAAACCAATTAAAAGACGGAAAGTTCTGTCAATCTAAAATCAAAAGGACCGATATTTCTTTCATTTAAGAGTCATGTTGCTGGGGATGAAGAAACGGCAAAAATTTTAAAGAGGCGAGGGCACATTGTTTGGGAGGGGATTTAAAGGTGACGGATGGATTTATTGATAAAAGTAAGTGAGGGGTAGCCATACCCAAGAATAGGGGTGCAATAAAAGTTAGTAAAGACGGAATTTAGTTGATTATGGGACTGAAAAATCCGGGGGAGAGGAGTATACCTTTTATTCAACAGTCATAAAGGATATTCCGAATTAACTTTTTCTTTAAAATTTAACAAATTAGTGGATCAGTTTTGAGCTGCAAAATAGGAGCAATTATTATAAGTGACCATGGGCATGGTGGGGTTACATTTAGATTTTAATGTAGACAAAAAAAAAGGAAAAAGGGAAGATGGGGACTTAATGTCATGTTGCTGCAAAATGAGACATTTTAGTAAATTCAATTCTGGAGGATCTTAAATTTTTTTTCAAGTAAACATGGTCCCCCAGACAAATAGCCTCAGTATGGGAAGCGTCGAAGGCATACATAAGGGGAAAATTCATTGTTTATGCATCGAAGATTAAAAAGGAAAACACTGGGAAAGAAAACCAATTGGAAATTAAATTAATCTTTTAGAGAAAAAAATAGCAAATAATTATTCATATCATTCATATCAAACACTTTGTAATCTCAAATATAAGTTACATGATTTATATAACAAAAAGGCAGAATATGCCTTATTTAGACTAAAAACTAAATATTATGAGGGGGGAAAAGGCGGTAGGTTATTAGCGAGACAACTTAAACAACTAGATGACTCCAATAACATTCCGTTAATTAAGAAAGATGCTAAGACATTCACCTCGGCAAAAGACTTTGATAAGGTCTTTGAAGAGTTTTACACAAACCTCTACACATCCACTAATAATTCTGATACTGAAGAAATCAATGGTTTTCTCTCATCCCTTGAAGTTACCCATCATCTCTAACAAGCAAAGAGAAAAGTTAGACTCCCCTATCACTTTGGAAGAAATCAAAACTACAGTTGCATCTATGAAGACTGGGAAGTCACCGGGTCTGGATGGATTTCCAGTTGAATATTACAGAAAATACATTGACACCATTGCCCCTGTGCTGCACGAATTATACAGAGAAGCTTTTGAGTCAGGCTCTCTGCCAGACAGTCTCAATGAGGCCCTAATATCATTTATCCCAGAAAAGGACAGAGATATCTCCGATTTATCTAACTTTAGGCCCATCAGTCTGATTGGAGTAGATTGAAAAATACTAACAAAGACGCTAGCATCACGATTAGAAAAAGTACTTCCGGACATCATAGAAGAAGACCAGATAGGCTTTATTAAGAACAGATCCGCAGCTGACAATAAGAGGAGACTCACTCACCTAATACACATGAATCATTCTAACTCAGTCCCTGTTGCAGCGTTTTCTCTGGATGCTGAGAAAGTCTTCGATCGCGTAGAATGGGGGTTTCTTAAGATGGTACTTCCAAAATTTGGATTTGGATCTGTATTTGGCAAGTGGGTGGAAATACTATATTCTAGGCCAAAAGCAACGATTATGACGAATGGTCGACTGTCCAATTTCTTTCAGCTTTCCAGGGGGACGAGGCAGAGCTGTGCCCTGTCCCCACTGCTTTTCACACTGGTTGTAGAACTAGCTAGAATTAAAGGGATACACGCAGGAGGGAAAGAGCACAAATTGCTTATGTATGCAGATGACATCTTAGCCATTATAGCAGACCCTACTGAATCTATACCGGCATTATTACAATGTGTTGGATCATACTCAAAATTTTCAGGATACAAAATAAATTGGAACAAATCTGAGTGTATGCCAATATCTAAAACTTGTACCTGTAAAGACATTACACCATTTAACTTTAAGTGGGTCCCCTCGGGTATGAAATATCTTCGAACACGACTTCACCCAAATCTAGAGGAAATAATGCTCCTGAATATGGAACCACTGCTTCTGAAGATCAAAATAAATCTTGCTAAATAGGGTAAATTGAAGCTCTCTTTATGGGGAAAGGTGAATGTAATCAAAATGGTGATAGCTCCATTATTCAATTATGTGTCCATGATGGTGCCTGTTGATATCTCACTCCAGGTTTATAAGCAATATGAGACTTATGTTAAAGAGTTCCTGTGGGACAAGAAGAAACCCAGAATTAGCATTAAGAAAATGTGGAGTGCAAGGGACATAGGGGGCATGGCACTCAGTAATGTAAGACTATATAATCTTGCATTTTTCAATGTCTAGATTGTCCAAATATTATTATAAAAAAAGAGACAAAAAACTGAGCTGGATGAACATTGAGGAGGAGATAGTGAGTCCTTTCAGACCAATGGACATCTTCCCATGGTTCAATGGACAACAGAAAGCCTATTCCTGCAAACCCAGTACTAGCTCATTCAAAACTAGTATGGAAGGAGGTACATAAAATATGCGGGATGTCGCATCTTAACCAGCTGTATTCCTCATTATGGTTTAATCCCTCTATCTGTATTGGGAAAAAAACTATTTATTGGAAACAATGGCTTATGAATGGAATTCGTAAGGTAGGTGATCTATATACAAATGAGGGTTTTATATCGTTTTCAGAACTCATGAACAGATATAATATAAAAAGAGATAATTTCTGGAAATACCTACAAATTAGAGACTGTATGCTTAAAGAAAATTATACACATAAGGATAACCCAATACAGGATTTTATGGACTCATCTGGAATCAAACACAAAGCCTCCACCCTTTACAAATTATTTAATGGTATGCGGGGAGATGTTTGTGGGGGGCTGAGGATTGCCTGGCAGAGGGACCTTGGCTGCATTTTTAACGATAATGACTGGCAGAGAATACTATCACGTAATGGGAAATACATCGAAGACTCTAGGGGAAAATTTCTGCATTATAACGTGGTGCATAGATTCTATTTTACCCCATCTAGACTTCATAGAATGGGTTTACTTACCAATAACCTATGCTGGAAATGCAATACGGAACCAGGAACCTTTTTACACACGATCTGGGACTGTAAATACATTTTCCCATTGTGGAAAAAAGTAATACATTATATAGGCAAGTGGATAGGTGTGACGATACCCATATCACCAAGATTATGTTTATAAGGGGATCAAACAGTAATGCCTAATTTGTCGAAACATCAAAATACGGTGATACAGGTAGGGGTAATCACGGCTGCCAGAGTAATCCTCCGGTTATGGAAATCTGCGTCTGTTAAAAGCTGGCTGGAATTAATGTTGGAAACTGTGTCATATGAACAAATGTTGGCCAAGCTAAATAACGACACAGAAAATTTCAAGAAAACTTGGGACTGTTTTCTTTCCTGTAATACTGAGACAAATAAACACCTCAACTGAACTGCCAATATTGGAATACTGATGGAGAAATTTTTTTGTTTATTTTGGCTATTGCTGTTACCGTCAAGGATGTTTGTACACACAGATCTTTTATGGAACCTTTATGTTATTATTTTAATAGGCACTGACCTGGTTGTTTTATGTTTTATTTTTATTTTTTTATTTTTTTTAGTTCTTTGTTTTCTTTGTTTGCTTGTTTGTTATTGCTCTATTTTGGGATTGTTTTTGTTTTATGTATATGTTCTGAAACTAATTAAAACTAATAAAAAACTTTAATAACAAAAAATAGAAAGAGCATGCCTCAACTGCCAAACTATCAAGACAAGGACATCCTCCTAAACTGATAGGCTGGGTAAGGAGAGCATTAATCAGAGTAGCAGCCAAGAGGCCAATGGTGACTCAAGAGGAGCAACTGAGGTTTAATGGTCAGGTGGAAGAATATGTCTAGCAGAAAAACTATCAGTCCCTAGTCACTCCACAAATCTGGCCTCTATGGAACAGCCATTTTTGGAAAGCAGCCTTAAGAGGTCTATATGCAAAATGTTATGTTTGGAGGAAAATTAAAAACAAGCAGGTAGGCACATCACCACCACGACTAACAACTATAACAGCATGGTAGTGGCAGTAAGATGCTGTGGGGTGCAAGCAAGGGCGGTAGGGGGGGGGAGATTTTAAAAGAAAGTGGGGCTAAATAAAGACAAATCCAGGGAAAAACACAGTTAGAGTTAGAGTGGCTTAATTATGAAACCCTTTCTCTCAATTTTTTAAAATTTTTCAGACCTTTTATCGATTTAGGTTTTAAAAACGTAGGTTTTTTATATGGGGAATTTTAAAATTTTTTGGGAAAATTTAAAAACTTAGCAAACCTCCCACATTTGTCCTTTTTCCTGGCCTTGTTGGGCAATGGGATTTGGGGGAAGAAATAAAATTTCCTCCTAACCCTGTCCGTTGATCATTTTTTTAAAACCTTTGAGTTTAATTTAAACCGGGACTTCACCCTGAAAAAATTTTCATTATAGTAGATCATTATGACAAACTATAAAAAAATTTAAAAAATCTGTTTTTCACTTTTAATTCCTCTTTTCAAGAAAAACACATGGGGGGGGGCAATAAATTTTTTTCTTCCCCTTCACAAATTGATTTCTTTTTATGATGTTATTCCTCTTGTTGGTGCATTAAAAAATGCACCCCCTGAAAAAAAGGTAAATTTTTCATAGGAGGCTACTCCCGGTTTAATTCAGAGCTGCGTACTTTAAAGCACAAGTTAAAAAAATTGGAGAGAAAATGGCAGTCTACACACATAGAGGATTCCACTTAATCTGGAAAAAATAGCTACTTTTTTAAAAAGACACTTCATCAAGCTAGAACAGCTTATTTCCATCATTAATAGAGGAAAACAAGAATAATCCTGGTTTCTCTTTAGTCAGTTGCTCTGTAAACTTACACAGAGGTTACCTAGCTCTTTTGAGTTATCCACATTCCCTTAGCTCTTCCTAGTAGTCATGACTTTATGGGATTCTTCCAAAATAAAATGAATTCTATTAAAAAATAAAACTTTGAACGTACCCCGAAGATGATACTTCACTCTCAGCAAGTGGTGGAACGATATGCAATATAATCTGTTAGAACCTGATCTTGCTTAGACTGATTTGATCATGTGGAGCTTCCTGAAGTTCAGCAGAAATATTAGACTTCATCTAAACTCTAAATTTGTATGGTAGACCCACACATCACCCAACCTAAGTTATAATTAAGGAAGTAGTTCTTACCTGATCCTGATTAAACCCTAGCCCTCTATTTTAGATATGATTATTTTTTCCTTAGTAACAGGATAGTACACAGTTTTTATAAGGTAGCTGTAATTAAACCTTTAGTTTAAGAAACCTTCGCGTTGATCAAGCATAAACGTAATAAATTACAGAGCCTATATCCAATCTTCCATTATTCTCTGAAAATTGCTTGAGGAAAATAGTTGCTAATCAAAATGTATTTGTGAGCATTTACACAGCTCAATGATCTGTTTGAAGAGTTTCAGTCAGGCTTCAGAGAGGCCCATCATAGCACTGAAAACAGCTCTGCTGAAAGTCACTAAAAGATATTCTTAGGCCCAGATAATAAGAAACTTGTGTTGTACTGTCCTGTTAAGATCTCAGTGCTGCATTTGTGATACAGTCGATCCACAATATGCTCTTAGAAAGTGCTTGGAATAGGCTGTAAGGACAGGGGAACAGCACTAGAGGCTGGTTTAAATCCTTAATGTTGGCGGACAGATTCCAAGTATGCAAGTTTAATGTAAATTGATAAAGACATTCAAAACTTCCCAGGCGTTTAATTGTGGAGACCACATGTTTCAGTTGGGTGGGCCAATTAATCTATATTATGGTGCTGTTCTAATTAGGGGAAATTATATCCAGGCAGCAATGAATCAAATTTCACCTGTATGCTGATGATACTCCATAGTCCTTACAAACCTATTCCACATAATCCTGAAAGCCCAACGAGTTAGGAAGAAGGACTACAAGCCATTGTCGGGACAGACAGATAACAAACTTGTGCTGACTATTTACTAATTTTCTGCTTCTAACATTTCAGCAAGATAAGACAAGGAAAGTTGTTGTCTTTAAACCGGAAGTAGTTGAATAAAGAACTGCTTAGTCAATCATTTAACCTGGATGGCATGTAAATTGACCTCAGTAAATATAAGTAAAAACCTTTGGTGTATCTTGACAAGGACATGTATTTAGAATCCCATTTTAATACAGATTTCATAGGATTTCCTCCCTCTGTTCACTACCGGAACATTGCAAAATTTAGAATATGTATCCTATACAGCATTCCTAGGAGTGACGGCTTTGACAGACAAATTCTAGCTCCATGCATTTGTCGTACATGTAAGGTCTGGGACTTTATTGATAAATTCTTACTATCAGGCATGTCACAAAAATGCAGTTAAAAGCCTTCACTGATGCAAAATGCTGCCAGCAGAGTTCTGCATTGAAATATTAAATAGAGAGCCATCATATTGTTCCCTGACTTTAGATTCCATTTCATTGGCCACCCGTTAAAATCCAGTATAGAATTTTAAAAAATTCTCCCTTCCCTCACATATAAAGCCCTTAATGATCTAGCTCCATCATACCATCAGGCGATCTGATTGTTCCAAATGTTCCTAACAGGGCACTTTGTTCACTCGACTGCAGGGTTTAACGGTTCCTAGAGTTCTAACATAAAAGTAGAAATGGGAGGCAGATCCCTTAGTTATCAGGCTCCTCCTTGTGGAGACCAGCTCCCAGTTTTAGTCCGGTGTGAGATCAGACACTCAGTCTACTTTTAAGGCTAGGCTTTAAAACGTTCCTTTTTTGATAAAGTTTTTTAGGTTTAGAGGATTAGGTTAATGTCACTGACAGCTAATTATACTCGTGTAGGCAGCTATGCCTGCTATAGGCTTAGGCTGCTGGGGACATTAATGGGACCAAAACTGTTTTTTTTCACTCATCTCCGCTACCATTCTTGTAGCTATACTCTCGACATTTTGCTATGATAATTTGCGGTTTATTTCAGCCTTTTAACTTTATGTTTCGAGCTCTACTTTTCTCTTCCTATAAGTACACCTGGCATGACGCTGTATTCGACCAGGGACACCTGTTCTGGAGAGGGGAATCGGGTCCAAATCTTCTGCTGTCAAACACAATTATGCACCTTTATAAAGATGATAACAACTTGGGGGGGGGGGGGGCCCCGTCTTTCTACGTGCTTTACCCTACTTTTGCTCTAGAATAGCTACGACCTGATATTTTAACTGTGGATTAACTGTATGTGCTCTCCTTTCATAACCTCGACACTTGAAAACTGGATCAGAGTCTATCTGTTCTTCTTCCTAGATGAATGACCAAAGGAGCTACATCCATAACATTCAACTTTTCCTTACCATAGAAAGTACTCCTGGATCCCCCCGCAGGAGTCTTCTGTGTTTTTTCCTTGTCTCTGCTCTTGTTTCTCTCAAAACCCCCAGTCGGTGTGCAGGATGGTTCGCCCCCCCAGCTCACACTGAGCCTGGTTCTGCTGGAGGTTTCTTTCTGTTAAAAGGGAGTTTTCCTCTCCACTTTTGCTACATGCATGCTCAGTATGAGGGATTGCTGCAAAGTCAACACCAGTGACTGCCCACTGTCACTACATGCTCATCCAGGAGGAGTGACTGCCTCGATGCAATCTGCTGGGTTTCCTTAGATAGAAAAACTTTTGAACCAGTTTGAATAAATAGCTGAATCTGACTGCACTGTTTGATAGGTAGGATTAATTGGAATCTATGTACCTGACTTGAAATCTGTATGATTCGATTGAATTGACTTTGTAAAGTGCCTTGAGACGACATGTGTTGTGAATTGGTGCCATATCAATAAAACTGAATTGAACTGAGTTGAATATTCATGCGACCCTTTCAGATTTTCATTTGTCAAAATCTTTGAAAACCATATGCATCATTTTCCCTTTGCTTCCCAATTATGCATCAGTTTGTGTTGGTTTATTACATTAAATTACAATTAAATACATTCAAGTATGTGGTTATAAATTGAGGAAAAGGGAAAAGGTTTCAGAATTGTTTATTGATACTTCTTGGAAAGCTCTGTATGTGTTCGATTCTGATCTTAACATGACCTTTGTTTATATCATGAAATATTGGTGTAATTTCTCTTTCTCGAAACTCGTCTGCATAGCTGACCAGAGCCTCTTTGACTGTCTTGTACCCAACAAGGACAACCGCTTTTTTTGGTCCAAAATAAACTGTAAATACAGACCCATATTTTTTGGAAAGCTGGATGGATTAAATAGAGAAATGTGATCAGAGATTAAATTAGTTTATAAGTATTTGTTTTATAAATACTACATAGCAGCTTGAGTCAGTACAGTAAACCCACCTGACACAGTGTTTTGTAAGGTCTCTGGAGATCTAGTTGCAGCAGGTGGCCAAGGAGAGGCAGACGCTTCGGTCCTGGAGGTTCTTTGCCTGTTTCTCTGGAGGAAGAACCAAAAGAAAAAATATAAAGTATAATCAAGAGAACTACTCCCACCACAGTGGTAGGACTGTAGAAGAGAGAACCAAAGTCCTTCAAAGCCTCCATGTGCTCAGCTTCTTGTCCGGGTCTACACATAAGATACAGAGGAGTTTGTGTTGCTGTGAAAAGCTCATGGGAATGTTGCTTCACTTATAGATTAGCTCTGCATTATCTACACCCAACGTCCTAAGTTGCTTCACCCTGCATAATTCTTAAAGCTTTGATGAATAGAAAATCCTTCCCCTCAGAGGATGTGGATTTAAACTCTTATCGCAGTGAAGCCCTTTAGTATTAATGAAGAACTGAATCTGCCATGTTTCCTCCAATATGCTGTAGCTAGATATCTGTCTGCTAATTTTCTCTATGGTTGTACTGGTACATAGTTTTATATGTATTTTTATAATGTCTTCTTTTTTTTTATTATCATGTCTTCTTTTTTATATGCTCCTCTGTAAATGGTTTGTGATACACCATATTGCCAAAAGTATTTGGTCACACCACCAAATCAGTGGATTTAGGTGGTCCAATCATTTCCATGGCTGCAGGTTTGTAAAATCTGGTGTGGAGAAACTTGATTGGCCTGACCTCAACCTTCTTTGAGATGAATTAGAGCAGAGAATGCAATTCTGCTGGCAACGGTGTGTCCATCAACCAATTGGACCTTATAGATTAAGAATAGAATGTCATCAAAGTTCATGTACATGTAAAAGTAGATAGACAAATGCTTTTAGCAATATAGTGTATGTTAAGCTCTGTTTTGCTGTGTAGATGTGTTGGGGGTGTAGACAGCGAACACGAGTGACCTCCACCCTTCTTTTATCCAACCAATAAGCTTGCAGCATGAGTTTGCTAAATGTCCAGTGATTTCTGTTCACCCGGCAGGTTGTCAATAGTTACTTTCCTTGTTTCTGTATACTCTTGTCATAGTAAAGAAAATACAGGCGGTGTCAAACCATTAGTCTCTTTGACGTTTTCACAAAAAAAGCTGAAAACTGATCCATTAGCTCCAGTCCTGTGTTGCATTTTGAAGACGCAGAGGAGTTTGTGTTGCTGGGAAAAGCTCATAGGGATGTTGCTTCACCTATAGGTATTCTATTCACCCCCTACCCCCACATGGCCTTTGTGAACCATTTATCTTTCGTTGGCTCAGTCAGCTGTCTGAGGTTTTTTAACTGATTAGATACCTGCTTTTAGATGGGCAATGTAAGATATTTACAAAAATTTACAAACATTTTTTATAAAATGTCAGCATTACATTGTAAACAAAATGGCAGGGGCTTTAATGTCACACAAGGATAAATGTCACACAAGGGTAAATCATTTATTTATGATTTATTTTACATGTTGAAAAGTGTTTTTTTATCATTTTCATCAAAGCCTCACTTGCTTTGGGAAAAACTGAAAATCTTGCTAACAGTGAAACTTTTGTGCTATGTGTCCGTGAGAGAGGAGGTACTATGCATTACATTTTTTAAAGTCCAGTGAAATCAACTGTTTAACACTCGAGAAAATAATATATGAACCCCATAAAAAACGAACCTACTTCAACGTTTTGAATGCAGTTTCACACATTCATGCTTGTACAATTAAACAACTTTATGCTTTTGGACACATTTCAGCTTCATGTCCCCCTGAACTACTGCAGTAAAACCAACACTTGTTTACTCAACAAAAGATTAACAAAGTGTACATTCATCTTTGGCTTCATTTCAAATATTGTTCTAATGTGCTGTCATACAAACTTAAAAGGGCCTTAATGTAAATCATTACACTTAACATTGTAAGGATCTGCCTGTGTTAGGCTTAATGTCTGAGTTCCCAGTCTGTTTCTCTTATGTTCGTCAGTGGCTGTTATTTTAGTTCATGTTTAGATTCATCATTCCATCCTTGTGTTTAGTTTACTTTTCTTGTATTACTGTGATAGATGACTTAGTTTATATTTCCTTATAGACCTGGTTTCTCCCTGTTTATGTTCTTTTGTTTCATTGTTTACTTATTCCTGTTCACTTAGATGTTTTGTTGCTCCCCCTGGTCTCCCTGCTCTTCTGTGTTAATTAGCCACCCTCCTTCAGTTGCTTGCTTTCTCAATTACACCAGCTGTTCCTGATCTCCCCCTAATTAGCTCCCTGTATTAATTGGTCCATTCTCCACCCTTTCCCAGAATTTATACTATCTTATTTTCCCATGCTTGCCACTAGATTCTCCTGCTTGCAACCCATCCGTTCCCTAGTTTGCTCCTGCCTAAGCTTTGTTACCTGCCTGTATTAAATTGCAGTGATTCTTGTAAGTGAAAGCTTTATTTCATAACAAACTTTTAACTCATCATGAGACTCCTTGGATCGGCTCTGCACTTTGGTCCTACACAACTCCCGTAAACCTTGATAATCAGTTTGTTGAGGATTCTTTGTAAGAATTAACATCTGAATGTAGTATAAATGTCAAATTTTCATAATGTTATTTAAGGAAACATACAACATTTTTATAATTGTGAGCACTATATTAAAAACAGTTATATGCTGTAAAGGGTAGCTGTGCAACTCGATCCATCCATGTTATTGCTTTTCAGGGTTCAGGTCTTTTCAAACTGTTCAAGTAGCTGATTAACACATATAGGTAAGGTGTAATATTAATGTGTAAAAATGTTTCTTAATATTAAAGTTCTTCTGAGGCACTTTAACTGCAAAGACAACGTGATTTTATTTGTCAGTCTGCGTTCCTACCCTCACCTATGGGCAGGAACTTTGGGTCATGACCGGTAGAACGAGATCCTGGTTACATGCGGCTGAAATTAGCTTCCCCCACAGGGTGGGCGGCAACTCCCTTAGAGATAGAGTGAGGAGCTTGGCCATCTGGGAGGAGCTCGGAGTAGAGCCGCTGCTTCTCCACATCAAGAGGAATCGGCTGAGGTGGTTTGGGTATCTGTTCCGGATGCTCCCTGGATGCCTCTCTTGGGAGGTGTTCCAGGCACGCCCTATCACGACCAGAGACAAAGAACCCAAATTCAGCCAAACACAAAGTGATAAGTAAAAAGGTTTATTCAGAAAACTCAGGATCAGAGAGCAGAAGAACAGCAGTCAGCTTCCAGGAACCACTGAAGAACAGAGAGGACTAGTTAGTGGCTGAATAAAACTCAGGATCTGCAAGGAGTTAGATAAAGCCACTAAAAACCTTCCCAGTCTGGTGATGAGGCACAGAATCCAGGGGAGGAAGAGATCCAGACAGTTAATGAGGAAGCGTCCAACAGACTGAAGTCGGATTGCCGACTGATCCAAAATCCTCCGGGGAAACCCAGCTGACGCTGTGACAGGAAAACACAGAGAGTTGTGATTGTCCTCTTGACAATAAATCCAGGCAGACTAGAGAGCCAGGCGAACTCAGGCTGAATAAACCAGTGGCTAGGCTGAGACGTAAATCCAGGGACAGAAACAGGGTCGAATTCCAGGGCTAGAGGCGTCAGACAAGGGGCAGGCAGAGACATAAACCAGAGGCAGAAAACAGAGTCGAAATCCAAAATCCAATCCGTCAGACAAGGAGCAAGCAAGGGGGAATAATCCGTAAGGCAAGGTAAGGTCATGGAACGAGATCAGTCAGGAAGGAACGCTGGATAACTACTCACAAATGTTTTTTGAAAGTCTGGCACCGTCTGCCGGTCAGAGGGCTGTATATAACTGCAGCTCCACAGGTGTGTGGCATGACGGTGATTGCGCAGCAGCGCAGCAGCAGACAGGTGAAGCAGATGAGTTAATTGCAAGAGTGAGAGCAGAAAAGGCAGACGGGCCAGAATCATAACAGTACCCCCTCCTCAAGGTCCGGCTCCGGACGGACCCCGAGGCTGATCAGGATGGAGGCGATGGAACTCCTGGATGAGGGATTTGTCCACTATAAATCGTGCAGGAATCCAGGACCTCTCCTCAGGACCATAGCCCTCCCAGTCCACCAGGTAACATATGCCACGTCCCTGCCGTCTGGACCGGATGATGCGCCGGACAGTGTAGACTGGGCCATCAGCAAGAAGCCGGGCGGGTGGAGGGGGCCCGGAGGTGGGTCCGAGACGGGACACCACATAGGGCTTGATCCGGGACACGTGGAAGGTAGGGTGAACTCTCATGGCACGAGGCAGACGTAAACGAACAGCCACAGGATTGATGATCTTGGATATGGGAAAGGGTCCCACAAAAACGAGGTGCCAGCTTACGGGAGTCAACCAGAAGCGGGAGGTCCTTGGTGGATAGCCAAACCTTCTGTCCCTCTTGGTAGCTTGGAGCAGGGATTCTCCGTCGATTTGCTGTGCGTGCCTGCACCTCCGACATTCTGATCATAGACCTTCTTGCCTTCCTCCAGATGCGCTGACATCTTAGGGCCGCGGCCTGAGCAGAAGGAACCTCAGCCTCTTTCTCCTGGACTGTGAACAAGGGTGGCTGAAAACCAAACACAACTTGGAAAGGGGATAACCCCGTGGCACTAGCCGGGAGGGTGTTGACAGCATATTCAACCCAGGGTAAATTTTGAGACCATTTGGTTGCGTCTGACTCACATATTGCGCGAAGTTTGGTCTCCACCTCCTGGTTGGCCCTCTCAGTCTGTCCATCCAACTGTGGGTGATCCCTGTGGGTGATCCCCAGCAAGGAACAAAACTCTTTCCAAAAACGTGACACAAATTGGGGCCCTCTGTCTGAGACAATGTCTGTGGGTATGCCGTGAAGGCAAAAAACCTCACGTGCCAGAATGTCCCCCATTTCCTTGGCTGAGGGCAACTTCTTGAGAGGGACTAGGTAAACCCCATCTTAGAAAAATCTGTCGATGATAGTTAACAGAACTGTGAAGCCATTAGAAACTGGCAAACCTGTGACGAAGTCCATGGCTATGTGTGACCAGGGACGAGGAGGAATAGGCAGGGGATGTAAGAGTCCAGCAGGAGGGCGATGAGAAGACTTGGCTTGGGAACATTGAGTACAGGCCGTGACGTAATCTGTGACATCTTTGACAAGAGATGGCCACCAGAACTGAGTTTGGACGATCTGCAACGTCCTGCTGATACCAGGATGACAGAACAGACGTGAATTATGGCATGAATTCAGTACCTTGGGTACGAGGCGCTCCGGAACAAAACACCGGTCAGGTGGGCATGAAGTAGGAATAGAGAGGTCTTTGGTGGCATCTCTAACCTCTCCCTCCAACTCCAACATGGTGACAGAGAGTCTCACTGATTCGGAAGAATAAAACTCATCCTCCCAGAGGTCTGTGACTCGGAGGGTTTCCCTGTATTCTGGACAGGGCGTCTGGTTTGCCATTTTTGACTCCAGGTCTAAAAAGACAAAGAGAAGTGAATCTTCCAAAAAATAAAAGACCACCTTGCCTGCCTGGGATTAAGGCGCTTCGCTGATCTCAGGTACTCCAGGTTCTTATGATCTGTCCATACAAGAAACGGTTCCTTAGCCCCTCTAGCCAATGCCTCCACTCCTCGAGAGCCAACTTGGACTGCCAACAGTTCTCGGCCCCCCACATCATAATTGCGCTCTGCTTGGGACAAAGTCCTAGAAAAAAAGGCACATGGTGAATACGGTCATCAGAATTTCTTTGGCTAGGACAGCTCCAAACCCCCTGTGTTTGAGGCGTCAAACCTCCACAATGAACTGTTTACGGGGTTAGGGGACCGTAGAACAGGAGCAGAAGTTAAATAATCCTTTGATCTTGACAAAAGCTCTTTTTGCTGTCTATTTCCCAAAACAAAACCTTTTTTAGATGATGTGAGAGCATTTTAAGAGGGGCTGCTACGAGGCTATAATTCCTGATGAACCATCAGTAAAATTAGCAAACCCCAGAAACCCTTTGAAGCTGTTTGCGGTCGGTAGGAGAAGGCCATTCCAAGACTGCCTTGACTTTGGAGGGGTCCACTATGGCTTGGTCTGGAGAAATGATGAATCCAAGGAATGAGGTGGTAGTGGTATGAAACTCACACTTTTCAGCTTTGACAAACAGATGATTTTGAAGAAGACGGAGGAGGACAGCCCGGACATGATTTCTGTGGGTTTCCAGATCCTGGGAAAAAATCAGAATGTCATCAAGGTATACAAAAACAAAACTTTCCCACCATGTCCCCCAGGACATCATTCACCAATGCCTGAAAAACTGCAGGGGCATTGGTTTAAACCAAAAGGCATTACACAGTACTCGTGGTGACCAGGGGAAGTGTTAAATGCCGTCTTCCATTCATCCCCCTCCTTGATACGAACAAGGTGGAAGCGTTTCTCAAATCAACTTAAAGAAGATCTTGGCGCCCTGAATCTGGTCGAAAGCAGTGTTCATAAGTGGTAGAGGGTATCGGTTCTTGACGGTGATGTTGTTTAAACCCCTGTACTCGATACATGGTCTCAAGGAACCATCCTTCTTTCCCACAAAGAAGAAGCCTGCCCCTGCTGGAGAAGAAGAAGGTCTGATAACACCAGCTTTTAGTGACTCATCAACATACTTCCTCATGGCTTGGTTCTCTGGTCCTGACAATGAATACAATCGACCCCTAGGGGGAGAAGTGCCTGGTAGGAGCTCAATGCCACAGTCATAGGGTCTATGAGGTGGAAGTGCCGTAGCCCTGGACTTTTTGAAAAACCTCCTTAAGTGCATGATATTCGGGGTGGTACCTTAGACAGATCAGGATATGTCTCCTCAATGTCATTCTCGGAAAAATATCTGTAGAGGCAGAAGACAGGCAAGTGGCTGAGCAGGACTTAGCCCAGCCCAAAATCTCTTTGGCTTGCCAGTCAATATGGGGATTGTGCTTTTGTAACCAGGAGGCCCCTAAAACAATGGGTAGTTTAGGAGAGTTGATAATCCTGAATGTGACCTCGTCCTGATGATTGCCCCCCAGTGTGAGTTTTATTACCTCCGTCTTGTAGTATGAAACTGTTGATACTATGACCATCAAAGCCAGGACATTATGGGTGTCAGAGGTGGGGAAGGAGCTTGATGTCATGGTCCCTGGCGAACGACTCATCCATAAACTCCGTGTCCGCCCCTGAGTCAATGAATACTGACAACCTGATGAGAAGTGGAAGAAACTTGAATAGTTGCAGGAAATGAGCATGAGGAGACAGACAGTTGACTTCGGCTCATTAGAGTTCTCCTCACCTCTACTGAGCCTGGGCTTTTAACGGACACTTGAATGCAACATGACCCTGTCCACCACAATAAAAACACAAGTTATTTTTCCTTCGTCGATCTCGTTCCCCGCAGAAATCTTAGAAAGACACCAACTGCATGGGCTGCCGGGTCACAACAGTGATCAGAAGGGGGTGGAAGACCCTTGGGTTCTAGGTGGGGAACAGGATTGTGAGCTGAAGGGGAATTAACCCGTCTATGAAGCCTCTCCCTCCTCCTTTCTGTGAGCCGCAAATCGATGCGGGGTTGCCAGGTCCTCAAGTTTGGTGAAGGGAGGCAGGGTAGTCCCGGGTTAGCCAGTTCATCCTTAATGTTCTCATTCAGACCTTGCATGAAAGCATTAATTTTAGCATGCTCATTCCAAAGGACTGTCTTGCTGCCAGTAAATGAAAGTCAATGATATAAGATGTAAACACTTCTCTCTCCCTGTTTAATGGAGAGTAAACCTCTGGCAGCTTCACGACTAGGAAGAACTGGATCAAAAACCCTGATGAGCGCTTTGGAAAATGCAGAATAAGAAGCACAAGTGATCGAACCCTTTTGCCACTCAGCAGTGACCCCTTGCTTAGCCTTTCCAGAGAGCAGGAAAAAAAAAAACGCCACCTTAGAGCGCTCAGAAGGAACGAAGAAGGCTGAAGCTCAAAAGAAATCTCACATTGAGTAGAAAAGCACGGCACTGGTCAGGATCTCCCTAAACAGTTCAGGAGGCGTGAGTCTAGGTTCTCTTACCACAGCGGAAAGATCAGGAATCTTGGGGGAACAGGCTGTGAGGACGCTGGCGTGGAAGCAGGAGTCATGGATCGCAGCATAGAAATCACTTCCCCCAAGCCGGAATAAGACGGGCCAATAGAGTTATCAACATTAGTGGCCACTGCTGTGGTGGCAATGGGTCCATCTTTTGGCCAGATTTTTACTATCACGACCAGAGACAGAGAACCAAATTCAGCCAAACACAAAGTGATATAGTAAAAAGGTTTATTCAGAAAAATCAGGATCAGAGAGCAGAAGAACAGCAGTCAGCTTCCAGGAACCACTGAGAACAGAGAGACTAGTTAGTGGCTGAATAAAAACTCAGGATCTGCAAGGAGTTAGATAAAGCCACTAACCTTCTCAGTCTGGTGATGAGGCACAAAAATCCAGAGGAGGAAGAGATCCAGACAGTTAATGAGGAAGCGTCCAACAGACTGAAGTCGGATTGCCGACTGATCCAAATCCCCCGGGGAACAGCTGACGCTGTGACAGGAAACACAGAGAGCTGTAATTGTCCTCTGACAATAAATCAGGCAGACTAGAGAGCCAGGCGAACTCAGGGTGAATAAACCAGTGGCTAGGCTGAGACGTAAAACCCCGGGACAGAAAACAGGGTCGAATTCCAGGGCTAGAGGCGTCAGACAAGGGGCAGGCAGAGACATAAACCAGAGGCAGAAAACAGAGTCGAAATCCAAAATCCAATCCGTCAGACAAGGAGCAAGCAAGGGGCAATAATCCGTAAGGCAAGGCAAGGTCATGGAACGAGATCAGTCAGGAAGGAACGCTGGATAACTACTCACAAATGTTTTTTGAAAATCTGGCACCGTCTGCCGGTGAGAGGGCTGTATATAACTGCAGCTCCACAGGTGTGTGGCATGACGGTGGTTGCGCAGCAGCGCAGCAGCAGACAGGTGAAGCAGATGAGTTAATTGCAAGAGTGAGAGCAGAGCAGGCAGACGGGCCAGAATCATAACACGCCCCACTGGGAGGAGGTCTAGGGGATGGCCCAGGACACGCTGGAGGGACTATGTCTTTCTGCTCCTCTGGCAGAGCTGGAGGAGGTGTCTAGGGAGAGGGAAGTCTGGGTGTCTCTGCTGAAACCGCTGCCCCTGGAACCCGGTCCTGGATAAGATGAAGACGACGAGTACAAAACAATGTGGATTACAGTTAAGAGAATAAGTGAACTAGATCATTTTTAGAAGAAATGGGGAAAATGCACTCTGGGAACTAAAGGCAAAAATACTTTTTTATTGTCCAAACGATTTCAGAGTGTAAGAGCCTATGATGGTATAAGAATGCATCATCATTGCCAAGCAGATTTATACTTCTGTGACTGCAACATCAATGCAGAAAGAAATGTAATTTAGTGCAACCTATGCTTCTATGTTTTCCATGGATGTTGGTAGCGGAAGAAAAGGTTGGATGCTCTCTAAATCTGAGAGTTGGTGAAAAATCATCAAGGAATACACGGTCAATTTTGCATCACTTTCTTGTATTTCTTGTATTGTATGTGGTAATGTTCCCACAAACTATTTTGAAATGGTTTGACTGCCTTCAAAGAAAAAAAAAGAAAACTAGCTTATACTGACAATAAAATTGAACCTATTAACAGTAAATGAATGGTTTTATGTTGCTTGGACAATTTCTGCATGAAAAGAGTAAGTTTCAAAAGGTGGATTTACAATATCCTCAATGGAAAAAAATTGTTTATTCTGGAGAGTCTTATTTAGTTTAAAAAGGACAGTGATACAGGCAGAAATGACAGGTTCAGTCCCATGGTACAGGTCACAGTTTCAACGAGGGAAATTCCCTTTTTCAAAATATGACGCTTTATTTCAGCAGGACTAGACCCCTAAACATTAGCAGTGCCCAGATTCAAGTTGTAATTTAATTGTAGTTAATTGTAATTAGGGGATCTGTCAGCATTGTGGGTTTGGTGGCAGGACCAAAATGCAGATCATGGCGAGGAGGCTGCATGGTGAGTAGAAGACGTTTTAATTTAAAAAAGCAATGACTTACAGTTAAGTAATCCAGGTGTACAGTCAGGAGACAATCAAACCATAAGGAGGAACTCGGGAATACAACAAGGGTTGTCAATGTAAGGAACCAGAGGGGAAAAATGAAAACTAGACAGCTTATAAACTGAGGGAAGTGGAGTATGGACCAATGAGACAGGGAGGCAGGTAATCAGAGGAAACATGAAACAGGTGTGGACCAGGCTGCAGGGAACTGAGGGAATAAGTGAAACTAATTAGCAGGGGTAACCAGGAACACGAGGAGCCTGGCAAGATACTAAACTACTTAACATAACCAGGGGAAAACAGATCTAAGCAAAACTATAGGCAAAGATAAATAACCATAGGAAGCATAAGAATCTAGAATAACCATTAACTAAACTAAACTGAGAAACTAGAGGGAACAGAAGAAACACCTGACTGATAAAAAGTAAACAAACATTAAACTAACTGGGAGGAACACTAACTAGACAAAGCAGGTACATGAGGAACTATACAGAGAAAGGGAAAGAACAACTAATCTTAAGAAAATCAAGCAACTGGGTAAATAACTGTTAGGGAAATGTATAAAATTATCAATGTTTAGTTTAAATAAGGTTGATGTTTTAAGTTTTACTATAGTGAAAATGATTCCTGTGATTGGTTTTAGTGTGGAAAAAGGTTTGTGGAAAGTTAAGGAATGTGCTCTGTAGTGGATCACTCTATGGACATGACATGCTCATACCATATATGGGAATGACTACTTTTATGTTGAATTCTCTGTAAGAATTGGCTGAACCAATTCCTGCTTTTTACTTGTAAGAATGTGAGTTGTAAATAAAAGGCTGGTGCAAGGACTTACTCTTTGTGAGAAGGAAGTCGCTGTGTTCTGCAGAAGACTGTCACTCCCTTGCAAGTCAAACTTATTTGGTTCATTTGTGTCTTCTTTTGCACTGATCTGTATTTATCAGCTTTCTAACTCAACAAGCAAGCACAGAAACACTAACTGAGAAACTAAACTAGAAAAGCCAAAGAAGCAAAGAGAACTGTTTTAATAATAATAATAACCAGAGTAGAAAACCATTCTAAGTAATGAATAAATGAGAAAGCAACCACCAAGGGAACTATAGGCGAGGAGAGAAAGAACTCCTAAACTAAGGAGCAGGAGAGAGAACAAAACTATCAGGATGACAGAAGGAATAAACAAACATAACTACTAAACCCAAAAGAAATAGAAACACCTAGCTGAAAAGTAAACAAAACACAAAACCAAAACAAAGTCCAAAATGGCAGATCCTGACAGGATCAATCGTGCAATAAATACAAAACTATTTCTAAAAGTGAAAATTAAGAGAATATGGCTTTTATTTTGCTCATACTGGACAGTGAGAAGCATACATTCATTAAACCTCTGGAGTGATGTTTCTTAGCAGTAGGATTAATTAATCAAATATCTATTTAGATATCTAGATTATAATCTGTATAACCATACCTGATTCCAAGAAACCAAACTAAAAATTTTCATTACTGTTGTTCTTTGCACAGGGTTCCATATTCTTGCAAATAGCCTGGTAATGCAAATATAAAAACCAGTTTGTTCAGCTTCATATAATCTTAATAGAGTTTTATATTTGTAGGATCTGCTGTTTATTCATAACTATATAGTTTTTCTTACCTTTTATTACCTTGTATTTTTGCTTCTGTTTTTATTGCTTATTTTTTCTATGTATCTGTGTGCTTCGTTTGCCTGTTAACCTATTGTTAAAAGGATTATTATATTGTATATTTGAACAAGTTTGTATTATGGATAGCAGGGAAATCCAGGAATGTAAGTTTTGTGTTAATAAAAGTTGGAAATCTTACTTTTGACTTTTCTCTAACTAATTCTAGAGTGTACATAGTTTTATGTGGAGGTCCCTAAATTTGTCCATTTGACTTTAAAATAAAAGGAACCTATTTACATTCCCAAAAAGGTTTATGTATTCATGATGTGTTTGAGGATGAACCGTCTCCATCTCCAGCACCTCGACAACAAGGCTTCTCTGGGAGGTCCTGCACCACTCTTCAGGCCTTCCCCAAGGATCCTCCCAGAGCTCCATAAAGCTTCTCCTTGGTTCCAAGGCCCCTGAGCTTCACTGTGGTTCCAAGGCTCCATCCCTTCCTTTTAGTCAACCACCCGACCATGTTCATTATGAGATCTCCTGATACTCTACACCTCTCCGCAGCCGACCTCCAGAAAGGGTTCCCAGAGGGTCCTCTACGCTTTGTCGCCGGCCTTCAGACCTCCCTCTCTGCCGGCGCCAGCCTCCAGAACACGTTCTCTGCCTACGCCTCCGCCTACGCCTGCCTACCTGCTCCTTCATCTCCAGGGTCTTAACAACTCCGTGCCTCGTCGGGATGACCTCCCGGCCATCTGCCTGAAGTCGGTTTTTTATTTTGGTACTTGCTCTCCTTCCGAGGCCCCCTCAGGCTGCTCTGTTCATGTGGTTTAGAGTTTTGGTTCTGTTGTTTATATGGAATCTGGAAGGGCGTCTTGGATCTGACCTTAAGGGGGGGGTTATTGTCCGTAGGTTTTGAGTTCTATTTGTTTTCTCTGCACTGCCATGTTCTTCATTTGCTATTATTTCAGTTAATTTCATGTTGATTAGATTAATCATTCATTCTTGTGGTCAGATTTTTGGATTCCTGTATTAGATGTTTTAGTTTGTAATTCCTTGTAGATTTTTTCCTCCCTATTTATGTTCTTTAAGTTAGTTCTATTTTTACTTAGATGCATTTGTTGTTTCCCTGAATTCCCTACTTATTTGTGTCAATTATTTCCCCTCCCTCAGTTGCCTTCAGTCTCTCTTCTTCTGGCTGTTTCCGATTCTCCCTCGAATTAGTAATAAGTAAGCAGTGCATTTAACAGTGCAACAGTGGTAAGAAGTGACATAAATATACATAGATCTCCACAAACCCATGACTAAAAATCACAATTTCTGTCAACTCTTTAAACAATGACATGCACAGGAAATTTTAATATTAAATGTGTTGAACCACATCAGGCCACTGATACAGAGAGGAACTATAATGCTATGCTTCATTCTCACTGCCGACTAGCGGCACAAAGCTCATGAGGAGAAGGAGGGATGGTGAAGCCCACAGCTGGAGTCAGATCCAGCTCATCTTCAGACACTCCAGGTGGAGGTGTGAACTGAAAACCTTGAATGAGGGAGGTGAAGAAGAGGAAGAGCTCCATCTTAGCCAGACTCTCCCCGAGACACACCCTGCGACCTGAAGGAACAAGACATTTAATCCATTTTTAATACAGCCATATTTGGTCATGTGCATCTGACGAAAACAAAATGTTGAGCCATTGTACCTGCAGAAAATGGCAGGAAGGCGTCTCTCTTGATGAATTTGCCCTCCATATCCAAGAAATGAGAAGGGTTGAAAGTGTGAGGGCTCTCCCATTCACTTTCATCATACAGAACAGATGTAAGAAGGGGAAGCACTGTTGTTCCCTGAAGGCAAAAATACGAGCACAGTCATTATTCAGGAACCAGTTGTTTGTTGCAAGCTCAGAAATATCTCACGCCTGCAGACCCTTTTGATGAAGTATCCCTGGAAGGTGACATCTTGACTGGTTTTGTGTGGGACGGCCATGGGGACAATGTTAGCCAGCCTCTGTATCTCGTGGATGACAGCATTGGTGTACGGTAGGTTTTTACGGTCTTCCACTCGGACTTCACGGCTTCCAACTACCCTGGCCAGTTCCTCCTGGACCTGGTCTGCAGAAAACAAAATGGTAAATGGTTTCCACTTGTATAACATTTTCTAAGGTCTGAGGACTACAAAGTGCTTTACACTACAATCAGTTACAAGACGAACCCCCTACCATCTGAGCCCCCGTTGCCCCAATGACTAACAGTTCTCCCCTGTATAGATCACAGTGGTCACAAAGACAATGCACACATGCAGGAGTCTAGCAGTCTAGAGGTTGATGGACATTTCCAAACCTTCTTATTTAATATTTAATTCTTAAGTCAAAATGTTAAACCAAATGAAGAACTTAAAGTTACAGATTAATTTAAGCTTTTTTGCTTTCAGCATGAGATTAGCCACTAAAGCTATATGAAGTTAACTGGGGACCAATGATAATACGTACAAACTCGGATGAGGACACCTATTAAGAATAACCTGTGAAAGTATTTGACCCCCTCCACTTTAGCTTTCTTCCACAGTCCAAAAACATGACAATTATATAATTCCCCTACGTCCCTGCAAGGATAAACAGGTGTAGACAATGTATGGATGGATTTGAAATACATTTGAAATAAAAATCGTGTATCCATCTACTTCTGTTGAAGGTTATATGCCACTTTGTGTTGTTCTTTCACATAAAATTATAATTAAATGCACTGAAGTCTGTGGCGTTAACTTGCCAAAATCTGAAACCCAGATGTGACTGCAAAATTTAAAAAGGTAATAAAACATTCTGAAAAATATGTTTTCAGAAAATAAAAAACAAAAATCACAGATAATATTTTGTCTTTCTTACCCTGAATTTGTGGATACTTGGCCATGAGCAGCAAACCCCACCTCAAGGTTGCAGCTGTGGTGTCAGTTCCAGCAGAAAACAGGTTGGTCACTGTATAAATCAGGTTCTCCTCGATGAACTGAGTGTCTTTCACACAAGAGTCCTGAAATCCAAAATATACATAAGACAATGTTTGATGCAGCCATCAACCTTGAAAAGATGGATCAACTTGTTGTCTTGCCTCTTCTTTCTGCTTCCGAATCAGAAAACAGTCCACAAGTCCTCTGCATATCTGAGGGTTCAGTGTCTCCCTCAGTTTCTTGATTAAATCTTTCACATCTCTGGTCGTCATCATAACATTTTTTAACATCACCTGACGGCTTTTTATCCATCCAACCAGCCGGGGAAACATATTGTAGAGCTCCAAATGAAGAAAAATACATTCAAAAGTAAATTTAATATTAATTAAGTCTTGAGCTTGTTTTGATTTATTTTAAATTAGAAACAGCACTGGGGGTTTTGTTTTCATATTTTTCTACAAATAGAAATCTGAACAGAGTGGCTTATGTATTTATTCAGGCCTCTTAACCCTGATACATGTACAGCGCTTTGAGTGCCTTGTTGCTGAAAAGCGCAATATAAATAAACTGGACTTGCCTTGACTTGATACCCCAAAATAACCTTTAGTCCGTAGTCACTCCACAAATCTACCCATTATGATTTATTGGCCAGAAGAAATCCATTGTTGGAAAACCAGCCTTTATCTTGTGCTGTCTATACGCATAACGTTATGTGTGGAGGAAAATTATAAACAAGCAGGTACCGCACATCACCACGACTAACAACTATAACAGCATGGTAGTGGCAGTAAGATGCTGTGGGGATGCACAGCAAGGACAGGTAGGCAGATTTAAATGAAAGATGGAACTAAAAAAAGGATTATCCAGGAATGTTAGAGTCTGCTAAATACAAATGTAGGCCACGCTTAATATTTTTATGTGTGGAAACCTTTTAAAAGCATGTGTCCCCATCATTCCACTTCACATTTATGCATTACAACATGCTGTTCTATGACATAAAGTCTCAATAAAATACATTAATAGTTGTGGTTATAATGTTACTAATTGCGAAAATGATCTCAAAAAGTTTGAGGCATTTGTGTACATGTAAAAACTCTATTGCATCAGTAAGCTCAGTGTTTGGACATCAGACAATAATTTAACAGTCCTTACCTTTCACACAGATAACATTTGTCATCATAGCCTGCTAAACTCCCTCTTTGACTAAAGTATGTTATTTATTTTTTATGAAACATTAGGCTTACCTGGATTTCTGCTGAGCCTGATAGGCTTATAGAGTCATTGACCCGACTGACCAGGTTTGTAAATCGAGGATCATCGTATTCAAATCTGTTTCCAAACACGATGGAAGAGATGATGTTGGATGTTGCATAATTTATTGGACGTGATGTGTTAAATGGTTCCCCTGTGGAGCAACAGAATCAGTTTATCTTGTGCTGTCAAAATGCACTTCACTTAACGTTATCATTGTAACGTGTCCATTTCTTAGACAAACACAGCATTATGTAATACCTTTATGATTCTCAAACATTTGAATAAGGTGTCCACACTCCTCCAAGATCTTCTCCTCTGCAACTCTCTTCCCCATCCCAAAGTCTCTGAGGGTGGTGAGGGCAAAACGACGCAACTCTTTCCATGTTTCTCCATTTGAAAACAGAATTCCTTTACAGAACAGAGAAAAAAAATAAATTTGTACTTTTGATTTATGCATTTGCATTTGTATGTTTATAATATTGTCAGGCAAAAGATAAAACAAAAATTGTATTGGTACAGTGCTTTGCCAAAGTACTCTTATCGACCTTTTCATATAACACATAAAATTACAATTAAATACATTAAAGGTGGCAAGAGAACAACTGAAATGGTTTCAGAATTGTCTATTGTTACTTTTTGCTAAACTCTGTATGTGTTTATTTCTGATCTTACCATGACCTTTGTTTATATCATGAAATATAGGTGCAATTTCTCTGTCTCCAAACTCGTCTGCATAGCTGACCAGAGCCTCTTTGACTGTCTTGTACCCAGCAAGGACAACCACTTTTTTTGGTCCAAAATAAACTGTAAATACAGACCCATATTTTTTGGAAAGCTGGATGGATTAAAAAGAAGAACGTGAACAGAGATTAAACAAGTTTATAAGTATTTGTTGCATAAATACTACGCAGCAGCTTGAGTCAGTACAGTAAACCCACCTGACACAGTGTTTTGTAAGGTCTCTGGAGATCTAGTTGCAGCAGGTTGCCAAGCAGAGGCAGAGGCTTCGGTCCTGGAGGTTCTTTGCCTGTTTCTCTGGAGGAAGAACCAAAAGAAAAAATATAAAGTATAATCAAGAGAACTACTCCCACCACAGTGGTAGGACTGTAGAAGAGAGAACCAAAGTCCTTCAAAGCCTCCATGTTCTCAGCTTCTTGTCCAGGTCTACACATAAGATACAGAGGAGTTTGTGTTGCTGTGAAAAGCTCATGGGAATGTTGCTTCACCTATAGGTTAGCTCTGCATTAGCCACACCCAACTTCCTGAGTTCCTTCACCCTGCATAATTCTTAAAGCTTTGATGAATAGAAAATCCCTCCCCTCAGAGGATGTGGATTTAAACTCTTATCACAGTGAAGCCCTTTAGTATTTATGAAGAACTGAATCTGTCATGTTTCCTCCAATATGCTGTAGCTAGATATCTGTCTGCTAATTTTCTCTATGGTTGTACTGGTACATGGTTTTTAATGTGTGTTTTTATTGTGTCTCCTTTTTATATGTTCTTCTGTAAATGGTTTGTGATAACACCATATTGCCAAAAGTATTTGGTCACACCACCAAATCAGTAGATTCAGGTTGTCCAATCACTTCCATGGTTGCAGGTGTGTACAATTTGGTGTAGAGAAATTTGATTGGCCTGATATCAACCTTCTTGAACTCCTTTGAGATGAAGTAGAGTGGAGGCTGCAATTCTGGTGATCTCGCTTAACTATAAGGATACTCCTAAACCTTGTGGAAGATTATTACAAAAGAGTTGCTATTGCTGGCAATGGTGTGTCTATCAACAAATTGAACCTTATAGAGTAAGAATAGGAAGTAATCAACGTTCATGTTCATGTATAAGTAGACAGACAAATGCTTTTAGCAATATAGTGTATGTTATGCTCTGTTTTCAAATTATTCAGTAGCTGATTTAATCATGTCTAGGTAAGGTGTAATATTTTAAAAATGTTTTTTTATAATAAAGTTCTTGACATGGCCACAGGGTGGCTGGCAAATCCCTTAGAGATAGAGTGAGGACCTTGGCGATCTGGGAGGAGCTCCGAGTAGACCCACTGCTTCTCCACATCGAGAGGAGTCAGCTGAGGTGGTTTGGGTATCTGTTCCAGATGCTCCATGGACACCTCTCTTGGGAGGTGTTCCAGGCGAGTCCCACTGGGAGGAGGCCCAGGGTGTCTCCCAGAGGACATAGAGGAGGTGTCTGGGGAGAGGGAAGTCTGGACGTCTCTGCTGTGACCGCTGCCCCTGGAACCCGGTCCTGGATAAGCCCAAAACGACGAGTACAAAACAATGTGGATTACAGTTAAGAGAATAAGTGAACTAGATCATTTTTAGAAGAAATGGGGAAAATGCACTCTGGGAACTAAAGGCAAAAATACTCTTTTATTGTCCAAACGATTTCAGAGTGTAAGAGCCTATGATGGTATAAGAATGTATCATCATTGCAAAGCAGATTTATACTTCTGTGACTGCAGCATAAATGCAGAAAGAATGTAATTTAGTGCAACCTATGCTTCTTCTATGTTTTCCATGGATGTTGGTAGCAGAAGAAAAGGTTGGATGCTCTCTAAATCAAAACAACTGGCTGGTTGATAATCATACCATACCATACCAACTTTATTTATAAAGCACTTTATACACCAACAGGACCAAAGTGCTGTACACAATCATAAAAACAATGCAAGGGGCAATCATTGAGCAATACACGGTCATTTTGGAGATTTTTCTTCACCCCCTTATCCTCTTCCTCACTCGTGGCAGGATAAGTATAGATCTCCATGCTCAAATTAAACATTCAATTTTACATTTTTTGAGCACACTGCTGCAGAAATGTTACACCACAGGAACTGAAAAGGATAAGAACAGACTGTACTCAGAATGGATTGAATGTAAGTTGAGGGTTAATCCTCAGTAAAAACAACGTATTGAATTTCTGCAGCTCTCACTCCTCCAAACTTGATGCTTTTTTTTTTTTTTTTACCGTGTCCTGTCTGGCAGAGTAGCGCTTGGAATTGTTGTCTGAGTGCCAAGAAATTGCCCAACAGATTTACTTTCACAAGCGGAGCATCACAGCTATTGCTTTAAAGCTCTGCTTGATATTTATAAAAGAAACTTTATTATAAACTTCTTTGGGAATATTTCAATTGTTACGGACACGGAGACTGAAATGAAAAGGATAACAGAAGCTTGACAAAGAGAGAGATGGGGCAAAAGGGAAGAAGGGGAAAAAGGGAGGAGAGAGTGGAGGAGAGAAAGAAGGATGAATAAAATAAAAGATTACACCCTGCTTGCTTATACACAAATTAGCACACGGGATTTATGAATGTAAAATATACTTAGTGAGAAGTGCAGCCCAATGTAGATCATCTGTGTATCTATCAAAACCTGTGTGGATGCGCTTTGTATACAAGGTTTCTCCACAGAAATATGCAATAGCGAGTGTGAGGACCCACCGACCTTCCCCGTGGTCCCCGGGCGGACACTGAGGAGATCCGAGCAACAGACATCCAAAGGCCCCCCAAAGCACAGGAACCCCAGGAGAACCACCGCCGGGACTACCCCAACCCCCCCAGAGAAGAGCAGTGGAGAGTCCCAGGGGAGCCACCCAGCAGCGACAGTGCAGAAGCCCCAGGGAACCGCAGCGACGAGCCCACAGGCCCCGCCGGCAGCCGTCCACGCCCGAGCAGATCCAGCCATGGACCCAGAGACCCAAGACCCCGGGACACACCACCCCCAAGGCAGAGGCCCAACAGAGCCCAGGGGTCCAGGCCCCGGCAGGCAGCCACTGGGAGTGACCCAGCACACACCAAAGCCCCCAGCCCCGGACACCGAGAACCACAAGTACACCAGCGGGCAGACTCCAACCACTGGCAGGCAGGGTGGTGGGGAGGAAGTAGGCCCCCCGTAATATGGGGGGGCCTAAGCTGATCCAGGAGAGGCAGCAGTCCAAGACCCAACCTGTCACAAAAAAAAAAGAAAAAAAACAGGCACTCACAGTCACAGTCACCCACTCCCACCCTCATCCACACACATAAAATCACTCGCTCCCAACGTAGAGACAAACAACAATGGACGTCATATACTCACTCACACTCCCCATGCCTACTCTATACTGCAGGGTCTGTGGGCAACCAGCCCCCGGACCCAGGAGGTGGTCCCCTTCCCTCCTCGGGCAGAGACAGGCCCGGCCCCCGATCAGAACCCAGTCCCCAACAACCCCCATCCACCTCCGGAGAGGGGGCTATGTACAAAAGAGGGGTCCACATGGCCCAAACCAGCCCGCCAACCAGAGCCGCCCCAGGACGGAACAGTCCCGACCCTCCAACGAGCTCCGATCCCGACCCCATGAGTCTCCCACCCCCAGTGAACCCCAACATGAGCCTCGCCACAGGGCCACCCCCAACAGGGACACCGATATTGGACGCATGCCCCCGAACCCAAACGCCACGAATCCCCCCCCCTGCAAACCTGCAAAATTTTAAAGAGGAAACCAATAATGGAGAAGTGTATCCATCAGTCATGTGGGATGGAATAAAGGCAGTCCTTAAGGGAACTTAAACAGCCTACACTCTGTATTCCTGCTGAATAAAAAAAAAGCATTTCAACAATGGGAAATGGAAAAGTAACAACAATCTACAGATGACCCCAAGATTTATGAAAGATCTTTAAGAAAAATGAATCAATAGTTGAAGAAGGTGAGGAAAAAATAAATATCTTGAAGCAAATATTTTATGAAATAGGACCAGAGGCAGATAAACTGTTGGTGGAACGAATTCTTTCAGGATAATGGACCAACAAAAGATACATATAAATAAAACGGTTGTTAAGATGTTTCAACCAACTAACATAAATAAAAAGCTGCTTTAAACAAATGCAGCTTTGTGTAGAGGTCCCTAGCTAAATTTGTCGATTTTGACTTTAGAATAAAAAGAATCTATTTACGTTCCCAAAAACATTTATGTAAATTGCTTTAACATTTTGAGTTGACTTTTTAATAATGGTTACTTTTTCACTTATAATGGTTCAAACTTCTACATCTTCAGAGGAACAGGATGCCAAAGCCATACTATTGTTTAGGCCTTTATCTACCAGAGGGAGCTCTGACTCAACACAACTAGAGAGAGGGTTTCTTCTCCTTAAGTCAACGGGTCAGAGATGTACCCATTTACTCTACCTGTCCTCAGGGCAGAGTTTTATATGTTAGATGATAGTGAAATTCTCCACCTGGTGCTCATCCTTCAGGTGGCTTCCTGTTGTGGGAGAAAATTCAAAGTGAGAGCTGCATGCTTGTACAGTTAGAGGGTAAAGCAGCATCAACAGTTTATTTATAGGCAAAAATACCAAGGAGCAAAACAACTCCCATCGTTGTGGTAGGTATAGAGAAGAGTGTCAGGTCTTGTGGGCTGTTTGTAAGACCAGCATGTAGACAGGAATTCAGAACCAGTATGGTCAGTTGAAGGATGTGATGATAAAAATAAGACAAAACTTTACAGCAGGACACAAATAGAGCAGGCCATGGAGCATGTATAGAGAAGCAGGCAGTACATTTGGGAAGAACCAGGCAGAGTAACAGAAGCAACAGAAGAATCTAGTGTTGATAAATGAAAACCAGTAAGTTTAAATACTGAGGGATCCCTGGAGAATTACATTGAATGGAGATGGGGTAATCAGGGGACAATAGAGAACAGCTGTGGCAGAAAGAAAGCAAGAAAACTGAGGGAGGAAGACTAATTAACATCGAGGGAGTTCAACAAAGACACAAAAATACTTCTACTCTAGGTCAGGTTGTAATCTTGCAGATTTATTTTGTCTTATACTGGACAGCTGGAATAATTTATTACTATTGTATAACTGTGGATTTTACTGAAGAAACAGTGTAAATATGTAAGGTGCCAGTCAGGATTAGGCAGTCTCTCCCACTTTTTGACACCATCTCAACAGAAATTCAATCTGCATATTGTGTGCGTTTATACAAAGAAAACTGCCTGAGCAGCTTTCTACTTTTTCCCAGCCAGATTATCTGCTTCCTTTATTCGGCAAACAATAATTAACACAAGCCAAATTTTAAAAAGCAGCATGTTCTGAGTCCCGGTTAAAGGTTGGAATTTATTCTGTCATGGATCTATTCTTGTAGGACTTTCAGCCTATTCAGTTCGAGATCAGGTGATGTAAGCCTTTATTTTTACCCCTGCACAACTCCCCATGACCCTGATTATAAAAGTTCAGGAGAATAAATAAAAAAAAGATGCAATTAAACCTTGTTCTGTTTTCAATTAATATAGTATACAACCTTTAATATGATATTTGATACCTTCTGTTCACAAAGCGTTTCAAGGCAAGTGACCAAAATGAAATTGAATCCCAGCATCAAAGCTTGGCTTTAGAGATGTAGATTGTCACCTTACTGGGGAGAAAGACCTGGAGCTGTTGTGTTCTCACTATGTGGAGTCTTAGTCACATCAGCAGTGTTTAGTAGTATTTGTTTATTTATCACTAGTCATATTGTTGTTGCAACATTCACCAACATAATCAAATGTTTTCCCAACATGGTGCATCTCTAAAAATGTATAAATTAAGGCTTTACACACATTTTTGAAGAGGAGCTGCCAACACTGTAGGTGTTATGGCTTTCGAAATAGGACCCCAGAATGCAGACGAGCAGGCAGCGTGATGGTAAGTGAAAAAAAAAAAAGGTTTGATGAATAAAAAACAAAAACTCACTCACAGATGAGGCAGGAGCAAAACAGAAACAGGCAGGGGAGACAGGCATGGCATGATCCAAAAGACAAGACATGATTTGAAATGTTTCCATGACGAACAACTGAACAGGTGTGTATATATGGAGTGTGAACCAGGTGAAGCAAGGAGACAGATTAGCTTGGAGCAGGTGAACCGGATAACGTTAATTGACAGATAGAACACAACGTGACAGGAGCAAAACATGGCTTGAACAGAACGCAAATCCAAGGAAACAAACTAATAGAAATATAACTAGAAAAACATGGAAAAAAAGCATAAACAGGAAAATGATATACAGAAGCATGATTCAAAACTTGAACTGTGAAGAACATATAAAAGAAAAAAACAGAAACCAAACAACCCCAAATCATAACAGTAGGGGTCAACAGAGAACAGGCTAAGAAAAAAAGATTTATACTGACAAAAAAAACTACACGGGGGCGTGGTGCTGGTGGTGTAGGGGTTAAGCACGCGATCATGTGCAGAGGCTATAGTCCTCGATGCGGCTGTCCCGGGTTCGAGTCTTGGACCCCGCGACCTTTGCCAAATGTCTCCTCCTTTCTTTGCCCGCTTTCCTGTCTACCTACTGTCAAAAAATGAAAAATAAAGGCCTCTAGTACCGCAAAAAAAACTAAACGGGCAACAGAGATCCTAAAACTATATTCTGCGTAAAATATATATTTTTTTCGTTTTTAAACTATCATTACCAGCTGTTTGTCTGTATGCAAAAAGTTTCAAAAATACAGTTTGCAATATCCTTGATGGAAACACACAGTCAGACTCAGGCGTTCGCTCTCATTCGCATCATTTATTTTAAAAAGGACAGTGATACATACAGATTTGATAGGTCCAGTTCCATGGTACAGTACAATACACAGTTGCAATAATGCGAATTCACTTTTTTTAAAATATGACAACACATTTTTCAGCAGGTCTTTAAACACTAGCAGTGCACACATTTCATATGTTCATGCTGGAACTCTTTCAAGTCATTTGCTTAATGGGAATGAATTGTATAAAAAGAAAACACAATGAAGTGCTGAAAGTGAAAATTAAGAGGTTAATAAAAGCGAATGTGTTGTTCTGTTCATGTCGGACGGCATGGGGAAAGCGTACATTCATCACACCGCTGAAGTGATAGGTTTATCCAAATACGGGGGAAAAATATATTTATTTGTCCTGGTTTGTATTAAGGAAAACCAGGGAACCCCATTTGCCAATAATGTGTCAGAAATATTACTATCTACTTCTTTTTACAGATGTTATTTTGGGAATGTAATGATGTTAACATGCTATGAGCTGGGGTTTAATGCGTAACCAGGGGAATAAGAAAAGGACAAAATTACCAGTGGCGATTAATGTTTCCCAGAAAAAAAGTTTGGTGTTCTTGTAAGTATTAGTCATTAATTGTTGGGGGATTTATTGGCATTTCTCTTTTTGTTTTATAAGCTACAAGTTAATTAAGGAATCATAAACGTCCAAATCAGTAAGATTTTTACTGTTCCATTTTTAAAACAATTACCTGTAACAACCTCTGAACAACTAAACTGTTAACATTCCTGCTGTTGCACATTGCTGCAGAAACTGAAAAAGGAGAAGTACAAACTGCAATCAGAAAACATTAAATGTAATCTGAGGATTGTACTTCAAATTCCCTGCAGCTCTCATCCCTTTGAACCTCATGCTCTTTCTCATTCAGACTTCATTACCTTGAAAACTGTCATGAATTGAGCATAAGTACCATGAAGGTGTCACATTATGTATATCTGGCAACAACATTAAGAGGTTCTTTAGCATCAGGAGTCCTTCTGTTCATGGCAAAGTAGGAAGAACCCAATAGTTTTGTCGGATAAGGCTCGCAGCTGCCCGGCAACTTCACAATCGTCAGAGTGGTTCATTCTCCTGTGGTGACAATCAGCACAAAATCTTGGAAACAAAAGGTCATTAAAGTCATAAATAAGAAAAAAAACAAAATCTGTACAAACAATAAACGCACGTACACACATTAAACCCGTTGCACACAATTCAGTGTATTGGTTGAGGGTCGTCATTGTGTTTGACTCAATTAAAAAGGTGCAGATCTAAGAGTTCATTACTTGGTATAATCGACAGCCCAAAATCTACGATGACATTCAGCATTCCTAACTTCGCACGGCAACAACAAACAATGTGAATCAATCAAATGATTGATCAAAGTCTCATGAAATTGAAGAAACGCAGACGTTTCAGATTGGACCACTGACTTTGTTAGTGTTGATGTTTAAGTCAGAAATGGAGATGGAGTCAACCAACGTTGTTAGCTTCCACCCCTGTGTCCTTGCAGACAGGTTTTAGGTCAGCACTGGACGGATTCCTTGCTCCTTTCGCCTACGTCCTGTCAGTCTGTGTGCAGTGTTGGAACTGAGCAAAGCTGAGGAATACTTGCTCCAGGGAAATCTGGCTCACACAGTAGTCTTCAATGCAGTACTTCTCTTTGGCTGCCTCCAAAGTGCCAAACACCTGAACAGGAGAGCAGAAAGGTGAACAAGAGAACATGGGAGGAAGAAAATGGATGAAGGCACAGGTTTGTGACGAGATAATGTATTCTTTTAAAGCAAATTCTGCATTAATTCGAAATTATATAAATATACAGACTATTTATGCACTTATCTATGTTTATATTATTTATTAAAGGCTTTTTGTTAGTTTTTGCTGTATCTTGGAGCATATTTGGGGTGGCTGAATATGAACCACAAAAACCTTTATTTTGTATAAACAGAAGGAAAATGTCCACAATAATCACAGAAAATAATAAATGTTTTAACTTTATTAATCACTTTCAAATTTAAATGTCCTTGTCCGATTAAAAGTTTCTTTTGATTTTGTAAATGATTTAACTAGTTCCAGAAACATGTTTTTTTTGGTTATTTTACCAAGTTTCTTTAATGCTATTTCCTCAAATGTTTACTTTCTGATTATTAAACATTCTGATTATTCAGTTCTTTAAAGGTCTTTTGTCATTTGGATGTTTGGTTTTGTTCCTATATCAAAAAAAAACATGTCTCCATTTTAGGAACCTTTTCTAGTACTTACTAACGTTTCTGGGATCATTATTTACCTACTTCTGTTGCCCCTTTATCTACATGGGTTAAAAGAGGTCATCTTGTAGGGATGAAGTGCTGTAAATTTTACCCTGAACCTTTTAGGGGGAGCCTTTTGGAGGAAGCAACCTAAACGATTTCAGACTAAAGAATTTTCTCAGCAATTTATTTCAACCATCTCACTGCTCTGCAGTTTCTATTTAGTGCCTCTTGGTCCACTAGAGGGAGCTCTAGAAAGGCAGGGTTTTCTTCTCTTTAATACTGGTACATGTTAAAATATCTTGAAAAAGTTCAATGAATTTTATATATATATATATATATATATATATATAAAATATTTGAATCCTTTACTTCTTGTAATTTTGATAATTCTAGTTTACAGATAATATAAATCAAAAATTCAGTGTCTCCGAAAATTTGAATATTGTAAAAAGTTAAATATGAGAAACTCATGGTGTCCCACCATAACCAGCTAATTATCTGAAAACACCTGCAAAGGTTTCCTGAGCCTCTACAGGGTCTCTCAGTCTAGGTCACAGGCTACACAGTCATAGGGAGGACTGATGCCTGACAGATCTCCAGGAGACAGTTATTGGCATCTTCCACAAGCAGGGTGCGCCACAAAAGGACATTGTTACAGAAGCTGACTGTTCGCAGGGTGCGAAACCAACACATGGACAACAAGCATCAAAGCTGGGCTAAGGAGAAAAACAATGGACTGTTGCTCAGTGGTCCAAAGTCCTCTTTTCAAATGAAAAGTAAAGATTATCTTTCATTTATAAATCAAGGTCCCAGGGTGTGGAGGATAAGTGGATCCATGCTGCTTGAAGTCCAGCGGGAAGTTTCCACAGTAAGTGATGGTGTCGGGTGCCATGCTATCTGCTGGTGTTGGTCCACTGGGTTTTCTCAAGTCCACAGTCAACGCAGACATCTACCAGGACATTTTAGAGCACTTCATGCTTCCTTCTACTGACAAGCTTCATGGAGATGCTGACTTTGCACCTGCCCACACTGTCAAAGGCTGGTTTAATAACTATGGTGTTACTGGGTTGGATTTGCCAGCAAACTGACCTGAAACCCATGGAAAATCTTTTGAGTATTGTCAAGAGGAGGATGAGAGACACCAGACCCAACAATGTAGATCAAAGCAACCTCGGCTTCCACTGAACCTCAGCAGAACCACAGGCTGATCACCTCCATGTCACGCCGCATTGATGCAGTAATTCATGCAAAATGAGCACTGACCAAGTATTGATAGCATAGAAATTAACATACTTTTCAGAAGCCTCACATTTCTGTTTCAAGTATGCTTTTTATCTTTTATCCTTATTGGTCTTATGTAATATATTCAGATTTTCTAAGAATTTGAGGTTTTCACTATCTGTAGCCATAATAATCAAAATTACAAGAAATAAAGGCCTGACATATTTCACTCTGTGTAATGATAATCTATATGTTTCACTTTCATATGAGTGACCAAAAACATTAAACCTTTTCACAATACTCAATTTTGTGAGATGTGCCTGTATATAATTGAACTAGCAGTTGTTTAGCCATAAAAACAGCTAGTGTACCTGTGCCCAGGTCAGTGTTTTATCTGTCAGATGGTAGTGAACCATTCCCCGGTGCTCATCTTTGAGTTGGCTTCCTGTTAGGGGAGAAAATTCAAAGTGAAATCTGTTTGCTTGCACAGTTACAGCAAAAACGGTCTCAACTACACGCAGCACACAGTGAGCTATCCTATTTATTCGGACACCTCTGACCTGGGAAAGTGCTTTCAATGAAGTCTTTAAAAAGCTGCAGGTCGCTTTCCTCCAAATCCTCCTCCTTGTGTACTTTAGCTAGTAGCGTGTAGCCGCTGCCAAACTTGCTCTTCAGGTGTTGGGGACTCCCAAGGCACTTGAACTGACCGTTTACCATGACTGCCAGCCTGGTACAAAGGGCCTCACACTCTTCCATGCTGGTGTGAGAACACATCCATTTAGATTGACAAAATGTGGAAAATAAAATTTTTTAGCTTAGCTAACATCAAAGAATTTATAAAGAGCTCACCTGTGAGAAGTGATTATTATAGCCTTCCCAGACTCCCTGATGCGCGTGACTGCATCCCACAGCAGCCTCCGGGCCACAGGGTCCATCCCTGTGGAAGGCTCATCCAGGAAAATGACCGGAGGTCCACCAATCAAAGCTATTCCAGCACTTAGCTTCCTCTTATTACCACCGCTGCATGAGTTCAAACATCTTAATTAATACTGTATGTTCTAGATGTTTATTCCTATTATCTGTATAGGACAGAGCTTCTTTCACCTGTAGCTACGGGTTAGTTTATCAGCATGAGGCTCCAGCAGCAGTGATCTCAGCACGTTTTCCACACAGCCAGCTACATACTTCTCTGGGATTCCTCTCAGCCTGGCGTACATGCTCAGCGTCTCTCTTCCAGTCATGTGGTCCAGCACGGCATCAAACTGAGGACAGTAACCTATGCGCTGCTGCACCTGGAACCCAGAGATACATGTTCATGTCAAATTTCAGCATTTTGTCAAATCATTGATTCACTGAAATAGTTTCCCTTTCTCTGTCTTGCCTTCTTAATGTCCCTCAGGATGCTGTAGCCATCTATGTAAGCGTCTCCAGATGTAACACTCTCATCACCGGTGAGCATCTTAAACGTTGTGGTCTTTCCTGCTCCGTTGAAGCCCAGGAGGCCAAAACACTCACCCTTCCCCACAGCGAGAGACAGCCTGTCCACAGCCAGAAGGTTCTCCCCACTGCTGTAAACCTGAGCAGGACAGATATCATGATTCTGTGTCACATTTTCAACACGGCACACATGCTTACATCGAGGCAGCTGTGCAAACTCACCTTGCTGAGTTCATGCAGTACGAGGGGGCTGCTGACCATGGACTCCACCACTGGCTGGCATTCCAGGACCCGCTTCCTCTCTTCAGCTACATCCCGGTCCTCTGGAAGGAACGCCGCATCATCTAACAGAGGCATCTGAGGCCCGAGAAAATATATGAGATGAGAACACAAAATGGTGTTTTCTTTTTCTATTTTAATTTGAGTCTCAAATCATATTTTCTTAAATCTAATACCAACATTACTTACGAAACTAAATAAAAAAACAAAACAAAACACTATAAAAAGCAACTTAACTTAGATGTAGCTAATTTAAACTACTTTCTTTAACTTTGTCATTATATTTATATTACTGCCAAAACATAATGGATTAAGCTTTGTTAGGTCATAGTGTTTTATCCATTGTCAGCTCATTCTTCGCAGATTTAACAGCTTCAACTCTTCTGGGCTTTCCACATGTTTAGGAATGTGTTCCTTCATTATTTTCTGAGTATATAAAAACATTTTCTGAAGATTCTTCCAGATACATGGCCTAACACCCACCAATTGCTTCTGCTTCATTATAATACCAGCTGTAAAAAACGATTGAGGATATTTCACAAAGTTATTACACGGGCGGCATCGTATCACGGTACCATGCCGACTCCTTCAGAGTGAAACTATTTTTAGTGGCAGTCTGCAAGCCTAGCTGCTGGATTTTATACACTTATGACCATGAAGGAGACTGGAGCTTCTGAATTCAATCATTTGGATGGGTGAGCAAATACTTTTGGCAAAAAAAGGTTTTCTCCTGGTAATCCTTTATTTTAAGTTATTTTTAACTATTACAGTTATATTGGAAGTTTCAAAAATGACTTATTAATTCATAACCAGAGGAATAATCGAATGTAGATTTAACTTCAACACCATTGTCTTAGTAGGCTACAGGTTTGACAAATCTAACAAAAATAACCAACTGCAGCCATTTGGTCCTGTTAGATTTTTTTCTTTCAGTGGATTAGCTTGAATACGATGACCTCATAAAATCATGTTTAAGCACAACCTGCAGTTTTAAGACATTCTAGTTAAGAAAACTGTCAAAATTAACAATTTAGTGGACTCCACCTGTTTGTGTTTTCTGCCAAGAGAGGTGAAGAGTCTGCAGACAGTGCGGACACACTGCAGCTCAATGACAAACAGCAGAGCATTGAAGACGACACCCTGCACCGAGAGGGACACCAGGAAGCGACCCACACCAGGCTCTGACATTGAGAAGTAGTTTGTCTGGTATGTGATGTCTGGAAACATAGAAACAGTTAAATACAATATTTTCAATAATCTTTTCTTTTATCATCTTCAGCTCTGTTGACACAGAACTTACTTAAGTATTTGCAGATTGTTTCGCTGATGGGACCTGAGGTGCAAAACTTTATGAATTCGTAGTTCTGGTAGAACTGGCTGAATGACATGCCCAGGCAGTAGTTTGGGAAGATCAGGAACACCTTATCCAATACATGCGACAGGTTTACCAGGTTTAACTCTGCATGGAAAAATGAAGAATGACAGTAAAAAGAAATGATGGGCACTTTTTTGGACTTTACAAAATGTTCTTGTTGCCTTTCACAATTTTTTATGGTAAACGCAACGATTTTTGCAAACACAGACACCTTTCCTCATACAGTTGAAATTACAACTGCAGGTTGTTAACTTTCCACAACTAGAAGCTTCACACATCCCACTTTAACTAACCAAGAGCCAACTCTGAACATTATCCCACGCAATAACAAAGAACATTGTATTTGGCAACAGAGACAGGAAGATAAAAGTTAATGAATGCAGTTTTACTACATTATACTTCATACTAGTGCATTTTGTTCCTAAAGAATTCATACCTTTTAAACTATTTATTTTGTCTTGATAAAAATCTCTAATTTTAATGTATTTTTTAACACAAAATAGTGGAAAGAAAATGCGTTATGCTTTTCACAAGTGTGGCATGCATTTATATTTATTCACCGTCATTAGATTTAGGTCTGGGCTTCGACTGGGCCTTTCTAACACATTAATATGCTTTGATGTAAACGATTCCATGTTGTAGCTCTGGCTGTATCTTTAGGATTATTATCATTAGGATTATTAGCATGATGCTGCCACCACCCTGTTTCTCTACAGGAAAAAGTCTAGAGTGATGTGCAGTGTTCATAACTTTATGCTCTACCTTGTGTTTGTCTGCCGTTAAAAGTCTTGATAAAATACATTAAAGTTTGTTATTGTACAAAATCTAAACAAAGTGCTAGGCAATGTATTGGCATGCTTCATTACAGACAGTTGTTGGACGTTGGACACACTTTTTATTTGGTGGTAATTCTTTTCATGCAAATACAGCAAACTTTCAGGGTTGAAAGTCTACATTTTTTAGTAGGAAATTAGCTGTTTTTGTGACTTTTGTGTCCATCTCTCACCTGGGATGGTCATGATGGTGACGGCCAGAAACGTGGCAGTCCCAGAGATCATATTGAAGATAGTGAGGCGTGTGTAGGCGGTGGCAGCAGTGGAGAAGAGGAAGCTGAGTAGATACATCAGAGGCACAATGGCCCAGCCATACAGGAGGAGAATCAGGAGAATGTCAACGAGGTGGTGATCCGCCACAAAAGCTTCAACTCCAAATGCTTGGAATACAACCTGGGACAAAAAATAAAACATGTGAAATGTCTTCTTATTGTAAGATTAGGCAAAACAACTTGAACCACACTTTAAACAAAATCATTGGTCCCAGTGTATTTCTTCTGTGAATTGGGCCTGGATTTTACACTGACCAACATGAGGAGGCATGGCAGCAGGAAGTTGACCAGGTCCCACAGCAGGGCAGAGAACCAGAAGTTGGACAGGTAGACGCCGCTGACCTGCTGTACGTGCTTCGACTTGATGGAGGACTCAGTTACAAGCAGCAGGGCGAAAGTGCTGGACAGTGAGGCCATGCCGTACATTAGGTTGATGGCAATGGCAAACCCAGTCTTACCCCTACAGAGTACAGGAAAACAAAAAGCAAATATTATTTAAGAATTTTTCCATGCATCCGTCTCTTCAAATCAGGGACATCCTGTCCTGTACTCACTCTGTGAGCTGGCTCCTTGCAGCCTCAGACAGGTTTCTAGGCATGGGGTAATTGCCTGTCAGGATGGACGCATTGGGCCCAGCTAAAAGTTTGAACAGAGCATTGTCCACCATCATGAGGGCTGTGGCAGGTGTGTGGTAGCCCTGGTTGTTGAAGTAGGCTGTTGCCTCTGAATACTGGCTGGTCCTGCCAAGGAAGGCAGCACCTACCACGCAGTGCTCGTTGAAGCTGCCGCCTTCTGCCTTTGCATTGGTCAGGACGTAATCTGTGAAGTCTAAACAGTCAAAAAGAAAGAAAACAGTTTGTGATTTAATTTCTTTATGCAATTTGGTTGAACTCAATATTAGTTGGCAGCATCAGGCTGTGGGGAAGCATTTCTTTAGCAGTCAGTGAGAAAATTAATGGAGTTAATTGCCAGGAAATCCTTGAAGAATACCTGTGCAAAAGACTAAGGTGGAGTTTCACCTTCCAGCAAGACTCTAAACATACACCCATACCTAAAATGGATTGAAATGGGGTTAAATCAAAGCATATTAGTGTGAGAATGTCCAAGGCAAATCCGGAGCTAAATCCAATTGAGAATCAGTGCCATGACTTGAACTTTAATGTTCGCTCGCCATCAAGTTTGGCTGAGCTGCAGCAATATATACATATGCATGCTACATAGCTCAGATTATTATTTGGAAACAACTTTGAAAGCCATGCATCATTTTAATATCACTTTAAAATTATGCACTGCTTTGTGATGGTCAGTTATAATGAATCTCAATAAAATGTGAAGAATTTCACATTTGATTACTTTTGCAAGGCACAATATAACTGCTTTTTACAAGCAAATACAGTTTTTGCCTTTTTTTGTCATCTATTTATGTCTTTCCTATTTAGATGTTTAAGTTGACCTGCCTGGTTGATCTATGGTCGCAGTTGTGGATTTGCTTCTGATCCTCAGAGAGGCCCTTCGCTGTAATTTTCTGACATTTTGCCCCTAATTGACCATATTTGCAGCCATTTCTAAAGTCTTTGAGTCAGCCCACAAGTCTTTGCATTTCCTGTGCCCAACAGAATATTTAGAGTCTGTTTCTACCTTTTGGTAGTTTGATTCACTTTTAAGAAAGAAATTCCCTTTACACAAGGAGTTTGTAACCATGTAAGCTAAGCACTAAAACTTTTTTTTTCTAACAGTGTCTCACCTGTGATGTTTCTGAGCTCACCCAGCTGGGCTAGGAGCTGGGAGGTATACGTGTTCGCTAAGGAAGAGGCAAGGAGGTCCGCCCCAGGCTGCAGGGCCACAGGAACCCTGGTGGGACCGTAGCGGCTGAGGGCCAGCCTCAGCAGCGGAGCATTCTGGTGGTCGGGAAGGGTGTTCGCCACCACTAAGGCCACAACAGTGAAGATCAAAGGGACCAAAAACTGAGCCACCATCACCTTCCAGTTCCTCCAGCTGTACAGCGCCCTCTTCAGAAACATGGCATAAAACTGCTGCAGATGGAGTCTTACCTGTCAGAGCAAACCATGCAAACCTCAAACAGAGCTGTAGAAGTCATATGCTGAATATAACACAAGGCTCCTGAAATCTTACCCCTGTGTTCAGTTTAATGTTTGACCCATCCTCAGAGATGAGTGTGCCACTGTCTGTGAAATCGGTGACATCTGTCAGGCCACTGATGCTGCTGGCGTCATCGGTGGTCCAGTCATGGGAGCGTCTCTCGTGTTGGTACTGAAGGGCTGGCAGCTGGATCGCCTGAATGTCCAAACTAGAATCCACAAGCTTTCCAACTCTGCAAACATAAAAATAGATCACAGAGTTTTTTACTGCCAAGGAAAACATATGTGGATCCAAGAAAAAAACGTCTTATTAAGTTGAGATTTTGACTTGGGAAAGTCAGAGATCCCTGGTCACCCTTGAGTTTAACACCAAAATGCATATATAAAACAAAAGTTGCACTTTTGACAGTTTTCATCTCATTAAACCACGTCTACCAGAGATCATGTTCCTTTAGTAGGCATCGTGCTCAAGGAGGAAAACAACAAGCAAATCTCTCAGGAGTCTTGCAACTAGAAAATGGCCATCTCCGATGTGGCCCCATTCTGACTTCAGAGACAAATCCAAAGCAGTTACCAGTGATTAAATGTTCCCAGTAGACATTCTCATCACATTTGTATAGAATTATGAAAAAGAAAGCAATTATATATAATCAATAAAGCCTTTCAAGTCTTGTTTTGTCTCATTCTTTGTTCAGACACCCTTAAGATTTCCAGCAGTAGTAGGATATTATCGTCACACTGTTTTTGCTTCAATGCGAAGTGAAATACACTTTTTTCACAATTAGAGCTTTAAAATTAGATGTGAAATCTTTTATTGGGGGTTTCAAATAAAGGCTAGATTCTGTTCAGTTTTGATGTTTTCGGCACTGTGTAAATGACCACTGCTAGACTCTCAGTGTGACTTGTAAATAACAAGGCTTTGGGGGTAGTAAATTCATCATTTAATTGCCGGTTTCAGCAGCACACAGCGTTGAGTCCTCAGCAGAGGAAGCGGCTGTGTGTTCGTTGCCACAGATTCACGATTAAACCCATGAGGAAGCAGAATAAAGTGATAAATGAGCAGCTGGAACTGGAGTTATATGAATAAAGGGGGGGAGCCAAACATTTGCTCTAGTTTCAACTTGAAGACAAATATTACTCTAACAAATAAAAGCTGTGGCTGAAAATCTGAGCACAAAGAAACAAGGACACCAGGAATTCTCCACAGGGGTTTATGATGCTAAACAAAAATTAGTAAACAAGTTCAGCACTAAGCCATTAATGCAATATAGTGTCAATCTATTGCTATGATCTCCATTATCCATGGTATACATAAACAGAGAAAGTCCAAAACGATGGGGGAGGAGAACAATGGGGCGAGAAAAGATCTCGTGTCCTACCTGAGGAAAACCTCTTCCATGGTGGTCACTGAGGCCCCGTAGCTTGCAATACCCAGTTCCTCTTTGTTCATTTCCAGCTCAGCGAACAGCAGCTCAAACCTGCATGAACACGCGAGAGGGAAGATGTGTTACCCTGACCTTCATATGCTGACTTTCGACTAGGAATGGGCTGGTTATCAGGATCAAGGTTAAAAAAGTTAAAGTTTCAAAACCACTGAAGGTTTTCGACACACTGTCCCTACAGTACGATGAGAGGCCAGAGAAAATACCAAAGTAGGGCATTTTTGCCCAGCTGCATGAAGCAAAAAGTAACACAGCATCACCCCTCCCCAACCTGTTGCAGTGCATTGTTGGTCAGCTGGATAACAGACTGCTTATAAGCTGCATATCTTTAAAGCAGCTGACTGCAGGCTGTACCCCAGCAGGTAGTTATAAGTAACCTTTTAATATTAGCTTGTTCTACTAGTGCTACTCTACAAACATTAGAATGACAAAATGTATATTATGTGCAATAAACAAAACTATTACTAGGTAAAATTATTATAACTGTTGCTGCTCTTGCTTTGTTTTAAAGAAACTTAATGAAATCATGTTATAAATGTCTGAAATACATTTGTGTGTAAATACCGTGAAACTGTGATAGTTGTACTCAGAATCCCATACACCTGTTTAGGACTGGTGTATAGTATATATTTCTACTGTTTGCCCTGTGTAAAAAGAAAATAGCAAAAATGTTGATTTTACATGTAATGAAAAATATTTGGCCGCAGTTAACAGGCCAATTGACTCCAGCTATTAATATTAAACAAAATTTACTCATATTTTTTCTGGACAATATCCATCTTCTCTAAAACAGTAACAGTCACTTAGTTATGGATTTTAGGCTTTTTGAATCTGATACCTAGTCCACTTCACACCCTGTAATTACAAGTGCTTCGGCATGAATGATCTGGGGCTAGACTAACTCACTTGCTGGTGCTTTCTTTAGGCAGAATGTAAGAGAGTTCGGCTCCGGCGCTACTCTCCAGTGTAGCGTTGGGAACATACATGTGAACAAGGCGTGTGATCTCAGACACGTTACAGAGGGCGTCTTTGACTATCACCATGTGGTAGCCAGCACCTGCCAAATAAAAGCAGTTTTTATTTTATAATTATTTTTTTATTATTCTTGTCACACAAAGATACTTAAAAAGGATTCATAATAGAACACAATATGAAATATAAAATAAGTGGACTTTTTACTCACTAACAAATCCAAAATTGGACATTTTAATACTTAATTAAATAATTAAATTGCCAAAGCCATTGGCTCACTAATTCAAATCTTTAAAACCAGTAAATCCAATGGGCCAACATATATTAAATCTTATAGATAAGCAATGGGATGTCACTCAAGTGACCCAATACCCATTTTCTTTTCTTATGTTCACAATTCTTGTCTCTTCCAGTTTTCCAAAAAGTTAAAAAATTTAATGTAAAACCCTAAAGGCAATGGCCTGCTGCTGCACTTTCCACCTTGTTCTACCCTTACCATATTTGTTCTTCAGGAAGAGCGGTGAGCCGCAGCACTGCAGCTCGCCTCCTGCCATGATGGCGATCCGGTCGCCGAGCAGGTCAGCCTCGTCCATGAAGTGAGTAGTGAGGACGATGGTGCGACCTCGCTTCTCTCCCTGTAGAAGGTCCCAGGTGGCCCGTCGTGCTGATGGATCCATACCTGACGTGGGCTCGTCTAGCATGACGACCTGGAGGCAGGAGCAGAGGAGATATTCACTGATGGAGGGGAAACAAAGATTAAATGAATGACCATGAAAAGTGTTTGCAGAGTTCCTAACCTTGGAGTCTCCAATGAGGGCGATGCCGATAGAAAGCTTCCTCTTCATGCCGCCAGAGAGGGTCTTGGAGCGAGAATGACGCTTGTCCTCGAGATTCAAGATGCTGATGGTCCGATCCACCTCGCCCGAAATTTGCTCCTTGTGGAAGCCTTTTAGCTGGACGTTACAAACAGTTACATGATAAACAATAATCCGTTTCTAATCTATTAGCAGCACATTTTAATTTTTTAAGTCAACAGGAAAGGAAAAGGTTTTGACCTCCAGTGGTCATTATGTTTAGCTGCTGAAAGTTAGCAGTTGCCACCTTAAACTTGCAGTTAGTTAGGTAGAGGTAGTCGTTCTTGAAAACAATTGGGCCAGTGGATAACAGGTCACTTTTACAGTCCACAAGTTTCATGTTTATATTTTGGTGGAAAAATCATAAGATTGGAATATTTACACATCTAAAAATAAATGCTGCAGTGTATACAGTGTGTTCGTGCTTCTACATGTTGCTGCATTATTGAATACCTGTGCATAGAAGAGCAGATGCTCTCTCACTGTGAGGTTATCAAACAAAACGTCGTGCTGGGGACAGAGACCCAGACTGCGTCGGATCAAAGCCATGTCCTGACAGATGTCGTACCCGTTTATGTAGGCCCTGCCACTGCTGGGTGGAAACAAACCTGCGATGTGAAGAAAAACAGTACAGATACCAATTAGGGGACACATTTATTTGCAAGGACAGGGTTTGCTTCCTGTGGTGTTTGTGACTGGTAACCTGTAAGCATGGACAGTGTGGTGGTCTTCCCAGCACCGTTGTGTCCCAGCACCACTGTGATCTGCCCCTCAAACATGTTCAGCGTCAGATCTCGCACAGCCAGTCGTGTCTTGTTCCCTACTTTGAACTCCTGGCAGAGAGAAACACCCAGAACCAGTGCAACCATTACCATAACATCTGCTCAGCTGGCACCCAGACCCTTTTATACCTACTGTAGGGTCAGCGTTCAGCTTCTTACCTTAGTGAGGTGTTTAATCTTTATTCCAGACACTACTCCAGCTGGCTCTTCCTCCATGAACTCTCCTTTCATAGCTTTTTCTGCATCTTCTTCTTCCTCCTTCTCGTTTACTAAAGCCATGCGAGGGCTGCTGCACCAGTATGAAGGCTGCAGAAAGAAAGGTTAAAAAAAAACAAAAAAACATGTATGAGATGCAATCAGGCCTTGTTTTTCACTTATAAATATATCTGGTTTATGATAAGGATGAAACAGAGGAAACAGAAGAACACAGCTGACCAGCAGTATTAATGTTTATGTAAACAAGCAGAGAATGTTTCTTCCTAAAAACCAGAATAAAACCTAATTTTCTGTGCAGCATCCTCACACACAATGGATGCCGACAAGCGTGCGTCAGTGTCTAAACCACACCCTGCTGGCAGTCCCTTGAATTCCTGAGTTTATTTTCGTGTAAGAATGCATGTGTATGTGTAAAGAAACGCCATTTCGTGATGAAGCAAAGTTGTTGTTAAGATAAACCATGTTTGTGTTGGCTGGTAGGGACTCTGTAGTTTCCTGTTATTCTAAGCAGCTGAACCCGAAGAGCACCTTCTGTCCGATATGTTTGGGCCTGCCATTTTTAATCTCTTCCACTCTGCCTGTATCAAAACCACTTTCACTGAAAGCAGATGACTCTCTTAGCTCTTATAAAACCCCCCTGCTGGTGTCTGGAAGAAGAAAAATGCACTTAAACATACCAAAATGACAACCTCCAATCTCAATCTGTGTAAAGTAAACTACACCTGCCAAAGAGTGTCTAATTCTAAAATACAGAGAAAAGCGAACCCTGTGCACCATAACTATCTCCATTGGGAGGCTGCAGACAATTTCATAAACTCCATCTTATATACTGGTTTCACAGAGTTCCCAAAACAGTGCTAAACAATCGTTGCCCTAGGAACTTTATTTAATAATGGCCAGCATTGAAGCAACATTCTCAGCAACACCAAATAATAGCCTCCCCAAACATGTACTTGTATAAAAGTTGTTGCAGTGCAGAAATCAATAAACATGAATAAAATATTAGTCTATTTGAAGCAATAGCTTTAATTGGGGGTTTTAAAATGTTGCTTTTCTAAGTTCCCACAGAAGCTAGCTGTGCAGAAACTTGAACAGGAACTGGATACCCTCATTTACCTGTCTTGTTTTTTTAATTCTGCTCTTCTCTATAACTAGGCTACAACATTTTCAAACGTAACATCTTAACTATACTGCAGTTAGTCTTTTTATGTTGCGTTATATTTTGTTATATCAGACTCCATAGCGTGCATTTCAATATAAACTAAAAGTTTTGATGTTGCTTTTAGAGTTAGCTTTGCCTTTTCAGTCTAAATATTGGTGCAGGTAGATGTTTATTGGTGCAAACTCTTAGTAACATGAATTAATGCGGATGGTATTTCCACTTTACTATAAACTTCCTCTGGTAGTTTCTAATTACTTTACATATTACTTTACTGTCGTTAATTAACTACCACATTTACTGCTGTAGATATTGTGAATTCACACATTTCAGTATTATTTTTTAAATTGATACTGCTTGTCAGTAGTTTTCATACCATCAACCTGTCTATTTCATATACTCAACACTCTTTCTGACAGAGTTTTAAAGGTAACAGAAGGTTCCTAATAGGTTAAAGCAGTTGTAGCGAAGTGTATTTACATAAAACTGCTTTGAGCTCAAATTTAGTCAAATTACTGTTGTTAAAAGTTTTGCTGAAGACCAAACATCAGGTAAGATAAACTACATGTAAAGTCCTACATATTATGAAAAAAAGATACTGCAATTCTGGACAATCGAAGAAGGATTTTATCAAGAATTACATGACAATGAAACTGAAACACCTGGTTTTAGACCTCAATAATTTATTAGTATGGTGTAGAGCCTCTTTTTGCAGCCAATACAGCATCAATTCGTCTTGGGAATGACATATACAAGTCCTGCACAGTGGTCAGAGGGATTTTAAGCCATTCTCCTTGCAGGATAGTGGCCAGGTCACTACGTGATACTGGTGGAGGAAAACGTTTCCTGACTCGCTCCTCCAAAACACTCCAAAGTGGCTCAATAATATTTAGATTTTGGTGACTGTGCAGGCCATGGGGAATGTTCAACTTCACTTTCATGTTCATCAAAACCAATCTTTCACCAGTCTTGCTGTGTGTATTGGTGCATTGTCATCCTGATACACGGCACCGCCTTCAGGATACAATGTTTGAACCACTGGATGCACATGGTCCTCAAGAATGGTTCGGTAGTCCTTGGCAAGTGACGCGCCCATCTAGCACAAGTATTGGGGCCCAAGGGAATGCCATGATATGGCAGCCCAAAAACCATCACTGACCCCCCCCCATGCTTCACTCTGGGCATGCAACAGTCTGGGTGGTACGCTTCTTTGGGGTTCCCCACACCGTAACTCCCCCCGGATGTGGGAAAACAGTAAAGGGGACTCATCAGAGAACAATACATGTTTCACATTGTCCACAGCCCAAGATTTGCGCTCCTTGCACCATTTAAAAACCGACGTTTGGCACTGGCGTGAGTGACCAAATGTTTTGGCTATAGCAGCCCGCCCGTGTATATTGACCCTGTGGAGCCCCCGAAAACAGTTGGGGGAAAACAGGAGAGTTGGGGTAATTTTAATTCTGTCGTGATTTGGGCAGCCGGGGTTTTTATGTTTTTTTGGGATAAAACCGGGTTTTACCCGAACGTCCCTTTCAGACAGCTTCCTCTTGCATCCACAGTTAAATCCGTTGGATGTGGTTCGTCCTCTTGTGGTATGCTGATACCCCCTGGATACCGTGGCTCTTGATACATCAAAAAGACTTGCTGTCTTGGTCACAGATGCGCCAGCAAGACGTGCCCAAAAATTTGTCCTCTTTTGAACTCTGGTATGTCCCCCTAATGTTGTGTGCATTTCAATTTTTTTTGAGCAAAACTGTGCTTTTACCCTGCTAATTGAAACTTCACACTCTGCTCTTACTGGTGCAATGTGCAATCAATGAAGACTGGCTACCAGGCTGGTCAATTTAGCCATGAAACCTCCCAATAAAATGACAGGTGTTTCAGTTTCATTGTCCAACCCCTGTAGGTCCACTTGTTTAGGCCCTCTTTCTTTGACTAAAAAACAAATATCAAAAACATAACTGACAAAATAAGTGAAATATCAGTTAGATTTTTTTGTCAGTCCAAGGAGAATACAAGTCTCACAGGTTTTTCTGCATTGGCATACCTAAAAAGAAGTAAGATGGAAGAGGCACTCCATACTCCCCAGGAAACACAGCCTCCATGTACCAGGCCACCAGGCCGTAAAGCACCGAGTCAAACAGCAGCAAGCACAGGACCTGGGCAAAGGAGAAGTCATCGTCCACCGTCACAGAGTCAAACATGTTCGACCACTGGATTCCAGTACCTGAGGAGCAAAACGTTGATAATAAATACATTAAATGACAAAGAAAACTGTAGTATTTAGGAGATGGGGTTAGATCACAAGGCTCACCTTTGCCTTCAAACATTCCTATAAGCTGTGCTCCCATGGCCATGGCCACATTGGAGATAAGGCAGGCCGACACCTTTTGAGCGTGGCTCAGTAAGTCATAGCGAGGCCACAGGAACAAATAAGGCAGGTAGCTCAGGAAGTAGATGAAGCCGCCTGCTGCTGCTGCCACATTGGCTAAAACCATCAGACAGAAAATTAATCTTAAAAATGAGAGGAATGTTACGAAAGAAAGATTACAGCTATATGCTGCCAGCTGATAAATATCAATAACATAAATAAAAGCAAATAGCTGACAAGCAAACGATTTTTTTGAGAGCTCTTCAAAAAAACATTTCCTTGATTGACAGCATGAATCTGCCCGGAGGTTGAGATCAAGCATTAAGTGAGGAAAAATGGGGGAGGAAGCGAAAGTGACACACTTTAAGAGCTGTTTCTGCTTCCATTTCCAAGAAGCACAACATGAACTCCTCAAAAGACCACTTGTAGCACTCAATGTGACATTGTGAGCACGGCTGGAACATGCATTGATCAAGTGCCATTATCTGTTCCTATAAAGTGCATCTCAGCACAGAGCAACCCAGACAGCTACAAACACAGTGGGAAGAAAAAAACAAGTTTTGTTGGAAAAGGAGGTCACTGAAAGGGGCTTTTGGTTGGCTTTGGTTTTCATCACCCACCTCTTTCCTTTTTTATGTATAAGTAACCCTTTATAGGGCAACAAATGTAAGATTTAAGTTTCAATATGTACAGTCACAGGGAAAATAAAACCCTGATGTTTCTTTTTTGACATATGAAGTTCATTAAGATTAGCAACAGTTGGCACCATTTAAATATGTCAGTTATCAACCATCCACAGGGCACAGACAGGGCAGACGGACAGACGACGGCTGGAATGAAGACTGAGAGGGAAAAATTAGGTCAAGATTACTAATGGAAACTTCCTTATGCAGAAGAGATAAGAAAAATTAGCCACAGGTGAAAAACCACAGTGAAATCACATTTCAAAACAACAAATCAATGCACGAATGCCTGAATCTTAATAATGTAAATGATTAATCTTAAGCTTTCCAAGACTTTTCTCCTGTAAACCTTGTCAGATAAAATACTTGAGATACTTTTATGTAATAAATAACAACTTGTGTACAACTGTTCTTACAAATTGCTGCAAAAATCGGTCTAAAAACCATTGCAAATTTCGCAGCATTGTTGGAGAAGGAAAAGTTACATTAAATGGATTCTGGTTTGATGGATGGATGAATGAAAGAGCAAAGAAGGGAGGAAGAAATGAAGGGGACAAAGGAGAGATTTACACAGCTTGCTTTATCTTTGAGGTTGTCCAGGCTAAAAGAGGTGCTTAGACTTAAAATCACTCCTAAGGCCTTCAGCCTTGCAGGTAATCAGCTAAGATTTATTGAAAGCTAAAGATTTGTGATCTCAGAAAAGACTTTTCGAAATTCTGATGAAAGATTACCTTTAAATCGTTCTTATACTTGGGTGTTTTATCTGACATGGTTTGAAATCAGGAGGAACAGATAAACCAGAAACTTTAATACAAATTGTACCTTTAAGAAAAAGTGCGAGTCATGTAAAAATTATTTTGCCCACACGTACAGCACAAAGAAAGCCAGTTAAAAGGATAATTAATTACCCATTAGACAAAGACAGAACCACCCACCTCGTGAGAAGAAGGCACTGATCATGAAGCTGTAGTTGATGGTGGCCACAGTAAAGACTAGCAGGAAGACAAAGACCAGCGTGGGGTCGCTGTAGTTCAGCACTGCACCGTTAGGACTCACCTACATAAATAACATGGGCTGTTAAGATGTGTCCTGCCTAATGTATAATTTAGACAGTGATGAAAAGAATTTCCAGATAATGTGCTTGAAAAAAATTATGAAACACAAGAAGAGATGTTAACCAAGTGAACCTTTAGAATCAGTTTTACAAAAATTCCACAGATGTAGCACCTTCCCACAGAAGTGTGTGGAAGGTGTTCATCTGCATGGTTTTTTTTTGTTCAAAATGCAACTACTGCGAAAATATTGGCAGGCAATGTTTTATTTATCTGATTTACTGTTTGTGTTCGTTGCGCTTTCCTTTTAGTGTGATTGGCGGCTGCCTGTTTTTTGTCAGCTCACTTAAATACCCCTGCTGCTCAAATAAATTTTCAAGCAAGCAACGGAGCTCCATCTGGCTTCAAGTACAGCACTTAGGAAGTGTAGTACATGAAAAGGCCTATCAATCCCTGAATTCAGCAAATGTACACCAGAAATTACTTTATGTGCTGAGGATGTGCACCTCCCCGCAACTGCCCCCCTAAAGTAAAGAATAAAGGTGACAAGTAACTAAATAAAACAAAAACTAAACTAACCTAGGCTCTGCTGGTTAGACTAAAAAAGAGAAGCTAAATTATATTAAACTAAGGACAATATTAAGTTTATCTTAGCTTATCTACAGACCTAAACTAAGCTAAACTGCATCGGTTAAGCTAAACTATATTAGCTAAGCTAAGCTAAACTAAGCTAAGCTAAACTACAACTAAACCAAGCTGAACTACATCGGCTAAGCTAAGCTAAACTAAGCTAAGCTTTACTACATCGGTTAAGCTAAGTGAAGTTCAGCTAAACTAAGCTAAACTACATCAGCTAAGGTAAGCTAAGCGAAGTTCAGCTAAAGTACATTGGCTAAGCTAATGTACTTTAGCTGAACTACATTGGTTTAGCCAGCTAAACTAAAGGGGTTGGACAATGAAACTGAAACACCTGTCATTTTAGTGTGGGAGGTTTCATGGCTAAATTGGACCAGCCTGGTAGCCAGTCTTCATTGATTGCACATTGCACCAGTAAGAGCAGAGTATGAAGGTTCAATTAGCAGGGTAAGAGCACAGTTTTGCTCAAAATATTGAAATGCACACAACATTATGGGTGATATACCAGAGTTCAAAAGAGGACAAAATGTTGGTGCACGTCTTGCTGGCGCATCTGTGACCAAGACAGCAAGTCTTTGTGATGTATCAAGAGCCACGGTACCCTGGGTAATGTCAGCATACCACCAAGAAGGACAAACCACATCCAACAGGATTAGCTGTTGACGCAAGAGGAAGCTGTCTGAAAGGGATGTTCGGGTGATAACCCGGATTGTATCCAAAAAACATAAAACCACGGCTGCCCAAATTACGATAGAATTAAATGTGCACCTCAATTCTCCTGTTTCCACCTGAACTGTCCATCGGGAGCTCCACAGGGTCAATATACACGGGCGGGCTGCTATAGCCAAACCTTTGGTCACTCATGCCAATGCCAAATGTCGATTTCAATGGTGCAAGGAGCGCAAATCTTGGGCTGTGGACAATGTGAAACATGTATTGTTCTCTGATGAGTCCACCTTTACTGTTTTCCCCACATCCAGGAGAGTTACGGTGTGGAGAAGCCCCAAAGAAGCGTACCACCCAGACTGTTGCATGCCCAGAGTGAAGCATGGGGGTGGGTCAGTGATGGTTTGGGCTGCCATATCATGGCATTCCCTTGGCCCAATACTTGTGCTAGATGGGCACGTCACTGCCAAGGACTACCGAACCATTCTTGAGGACCATGTGCATCCAATGATTCAAACATTGTATCGTGCCGAGTACAATTGTATCAGGATGACAATGCACCAATACACACAGCAAGACTGGTGAAAGATTGGTTTGATGAACATGAAAGTGATGTTGAACATCTCCCATGGCCTGCACAGTCACCAGATCTAAATATTATTGAGCCACTTTGGGGTGTTTTGGAGGAGCGAGTCAGGAAACGTTTTCCTCTGTTTTCCTCAGTATCACATAGTGACCTGGCCACTATCCTGCAAGAAGAATGGCTTAAAATCCCTCTGACCACTGTGCAGGACTTGTATATGTCATTCCCAAGACGAATTGACGCTGTATTGGCCGCAAAAGGAGGCCCTACACCATACTAATAAATTATTGTGATCTAAAACCAGGTGTTTCAGTTTCATTGTCCAACCCCTGTACATTGGCTAAGCTAAGCTAAACTAAGCTAAGCTGTACTACATCGGCTAAGCTAAGGAAATTTCAGCTAAACTAAGCTAAACTACATCAGCTAAGGTAAGCTAAACTAAGCTAAGCTAAACCACATCCGCTAAGCTAAGTGAAGTTCAGCTAAACTACATCGGTAAAGCTAAGCTAAGCTAAACTAAACTAAATTAAACTACTTTGGCTAAGCTAAGCAAAGTTCAGCTAAACTAAGCTAAAATAATCTGATTTACATCGGCTAAGCTAAGTGAAGTTCAGCTAAACTAAGCCAAACTACACTGGTTAAGCTAAGCTAAGCTAAGCTAAACTAAACTAAACTACATCGGCGAAGTTAAGCTAAACTAAGTTACGCTGAACTACATCAGCTAAACTAAGCTCAGCTCAGCTAAACTAAGCTAAACTACATTGGCTAAGCTAAGCTAAATTAAATCGGCTATGCGAAGTTCAGATAAACTAAGCTAAACTACATCGGATAAACTAAGCGAAGTTCAGTTAAACTAAGCTTAAATAAACTAAGCTAAACTACATCGGCTTTGCTAAGCAAAGTTCAGCTAAACTAAGCTAAAATAATCTAAGCTTAACTACATCCGCTAAGCTAAACTAAACTAAGCTAAACTACATTGGCTAAACTAAGCTAAGCTAAATTAAATTGGCTACGCGAACTTCAGATAAACTAAGCTAAACTACATCAGCTAAGCGAAGCTAAGCAAAGCTAAAACAAGATAAACTAATAAGCTAAATAAGCTGTTCACTATAATAGAGATGTAGATAGGTATTTAGTCACTAGTACTTTGGTGAAACTGTTTTATTTATTCTTTCTGTTTCTTCTGGGGATTAGATGTTCCGAAATGATTCACTAAGACCACAGCCTTAATAGTGGATTTGCTGAATCATACATTAAAAGCACCTAGCTTTAAGTTTGTTTTACATTCTTATAATGGATCAATACAGGGGTTGGACAATGAAACTGAAACACCTGTCATTTTAGTGTGGGAGGTTTCATGGCTAAATTGGACCAGCCTGGTAGCCAGTCTTCATTGATTGCACATTGCACCAGTAAGAGCAGAGTGTGAAGGTTCAATTAGCAGGGTAAGAGCACAGTTTTGCTCAAAATATTGAAATGCTCACAACATTATTGGTGACATACCAGAGTTCAAAAGAGGACAAATTGTTGGTGCACGTCTTGCTGGCGCATCTGTGACCAAGACAGCAAGTCTTTGTGATGTATCAAGAGCCACGGTATCCAGGGTAATGTCAGCATACCACCAAGAAGGACAAACCACATCCAACAGGATTAACTGTGGACGCAAGAGGAAGCTGTCTGAAAGGGATGTTCGGGTGATAACCCGGATTGTATCCAAAAAACATAAAACCACGGCTGCCCAAATCACGGCAGAATTAAATGTGCACCTCAACTCTCCTGTTTCCACCAGAACTGTCCGTCGGGAGCTCCACAGGGTCAATATACACGGCCGGGCTGCTATAGCCAAACCTTTGGTCACTCATGCCAATGCCAAACGTCGGTTTCAATGGTGCAAGGAGCACAAATCTTGGGCTGTGGACAATGTGGAACAAGTATTGTTCTCTGATGAGTCCACCTTTACTGTTTTCCCCATATCCGGGAGAGTTACGGTGTGGAGAAGCCCCAAAGAAGCGTACCACCCAGACTGTTGCATGCCCAGAGTGAAGCATGGGGGTGGATCAGTGATGGTTTGGGCTGCCATATCATGGCATTCCCTTGGCCAATACTTGTGCTAGATGGGCGCATCACTGCCAAGGACTACCGAACCATTCTTGAGGACCACGTGCATCCAATGGTTCATTCATTGTATCCTGAAGGCGGTGCCGTGTATCAGGATGACAATGCACCAATACACACAGCAAGACTGGTGAAAGATTGGTTTAAAGAACTTGAAAGTGAAGTTTGAACATCTCCATGGCCTGCACAGTCACCAGATCTAAATATTATTGAGCCACTTTGGGGTGTTTTGGAGGAGCGAGTCAGGAAAGGTTTTCCTCCACCAGTATCACATAGTGACCTGGCCACTATCCTGCAAGAAGAATGGCTTAAAATCCCTCTGACCACTGTGCAGGATTTGTATATGTCATTCCCAAGACGAATTGACGCTGTATTGGCCACAAAAGGAGGCCCTACACCATACTAATAAATTATTGTGGTCTAAAACCAGGTGTTTCAGTTTCATTGTCCAACCCCTGTACATTAGTAAAGTAAACAATACAATGACATGCCATAACTTCATGTCACTTTTACATCAGAATACAGGAGAACATTTTTGACACTAACTCACCCGGATACAGAGGAGCAGAGTAACAAAGAACACTGAAATGGAGAGGAAGAGAAAGAACATCAGGAACCATGCGCTCCAGTGCAGCCAGTTACTGAGGCCCATCATCCTCATGTACTCCTGAAATGGACAAACAGGGTCGAGGTAATGTATATGTTTAACAGTTGAATTAATTATTTCAGCTACTCTCCAACAGAGACTTGTAACAACACCTTGAGCTTCCGTTCCTTCTCCTGCACCACAGCTCGCACTATGTTGAGGGACGTATAAGTGAAGCTGAGCACTAAGAGAAGAGGCAGCTGGTTTTGAATGGCCAAGATGAAGACATCATAGATATAGTTAGGGTAAGGAAAGCGTGACAGAACCACCCTGGTCATTGCCAGCAGACGGTCTGCTCCGGTTCTGTTGTGAGATCGCATGATGGCTCGGTCCACTGCATGCTGGATGGCCAGAAAGCCCTCGCGGAAATAACCTTGGTGTAAAAAATACATTTAAACAACATTAAGTCAATAATATCAATCTACCATCATTAATCTGGGTTGAAAAAAAATATTCATCAATCAAAACTACAGAATATGTGCACCATTAACACACAAAAATGTAGTCTCACCTGGTGTCCCACCCTCCTTGTCATGCTGCTCCCTTGGGCCTGGCAGCTGAAAAAGAGGAAAGAGGCTGAGAGTGTGCCAGTCCAGGTCGCTGTTCGGGCTCAGTTCGGACTTCTCCTTAGGTGGGGCGTTGCGTGGTGTGAAGGTGAAGCGTAGGTGGTAGCTCACCTGCATGTCAAGAGAGTAAAAATCCAACAAAAAGAGCAAAATCATGATCATATTCAGAGCACACTAAAACTAATGCTTTATCTCTCTAGTAAAGTTTAAAGCTCTTTTAAAGGCTTCTGTAACTGAAGAGTGCAACTGCTATTCTTTAACTGGACCATATACCTCAAGGTGTCACAATCATCAGTTCAACTGGTTTGATGCAAGTTTACATAGCATGGTTATGTCCAGCCTTCATACCATTCAGGAAGAACATATGTTCTGTGTCCCAGAACATCCCAAATGTATCAGTCCCAGAACAAAAGCAAAAGACCTTGTAAAGATGCTGGTTGAAGCTGGTAAGAGAGTATATTTACCCACATGTCCTGTGCCAACACTGAGACAGGGAAAAAGCTATTAGTCCCAAAGTAACATAAAAAGCCAGACTGCATTTGCATTTATAGGTGATTGGCCATACGTTTAGAAGAAAAGAAGGGAGATTTTGCAAGGCTGAGAACACCATCTCAGCTGTGCAGAAGAGAGCGGGCAGCATCAGCATCATGCTGTAGGGGGTGTTTTGCTACAGGAGGGATTGGTGCACTTTACAAAATAGATGGCCTCATTAGGAAAGAACATGTGAAAATGTTAAAGCAACATTTCAAGACATTATTTAGAAGGATAAAGCTGGATGCAAGTGAGTCAATGACCAAGAGCATTCTGCCAAATGAGTTACAAAGTGGCTTAAGGACAAGATGTTGTGGAGGGGCATTCACAAAGCCCAGATCTCAGTCCCATAGAAGATTTGTAGGCTGAGTTGAAAAGGTGTGTGAGCAGGCCGGCCTGGAAACCTAACACGGTTACACCCTTTTTGTCAAGAACAATGGGCCATAATACCAGCAAACTATTGTGAGAAAACCATAGAGGGGTACCTAAAATATTTGGCCCAAGTCACACAGTTTAAAAGCAAATACTAACAAATACTATAAAAATCAATATAAAATTCTGAATTTAAAGAAAAAAATGTAAATATCAACAAAATTCTTTCTCATTATTCTGGTTCTTAACAAATAGAAATAGTTTAGGTAATTCTAACCGACGTCAAAAAGGTTTAGCCTGATTTAATGTCAGAAAGTTGGTTAAACTGTAAATTGAGCGACGAATTTGGAAGCATACAAAAAAATGTAAAAAAACTTGAGAAATATGACAATGCATAATAAAAACACTGTTAACAAATCTAAATATATTTATGTATAGCTGCTAAACTTGCTGTGGTGTCCAGCCAGTTTAGTAGCTTGGGGTTTATCTCATTTGACTATTTATACCATATGAGAAATGTAACCACACGTAGTAAGTACTACATTGTAGTATCATGTCATATAATTCAAAGTTTTATCTAATAATTCTTATTCCTTTATTGCTTTGAAGAATGAGCCTCTAGCACTATTACTTTAAAAAATAAATGCTTGAAATGAATTAAGGCTTGTATGCTGATGGTTTATTGTTTTACGTTATTCTTTTATGCATTTATGACTAGTGATTTTATGGAGACTTTAAGTAAACTGCAGTCAAAATAATAAATGTTGATGATGTAAAGGGACTGAACAGAACTATGGTTATAAAGGTGATTTACTATGTAGCTGTGGTATATTTCCATTCACTGTGGTGAATGTCAGTAGATTTGACAGTGTTTTCCTTTGCAGCACATTACTCTAATCGTCATCTAGTTTTTCTGGCTGCACAGGAATGTACATTTCATCGCAACTGTTACTCTCACAGCCAGTAGCCAGTGAAATCAGACTGGATTTTTCCTTTTATTTAAACTGCTGGCTGTGAACCAGTAAACTAAAAGCATTTTAAGGAAGTTGGCCAAAGAGCCTAAACCAGCAATCCTGGTTTATCTTCTCACCCAGTGATCAAGAAAATGATTGTCAACCTGGTATTTACATGCACAAAGCATGTGAGACAGTGTGTGATGCCTTTTACCTGCAGGGGTAGGGGTTCTTCATCATGAGTGAAGGGGTGTTCAAAGACGACAGCAGCCAATATCTGGTGCGACTGGGGGTCGGTTCTGATGTGCTCCTCAAACTGCTCCTCTGTCTCAAAGCCACGCACTAGAAAAAAAACAACCACACAACAGGGCCATCAAACTAGAAGGTGTGGTATTGCTCACATGCTCAGCTGTATCTGGGTCTGTTTCTTGGCTTCCACGTTTCTCTCTGACGTGCAGGTAAATAATCATTTCTGAATACTGTGATTTCCTCAAACAGAGAGATCAACTATGGATAATTATTTTTATTTTCCTGTACAGTGCTTTTAAATCAATTTCTTCTCTGGACTCCTCATATTCTATTATTCTATCAAACAGATACCAATTTATAGTGAGTACAGCACAAACTGTAAGCATAATATTAGTGCCAGGGTTAAATCTGGGTCAACAGCCTCAGAAAACAAACATTGCGTAAAGACAATCTGAGGGCATGGAAGGAAATGCAAGCAGCTGCCAAACTCAAAGGTTAACCAATCATCACTGAGATCACTGCTGAAACAGTTGCAGGTCATTTTAGTAAAGCTTAATTAGTTAAATAGTTTCTTGTGCCTATTTGCTGGGAGGCAAAAATACACACCACAGAATGATGCTGCCACCACCATGTTTCTACATGGATGATCAACATGGTTAGGTATGTGTCTTTATTCCAGACAAAATTAGTCCATATAAAAAAAACACATAGACAGACATGTTAACATCAATATTCAGTCAGACGAAACCATCACAAAATACACAGACAGTTCCAATGTTTAAAGAACCTTGACATATGCTATGTGTTACAAACAGTCAAGGCTCTTGCTATTGAAACAGCACATAAATTTATACATTTAGTTCCTGAGTTAGGCATCGAAAGTTGGAACATTGCTCGCGACAAATATTTGACTTGTAGATGTTCATCACTGAAGTCTAAGGAAGATTCTAAATGCATCCTGAAAACCCTCCATCAATTAGTTCATTGTGGTCTTACTGTAATTGCACCACAAGTGAGCCGTATAAAAAGAGTTGCAACAGGCTCAAAAAAGGCCCTCTTTAATGTCATCCGTGCACATGTAAAATTGATGTGCCAACATATTAGCTTGCATGTACAACTTGCAGGACTGTCACTTCACATCATCATCATCACAAACAACTTCTTAAGATATGACCGAGGTATTTCACTTAGCTCACCACATCTAATTCTTGGTCTGCTAAATAAAAAGATGGAAAATGCAGCTTCTGATTCTCCTTAGTTGTAGCAATCACAATAAGACTTTCTTTAGGGTTAAACAAAATGTCATGCCGGACACCTTAACTAGAAGCTCCTGCAGACCAGCACTGTACCAGGACAGCCTTTTTGTTGTTTCTCAGATTAACATTCTCCCTGCCAAAGTTTAGGTGGACGGCCATATTTGGTAGGTTGACTGATCTGATATGCGATAGCATTTCCATGGTCTGACCAATGCTCTGTTAGATGTTCAAAGCTTGTGATATTGTTTTATGACCTAACTCTGCTTTAAACTTCTCCACAACTCTCCTCCCGACCGTCTGCTGTGTTTGTTGGTCTGCACAAGGCTGTTTGTTAACTAATGTTCTCTATTTATACTGTATTGAGTACCCACAGTAAGAGACTTTGAAAGTCAACTGGTTGCACTGGATCCTATTTAGGGGTATCACAGTAGACGGGTCTGAATACACATGCAAGTCATTTCAGGTTTTTACTGGCACACAAAAATTGAAAACCGCGTATCCGTTCCTTCTGTTTCACAATTACCCAAAACTTGTTGCTTTTCCACAGAGTATAAAAATAAATATATTTACACACTTGTGGCTGCAATTTGACAAAGCAAAAACGCTCAGGGTGTATAATTATTTTTGCAAGGTGCTGTATATCCTAGGTATTTCTTATGATTAAATTCAACAATGAAATTACATTTTCAAAAATATTTTTGACATTTTTAGTCCACCAAATATAAGCCAGCTATAATAATTTCTACAACAGCAAAAAAAATCCAAATGAACCCCTTTGACTGTAACAATCATTCCATTACTGTTTCATAATTTGTATGTCTATCAGCAGCATTTCACAAAAACTAGATTATTTAGTGTTGTGTAGATCTCATGTAGCAGTTAAGCAGTAGTTAAATAATATGAACCCATCGTTAAAAACAATCTTTTATTTTTAGGCATGCTGTCTAAGAGATCTGTTGCACATGACAGTAATAAATTCTAATCCAGATAATACCCCTCCAACTTCCCCTCTGAGGTTTTCACCCTTCTAAAATATTCCCGAGCTGGAATCTCACATGACTGACCACAGAAAAACTTAAAATTGCAAAAACTAGTGCATCCCCCCCATGTTTGCTTCACCCTGCACCTACAGCACATGTCCATTTTTCTGTCAAATTGAAGCCAAATATGTCAGCCTGTCTGCAGACCTGTCAGGTGCCCTGAATGTTTGTTTGGACAACAGGTCACGCAGAGAAGGTGCAAACAAATACAGTCATAGCAAAGAGAAGTCATGCAGGTGTCCTGAGGGTGAAGACAAACATGATACAGTGCTAATGCTGCTTTTCTTTACCCAACTTCATTACCAGCTTATACAGGAGTAGAGCGTGGCCTGTTTTTCCTCTCCTGAGAGTTGTTTCCAGAGGAACCAGTATTTCCAGCTCTGTCCTGATCTACAAACATTGACAAGGCTGTGGTATTTCTCTAACTTGTTACAATGGTGGTCCCATGCCTGTCACTCTATCTGGTTATTACCCACCTGAGGCGAGGGACAGGCTGGTTCGCACGTCCTCCGCCACCTTACGCACCACACTGGAGTTACTGGGCACGTAGCCCAGCTGCAGCTCTCGCAGAAAATGTTTTGGTAAAATGTCGACAGCAAAGTTCTCGTAGATAGTGGCATTCGGGTAGTCCTGAAAAGGCACCTTCTGACGCAGCACGATGAGGATGCCGGAGAAAAGCAGCGGCAAGAGGATCTCCACTAGAGTTACAAGGATCTGACGTTTCTGAAGAGGAGAAAGTGAGAATTTTTTCTATAGCAGGTTGGCAAGTTAAAAGACAGATTAAAATGGAAATACATGGAATAAAGATGGAAATAAACTGCCTCGTCTTCACAACTCTTTGGGTTTCGAATTTTGTCACTTGACAGCCACAAACTTAAAAGCATTTTATTAGGATTTTATGTGACAGACCAACTACATCAGTAGTGCACTCCACAAATCTGGCATAATGAAAAGCCATTCTTGAAAGAAAGCCTTAAAACCCCTCTTTACAGTTTACCACAAGCCATGTTGGGGTCACAGCAAACTCTGAAGGTGCTCTGGTCACAATTAAACTTTTTGCAGGCAACACATTATGAGTGTGGGAAAATAGCACATACAAAATACAAAATCCCCAATGTGAAACATGGTAGTAGCTGCATTGTGCTGTGGGGAACCTTTTTCTTCAGCCAGAAGGCAATGCACATCACAAGATGAGCTATTATTGCCAAAGAAACTAAAATCATAATATTTTTGTAGCTTTGATATCGATTCATTATCAGTATATACACAGACAAGCAACTTTAAATCGATTAATAACTCTGCTTTGAGGCTCACAGGAACAGTAAAAGAGAGCAAAAACAACAAAGTCAAAACTGTTTTGTTTTCATTCCTTTGTGGCTCAAATGAGAAAGATTCTATGCACCTTTATGTCTTTGTGTTTTAAATGTTAAAATAAAAAATAGACCAAAGAATTGTTGATGAAATTGTATTTAATTTGCTATCAGATGAAAATTCTTTAGCATTCACAATCTCACACAGAAGTTCCAGGAGGGGTTAAGGATTATAAAGCATGTATGCTTCACAGCCAACAGTCCATTCCATTGCTCAATTATCTAAGTTGTTGTGAAATCATTGTCTGGTATTAATGTTCAGCTTTATGCAAGCAGCTACTATCAGCAATGAACAAACAGAGCTGTGCCAGTATTCTCTGTGTGGGTAAAAATCAAACATGGTTAAATAAAAGAATGACTTCCTATCTTTTATACACTCCCAGACCTTGAATGTGATGATATGGTGTTTCGGGGAAACAATATATTGGTTTTGTCTCGTGGTTTATGTCACAACACCTTAAAAAATTAAATAAAGGAAGACAAGATGTTTGTGAAAGCTATTTAAGGAAGGAGACAGCAATTGACATTATGCAGCATAATCTAAAGATTTATTTTTAGGTGGCTGGAACACAGTCCAAAGTGTTACATGCAAAATGTTAGTCATTGTATTGAATTTATGGTGTTCCAAATGCCTATTACTTAAATAGTGTTATACAAGCTACTCCTCTGTGATATCAACCAACTACTGACAATACACAGTCGTAAACCCTGGCGGCACCTAATAAGGACAGAAACAGACTGAACGTCTAACTCACCTGCTGAAGATAGTTTTTCCACACCAGCAGTCCAAATTGTCTTATGATAGCCATATCTGAACTGAAACAAGGCACCGACCAGGCAGCTTTCTATAGGAGCTGGAAAACAAAAGACATAGGTATTTTTTGGGAGGGGTTATTGCTTGCTTTTAGGGGGATGCCTGTAAGGACCTCTGATATCTCAGTTTCAACTTAACATTAACTGAACAAAACAAAACAAGAAAAGAGAAGTGAAATTGAGCAATCGGCAGTATTTTTATTCCCAAGTTGTCTTAGTCATCTTAAACAGTTACAGTGTTTTGCAAAAGTGGTCATTGTTAAAAGAAAGCCATAAAAAAGTCCCCTTCATGTAGGGAAGACAGCAAACACTGATCTGACCAGAAACTGTGCTGTGGTCAGATTAGACCAAATTTTTATTCTTTAACCTACTTGCAAATGCTATGCACACAATGCTATGTGTGGCCATCGCTACTGTGAAGCATGTGATGGTTGTATAATACTGTGGGGATCCTGGAAGAAAGAGGCTGCAAAAGACTTGGCTCAGGACTCCAAAAAATATTACTTCCAGTCAGAAGAAACATGTTGGTAAAACTACGAAATTACTTACCTAAATCTATCAGGGTTGTGAATAATTTTGGGCTTAACTGTAAAATCCCAAAATGAAACAGACCAGAGTTGTGGTTGTAATGTAAAAAAATTGTGAAACATTGTGAATATCTTTTCACTATAAATCAAACAATGACTACTCAAAAGTGATGTTGAAAATAGAGCAAAATCAATGGTTAAAATGTTTATTTTCAACTATTTTGTATTATTTAAAAGACAATTTGTACCACTGATATTTCTATGGAAAACTACCTATGCAAATGTGACCACGGAGATCCATTGGTGAGAAATGCTAAAACATACATAAAAGTGATCGGGAAATATAAAATCAAGCCAATACATTCATTTTCCATCAATGGACTACTATTAAACATCAGTTTTGGCTTTATTTGAGTCTATTTATAACCACGTAATTAAGCCTGAACGTGTAATAGCGCTGACAATCGCAGCATGTCTGACTTTCACACTGATTTCATTTATTATGATACATCTCGGCTTATTTTACGCATTCACTGTGTAATTCAGTTCAAAACACAGATATATATTGAATAACGACGATTTCTCTATTTAGCTTTCCCAGTAAACAATACGGCTGTAAAGGACGTGGATCTTTTCCTGAACACCCAAAACTGCCTTTCTCATCTCTGATTGGCCACAGGCCGAATTCTGGCTCCACGATTGGACAATACACCTGCTTGTCAATTGCTAAGGACTCGAATGAATACAAACGATGGAGCAAAGACACAAACCTTGGAAAAAACAAAATATCAAGGTTTTATCTATGCATTTATATACAAGCCTGCAAATGGAATTTACGTTTTAGAGTTTTATAAAATAAGTAAAGTTACCTTAAAATGAAACGGTTTCGGGAACACAAACGGTGGTCTCTTTCTCTCTCTCTCTCTCTCTCCTTCCCCTCCAGTCGAGGTGAAAACAATTTCCTCCTTATTTTCTCACACCGGTGCGTAAAACATCACTGCGAGCCTTCTTCCTTCACCCTCACCGTCGATGCGCGGCTGCATCTGGAGGAGCTAAGCGCGTTGGCAGCGAAGCCTGGCCGGCGGTGTCCCTTCCAGTCTGCTGCCTGCCAGAGAGGCCGATGACACTGCACCAGCGGCTGGCTAAAGTCTAAATTCATCCACAAAAAGCCTCCGACCAACAAACGTCAACAAAACACGAAACACGTGATCACAGTTGGAGCGTCACGTGATTTCAGCAGCTGGAATTTCGTTGTTTTTTTTATTCAAACAAACAAAAAAAACAACAAATTGATCAGTTTTTGTTCTTTATTAGATCACTGAAAAACATTAAAAATATATATAAATATTAAAATATCCCCACGCCGACCACTATAATAATTATTATAATAGTAAAGATAATAATAGTTTGGTAAGATAAAAAAAAAGTATTAATAATATTTTCTTTAGGGCGTCACCACAGCAGATCAGTTATTTAATTTCATCCAATCCCTAGCATCCTTCTCTGACACACCAGTCCTCTGCATATCCTCTTTCACTCCACCCATGAACCTCCAGATTGGTCTCCTGCTTTTCCTTTTCTCTGGAGCATCCAGATTCAACACCATTTTTTCAAGCAAACCTACTCTTCATCTTCTGCAAAGGTTCTGATCGTTGTCTACAAAATACTCAACCAAAGCTGTCCATTATCATCACTAAAAATGAAATTTTTATCTTCAGCCTTGCCTCCTGTCTTTTTGTTAGTGATACAAGTAAACGTTGCGCTTTGTTTAACACTTTCACACGTTTTGCAACATTTTGCTCCACACAAATAGGAAGATTCAGACTAATCAAACAAGTGTTATAATTTTAACCTGCATGGTAGCAACGGAACAAGATCAGACAATGTGAATAACTGCAAAAATAGATATGATGATCTTACCATTACGTGCTATTTAAGTCAAAATGGTTCTGATCATGTGCTATTGTACCATTTTTTTATATAGCGATACCAATGAAATAGCTTAAGCAAAAATTACAAAAACAATGGAACAAAGGAAAAAAATAGAAAACTGCGGTAAAGGTAGAGACATTAAAACATTAGTTCCCATTATCAAATGGCCGGATCCAGTCCATTTCCATAATGCATCTTGATTGTTGGCTTCCAATTATGCAGGCTGCATGTCATATCCGTTACCAGCATAATTGCTTTTTGGTGCACTGACATGGACAGTCGGGATGTTAGATGATGCAATGAATGGATGCGAATTTCTCTGTTCGATAATATTTATGCTTTTGACAAAAGAGCTTCAGAGCTTCAGTTTGTAGTTGAAAATGATGTGTTCTTAGGAAGGATCCTACTCATTTTACATCTCAACACTGGGAATACAAAAGATGGACATACAGATGGATGGTTAAATTTTTTTAACAGCGAGAGAGGGGAAAATACTGTATATATATATTTTAACTCTGTATTCTCTTTCCATATTTAAGCAAACCTGAAAATAGTTAAAGATCATACTATTCCAGACTGTAACACAGTATACCGATCTGAACACACCATCTGACAGTGAACCATGGCAGTGGCAGCATCATGCTGTGGGGATTCCATTTTGTCCAACTTTTAGATTTCCATTTGTGGAAAAAAAAATCTTAGCAAGCGATATACAGTGTGTGGCTGAGAGTAAGAAAAACATTTTGTTTGTCTGTCTGGGTAACGGTTATAAGAATGCTTTCATGCGTGATTATTTACTGCTTGATCATTTGAGTTAAGTAAAACAAGTCTAAACTTCTCCATACTGTAAGTCACTGTCAAATTATCAACCCCATGGTGAAACATGGTGGTGGCAGCCTAATGCTGCGGTGATGCTTTCCATGTTCCATGTTTTAAATTTAAATACTTTATAATTTTTCGGTGTTTTATTAGCTTCATTTGCACAGTATATGTATTTATGTATGTATGTACAGGGGTTGGACAATGAAACTGAAACACCTGGTTTTAGACCACAATAATTTATTAGTATGGTGTAGGGCCTCCTTTTGTGGCCAATACAGCGTCAATTCGTCTTGGGAATGACATATACAAGTCCTGCACAGTGGTCAGAGGGATTTTAAGCCATTCTTCTTGCAGGATAGTGGCCAGGTCACTATGTGATACTGAGGAAAACAGAGGAAAACGTTTCCTGACTCGCTCCTCCAAAACACCCCAAAGTGGCTCAATAATATTTAGATCTGGTGACTGTGCAGGCCATGGGAGATGTTCAACTTCACTTTCATGTTCATGAAACCAATCTTTCACCAGTCTTGCTGTGTGTATTGGTGCATTGTCATCCTGATACATGGCACCGCCTTCAGGATACAATGTTTGAACCATTGGATGCACATGGTCCTCAAGAATGGTTCGGTAGTCCTTGGCAGTGACGTGCCCCATCTAGCACAAGTATTGGGCAAGCATTGCCATGATATGGCAGCCCAAACCATCACTGACCCAACCCCCATGCTTCACTCTGGGCATGCAACAGTTGGTGGTACGCTTCTTTGGGGCTTCTCCACACCGTAACTCTCCCAGATGTGGGGAAAACAGTAAAGGTGGACTCATCAGAGAACAATACATGTTTCACATTGTCCACAGCCCAAGATTTGTGCTCCTTGCACCATTGAAACCGACGTGTATATTGACCCTGTGGAGCTCCCGACAGACAGTTCTGGTGGAAACAGGAGAGTTGAGGTGCACATTTAATTCTGCCGTGATTTGGGCAGCCGTGGTTTTATGTTTTTGGATACAATCTGGGTTAGCACCCGAGCATCCCTTTTAGACAGCTTCCTCTTGCGTCCACAGTTAATCCTGTTGGATGTGGTTTGTCCTTCTTGGTGTTATGCTGACATTACCCTGGATACCGTGGCTCTTGATAAATCACAAAGACTTGCTGTCTTGGTCACAGATGCACCAGCAAGACGTGCACCAACAATTTGTCCTCTTTTGAACTCTGGTATGTCACCCATAATGTTGTGTTCATATCAATATTTTGAGCAAAACTGTGCTGTTACCCTGCTAATTGAACCTTCACACTCTGCTCTTACTGGTGCAATGTGCAATCAATGAAGACTGGCTACCAGGCTGGTCCAATTTAGCCATGAAACCTCCCACACTAAAATGACAGGTGTTTCAGTTTCATTGTCTAACCCCTGTATATGTACACTGCTCAAAAAAATAAAGGGAACACACTCACAACACAATATAACTCCAAGTAAATCAAACTTCTGTGAAATCAAACTGTCCACTTAGGAAGCAACACTGATTGATCAGTTGATCAGTTTCACATGCTGTTGTGCAAATGGAATAGACAACAGGGGGAAATCTTTGGTGATTAGCAAGACACACTCAATATAGGTGTGGTTCTGGAGCTGGGGACCACAGACCACTTCTCAGTACCTATGCTTTCTGGCTGATTTTTTGGTCTCTTTTGAATGTTGGTGGTGCTTTCACACTCGTGGTAGCATGAGACGGACTCTACAACCCACACAAGTGGCTCAGGTAGTGCAGCTCATCCAGGATGGCACATCAATGTGAGCTGTGGCAAGAAGGTTTGCTGTGTCTGTCAGCGTAGTGTCCAGAGCCTGGAGGCGCTACCAGGAGACAGGCCAGTACACCAGGAGACGTGGAGGAGGCCGTAGGAGGGCAACAACCCAGCAGCAGGACCGCTACCTCTGCCTTTGTGCAAGGAGGAACAGGAGGAGCACTGCCAGCGCCCTCCAAAATGACCTCCAGCAGGCCACAAATGTGCATGTGTCTGCACAAACAGTTAGAAACCGACTCCATGAGGATGGTATGAGGCCCCGACGTCCACAAATGGGGGTTGTGCTCACAGCCCAACACCGTGCAGGACACTTGCCATTTGCCAGAGAACACCAGGATTGGCAAATTCGCCACTGGCGCCCTGTGCTCTTCACAGATGAAAGCAGGTTCACACTGAGCACATGTGCCAGACGTGACAGAGTCTGGAGACACCGTGGAGAGCGATCTGCTGCCTGCAACATCCTTCAGCATGACAGGTTTGGCAGTGGGTCAGTAATGGTGTGGGGTGGCATTTCTTTGGAGGGCCGCATGGCCCTCCATGTGCTCGCCAGAGGTGGCCTGACTGCCATTAGGTACCGAGATGAGATCCTCAGACCCCTTGTGAGACCATTTGCTGGTGCGGTTGGACCTGGGTTCCTCCTAATGCAGGACAATGCTAGACCTCATGTGGCTGGAGTGTGTCAGCAGTTCCTGCAAGATGAAGACATTGAAGCTATGGACTGGCCCACCCGTTCCCCAGACCTGAATCAGATTGAGCACATCTGGGACATCATGTCTCGCTCCTTCCACCAACGTCACGTTGCACAACAGACTGTCCAGGAGTCGGCGGATGCTTTAGTCCAGGTCTGGGAGGAGATCCCTCAGGAGACCATCCACCGTCTCATCAAGAACATGGCCAGGCAATGTAGGGAGGTCATACAGGCACGTGGAGGCCACACACATTACTGAGCCTCATTTTGACTTGTTTTAAGGGCATTACATCAAAGTTGGATCAGCCTGTAGTGTGTTTTTCCACTTTAATTTTGTGTGTGACTCCAAATCCAGGCCTCCATTGGTTAATAAATTTGATTTCCATTAATGATTTTTGTGTGATTTTGTTGTCAGCACATTCAACTTTGTACAGAACAAAGTATTCAATGAGAATATTTAATTCATTCAGATCTAGGATGTGTTATTTCAGTGTTCCCTTTATTTTTTTGAGCAGTGTATATATAGAATTTTTTTTAAAGAGTGAAATGACGATTAAAACAAAGCTATTTATAAATTAACAGCTTTTCCATATCATAAGACAACCTGAAATGAATTTCTACATGGTGGAGCATGTTAGTGGCAGCATCATGCCATTGGGTTGTTTTTTAGTTTTTGGTCACTTTTTAGATTTTCATTTTAAAATACACGTATCTTCCCCCTTTCACCTGTACACTAATTTATGTTGGTCTATCTGCAATCACAAACTCTGTAAAATGATGAGAACTTTGCAGTTGTAATGTGGAAAACTACGGGGTATGATGGCACTGCGGGATGCTGACCATGTATGGTTCTAAAATAGCCATTTCTAATGTTTAAACTTCCAGTACAGCAACAAAGTAATAACAGTGACACCACAAACAAAGCATAATAACTTGTTTTTATTTCAAATTCAGTAAAAAAAATTACAAAATTCGACTTCATAGAAAACACTGAACTGTAGAAAAACGATTTTTTTAAAAAGTTTTTGGGAATAAGGCAAATACGATTTTAAGTAGTAGTGGGATGGTCTTTGTCTTCTTCCATTTATACATATAACAATATGTACATTATGAACAAATAAAAAAAAAATACAACCAGTCTGGAGTAACAGTTAAAAATGTATTTATAGTCAGTCACAGTCATGTAGACAACATGTGTTCTGTATCCTGAATGAGGCGCAAAAACCCTGTTAGGTTTCCTCTAGTGTGTTGTGTTAAATAAAGAAACACATCCATCAAGATATTCTTAAATACTGAATGTTGAAAGGGATAAAAAATATCAGGAAAAATGGTACATTCCTATGCACATAAGTGATGATAAAAGTGCTAAACTTGATTCAGTTTGGAGGAAACGTCACTTTGCTCTCTGAAAATGTGAAAATCCAGCAAAAGACTTGATTTTTTTTTTTTTTTTTTTTTTGCTTCATCATCAGGAGCACGTTAGTGAATAAGATGACTTCTGTATGGAGCTCCTAATTGGATTAGTGTGCCACAGGTAAACAAAATGATTCATCAACAGCACAGCTTGCGCAGAACTGAAGCCATTTAAGGCTACAAAGTGACTGATTTCACAGCTCTGTTATTTTGACCAAACTACAACACAGTACCCTTTGGAAAAGCTGCAGGACAACAAAATTGAGGAAGAAAATTGTTCGAAAACTATCTTATAGGCTTTGGATGCAGATATATTCAGTAAGATAACAGTAGTCACCTTTAGTTTCATCAAATACAGTACAGACAGTGCATTACAGAGGTGATGGCAACCAAAACAACCACATAAACAAGACAGCTGAGTTGTTTTTAATAACAAAAACACGTTTACCCCCCTGAAAATAATAAATCACTGAAGTTTAGTTTCTTTTCAAATGGTATCTGAGATAGGTTGTTGCACACATGACCGCCAGTACATCGGGCTCCTGAGGAAAGCCGAGCCATATTCCAGTGGTTTTAGAGCAGACCGTGGTTCCTGGGAGGTATTTCTACTTCTGTGTCTGTAAACGTCTAACTGAAATGTAACGTGATAGAAAAGGAAAGCTTCTAAGCAGTTCACATTCTTGCCTATTCTTTAAACTCTTAAAAGTCTTTGAACTTCTAGCAGTTGAATGAACAGCTCAGACTCACGGGATGGTTGAACATTGAAGACGATTAAAAAGTGCTGAAGGTTAGAAACCGAGCGAGTGATCTGTGAACAGCAGGTGGTCGTTAAGACTCACAGGCTCATGAACCCTGCTCTTGCCGAATGAACATCTTCGTCCTCCCTTTCCACCTCACCGCCACTGTGAGCCGCTACGTTCTTCCTCTTCAACTGTCTGGTGGAGGTGCCCCGGGGCCTCTGCATGGGCACCAAGAGGCGGAAACCTGGCTGGGCTTTGGCAGAGGCTGCGCCAAGAGAGGCAGTAAAGGTCCTGAACGTGCGGGTCACCATGGAGGACGAGGAGCACGTAGAAGAGGGGCTTATGCTCTGGATGGATGAGTATCCTGAACTGTGATGATCTGCGGACAAGGCAGATGGTTCTTGTTCAGGGCAATCCTTGCTCCCATTACTGTCTGCTTCACAGAAGCTGTCGTCGTCGCTGGAGAGAGCTCGGCAGCACTCCAGTTCATCATCTCCATCAGCCAGGGGGTGCAGTTTGATAGAGATCATGGAAGCTATTGAAAGAGAAGTTCAAAACAGGTTCAAAACAGTACAGAGGTATGATCAAAACAATCTGCACAGCTGTGATGAGCCATGGTTCCAACAAATACTTAATCTCATACTTCTACAGACTGCGGATACATCTGACATTAAGAACATATGAGCTCCAAACTTCAGCCCACTTGTATTTATTTTCTGCTAATAAATTATTATAAATCACTGGTAATCAAAGTGGTCATATGAATCAATACATGGTTGGTATGAAATGTCCCAAAGTAGACCGGACCATATCGTACCTAAAGGTCAGGTAAAACACAACATATTTAAAAAAAAAACGTCAATTGTTTTTGTCGCTCATTTCAGAAAGTGAAACTCACAAAAAAGGTTTTAATATGAAAGAGGTGAAAAATATTTAAACCCTTTAGTTTTTTGGAATTTTGAGGTTTTAGGGGGGGCTTAAAAAAAATGAAAAAAAATTTCCCGTGCCCTCAAAAGTTTAAAACCAAATTTTAAAAAAAAAAAAGCTTTTTTCAAGTAAAAATATTTAATGTAAGACTGTTGTTTGAAAGGAATAAGGCCCAAAACAGGAATTTCAATGTTTTGTTTGGGATCTAAACTAAACCTGATTCAAGAACTTTGGCTCCATCTAAAACTAAAGTAAAACGATGTAGAGGCCAGAACAGCTGTGGAAGGGCCCATTTGTTTTTTTTTTAAAGAGTTTGGTTTTTATTATTTTGCAACATTTATCCAAAGAGGTTTAGACGTGGGAAACTAAAAAACAAGGGCATTCATTACTTTTATTGATAAATAAAATTTTAATAAAAAATTTTTTTTTTCCCCGAATTATCCCCCATTTGGAGAATTTTTAAAAAACAAAATTTTAAAATTTTGGAAACCCCTTTTAAAATCATCCGTCCCCTTTAAACCCTTTCCAATTTTTTTAAATGTATAAGGGTAGACCCATTTTGAGGGCATTTTTCCCTTTAAAATTTTCCCCCCTGAAAGAAGGGCTGATGCTCCTCTGCATATAGACTAACTAATTTACATGCATTACACAGAGGCCTTGTGGTGAGCTCATTCTCCTACTCACAATCCCCATCTTTCTCGGCCTCGCTGTCTTCCTCACGGTCCCCCTCGTAACCGGAGCAGGAAAGTCCAGACTCCAGTCCAGGATGTCTCCCAGCAGCATCTCCTCCTGATTGGACAGCTCTGCCGTGGGCGTGGCCACAAGGCCGCTCCGTTGGGCCTGTGTGCAGTCATCGCGTCTCCTTGGGACAGAGAAAGCGGACAAGTGGAGGGAGGGGTTACAGTGAGTCACAGGAGCTTCTCGCAGATGGCACAAAGAAAAACACCGTCTGGACCCGTTAAAAGAAAAACTTTTTTTGTCCCCGGGTTTACTGGGCCCATAAAATTGCTAAAAAGAAACAAAAAAAAAAAATAAATTTAAAATTTAAAAAAAAAACTGGCATAGGAACAGCGGTCATTTTTCTGTTGGTGAGGTCGGGCTCATAACAGAATAAAATTTTTTTTGGGACTTTCTTAAGGGAAATTAACATTCTCCTCTGGTCCCTATTAAATGTATCATAGGGGTTCAAAGACGATCATTCAACCTTTCCCCTCAGCCGTGGACCCTGCATGTACTTGGGAAAATATTCACACCCCCTAAACAACTTTATATTTTGTGAAATAAAAAAAGCCACAATCTCAATCAATGTACTTTATTTGTGATTTTATGTCGCACAGGAACAAAAAGCGGTGAATAACTGGGAAGTGGAAGACAAATGCTACATGCTTTTTTTCCCCCAAAATAGGTCGCAAATATGTGTTGAATGCATTTAGATTTAGCCCCTGTTTACTCCAACACCCATAAATAAAACCCAATCCAACCTGTTGAAAAAAAGAAGTCACCTGGGGGTGATACAAAACTCCGGGGGAATAAAACGGGTTTTTGTGTTTTTTTTGGGGGGCTGCCATGCTGTTGGGGGGGGTTTTTTACTTAGCCGGACAGGAAAGGCCCAAATCAAATTGCCCCGTTCAAATCAGGCTGAGGTCATGAATACTTTTTCAAGGCATTATATCTACTGTAACAGCTGATCACTGATGATTTGCATGAGTTATCCACCTGCATTATTTATATTTGTCCTTTTTTGCCCTTTAAATGATAATCAATTAATTTCCCTTTAAGAAGTCCCTTTTAAAAAACCATATAAAATTGATAAGTGATACATTTATTTTTTTTGGGACACCAAAACCACCAAATTAATCAACTTTTCTTAATGAGTGAGCATTAATCTGAAGGTTTTGTTTTCCCAAAAACAAAATTTCAAAAGGGCAGGCCCAAAAGCTTAAGAAACCCAAAACCCAAAATGGGGAAGCACTTTTAGTTTTTTTGGGGCCAATAAAACTGGGAAAAAACTCCCAGAAAACTTAAAAACGGCCCCAAAACCCCAAGTTGTTTTTAAATAAAGATTAAAAACTTTTTTTTTAGAGTGGCCTTTTAATGTGTTATCTAAACTTTTAAGTTACGTTTTCACCCAATTTCCCCTTTGTTTCTTTCCATCTTCTTTTTCCTTTTTTTTTTTAATTTACCCTGTTTTTGATTTTCTGTATCTTTTGTAATTTTTTGTCCTTACGTACAGCCCTTGAGTCCTTTTTTTGCTGAAAAGCCTATATAAAAAAAATTGATTTGACTAAACTTGATGTGCCAAATCCAAAATAAAGGAAATCATTTAAAAATAAATCACCCCCCCCCCCAATCTTTTCCAGCCATTAAGATCCTTTTGCAGGCCTTAAGACTCTGTAGGAACACCAAATTATGTTCTCATTACCCAGCTCAGAATTAGATTTTACAAAACTGGTGGTAGAGGAGACCGGTTTTGTCCCTGCCTTACCTCTTGCTAGTACTTGGTGGAGAAGCCAGGAAGGTATGGATGTCTGCTGGTTGACCACTAGTTGGACTAGGAGGCTCCATCTGAGGCTCAGCTTCAGGAATCTCCAAGATCTGACAGAGCTCTTTAAAGTCCATCACCTTGTGGAAGAGATTAATAATAATACAAAAACATCCATTACCATTCAGCTTTAGAAAACTAATAGAGATGATTTATTTATAATGGGGTACCTTTTCTTTGCTGATCTGCTGATAGGCCTCGTCTTCAAAGCGCTGCTTGACTCCAGTCAGAGACACGTGCCTGTAGTCTTTGGGCACATCTTGACTGAAACTGTGGACAGATGGGAGCGAGGGGAAAAACAGAGAAAGAGAAAAATAACCAAGCTGGGACCACTTTGCTTGCTTCAACAGTATAATCAACTCTTCAGGACAAATCTCGTTAGTCGTCCATTTGAGGACTGGTCCATCAATACGCCGCTCACCCATCAAAGTGACTCACACGGAGGCACATTTCTCACCCATACCAGCGATGACTCCCACCATCTTTATGACACTACAGCTCTGCGGTTCATGTTTGCTTTAAAGCCTTTATGGCCATCTATTTCCCGCTAAGCAGATATTTTTTTGACATCCTATTTCTGTAATCAATGTGGGCAAGCTGAAAACAGCCAGACTCACACCTAATCAATTGCTGTTATCTTTCTTCACGGAGAAGGAGAACGGAGGTGGTCATGTGTGAGTCACGGGACAGCAGTGTTTCTAAGAACCATTTCCAGTATCAGAATGTGGGTTTCTGTCAGACTGGTTCACAATAAACATCCCAAAACAAACAGAGGGGGCACGCTGATGTAATACATTTTGCCATTTAACCAAATACTTGTTTAACATCGTTCCCTGCTTACATTAACCCCACCATTATAGGACAAGCTGACACATGCAGTGACTTTTAATGGAAATGAGCTCAGTGGTATATAATAAGCCTAAGCTGTGTTCATACTAGTGGATGCAACTATTATTCCGGCTGCTGCTAAACTGAGAAATATTGAATATGAGTGTTGCCCGATATCAGCATTATTACCGATACAATTTACAATTAACCCACACTATCGCTTTCTGTCTCCTTTCCCTTCATTACAATGTCCCCACCACTTCGTGAGCTTTAGCATCTCGCCCACTGAAAATATACATCGAGGCAGTGAAAAACTATCCAGCATTTCAAAAATATCACTAGGATACAGATTGTGTATGAATGGCACTTGAAATATAACGTCCTACCAAATATTGCATTAAACAATTTTTGCGATTGCGGTACTGCAAATACTGATATTGTAAAGATAGTTGTGATTCAATATATTGTGAGACTAATTATTATAAATGTACTACTTGTATAAAATGTTATTTTGATTTTCATACCTAGACTTGAGCAAAAATGTAGACAAAAAACAAACCCGTTATATTTAGTAGTAGCCTTTGAGTAAACATGCTTATAGAGCAGAATGTTTTTCCTTTTTCTTGCTCTTTATAGTGAAAAACATGCTAAACATGCTGGTTTTACCTGGTTAGCTAGTTGGGTTGTTTCCAAATTTCAAAGTTTCCCGACTCAAATGTACAGATTTTTGTTATAGCATTCTGGATATTAAAAGAATAGTAAAAAAATTAACTATGAAACTGCTGTCATAGTTGGGTCTACAAATCAGGAATCAACACAGTGCTGGTGTAAGTGTGGTACTGGGCCAGTTCATTGTTATTTTGGCATCTGGACTTAGATCAAGTCTAATTGATAAAACATATATACCTCTTGGTGTCGTCAGTTAAGGAGTGGAGTATCATCTGCTAAATTTTGATCATTTAAAGCACAGTTTGAACTCAAAAATTCTCCAAAACGGCAGCTTTAAGGCCTTGTTTGGCATTTTTACAAGACCGAATTTAATAGAGTCCAAAAAAAGGTATTGAAGTTGTCATTTTGTTTTCATTTTGAATAAGTGAACGGCTCGATGAGTCAAAAAAATAACATACCAATAGGCATAGTGTTATAATCAAGAGGAGATATGATAAATCAAAATAGAGCATTTAATTTAAATGTAATCCTATTAAGCTTACTCTCCTTGAAGCAATAAAAAAATGAAAATGATCAAAGCAAATTCCGTACTTTGAGACTTTTAAAGACTGTGTAGGAACCCTGACAGCAACAGGCAGAGGAGGGGCAGTGATGCACTTGTCTATGCTCCATACAGACGGGATTAAACTTGAGTTCAAATAACGATGTTTTTCCTTACTCTGTTATCCTTTTCTGTACTTCTCAAGCCCTAAAAAAATCCTAAATCAAATTCCAGGCTTTTCCAGACTGCTTCAGTGCCTGAGATGGTAAAGTTCAAGGAGTGTTGGAGACATTGTGATCATTCAAAAGAACAATAGGGTTGCAGAAAATCTAGGTTTAATCAGACTTGATATTGTGATCCTAATATTCAAGTGTTATTTCTAATACCATGCAGTCCTAGTAGGATCCCTGAGGTTCCCAGGTTTTTCACAAGTCCTCCAAACGCAGCATGAAAGCAAGATAAAATAATCCCATCATGCAAACCGCCCTCAGTTTGAATACATCGTCAAAAACTTGGTATGGATGGCAAACGGAGGAGTGTAATTCGCAACCAATTCCATTAAATCACACTGATGCACTCACCATTTGACATAGAGCAGCACAGAGAAAGGAACAAGGTCCTCCTCGGTAAATCCTGTGTAGTCCCTCAACAGAGTGGGCCAGACAGGACCTGCAGAGCAGCAGACAAATCAAGTTAGGCATGAACTTGACTTCAGACCGTTTTATTACATGCATGTGGTAAAGCAGGGCGCTCTTACCATAGTGATGCAGCGCCCTTGTGAGGAGCAGTGAAGCGCAGGCCAGTTTGGCAGGAGGTGTAGTGGCGAGAGCAGAGTAGAGCAGCGACAGCTCACAGATGTAGCTGAACAGGTTAGTGGACCGCCTCTCCAGGGGGAGCAGAAACAGCAGCACCTCCCTGTAGTCCAGCAGCGTGGGGCTCTGATGGATAGAGCCGAAAATTTAAAACAATCCTTTACAGTCAACTGAAAACTAGATAGTCAGCAACACTCACCCTTATTTTTCCTTCCAGCACAGACACAACCTCCCCCATCATTCGCACCAGGTCTTCATATTTGTAGGTGTTGTCCGTCAGCCAAACGGCCTCGCGTATGGTCAGGATTTCTTTGCTAATATATCTATAAATAAATAAATATAGACAAACATTTTCAGCTTGGCAGGATTTTAAAACAAACAATAACATGAGCCTTATAATTTAGAAATTTTAAAAAAACTTAGAAAAAAGTGTGAAGGACCTCACCGTGTACAAACCACCATGCAAGCAATTCCTAACAGCTGAAGGCGGGCCTTTGGCACAGAACGCAGAGCCAGGTATCGGTCCACGCAACCCACTGTCACGTGCAGGGTCTGGCTGGAGAAGTCCTTCATGGTGGTCACCTCCACGAGCCAGTCCACCAGGATGTACCTGCAGCAACAGGCGAAGAAGGACAGAAAAAAGTATTTACACCTTATGCTCACCACAAATGTGTTCACTGCATTTTATTGTGATTTCATGCTGTACACCAAAGTAGTGCATAATGGCAAAATGTGGAATGCATTTTTTTATTCAGCGTCTTTTACTCTCATACTCCTAAATGCCACAACTCCAACTAAAATAACAGGCAAGAGGGCGTTAACCAGAGAAATCATAGAAAAAAGGCCCATACTGTCTGCAAATCAAATTGAATCCTCATCCAAACCATGAAAAATGGTGGTGGCTGCAATATAATATGGAGGCACTTTTGTTCAGCAGGGACAGAGACAGTGGTTAGAGCTGGTATGACGATGGATGGAGCGACATAAAGTGCAACACTGGATGAAAACCTGCCAGAAGCAGCAGGAAACTTGAGACTGGAGCATAGCTTCACCTTCCAGCAAGCAATGACACTAAAGATACAGCCATTAGAATGGTTAAGATCAAAGCAAATTCATGTGTTAGAATGGCCTAGTCAAAGTCCTGAACTAAAGCAAGTCATGAATCAGTGGCGAGACGTAAAAAAAGAAGTTCACTCATGCCCTCCATCCAATCAGAATGAGGATGATATTTTGTAAATAAAAATGGCAAAAAATTCAGTCTAGATATACAAAGCTGGTAGAGACAAAACCCCAAAAGACTTTTCAGATATTTATTTCTAAAATATTAATTTTATCTCCACTTCGTAACTATGCACTACTTAGTGTTGGTCCATCACATTAAATCCAACTAAAATACATTAACGCAGGCTGTCATAACATGACAAAAACATGATTCGTTTTTTAGTAGTTTTTTTGGCTTAACATTTTAAAAATAAGGCAAACTATAGAGCTAACATTGAGAATCTGCTATTGACAGAAATTTAAACCTTCATTATACGAGTTAGAGGAAATGCACCAAGACACACCTCCAAATACAACCTAATCCCTTGCTAAAAGGAAGCTTTGTTTGTGTCAGTGGATTGTATTAATCACCACGTGCATCATCTTTACATCATCATTGTTACGTTTTTTTGTCCCGTACCTCATGGTGTCCTTAATGCCTCGTCTGAGCATACCCTGAGTGCTGTGTTGATGTACCGAGTTGAAAATCTGGGCCACTATCTCTGAGCAGGCCTTGGACTCCAAACCCAGCGGATTCCCACTGCTGCACACTTTAGCCAGAGACAGCTGGGAGGAATAGATGAGAGCAAATGTTAAAATGTGTTTGAGAATAGCTTTAGAGATCCTGACAGCTTGTTGAACTGTGCTGCACCATAAAGACAACAATCTGGTTGGAGTTTACTGCTGTAATAAGAGTGATTTAGATGAGTCATGTTATTATGATTCACTGGGATGTGAGGAAGAAAAAAAAAATCTTGTCAGCATCTGTCAGGCCCTCTTTGACACATTATGATAAAGGCTTCAATGAGAATTTCAAAATAGAGACAAAAACAAGAAGAGAAATTAAATGGTGTCAAGAGAAACATTTTAAAGCCTTGTTTTTTGGTTGTTTTAGGAGCAACGGGAAAACAAAACCCACAGTGACATAGAAAAGAGCCACAAAAACAAACCATGACACATATTACAGGCTTTTAATCACCTGTGCTTCCCAGCATCCTTTCCCAGCATAGTCCCTGAGGGTTCTCACACACTGAAGATACCTTCCTGGATCCGACATCTGCGTATCAAACAAAGACACGTCACCCTCTAATACACGTTTAACCCTCATTTATCCCTCGATATGCTTTAAGAATCTTCCTCTGTTTTCATTTTATAGTCTGTATTAAATAGCAGTGCTGCAATTCCTTGAAAAGTATTGCTAAACCTAAAACTTTTTCACATTTTGTCACATTAAAACATCAGTACCAATTTCAATGCATTTCATTGGTATTTAATGTGGAAAAACTGACCAAGTAGCGCATAGGTGTGAATTCATGAAATGTACAACTAATAGTTCTTGCCAGTGGATTCTTCCACTGGAACTATAGATCTCTGCAGCTCCTCCAGAGTTACCATGGCCCTCTTTGTTGCGTCTGATTAATGTTCACAGTTAGCCCGTCAGTTTAGGTGGACGGCCAGGTCTTTGTAACCTTGCAGTTTTCAGTGCATACACCGAGTGCTCCAGGAGCTGGTCAAAGGTTGGAATAGTGTTTTAAAACTTAACTCCGATTTTGGCATCTGCACAACAGGGCTGAACGGTACAAATACGAGCAACACCATCCTACACTTCCCTCCACCTTTCTAAAACACTATAAGTTGGTATATGACATAAAATCCCAATGAACACATTGAAGTTTGTGATTGTAACGTGCAAAAACATGAAAAACGCTCCAGTGGTATGAATACTTTTGTAGGGCAGTGTAAGTGTGTCAGTCCAGGTTCTACCAAACACAGAACCAAACTCACAGCTGCTTTACGGCTGTGCTCCCACAACAAGTATGAACTCTGCAAGCAGCCGGCCTGCGATGACTCCTCCAGCATGGCTACAGCATCTGATCGCTTTTCTTCCTCCTGAAAAACAGGCAGCACAGTTCCAGATGTTCATGACGCGTCTTTAGAGATGAATGTTTTTGTTCTCGCACTTCTGAGAAAGCGGCTGTCCAACAGTGCCTGACACATGTTGCTTCTGGCTAACATGAAGGCTCCTGATGTGTCATGCTGTCAAACAACGAAGCCCACTGGGGGCTTTGAGTAACAGTTGCATAAAGAGAAGAAAGACAGTCGTTTAGCCTGTGTTTCTGGTGACTCGCCTAACAGCTCTTCTGACAGCAGCAGACACATTTACATTCTGCTTAGAGGGAAACAGAAACAAAGCAAACCCCACCCAGAAACACCAGACACCCTCACTCACTTCAAACAAGAGCAAAACTCTGGCCAAACAGTGCAACAAAGGGCCCCTCTTCTCCTGCAGAGAAAGTAAAAAATAAAATCAATCTCTGTGCATTTAGCGTGTTGTCCAGTCATCGGCTTTCAAGCTCACTTCCTCTGAACTGGCAGCAGCAGAACTCACCATATTGCTTTCACACTCAGCCTTTAGGTGATCGAACACCACGGCCTTGCAGCAGCTGCCGGTGGGCGACCACGGAGGACGGATGAAAACCCAAGTGAAGGGATCCGCTTTGGGAGAGAGCAGGCTCTCCGCCAAGCTGAAGAAGTGGGAGGCTTTTCGACCGCATACATCCGCTCGCCCTTCATCGCTCAACAAAGCTGCAGGCGAGACAAGGCGAAAGTGAAGAACTGCAATCATTTCATCAGGAAGATTTGCGTCTATTGTTGACTTCCGTTCAACTAACGTGGTATTTTAAGCAGAAATTTATTTTTATGATACTGTATGAGGAAAAATTCTTGAACTTACGTCCTTCGTTGTACAAATAGGCAATCCCAAGTTTCACAGCAGCTTCAAAGTTCCCTTTCTCAGCAGCCCTAAAATAAGTGAATAATTGTATGTAACAATTCATTTGGAGAAGCAGTTATATTTATTTTGTTTCCAGGAGAAGGATCTGTACCTTTCAAACAGCCATAAAACATTAGGCGATGGCCATGTGTCCCTGAAACTGACTCTGGCCCACACACTGTTGTGGCCGTCAACAATGTCCCGGAGCTGTGAATGTACCTACAACAGATACAAACTTATTTTAGACTAATCAAGAACAAGAAAAGTCCAATATGCAACAATGCACCAAACTGAGTTGTTTAACTTACCGCTCTGACAGACAGGAGGTCCTCCGCAGACAGACACTGGAGAACATAGAGAAGAATTTCCTCAGGTAGCGACAGCAGAGTTAGGGTTGAAGATCGCTTACGGACCCGCTTCCGAGCAGGAATCGAGTAGCATTTTGAACAACGGCAGTGGACGACTGGAGGAAAAATAAATAAATACAGAGTTAAAAAATATGTAATTAAATTTTAACAAGCAGGACTCCTTATTTACTATCCAGGATCCGGCAAATACTTTACTTTGCAATGTGGACAACAAACACTTCACATCTTGGTGCAAAATTGGCACATCAATTCTCACTTTATTGCTAAAGCAATATTTACACTTCATTTAAAGCCAGTATGTAGCCTGCTCCTTCAGGATGTTAGCAAACTGTGGACACTTAAAATAAACAGTGCTGGAGCGCAACAAGGCATTCTTTACAAATCTAATTTTAACTGATCTGAATTAAATATGGATCTGTTTGTAAAGGGTTACATTTACTCTAATTCGGTGCTATATAAATAAAATGAATTTAATTGAATTTAAAAATACATTTCGCTTCAAATGAGATGTGATCATTGCATTTGTAGATTCCACATCCTGACAAAAAATCTAAAAATATGAAAGTCAGTTTCTACAGTTCAAAGTCCTTTTAAGAGGTACTAGATAGATGTTTGGAAGGCTAAAAGAAGGTTATTATTCTTATTACTACATATATACCACTATTATTGTAGTCTCCCAATACAGGCAATACATAAAAATTTATACTGGAGCTGCAACTAATGATTATTTTGCTAATCGATTAATCTGCTGACTATTTTTTCAATTAATCAATTAATAATTGGATAGCAAAACGTGCTTAATAGGATTTTTAAACCAGGTGAAGCTAAAGCTGTGCCACTTGAGAAGTTCTGCAAAGAGCATATTTACAGACAAAAAAAAGGTGTTCATCTTAAATGCCATTACTGTTCTGATTGGGTTGTTCTTTCAGCAAATGGCATGTTTTAGAGTCTGTATATTTCAGGTAACGATTATTTTGTTACCAAATTAGTTGACGATTATTTCAATAATCGATTAATCACAATTAATCCGATTAATTGTTTCAGCCCTAATTTATAGCGTTTGTTCTTTCTCATTTATCATTCTCGTCACCTTATACAATAAAATAAATAAAAATTTGTCAAAATACTGTGATACACCGCTATGATTACTCACGGTTTTCATACAGGGAGAATCTCATACAGGCCCCTGCCTGCTATGGACATATATTCAAAATGAATAGTGTTGGATTGTAGCAAAGTACACTTTACACATCTACTAAGTAAAAATTTGAGGTAAATTTTACTTTTGAACATCTCAGAGAGGAAGACCATATTTTTCACTTAATATATGGCTACTGTATTTAGAAAGGACATTCAACAACTGCATTGTGGCAAAAATATATACATATACTAAAAAAAACATATACTAAAAAAAAACTGGAACAGTGTAAAAAAAAAAAAAACTTTAAAAAAAACACTTGGTTCGAACTTACATCTTGTTTTTTTAATATAGCAATTAATCCTGCTTTTGCAGTGTGATACAATTATTAATTTCCTGATTGTAACTTTGTTTTCTACTATAAGTTCCCCTATTAAATACTTAAAAGCTCCATAGTGTGACAACCCCAGAGGGTCATCTAAACACATGCAAAATTGTTTAAACTTACTGTTTATAAATTAAACTAGAGGCGATTGTCTAGTTGTCGCTTGAACTGCTGTACGGGAGAAGGCAAATTAAGTGAGCGCCCAAATTTCCCTCCCGTCGTCCAGTGAAGTTGGGCTCACTTAGTTTCAAAGTTTAAAGCTCAAACTTAGTTTGCCGCAGCTGCTACTACTTAAAAAATAAGACATTTGCAAAAGATGCAGGGGTTTGCTTCTTTAAAATATTGACATTTTGCCCTAAAGTTACTGTAAGGTCGAGAAGCAATCTATCACTAATCCAGGTAAGATTTGAACAAGAAACCAGTGAATTCTCAACAGTTACAACGATCAAATACTGGCTTTAAGTGAGTTATTTTTATTTGTTTTAAAATAAGACCGAATTAAGATAAGAGTAGTTACTTACCGCCCGCTTTCATTGCAAGTAGACTGATCTCTCCCCAGGCAGGATGTAGATGCAAAACTAAGCAGCAGTTTAAACGTTTTGCTTGTACAAGCTAATATTATTCACACGTTACGTGATGTGGTAAATATATTATTTTTGCGTATCTTAATGCTTATAACGCGTAACAGCTAATGTTGGGTTGCTGTAGCTGACGAATATCTAAACAAGCTACTAGCAGCTTTCCTGAATTCAAATTCAAGCACGCGTCTTCGTTTGGACCCAGCCCCTAAAGCTCCCTAGGACCGCCCGCGCGCACGGTTTAAACTCTGCGTTCAGTTTGATTTGCCGAGAACGATGACGCCTCTACGCAACGACGCGGACCGCTGATTGGTCACTGTGAAGAACGACAACACCGGTTGGTTATATCATATAAATTGTAAAATAGCAGAAGGTCATTGGACGAGGGAACGCCATTTCGAAGTACGCGCTCGCGTGTGGAAATATGTCATTGGTTGACCTGAATATGATGAACTTCCACATTTTCGCGCAGTACCTTGGGAACTGTAGTTGGGCTCAATAGCACTGTTTAAAGGTACCTTCTTTAAAGGGACATGCACGTACGTATTACATTTTTTGTCAGTTTCAGAACAGGTCGCATTGGACATACTCAGCTACCACATTTACACTTTAATTTGTCTTAATTTATTGACTTTATCCAATAAAATCAGAAGATGACTGCGTTCATTGCCATGTGTCCTCACACAGGCTTTCCTTTTTTTGGTCACTAAAAACTATACGTATAGTTAAATGTTTAAATCAAAGAGCAACATGTCCCTATTTGCAGTTAATGATTAGATTTATTAATACTCTTTTTCTCAAAAACAACGTTGGCGTATTGTGAAAAAGTAACTGCTCCCTTAACCCAATAATTCTTGCTCAACTCTTGGTGGCTAAAACTGCCAATAGGCACTTGCAATACCAGGCAAAGAGTCATTTATATCTCTGTGGAAGAATTGTGTCCCACTCCTGCAGCTGCCCACACCGACAAGCCAGATGCCTTCTGGAAAAAATGTTTTACGGTCAGACAAAAACAAAAAGTAATCTATTTGGTCACAATATTAGGACAAATGTTTTATAGATAGATAGATAGATAGATAGATAGGTAGGTAGGTAGGTAGGTAGGTAGACAGACAGGCAGGCAGGCAGGCAGGCAGGCAGGCAGGCAGGCAGGCAGGCTGGCAGGCAGGCAGACAGACAGACAGACAGACTGTGTAATCTTTTGACCGGCATTGGAACTGAATAGGGTAACAAATTGATTAGGTCTTTGTAGCAGCTGTCATTGAGGGACTGACATAATTAAGGCCTTTGTTTTGCATCCCTGAGTCCTTGTGATTGCTGGTCTTTTAAAAGGGGTCATAAAGAAGCAGACTACACTGATGATAATCATTTGTTCCTTTCAGGCTCGCTATTGATCTGCACATCACCTGCTAAACCAATCTCATCATCGCAAACGAGATCAGCAGCTTAGCATCACAAGTAGCACTCAACGGAACGGAAAAAAAACAAGCTCTTGGCAAGTTTAAAACTGTTTCCCAAATGTATACCAATGGGAAATAGGGGGAACACATTTCCTATTTATAATTAGGCTCACTGGGGAACTCAACTCTTCTTCGACTTCACACAAGAGGTACAGAGTGATAAAATTATCTGAGTAGATCGCTGGAATGACCTCAACTAAATACGTTGTTTCCATAGAAACGGCAACCCATCTCAAGCACTTTCTCAGAACAATCATAGATTGAATGGCAAGGGATGAGGATTTAGATGGTGCATTTAAACCAAATTTAAGAAATAAAACCACATAGTAATGAAAAGTATTAATTAAAGAGTGAAAATGTCTTTAATCAAAGATGATCCAAATTGAGTGTACGTGACTGTTCTCGTCGGTTATTACCCAGTCTCCTTAAACCTAATATGTCTCATCACATTTGGATAACACTAACAAAGGCTGAGATGGAGTTTTAACATCATTTCGCCTATGATTCAATTTGACTGTCTGGCCTTGCGTGTGTAATCTCTGTCTACACCTGTCCCTAAAACAGCTGTCATCATATCTGAGCCGAGTCAGAATTGAAATGAAACCCCATCCCCTCTATGAAGGTATCGTTCGAAGCCGGCTGCAGGCGCTGACTAATTAGATAGAGATTTGTCTTTTGCACAGATGCTGTTGATTTGGAATTTGAATACAGCATAGATAAAGCCATCAGGCTCCAGATGGCTCCAATCCAGAGTTAATAATGTCATGTTGTGCTCCCTTTTGCATCTATCCCCCCCTCATTCTATGTTTATGTTGGTTTTGTGTAGTTCAAAGTTTGATAGAGGCCAAATAGTGCTGAATATTCTGGTTGGAGGCCAAGTCCTGGAGATACAGAGGCGGATGAGTTGCTCCCAACTGATTTCCTGTGATCTGTGCTGACAGTCGAAATCCAAATGACCACTTCCACCCCTGTCTGCACTTTGCCCCATTTGGCTGCTCCACCCTGTAGACAGATCTAAACAGGGTTTGTTTCCACACCCACATCATTTTCTCATGTATTATCAGCAAATATTAAAATTTTAAAATGTTTGGGCAAACCTTTTAAGGCCAGGTCTGTGCCAGGAAAATAAACATGTTAAAATAAATGACCAATTATCTCAAGAAGAATGGTTGGATACTGAGTATTACTGAGGGTTTAAGTATATATTTGAGTCTGTCCACATAATTTAGACCCTGAAATTCCACAAGAAATTCAAACCTGTTCAACAAAGGCCTGTTTTTAAAATCCTCACAGTTGTATGTTGTATACTAAATCCACCCTGAAAACAGAATGGTTTAAAGGCGTCATTAAAAGCCCAAATGATGACAGTATGTAAACTTCTGACTCTGTATAAGTCTGCTGTTCACATACATTAGTAGCATTTGAAGTATCTCTTTAAGGGTGGCCTGCCAGTAGGGGGAGTTATTTATTGTGGCGTACACTGGCCAGCCTGATTTCCTACAAAGGCAGTACATGACAAAGTATCTGTTTAGCACAGGTATAATAAAAGAAATAGGAAATAGTAAGTTGATGTGGTTGTGCCAAACAGATATGCATTTATGAATTAGGAAAAAAGATACAGGAACAACTGTGATATGTAAAGTGTCCACCACCTACAAGTCTTCAGTGTTTTAGCCCATCCCAGTTTGTTCACAAAGTAAACAACTTCATTGTCAATAAATGCTAAAAAAGTTTTCTTCAGGACACAAACCATTAACATTTATTTAATGCAATACAAACAGAAAGAGTGAAAATTAACACATTGGTAGAAATACGTAATACAAATAAAAAATATATCTATATACAGCACCAAATATTGGAGGGCACAGTAAGCTAAATATTTAGTGAAGTGATGAACAGCAAACAGACCGACAGCTTAGCTGTCTACTAGGAGAGGGACATTAGTCCCTGCAGCAGAGAGAGGTAGACTTTCCCTTTAAAACATTCAGAAGGCAGAAGGGAAATCACTTCATGTCTCAGACAAAAAATATCTGGTCATAAACTCATAAACTTATACTGGCACAATATCGCTTAAAAATTTAAATTTAAGTATACCAATGCAAACAAAGTATAGTCAGGGTGTAATGTACATGAGAAAACTGCACTGATGTTTTTGTAAGTTGTTTTTCTAAGGGCCTCTCCTATGTGAACAGATCTGAAGGTAGTTCACACACAGACTGCAAAGGCAGACAGCTTGTTATGTTATCATCCAATGTAATGTCATTTCATTGCTTCTGCTTTGTCTCTGTGTTTAAATGACACCACTGCTCTGAGCACAAATATAAAAATAAACTGGCATTTGCAATAAAATAAATTTAGGGTTACTGTAGGAATATTTTTGGAAATAGTTAACTCTCTCATGTGGCAGTGAGAGAACATTCAAAGAAGAGCTGTTCCACTGCAGTTCAGCAGAAATGATGACTGTAACCTCCATGATGCAACATATCGCCTGTTAAATAATTGCTTTCTTTTCAGGATGACTGATCCTAATCTATCTGCAGGCATACCTCCCTGTTCTCACATAAATCTCAAAAGCAATGACTTCCAAGATTATGCTGTAGACTACATTTAGTTGATGCTGCTTAAACAACCGCAGTCTGGTTAACATCGGTATGCAAAGCAAAATGAGCAATAAACACTCAAGCTAGCTCATAAATGCAAGAACAGGCCATCTTTGAAGGTAGTTAGGCAGGCAAAAGCTGGTTTGAAATTTTCCAGGATGAAGCTTGAGATGGTCTGTGGCTTTGTAAGCTACCTGCTCAACCTGCATGTATAGACATGTTTTCCTCGGCAAGAATCACTGAACTCCAAGCCAGGATCAATGCATCTTTGATCAATAAAGGTTCTTAGAGATCCTGCAGGGCTAGTTGAGTCATTCACGTGGAGACAAGAAGCACATGCTCTTTTCACTCTGTGTACATTGCATGCATTCCTTCTTTGATGTCACATTTAGCTCACATTTCAATAGGTCACAAGAAAGAGTGTTTAAGACAAAAATGAAATAGCCTTGTGCATCTCACGCATTCATTGAATGACCCTATTTCACAAGCAGTGTGCCTCTGAAAGAAAATGTGTTGGAAAGGAAAACCCCAGAGATGATCGGAACCCAAACATTGGTCAGTGCTGACTAAAGAACAGCTTTGTACTCTACTCTGACAAGGGTCTCCCTTCAACAATGGGAGAGACATTTGTTGGGTAAAAAGAGAAACAGCAGATTTCTTTAGTTGAGGAGTTCAGATGGAAATGCGGGAATGTGACAAAGCTTTTTTCCATGAGCACTTGCTCAAGGCACCGAGCAGGAGGGGCGATGGAGAAGCCGGATGAGTCAAAGGGGCCCTGCAGTAGGATGTAAGCCCCCGCCAGGCAGTGTCCTTCAATAAGTACCCCTCACAGACATAAGGCAGGGCGTAAATACCCACACTTTGACAAAAAGGCAATCAGTCAGTCAGACAGTCAATGCTCCCACTTTGAAGCTACAATAGGCCGTTGAAAGTTTTTCTTTCTTGGACATGGACATATGTGCAAATCTTTATTTCCTCAGGATTTAAGTCCAATTTCCACAGAAAGTTTTCACCCAAACATTGATCTGAGCCCAGCGTGTTTCACTGCCCTCTCCGGCTTATTATCGGCACACATGCCAGCAAATATCCTGCTCGACTCAAGTTCCACTCTCCTATTGCGTATAAAAAGCCCCTCGCAAATTGCTGCAGTGTCACAGGATGAGCAAATGACGATAGCGGGTGACACGGGTGCACTGCTCTTACGGCTGGGTATCAGGTTGCAGTGTTTGGCCCACTTCGGGCCCCTTGGAGAGTCACCTGTCCTGGTGAGAGGAATTTGACTGACGTTTCTGGTGACGGCAGCAGTGAGTCCAGCAGCAGTCCCGCATAGCATTTTGGGGTGTCAACACTGTAAAGCTCATAGGATCTCTCTGTGCTTGTAAATATGCAAGCCGTGTGTAATGCATGGTTTTGTGGGTCTCCGCCGTGGTTTTTTTGACACTAGACACGTGCTCTCTGACGACCAAGGTGTTTGAGAAATTGTGATCCCAAAATCTTCTCTAGACTATACCTTCAGTCCTTCTTAATCCAAGCTGTCTCTCAGCTGTGATAATAAATAGAGGGAATTTAATGTCTGTAATGTGAGCGCTTTTTCAGCCAGACCTTGAGCACAGTCGAACCCTTGGCCAGACTCTGTTTTAGGTTCTTCTAATTGCTTTCCTCCATATGCTTCACAGGGGACACTGCTCGGATGTCAAAGACTCTCCCTCCTTCTTTTTCCTTCTCTTCTTTTTGTGAAGAGTCCAGCAAGCAGTCGCCATCAGCAGCAGCACAAGACCCATGACAAGAAGCACCACCGATACAACTTTAGTCTGTGGCAGGTCATTGTAAGTGTAGGTCACCCCTGTTCCTGCAATCCCTATGACCAAAGAGATGATGCCAAAGGGAAAGATGCACCGGTACCACGACTTCTCCATACCTCCTGTAGCTTGAGACAGACGCTCCAGGGAGGAGAGAACTTCTGGGACTTTAGCACCACCAGCCTCCAGGGACAGACTCTCCTGACAGGAGTTTATCTGGGGCTGTGGTTGGCAAGCAAATTGTCCTGCTGTACAGCCCATCCTAACTGTGGGGGCAAGCCGATCCCGACTGAATCAGAACTGCCAATCTTAGGCACCAGGCTGGAGAAACAGGAGATAAATAAAGGCAGGACGGAGAAAATGACCTGGGCTGTATCACTGGAACATGTCATATAAAGCCTTCTAGTGAGCACTGAAATCTACTCACGCGTTCCCTCCTCTCTTCTTTCTTCTCTGGCGGTAGCGCTCTACGCAGGCTGCTGGCTCTTCGACAGCACATTGTACACTCTGCACATAGTAGTGCCAGGGAATATATTTAAACAACCTAGGGAATGGGAGGAGCGAGGACTGGACAACTAGGAAGTCCATGAGGTACGATTGGCTTGTTGTGAGTGACATCAACCCCAGAAGAAAGGAGGATAGGGGTTGAGGAAGCACAGGAAGGGGGAGGGGAGAATATTTTACAGCTCCCTCCTTCCCTCATGTTCCCATCATTGAACCTTTATTACAGTGTTTTTCTGTTCTTCCAGGGCATATAGCCCTCACACTGGGAATTAAAACGCCTCCTGCTGAATAAGACTGAAAGGAGAGAGGGAAATCCTTGTTTCGTTTATTTATTACTAGAAAAACTAGTACCCCACCTATGCAGCACAGATAATCTCTGTGTGGGAAAAGGAAAAATTCCAGAGAACTTCAACAAAAAAACACACTTGCTTCATTACATGCATGTAAACAACAAAAAAAGATAATCTGCAACAACACAAAAAATACGAGTGGTTAAAATAGGCATCCATGGATGGCCATGCTCGTGATTAAAAACAGGCAGCCCTGTCATTTCCCACCCACGCGGACAAACGCCAGCGCTTTCAGTCAGCTCTTTCTGAATGAAAGGCAACCTGGTTGTAGTTAATCTCTCAGCGTGCCCAAGTCGCTTTTCTGTGAAAATAACATCAGCCTAGACAGTGTCCCTCTGGCTCAAATGCACGGAAAGGATAAATGTGGGGACACATCTGGATGTCTGCCTTTATCTTCAGGCATTACTGACTTTAAGATGGCCATGTGGTATCTTTTTATGCCTCTCAGTGGTTTATGGAAATAAAGATGGACCAAGAAAAAGAATGAAGGTTTAGACTTGAGAGGTTATACATGCAAAAAAGAAAATAGCAGCCTAGGAATATATACCATGCCTTGGAAGTATTAAAACCCTTTGAACTTTTTCACATTTTGACAAGTTCCAATGTATTTAGTAGGATTTATGTTATAGATCACACAGCAGTACATAATTGTGAAGTGAAATAAAATGTGTACATAGTTTTCAAATTGTTTTTACAAATTATCATAAAAATGGTGCAAATTGTGAACCAAAACCATGCATTTACAGGTACATATATAAAAAAATAGAATATAATGACAAAGTATTGTTTGTCTGCCATTTCAGAAATTGAAACTAATTTTATATACATTCATTACACATAGAGCAAAATATTTCAATCCTTCATTTCTTCTAACTTTGATTATTATGGCTATAGATGATAAAAACCCAAAATTCAAAGTCTCATTAGAAAATTAGAATATAACCTAAAATTATGAAAAAAGGATATTTTTCTGAAAGGTTTCTGAAAAGTTTATTCATTTTTAGTCAATTAATAAATGGTTGGGCCTATTTTGCATCAATTACAGCATCAATGTGGCGTGGTATGGAGGTAAAACCACCTTTCAGTGCAACTACAGCTGTAAGGCTCTTGGGAAGTCTCTCCACCGGACTTGCTCATTTTCTGTTGCAAAACAGCTCAAACCCAATTATGAATGGACGGAGAGTGTCTGTGAACATTAATTTTCAATTCTCCACAGATTCTCAATTGGATTTAGCTCTGAACTTTGACTGGACCAATATAACACCAGAGTGTCCTGTGATTTCAACCATTCCATTGCAGCTCTGGTTGTGTATTTAGGGTCGCTGTCCTGTTGGAAGGTGAACCTCTGCCACAGTCTCTTTTTGCATGTTTTCTACCTTGATTGCCTTGTGTTTAGCTGCATTGATCATCTTGAAGAAAAGCATCCTGACAGCATGATACAGCCCCCCCAGTGGCCAGAAGGACAGCGCTATATGCATAATACATTTTTTGGGTTATTTTAAGAATGGAACAGACAGACTGCGAAAGAGTTGCAATATTTCATTTCTTAAAACATCATGTTTCTCCTTTACAAAAAAAGCTTTAAAATTTCCATTCATCTCTCACACCCCTGCCTTTTTCCCCATCCTCCCTGATTATGACAAGAGCAATATAAAACTCCTGAAATATTTCATGGAGTTTGTTTGGCTATTCTAATCTAAAGATTATAAAGGGACCTCATCTGGCCTCATCTTGAAAACTTCCCGGAGGAACCACTGAATGCATCCTCACAGCATGATGTTACCACCTCATGTTTCGATATGGACATGGGGTGTTGAGGCTAGAGAGCAGTGTTGTTTTTTTGCCACACAGAGACTTTTGGGCACAGGCCAAAAAGCCAAATTCTGGACCCATCTGACTAGATAGCTTTTTATGCTTGACTTTCAACAATGTCTTTCTTCCCACTATTCTAACAAAATCTGATGCCCACACAGACAAAATGTGGAAAAATTCAAGGGGTATGAATACTGCAAGGGACAATAAATGTGTATTGGAAAAAATATAGCCAGTTCAACTACCTCTTTAACCCCGTGGCTTCATTAACACGACTTCGGCTTGGGAGCAGATCTGCTCCCGATAATGAAAGACATGCATGAAATAAATACCTAATATTCCTCTGTAAATGACAAGCATGGTTCTGTTGCTGCAGGAAAACTGTTGTCAGGATACCAGAGGGAAAAAGCAGGATTAAACTGGCTGATGGCAGGGGGGGAATAAAACAAAACACAGAGTTAACAAGCAGCTCACCCAGCTAAAGAGGTTTTCATGTGCCAAAGACAAATAAAAGAGGGAAAGTAAAGAATGTGTTTGTGAAGGGCAGGGGCAGAGGGAAAAAAGATGTTCAAAAGCAAGAGGCATTTGAAGGAGAGTGAAGGAGAGAAGTGGATTCTTTCTAGGCCGGTTTCGTTTCTCTGGATTCCTACTTGGACTCTTTTGCTTCAGATGAAAAAGGAAGGCGGAAAGAATTGAAATAAGGAAGTAAAGTATGAGCTAATACATTCAACTGTGGGAATATGAGTGACATCCAGAGGTACTTTCCATTAAGTATCTTCCTTGGGAAGTAGAACTGTTTGGATTCTCCCATTATGAGACAAAAAGAGGTGTGGGAATAATAGGGAACAAAGCAGTGAAATATGGGTAACCTGGGCAGGGCTGGGCCACGCTGTTGGAAGTGGAGGAGCTCTGCTGGTGACAGCCACAGCGAGGCAGTCACTGATGTATGCACGTCACAGGAAGGCCGAGCTACCAGAGGGACCTGTGTGTGGTGTGGACACAATCTAAGGGATGCTTCCCTGCATCCACCTTGTCTCTTGTCTAACACATTGATCCAAGGTTGTATGGAGGGGCAGCATTTTGATATATTCAATATAGCTTTAACTAATAATATATTTCATCAGGATTAGTCAATAGAATTATTGTGTGCCTCTTGTTTCAAAGCAACAGCCTGAGACTGAAATAGTCCTCTCTTTTCTAATCTTATTTTTGTTCCTCTCCTCGGGGAAACATACCATTTGCAGAGAGACAGGTCCCCAAGAACAACGTCTTTGTGACTCAGCCTGGTTCTGGGTGTGTTTGTGTGTGCAGCAGAGCTCAGACACCCACGCCCTGCAGTGTGAACCCAGCGCCACCTGTCGTAGAGTCTGCCACAGCCCCTGCCGTCCACACGTCATCTGTGGGCACGAGCATTTTCAGACCCACCCCCTGCATCTCACATACGCCATCACATCACAGTTGAGATTGGCAAAAAAACATGATTCTCAGATTGAACATAGAGTGCTGGACCCATATGTGCCGGGTATGTGTATGTTTATATGTATACTCCAACGTGGAAATCAAAGACATATAGTGAAACATGAAGCGTAAAGGAGGAGCTCCCTTCCTTACCTCCTGCACTGATTAAAAAACAATCCATCTCATGACTCAAAAACTCCTTAAATACTAATATTTTACAGAAAATACATACAGTATCAGATAAATCTAGGCAAGAACAGGACAATGTCCATGAATCACCCCAACCATGACCATCAATTGCATGTGAAATAAGTCTGAAGTCCTACTGGTAATTAAGATCAGTTCAAATTCCAATTTACAGGTTTATTTTGACACAATCCCTAGACTAACACCTGCCACTATGTAATGGGCCCAGAGGTCATTTCTCTTGTTGAGTGCCACCTGCTGGCTCAATAGATAACTACGCTTTGATACCTCTTGAACAACCACAAACTTCAATGTTATTGGGATTTTATGTGGTACACCAACAAAAAGCAGCACATAATTTTGAAGTGGAAGGAAAAAAGTTAAAAGTTAAAAGCGTGGAGTGAAATCATATTCATCCCCTTTACTAAATAAAAACCAACAAATTTCAAATTCTCAACTGGTCAGGTCTAGACTTTGACTGGCCCATTCTAACACATGAAAATGTTTTGATCTTTCTGAGCCTTTTGTTGTGGCTCAGAAAGCACATGAACAATTTCTTCTCTGTTTCAGCTGGACTTTTTCTATGCATTTGAGTAGCTACCTCATCTGTGAACATCACTTTTCAAGTCTTGACACAACTTTTCAATGTGATTTAGATCTGAACTTTTACTGGGCCAGTATAACACATGAATTTCCTGTAATATCCACCATTCCATGTAGATCTGGCTGCATATCTAGGGTCGCTGTCCTGTTGGAAGGTGAAAGTGTTTTGCAGCCTCTAAGAGGTTTTCCTCCTGGGTTTTCCTGTATTTCGCTCAATCTACCTTCCCAACAATTCATTACAGCTTCTTTCTTTGGCCCTGCTAAAGAAATATGCCACTGCATGATGCCGCTAACCCCATGTTTCATCATGTGAATGGTGTGTTTAAAGTGCATGCGGCCACACATAGCATTTTACATTTAGGCCAGAAATATTGATTTTGATCTCATCTGACCAGGGAACTTTTTACTTATCCTGTGTCCCTTAGCTTGGGGGATATTTTGTACATAACCCTACTGGTCCTCATTATTCTGTTTATTTTCACTAATGTTCTCTAACTACTTCTGAAGTCTTCACAGAACAGCTGTATTTATAGTGGCATTAGATTACACACGTATTTACTTATTAGGTGACTTCTGGGGGCAGTTTGTTGCAGTGGACGTTATTTAGGGTTATCAGGATAGAGGAGGCTGATCACTAGTACACAATTTCTTTTCAGATTTTGATTTGTGAAACCTTTTGAAAGGCATGCATCATTTTTCCTCTACTTCATAATCATGCACTCTGTTGTGTTGGTCTAGGAGATAAAACCCCAATAAAATACATTGAAGTTTGCAGCTGGAATGTGACAAAATGTATTAACTTATTTATGTACACATTTGTGAAAGAAATAAAATAACACACACATATCAGTAATATAAAATGTATTTGGTCACATCCTGATTCAACTGTTAAAAAATACCTAGATACATACAGTGAAATTTAAAGAGAGAAAAATTCTTACAATGACAAGCAGAGAAAAGGTTTAAAGTCTTCACTAGACCCTAGGTCATTAGTTGCACATGTCTAGCTGCTCATCAGCTATAGGATCACAGGAGCTAAGGAAGAGCTCAGATCTGTTATAGACAGGTCATCAATAAGAGCTCACACAAACAGACACCTTTATTTACCGGGGGAAACCTTAACAGAAATTTAAATTTGATTTACTCCTGTTTCAGTGTGCTTCGGTTCGACTGATCTTTTAACAGGAGAGTGCACTGCTTCATGTTAACTCTCAGAGCAACAAGCTCAGCTGTCATTCGTGCTTAGAGTCATGGACGATGGCAGCAAAACGCTCCCCTCCTTCCCCCAGCAGCGAGTATATGTCTCTGAGCACACTGGGGCTGGGGCATCCAGGTCCAGGTCTGATGGATGAAAGCTGATGGGATAGAGCGTCCAAGAGAACCTGACACACAGAAGCAGAGTCAGCAGCAGCATTTTTGGATACTACTAATGAAAAAGATAACAGACAGCTAACGAGCAGGGTTACCGTTTTCACAGGTAGTTTGAGGAAACACCATGCTAACCTGTTCAAGATGAATCTCCTGTTGCAGCAGCGCCACTCTCATCCGCAGCCTCTCCAGCAGTTGGAGCTCCGGCTCTGTTCTGTAGGTTATGGTCAGGGGCAGAGGTGAAGCTGTCCTGTCTCCAAACACACCAGCTGCCTCAGAGGGGCAAAGGCAGCCTCCCTCTGGCCTCCATCGATCCCATGCTTTCCACTCTGGCGGAGAACCAGGTTATATTTAGAGCGTCAGCAACCGTACCCCAAGACGTTTTTCTGCTCTGTAGCCTCGGCGTTAAATAACAGGGTCCTTGCCGAGCGAGGCGGCTAGAAAATGGATGAGGCCAAGCTGATCTAACACCGAGGTTTCATGGAGGCTCGGTTTTCATTTTCCACATGCGAAGAAGGATTTGTGTTGCATTGGACATTTAACACAGACAGATAAACAAATCTCCCTAGCTGATCATCTGATCGTTTAGGAGGTGTGAATGGAAAATCTGTTACTACATCACTGGAGGTATAGTTATGTAGGGCTGTCAGGGTAGAGGGGGGTGAGTACATACAAAGTTGAAACCAAATATTTACGTGCACTGTCAGGCGTTAAATCCTGTTTTAGATCAGTAAGGATAATCAATTTTTTTTTATTTGCCAAAAAACAGAATAATGAGGGATATCATTTTGTTCTTTAAGAATTTGACTTCTTCACATTCATTTCTCTAGCATTTGGTAGAATGGCCTTATAAACAGCCACCATACTTGCACAATGCACACACCTTTTCAACCACGTTATTCAGATTATTTATGGGATAAAAATCAAGGCCTTGTGATAGCCACTCTAAAACACTGACTTTGTTGTCTTTAAGTCTCTTTGTAACTAATTTAACAGTATATTTAGGGCCACTGTCCAAGGCTTACTGCTTACTTTGAATTTTCAAGAAAGCAAAGTATTTAAGGGGGTTGCTCTCAAATATATGCCGGTTCAAACCCCCCGCTATGTCTGTCTCAGTCGTTTTGTCCTTGGGCAAGACACTTCACCCGCCTTGCCTGCCAATGTATGGCAGCCTCACTGTTGTCAGTCTGCCCCAGGGCAGATGTGGCTACAATGTAGCTCACCACTGTTAGTGTGTGGTGTGTGAATGGGTGGATGACTGGTTGTAGGGTAAAGCGCTTTGGGGTCTCTCGAGACTTGATAAAGTGCTATACAAGTGCAGGCCATTTACCATCCACAGGTGTGATTCAGTTAATTCAAACTAGAAGCTTTGAAAGCCATGACATCCTCATCTGGGTTTTCTAAAATTATAGCAGGGCTTAGTAAACTGTTTAAGCTTCCTGTCTGCCATTAGCCTGCCACTTAATACAAATAATTTAATACATACGTTGATACAGCTTAACGTTACTCATCATTACTTCATCTATTACATGAAATCCCTATAGTGAGGTTTATAGTCGCACCGTGACAAAATGCAAAGGAATTCAAGTGATGCAAATACTCTTATGAAGCACCGTATGGACTGACCGGGTGATACCTATACATTTATGTTCAAACGGGGCACCTAACATCTAAGAGAAACTGCAGTTTAATCTTGTTGTTTTTTTTGGTCAAATGAGGTTTTTACCTCGTTTCACTTTATCTGCAAAGACGTGGAGCTCTGCTGCTGTCAGCTGCACCCGTTCAAGTGTCGGACTGGAAGGGGACTCGCTCTGCTCACCACCTGTTGAGGTAGATAATTAAAAACCAGGCTTTATTTGCCAAAAGTATTGCAGAACCAGGCAGAATGGGGTAGAGTAACAGCGCTGCAATTAGCAATCCGCTTGCTGGTTATTAACAGCTCATAATAGCTGAAATAATTAAAGAAAAGTCCCAACTGTGTTTTTGGAAAAAGGAAACACAGTTGCTCACTGATTATCTATCCATCTAAAACCCTGACAAAGTCCATTCTCGCCAACTCGTGGTGTGGTTCACAACAAATATCACATTTTCCTCACTCATATACACGTGTCACTTCTACTGATTGTTGCATTCTTGGTGTTGATTGTTTGCAGGTACAATTCAGTGCACGGTTCTTACCCAGGACCTCAGTTTTCATTTCCGACGACTGCTTGACAAGAATCTCCTCAGTCCGGCAGTGATGTGCAAGGCTGAGCCCTTGCTCGGTTAGTCTGTGAAGCCGAAACCTGGTCTCATCTGGACTACCGCATGGCCAATCGTTGGGAAACTAAATGGGTCAGAGTAATAGACAGGAAGGAGGGAATGAGTGGAGACAGCACAGTGTAATAAAACTACAGTGTCTGTCAAAAGTATTCATAATCCCTGAACCTTTCCACATCATGGCACATTAGTTCAAGACGCTTCAGTGGATTTGAATGGGATTTTGTTTGATAGGCCAATGTAAAGTAGCCCATAATTGTGAAGTGGAGAGAAAATGATACATGGCTCTCAATTAATTTGATTTTATAAAACATGATAACTGTGGCATTGATCTGTGTTCAGTTGCCTTTACTCTGATATCTCTGTGGCAAAGTCAAAAATTGCTGCTCAGATACTTCCCAACCAGTCTGAAGTTGAGATATTTCGGAAAGAAGAAAGGAAGTTAGAAACTTTTAGTTTATGGATGAGCAAAGCTGCTAGAGGCATTCTTTTAGGTGCAATGATGGGTGGTTTTAAGCCATGTATAATTTTTCCTACCACGGAACAATGGTGCAATACTTGTTGCTTGGTCACATAAAATCCTAATAAAACACGTTGAGGTCTGCATTTGAAATGTGAAAAAGTTCAAGATCTGAGTATTTTTGAAAGTTACTGTATATACATATCTTGGCAATTAAATATATATTTCAAGCAGAATACCATAGCCCTCATCCTCTGCATGAAGTGATTCCTCCCAGGCTCAGGCTTCGTCTGTAAGGTCATAACTTTGTCCCACAATCTAAAGTTAATATAAAGGGAAAGTCAGAATCCAGACAATACCTCTACACTTTGTAATAACCTTAAATAATCAGAAAACTGTTCTTAGCAACCTGTTCTGTTTGCTCCTTAAAGATTTCCATTTTGTAGTTTGTTCAGAAAGCCCCCTGCCCCAAAGCAAAGTAAAGAAAAAACATGAATGTCTGTTTAATTGCAAATTAAAAACATGATTATTTCCACCGCCCGCTTGTGCGAAACCTACTCATTCTGTTGATGCAAAATGCCAGCCCCGGATCCATCTGTTCCTGAACAGGACTCTATGTTATTTGAAGAAGGCATGGAGACAGATGCAGCTTTGCTCAGGCCATCACCTTTTGGCTTACTGCTTCTGACTGTCTTGTTGTTAGAGATCGAGGCTGGGATCTGATCAGGAGAGGCAGAACTTGCCAAGACAGCCTGCTGCAATCTCCTAGATGTCTGCTGATGCCCAGCCCGAGCTGCTGAGAAGGGATGGTGTTGGGTTATGTTTTTGGACTGTGCTGGTTTGTGGCTTGCTGAAGGCCTTGAGCTGAGAGAAAAACAGGCTTTTTATGCCCTTTTCTGTGAAGGCTGGCACATTTTTTACTTGACTTGATGGCTGATTGACCCTCTTTAGTCACTGCTGATAGAGTTGGTATATTTTCTGTTTCTTTAGAAGCTGCAGATAGTTTGCTTTTGCCGAAGTCTTGTTTAGAGACCTCTGAGACGGTGCGGACCCAAAGAGCTTTTTCCAGTGCCCGCTCAAGCAGTTCTATATCTTCCTTCTCCCCTGGTGAGGACTCTGCATCTGAAGAGGGAGGCAGGCCGTCACAGTTAAGTGATTTCAGTAATTAAATTGTAAGCATATTATAATATAAATGATGTGTTTTCAATAGGAGAAAAGAATGAATGTACAGTAGTATAAAAGAATGTGTTTATTTCAGGTGAAAATAGCCATAGTCCTGTCAGTAATGCAAGATACCTCTCTCTTTTCTATTTTTCGATTTGTTTATATATGTCATCTATAGCCTTTAAATGCAATCTCTGATTTCAACCATCATTTGTCAAATACAGTCACATTCTCCGGGCCACATTACCTGCAGCAGCATCATCTGCTAATTCTGTTTCTTCAGAGCCTGCTTCGTGTTGTGGTTTCCTGAGGGGGGAATAAAGAAGTAACCAAACCATAAATTTCTCCCCACAAGAGGTAGAAAGTAAAGTAAAGTAAAGAAATAACAAACAAATGAGGCAAAGGCAAATATATCACAAATAATAAAAACCTCTACAGCCTTTACATTTTACACAATGTATAAAATATATCTCAAATAACTAGATTAGCAGTGGGTAGGGTAGCAGGTTGGATACTGTAGCATTTTTAACTACAGGTAAAAACCTTATCATGAGAATCTTATAGCAGCTCATACCTACATAGATGTTTGAGGCCAGTGATATTATTAATAACACAGGACTGTGTGATAGTTATTTTCTATAAAAACATAGTACTGGTAAAATGAGGGACAATTCATTTGCTATTTATTTCTATGTTTACATTGAAACACCAAGTAGTTGATCAATTTAAAATGTTCTCAACACTTTTTTATTTTATATTTATTATGCAAAAACATTTTAAAGGCCATATGTTCTGAATCCAGTGACTAGAGATCAGGTTGCACCAATTTTTCCTTGATAGGCAGGTGAAATACTGGATAAAAATCACATTTTTTTCCTATTCATAAAATGCATCAAAACGAAGAACACCTAAACAGCATTTCTGGTCTATAAACCCATCAACCAACAGAATGTACTTCGATTAACTTTTTTAAGTTCACCCCTTGAAGTCTGATACAAAAGGTAATTCTTGATTCTAATGGATACTTTTAACAAAACATTGACTGGTTTTCTATTTTTTTGTATTATAACTTCATTAAATGCATAAATAAAATACATTTTGTATGATTTAATAAAAGCACATGACACCATAAAACAGTATTTTGCATTTTATAGAGAATGTGTAAAATACAGTGAGCAACATATTTACTCAGTACAGGTTTTTGAGGAAAGTGCTAACTTTCATAACGAGGTAGAGGTGTTAGAAATACATGTATCAAAAGGGTACTTTTGTCATTATAAGGTAAATTAAAAATCTAAGTTAGGGACAATGCTTTGACAAATGGGTTTAATTTTGTACTTTCTTTATTTTCTGCTGGATTCAAAATTACTACCTCTATTAGAGAACCTGCAGCACATGTTCACTTTTTGTGTTATACTCCTTAAAAAAAACAAATAGCACAAAATTGGAAATCAGAATCGGCCTGATTGGTTAATCTAAAGTTCTGAACTGAGGGAATTGGACTCTGTAAATACAATAATTTTAGCATAAAAGACTTTTGGCCCAAGAAAAACAGATGAGCTATTCTTAATAGTAACAAGGTAATTCTCGGTTTGTTTGGGTTCTTTTTTTTTTGGACTGAGTTTACATTTGCACAAATACACCAAATAATGAAGAACAGGGCAAAGCCCTTTCACGTAAATGGCGAACAGAGATTAAAGTACAACAAAAGGCACTGCTGGGATTCGAACCCAGGACCCCTTTTTACTGCAGGCGTTTTTAACCAACTAAGCCACAGGAAAAGATGCACGCCTTTGGGGAAACCGGGAAAACTTGAACCTTTCCCGTACCTTTATCGGGTGTCAATAGTGTGAGAATCTGCAAAAAATTTTGGAAAAACAACCATTTGCTATTACGGGTTTCTGAAGATTTCTCGCAATATGAATGTTGCGTTAATCGGGGGCTTGTTCGACCTTATATGTGTTAATAGCCTCCTCAACCGCAGACAGCAGCGACATACTTCTTGTGCGGATCAAATATATTTCTACCGTCAAAAATCTCGATAGAGTTAAAACGCTGGTTCCTACCGACAAAAACCAAAAAAACTTACAATTTTTTACGAGGCATAAAAAAAATTCAAAACCCGGGTTTACTATTTTGATATATAAAAAATACTCCCCCGCGAAAAGCAACTTAACGGGTGCGGAACCCACGTTTCCCCCCCGCTTTTAAAAAAAAACATTATTTAGATCTATTTTGATGGGAAAAAAAAAGTTAATAGTTATTCATTAATTTTTTTAAGAGTGAAAAGTTCCTTTGTATTTTCATGGAAAGAAACGCAAAATCACGGATTAAACATTTAAACTTTTCAAGGCTATCAAGTTCTCAGTTCTCGCGAGAATAGAAATGGCAACTAGGGACGGGCCCTTTTTGGTTTGCCCCCAACTTTCCATGTTTAAAAAATTTTTGGTTTTTTTATGCATCTAAAAAATTTTGTCTTTGGTCTAAAAACCCAAATAAAAAAAAAAAAAACTTTTTTTTAATTCTTTTCGTCTAGCAATATTAGTATTTTTGGTCTGCAATAGAAAAGAAAACAGTGTAATGTGCACGCACTATTTGTCTGTAGCTTTTTCTCTGCTTTTTAGTTTTATATCACATTTCAGTTTATGATCTGTTACCCAATGAGCTCGGCATGAGGGGACAGGTTAGTGGAAAAAATAATTTTAAAATAAAAAAAAAAAAACAAAAAAGGCTTCAAAGTTTCGGGAATAGAGTATGTTATATGCCCTGTTATAGATTTTTTTCTGCTTTTGCAATTTTGTCACACTTTTAGATAATCACACTCATTTTAATATCCAGCAAAGAAAACCTGAAGATAATACAAAAAAGCAGTTTTCAAATGATGATTTCATTCATGAACAAAAGGACAAAAGTTATCCAGGCCAACATTGCCCTATGCAAATAAATAGCCCCCTGTTGCGAAATCATGAATGGACTGTGATTAACATCATTCTCTGAAAAAAAAAAACAGGGGGAAAAAATTTCAAAAAAGGGGGGAAAAGGGAATTTTTTCACATCCCTCTACTGGGATTTTAAAAAAATAGAGCAAAAAGGGCTTTTGTTTAAAGGCTGTATTAATGAAAAATTACCTGGTAAACTTTTAAATGAATGACCGGGAAAAAATACCAAGAAATGCGCACCCCAAAAAAAAATATGAAAGTCCTCAAAAGGTGTCCCCCAAGATGCAAGTCATACAGCAGTGTTTGGCCCCGGGCGGGGGCCCAAAGGGAAAGTGGAGGGGCACTTAACACCTTCTCCTTAAAAAACCTTTCCCCCAAAAAAAAGCTAAATAAAAGCCCAAACAGAGCTGTAAATTTGGGATTTTCGGGGGAGTAATTAAAACTGTGGGAAAAATAGAGAGGGAAAAAAAATAAAGAAATAAAAGGGAGCACTACAATCACAAATCAAAAATATCCACCCTTTACCCCTGCTTTTCTGGTGAGTTCCCTGCACTTCATGATGCTGTTTGTTTCCAAGAAACCTATGAGTCCTTCACAGAACAGCTGTATTGTGATATAATTTTGCCCAAATGGGCTTTATTTAGTGTTTAGGTAGCTTTTGAAGGCTTTTTGTTTTGCTGGCTTGTATTTGAGGTTATATGTGTACAGGCCCCCAAAAAATTTTTAAAGATATCAATTGAAAAAAAAAATGAAAAAATTTTTTGTGTCAGGGGGCCCTAAAATTTTACTGTGATGCCCACTTTGGTTGTTTTTTAAACCCCCCCCCCCCCCCCCCCCCCCCCCCCCCCCCCCCCCCCCCCCCCCCCCCCCCCCCCCCCAAAAACTTTCATTTAAATTTTACACTGATGTTTGTCGATGTGATGAGACAACACTTGAAAAAGTTCAGAGGGTATACATTTTTCTGTAAATGCATCAGTGGCATAAATAATGTTCGTGAAGTATTTTTTGCAATAGCAACAGCTTGCTGTCCCTATTGGAGAGACATTATTCATCCTGTTAGCTCACCCCATCCCTGCTGGGCTCCTGTGATAGCAGAGGGAGAGGGAGGTACCCATGCTGCCCCGCTAATAAAGGGGATTTTTGACACTCCCGGGGCTGATCTCAGGGTCCCAAAATTTCCCCCAAGAAATTTTTGCATGCTGTTCCCCACATGTACCGTTACACAGGGCGGGCCCCACCCCTCTTATCCACAAAAAAAAAAGACGAGAGGGCTTTTAAGACAGGGGCAAAAACGGTTTCCCGGGGCCCCCAAAAAAGGTTATGTTCTCTTTAGGTCTTTAAAAAAAGCATGTAAAATTGGGTCACATACGCACAAAAAAAAATTAATTTTATCTAAAAAAAAACCCCGTTGGGGAAATTTAAAAAAAAAAAAAAAAAGCCCTTTTTTTTTTTACTTTGGAAGGAGGGCAGCATGGCCCCCATCTTTAAATTTGGGCAATATTTTTTTCCCTTTGGGAAAATTTCCCTTTCCCGGGTTTTTGTCAGGGGCCCGTGAGGCCCTCTCTTTTCAGGGTGGGTCCCCCCAGGTTTTTTCCCCAGGAAAAAAGTTCCTTTTGGGGTCAGCAAAGGGGCCTTTTTCCCCCAAAAGGGTTTTTTTTTTTTATTCAGGGGGGAAGGCCCCTTTTATTGTTGCTTGGGGGCTCAAATGTGGGGTGCATAAATAGGGGTTGATTTCCCCTTCCCTTAGAATGGAAAACAAAAAAAAAAAGAATAGGGAAAAAATAATTTTTGGAAAAAAAAAAAAAAAAACCTTTTTTTTTGGTTTTCTGGGGGAAAAATGGCCCAAAAAATTTGTTAAAGGGGAAAAAAAGGGGCAAATAGAAAACAAAATTAGATAAAAAAAAATTTTAAAAAAAAAAATTTCAAAACCAACCCCATTTTTATTAAATGGTTTCCCCAATTCCAAAAATTAAAATTCCATCTCCCTTTCATTTTGGGTTTTATTTGGGGGGTTTTGCTTTTTCGCTGTTGGAAAAAAAAAATTACCTTGTGGGGGGGTAAAAATGACCTTGATGAGCAATTTCAGATGGGTAAAAAATAATCCCCCAGAAAATATGGAAATTTTCTGGGGGCATTTTTTTAAATTTTTTTTTTATGTAAATCGGTACAAAAAAAAAAGGAAAATTTTCATTTGGGTAAATTTTTTTCTTAGCTGTAAAAAAATGCAATTAATCTACCCCTTTTCAAAAGGAAAAAAAATTTTAGGTTAGCGTACAGTTTTGGGGGTATGGGGGTTGGGGGTAAAAACCCAAAACCAAACTTTAAAAAAAAAAAAGGTGGCCCCCCCCCTGGTTTTTACCAAACTTGGGTCCCCACCCTTTGGGCCCTTTTGGGGGGGCATTTTTCCCCTTTTCCCCAAAAAAACCCGGGCCTTTTTTGCAAAAACCAAACTATTGGGGATGTTTTTGGGCGGGTTTACTCTGGGGAAATAGACACCCAAAAAAAAAATGGTTTTTTTTTAGTTGGGGGGTTTTTGGGCAGCCCCTGTAAAACCCAAACTATTTTCCCTCCCTCAGCTCCCAAAGGGGGTTTTCCCAATTTAAAAAAAACCCCCCTCTGTAGGGGGGGAAAATGGTTGGAAAAATTTCCCGGAAGAAAATTGTTTGGGTTTCCATTTAGGGGGAAAAAAAATTTAGGTTGGGCCAAATGGTAGATTTCCCCATGCGTTAGGGTGGTCTTCCCCGTGATGGGCAGGGGATTGCTTTTTATTGAGGGAGATGCTTTTCCCCCACACCTCGTGCCCCCTTTTTTACTAAAAAAAATGTTTTTGGGATTTGGGGAGAGAAAAATTTTTGGGAAGTTTTTCTGGTCCAAAATTTTTCTTTCCCAAAGTACTTTAAACAGGGCCCAAAAAAATGTCGACCAATTTTGTGGGGGAAAAAAATGGATTTTTAGCAAGGGAAAAAAAAAAAAAGTCGAAAAAAGAGGGAAAAAAAAGAAAAAAAATTTGAAAAAAATCCTCAGATAAAAAATTTTCCCCCAAAAAAGTAAAAAAAAAAAGGGGGGCTTTTTTGTTGTTTTTTGTTCTAAAAAAAAATAAAAAAATTTCCTATATTAGAAAAAATACAAAAATTTTCATCAGAAATTTCCGGTAGAAAAGCGCATTCTGTTTACGGCCCAGTCGGACATACGTTTTAAAGTACTGTTGTTCCTGTGGAGCCCCGGGCACCCCTCCCTTTTGATTTATAAGCCGTTGTTACGGCTGGGGGAAGGTTTTTTCTGTTTAAGTTTTATAAGAAAAAAGTCATACAAAAAAGAGCCTATTTTAGGATTACTATCCAGTAGTGTGTTTTTTTTTTGTATTTTATGTTAAATCTTAACGAGTTTGTTAGCTAGCTTTTAGCTTGTTGTTGTCAACAAGTTCTCTGGACGCCAGTTCTTGACAGTAGTGTGGCAGGACTTTCTTTTTTTTACTCAAATAGGAAACTGAAAATAGCGTTACTTAGTTACGTTGGCTATACACATTGAACAGTTCCTCGCCGTATCTCATATTGACGGAGATTACTGGTAAACTCCAGAAAGCAGGCCTATTCTGTGTTGTAGCGGCTTGTTTTTTCATCGTTTTATGCCATGCAAGCATGGACGTTGTTTAAACGTGCCTTTGTTAACCAGCAGGTATAATGGTGTTAGCTGTCAGTCAAAGTCGTGCCTTCGTGCCGGGGGCTTAAGTAAGGTTAGCGGCTTTAAGTAGGCGACTCAGCTGTTTAAAAGGTGTGTTTGTTTTGACCATCTTACCTACACAACTAAAGTGGAGTCAGAGGTGATGTTAACTCTTGTTTTCCGGGAGGTGTTTCATCTTGATCAAATTGAATATGCATCTTATTTGACTTTGAACGGGGGCTGTTAATACTGTAGCTGCATAATGTAATGCATATTATTTCACCCTTTTCTTGACAACCATTGTGGATTGCACAGTGGTCTGCAAATCAAACAATGCTGACTTTAAATTTCACATTTTGTCTCGTTTCATCGACAAACTTCATTGTATTTTCTAATAGACCCACATAAAGTAACATGTAATTATGAGGTGGAAGGAAAGTGATCTCTCATTCTCCGTTTTTCTTTTACAAATACAATCCTGAAAACTGTTTGTTTTCAGCTACTCTGATAAATACAGCCTGGCCATCAGGGTTAGCTAGGCAACATTTGTAATCGAACATTATTAAGCCTAAGGAAAATAGTAGAAAACTTGGGATAAAACTGTTTTATTCAGAGTAGCAGCCAAGAAGCCCATGGCAGGGGCTGCAGAGATCCACAGCTCAGGTGGGAGAATCACTCAACATTACTCAACTCCCAACTCTGTTATGCACTCCACAAATCTGATCTTCATGGAGCAGTGGAATGAAGAAATCCATCATTGGGGAAAAAAGGCATAAGAACTCTTTTTTTTTTTTTTAGTTTTCCACAAACCATGTATGGGACACAGCAAACGTGGCAGAAGCTGCTTTGGTCGAGATAAGACCAAAGTTCAACTTTTCTACCTTTTTGCCCGCAAATCACTATGTGTGGCGGAAACACATCACTCTAACACAGCAACCCCACTGTGAATTACGATGGTGACCGCATCATGGTGTGGGGGTTGTTTTTCCTTAGAAGGGACAGTGAAGGTGGTCACAGTTAAAGGGAAGATGCATATAGATCCAAATTGAGAATATGAGGCAAGGCTTTAAAATTTAAGTTCAAAAACTCTTTTGGTTTTACAAAGTATTGACTAAAGGCAGTTGAATATTAATGCACAGCACACTTTTGAGATTTTTTGTTGTGAAAAAATGTGACAACCATATATCATTTTCTATCCATTTCAAATTTATGAACAACGTTGTGTTGGTTTATCACCTCAAATCCCAGAAAGTACACTAAATGCAAAAAGGTTTAAGTAGGTATGAATACCTATGCGAGGCACTGTATTTAAATTCTGATAAACCTTAGAAATTGGTAACAATTTGTCATTTTTATAAGACTTTACGAAAAACTCTGATCCCTTATAGCTGATTTCAGGGTGAACTCCAGAAACAAAATAAACCAAAAAATGTCAGCAGAAAAGATGGATCCAAGATCAGGTGTGTCAAATGGATCAGGGCCAGGGTATGAGAAAGAAGAAAACAACCTCAGGTAAGCTTTTTTTGCCTCATTGTAGTTCATTTTTTATATCTGAAAAAGATTACAAACTAAATTTGGGTTTGGAGAGCAAATAGCTTCTTACTTTATTTTATTTTGCTTGGAATTTTAATTGCAGCCCAGAGGATCTGTCTGAGATGCTGGCTGCAGGAACCAAGGAGGTTCATGAAAAAGCAGAGAACACGCAGTTCGTGAAAGATTTCCTCAGGGGACGGATCCGCAAAGAGCTTTTCAAGGTGAGACTGAATTAAATCACCAGGAAGAAAGTAAGCTTTTAATATGAGTTTTTTTTTTTTGAAGCTCATACAGCTTACAGTCAGTGTGAAGATTCCTGCCAGATGTCAAATTTGTGCTTAGTTTTTGGTTCATTGTTACAAAGGTTTATTTGTCCATTGAGATTTCCCCTATGAATCTCTGAGAAAGCTCCTGTTACCCCCTGCAGGTAAACCTCTTATCTTCTCAGAACTTGTTCAGAAGCCCTAATTAAAAATCCCTGTAAGGAGTACCTTGCACTGTTGAATTAGACCTGGAAACATAATGTCACAAACCCACACTTCAAGGAAAGATAATGTAAATAAAAAAAAAAAAAGCTCAAGAGAAAGTAGAAAATGTTTGTATTTTTGTCCTTCAGCTTGGTGCCGTTGCACTTTACCACACATATACCGCCATGGAGGAGGAGATCGAGAGGAATAAGGACCACCCCCACTTTGCCCCCCTTTATTTCCCTGCAGAGCTGCACCGCCATGAAGCTCTAGCACGCGACATTGAGTACTTCTATGGTCCAGAATGGAAGAGCCAGATCACCTGCTCAGAGGCCACACAGCGCTATGTGGACCGCATCCACCAGGTAGGGCAGGAGGACCCGGTGCTGTTGGTGGCCCATGCCTACACTCGCTACATGGGTGACCTGTCAGGGGGCCAGGTGCTGAGAAAGGTGGCCCAGAGAGCTTTGAAGCTGCCGCCCACAGGGGAGGGCCTGGAGTTCTACCAGTTTGACGCGATCCACAGCGCAAAAGCATTCAAGCAGCTGTACCGAAGCCGCATGAATGAGCTGGACCTGGACGTGGAGACAAAGAAGAAACTGGTGGAGGAGGCTGTCAAAGCTTTTCATTTCAATATGGAGGTGAGAGTCTGAAGAACTGATGATCTAGTCACTAGTACTGGTAGGTCAAATTTAAATGGTGATCATGGGTCAGTTACTGAATGTAAGGACTAAAGCTATTTCTTCTAATTGAATTCTGTCTGAAATGTTTGGCAAAGATTTTAACTCTGGTCCCAAGCAGCACTGTATTGTATTTTTATGTGACGGACAAACATTAAGTAACATTATTGGTGATAGGAAATGGAAGTTGTTGGAAAATGATGCCTCGTTTTCAAAATTCTTTACAAAAAAATCTGAAAAAGATGGTGTGTCTTTGTATTCAGGCCCCTTTACTCCTCTACCCCTGAATAAAATCCATTGCTACCAATTGCTTTCAGTAGTCAATAAATGGAGTCCATCTGTGTGTAATTTAATCTCGGTATAAATACAGCTGTGTTGTTAAGGCCCCAGAATTACTTTTTTAGGAATGTTGGTAAAACAAACGGCATCATAAAGACCAAGGAACACAGCTGGGAGGTCAGGGAGAATGTTGTAGAGATGTTTAAATGTGTGTTAATCCTTAACAAACTATCCACACAATGAAACACGATGGTAGCGGCATCATGCTGTGGAGATGCTTTTCTTAAGCAGGGACAGAAAGGCTGGTTAGACTTGAAGGAAAGTTGGAAGGAGCCGGCAGAGACAGCAAAATACTGGAAACTGGGGCAGAGGTTCACCTTATAGCAAGACGACATCCTGAAAAGTAAAGCGGAATGGTTTAGATCAAAGCATAATTTGTGTGTTAGAATGACCTAGTCAAAGTCCAGACCTAAATCTGATTGAGAACTTGGGGCAAGGTTTGAAGACTGATGTTCAAGGACACTCTCTACCCAATCAGATGTCTTTCTTTGCAATCGGTTTGAGTCACTTTGCAACAAAAAACGGGCAAAAGATGAGAGGATGAGATGTAAACCACCAGAAGCACCATATAAACACTATTACTGCACTTTAACAGGTTGACTATTTTCCCAAATATTTTCCCAAATTGGAGACATTTTTCTTCCTTTTTAAAAAAACGGCAAAGTGCAAAAGTTAAAATTCTGTTAGTGTTATAAAATATCAAACCAGGTGTTATAATGTAACATGGAGTTCAGGGGTATGAGGACTTTGCAAGGAATTGTATGAAATACTTAATGTTTAGCTTAATGTTTGCTCTGGCAGGTGTTTGAGGAGTTGGAAGAAATTGGCAAAACAATTCAGGAGGATGTTTTAGACGCTGGTATGTCTGCTCATGGAGAAATGGGTGGAGACATCAGCAAATGTCCCTACTATGCCGCCAAAATGGGTGAGTAACCAACATGCTGTTTTAAAGCTAATTGCCGGGTGATAGTTTGCTTCCTAAGCTTGGATTTTGTCTCTTTTGCATCACAGCAGCGTCGGGGGGAACAGCGTATTTTGGTCAGCTGGTCATGGCCGCTCTCAGACACCCGACGGGACAGGTCCTGTTTGCCACTTGGTTCGCCGCCTTGGCTGGACTGGCTGCATGGTACCTGATGTGATCCAGCTGTAACCCGGCTGCTGTCAGAACAGAGGCGCGTTGAAAGGATCAACAGTGACGAGACTGGAAAGCTTCTGCTAACTGACCATTTTATACAAACATTCAAATCAGGTCTGTGTTTTTATGTTCAGTTTTTAGTTGTAGCATTTCAGCTGTGTGATCTGAAGGACCATTAGGACACCAATTCCCTCACAAAGCACACATTTTATTCTTTTTAAAGATAAATATGGATGATTTTTTATTTTTTATTTCTCTACCTCCAACACGCTACCCTTCCATTTGGTGCTTTTCGGTGAGTTCAGGTGCATCTGAAGTTATGTTATAGCTGTTCTCTGACAGAAGTAGACCTGATGCTGTAAATGATGCTGTATGATAATGAATACTGTAACAAGAAAAATAAATGAATCCTTCCAGTTGACCCTCACAATTAGATATAAGCTTTAAATGCTCCAGAACGTGAGACATTGAACTACTTTTATACATCAAAAATAAACATTTATTTATTTTATGGGAAGGACCAACACAGAATACCACAGAAATGTGAAGTGGATGAAGAAGGATCCTCTGTTTTTAAAATCTTTATGTGAAAATCTAAAAACAAATGTGGCGTCCATTTGTATCCAACTCCTCCATACTCTCTAGAAGCAACTGCTGGTGCAGTTTCACCTGCAAGTCTTTTGGGGTATCTCTCTACCAGCTTTGAACATCTACAGACTGACATTGTTACCCATAAATCTTTGCAATTCAGTTCAGGCTCAGATAGATTGGACTGATTTGTGAACATTCATATTTCCAAGCCATGCCAGAGATTCTCAGTTCGGTTTAGATCTGGACATGACTAATGGCTTTCCAGTCCAACAGATTTTCCCGCTCGAGTGGTGGATCTCTGCAGCTCCTCCAGAACTACAGGGGTTGGACAATGAAACTGAAACACCTGTCATTTTAGTGTGGGAGGTTTCATGGCTAAATTGGACCAGCTTGGTAGCCAGTCTTCATTGATTGCACATTGCACCAGTAAGAGCAGAGTGTGAAGGTTCAATTAGCAGGGTAAGAGCACAGTTTTGCTCAAAATATTCAAAAGCACACAACATTATGGGTGACATACCAGAGTTCAAAAGAGGACAAATTGTTGGTGCACGTCTTGCTGGCGCATCTGTGACCAAGACAGCAAGTCTTTGTGATGTATCAAGAGCCACGGTATCCAGGGTAATGTCAGCATACCACCAAGAAGGACGAACCACATCCAACAGGATTAACTGTGGACGCAAGAGGAAGCTGTCTGAAAGGGATGTTCGGGTGCTAACCCGGATTATATCCAAAAACATAAAGCCACGGCTGCCCAAATCACGGCAGAATTAAATGTGCACCTCAACTCTCTTGTTTCCACCAGAACTGTCCGTCGGGAACTCCACAGGGTCAATATACACGGCCGGGCTGCTATAGCCAAACCTTTGGTGACTCATGCCAATGCCAAACGTCGGTTTCAATGGTGCAAGGAGCGCAAATCTTGGGCTGTGGACAATGTGAAACATGTATTGTTCTCTGATGAGTCCACCTTTACTGTTTTCCCTACATCCGGGAGAGTTACGGTGTGGAGAAGCCCCAAAGAAGTGTACCACCCAGACTGTTGCATGCCCAGAGTGAAGCATGGGGGTGGATCAGTGATGGTTTGGGCTGCCATATCATGGCATTCCCTTGGCCCAATACTTGTGCTAGATGGGCGCGTCACTGCCAAGGACTACCGAACCATTCTTGAGGACCATGTGCATCCAATGGTTCAAACATTGTATCCTGAAGGCGGTGGCCGTGTATCAGGATGACAATGCACCAATACACACAGCAAGACTGGTGAAAGATTGGTTTGATGAACATGAAGTGAAGTTGAACATCTCCCATGGCCTGCACAGTCACCAGATCTAAATATTATTGAGCCACTTTGGGTGTTTTTTGAGGAGCGAGTCAGGAAACGTTTTCCTCCACCAGTATCACGTAGTGACCTGGCCACTATCCTGCAAGGAGAATGGCTTAAAATCCCTCTGACCACTGTGCAGGACTTGTATATATCATTCCCAAGACGAATTGACGCTGTATTGGCCGCAAAAGGAGGCCCTACACCATACTAATAAATTATGGTGGTCTAAAACCAGGTGTTTCAGTTTCATTGTCCAACCCCTGTACCTTGGCTGCTTCTCTTATTCATGCTCTCCTTGCCCATCTTGTCAGTTTAGGTGGTTGGTCATGTCTCGGTAGGTTTGCTTTTCTGTCATACTCCTTCCATTTTCATAACAGGGCTCTGGAAATGCTCAAAGCTCTGGACTTGATCATCTTACCCTGCTTTAAACCTCTCTAGACAACTGCGCACACAGGATTTTATATAGGGATGAATAAAATGGGTGCTGCATTCTTTGGATTTTTACTTAAAAAAACAATTTCTTTCTGCTTCATAATTATGTGCTTCATTGTGTTGGTCTCTTACCAAAAATATCAATAAAATACCTGGAAGTTTGCAGGTGTAGCAGGACAAATTGTAAAAAGGTGTACGATTGCCTTTTTAAGCCACTTTTATATTTTATACCATAAGCAGAAATTGCACTTAATATCTGGACATTTAGCGTTCAGGTTTATTTTGGTAACTTAAAGCCATTTATGTTCCTTAACGGAATACCCTATCATAAACACAAGCTCAGTAGTGTTTTTTTCCACAAAGTATACATTCCTGCTCCACGTCGTTGTTTTTCCCTTCTCCAACCAACAAGTGTCTTTAAAGCAAAGTCCCATTGACCCTTTCTTCCAATTGTAGATGAAAAAAATCTCTATACCCCTTAAATAACACGTTGTTTCAGCTAAATAACTGTTGCTGTATGTTTTTGTGTCGCGTGGGTGAGCATAAATGATTGTCACAGCATTGTTTCATAACATAATTACTTTGACAGGCCTAGATCCCCCCCCCCCCCTCCTCAAAGCTGTAATTGACAATATGATGGTACATTAGCTAATGAGTTCAGGGTTTAACATACCTCCTGTCTACTGTAGGCAAAGCCTTGGTGAGGCAAGGCTTAAACAGATATGCATCCATATATCTTATACTGTATTTTATCCCTAAATATAATGTGAAAATGGTCACATTTTATTATATTCTCGTCACGCTCCGTTTCCAAGGAGGTTGCAGCATGTCTGCATTGTGGGACAGGTGATGGCAGCCAAAAAACCTTCTTTGAAAAGTGGATGATTATTCGATGGTATTCTGATTCTCACAGTGGTAAAATACCAACTATTACTCTCTACTGTAGTGCATGCTAACTTCAACTAGTATTTAGTTTCAGAAATATGTGATGGATTACCTGCGTACTCTTTATTTAACTGCATGGTTTAATTTTCGAAATTAAATGTCGCTTAACCTGCAACAGGAGCTCTTATATGGACGCAGGTATGACCACGGTAGACATACCTTCGGATAAATACGAGTGGGTGTTTTGTATGAAATGCTAATATATTGATCCTGAACCAGCTCAGCTCTTGTCTCCATCTAGTTTCAACACATCATTTATACAGTGTGCTGGGACAGGATTCCCATTCCCAACTCTGTTTAGCTTTGTTCAGAGTTGAGTAGAAACACTTTGTGCTGAATGGCAGTGTAATGGCACTGAAGTTTAGCATTCGCCCAGATGACGCACTGATATTTTAGGAGCCTTTTGAAGTAGTTTTAATATTGATTACCCAAAGACATGTGCTTTTTGTTAAATTTCTGCCTGGTGCATGTGCTGACTTTCACATGCAGATAGATGTGCAGCGTTTCTATGCTGGTGCAGCTGCTTGGTTGCCAACATGTCAATAATTAACAGCGAGCTTTGGTTATGAAAGTCTCAGGTTCAGCACACTGATTTGCATATGATGGGGTAAAACAGGAACTGTTTGAAATGCTCTTTGTAAGCCTATGTTTTATTGCTTTGATATGGTCCCAAGGATGAAGTGTGCATCAGTATTTTAGGACCTACGGAAGGGACACTATCTGCAGCCATAAATGAGAATGTTTGACTTAAGCGTGCTCATTTTTAATCCTTTTATTCACCCTGCTCCTAATTCCTTTGTATCCAATTGGAGATTTGTGACTAGCTAGAGCACTTTTACTGTAGGAGTGTAAACCAAGAGTTATATTGTGTTGTGAATAACAAAATAAAAACGGTTTTACTCTTCCTGTTTTGTGGTTACTTCTTGTGGTAGCTCTTTATTTTTCCCACTGCAAATGGTATGTTCATGGTCCTGTGCAGCGTTGTTTTTCCCTCTACACGTTTCAGAGCACCATCTTCTACATGCTTGTTGTATCCCCTACAGGGTTAGTGACAGATATATGGCTTCTTGCCACCATTTTTTAAAGGCCAGATTTGAAGAACTAATGGTTATCCTAGTGACAGATTCCCCTAGCTCAGCTCTGGATCTCTGCAGCTCCTCCAGAGTTACCATATGCCTCTTGGCCCAACAGATTTACTTTCACAAGCGTAGCATTATGACTGACGTTATAATGCTACACTTGATATTTATAAAAGAAACTTTATTAGAAACTGTTTTGGGATTATTTCAGTTGTTATGGACACAGAGACAAAAATGAAAAGGAAAAAATAAGAAGCTAAAAAGAGAAAGTTCTAAATAAAAAGACTTCTTCTAAATAACCCTCTCCTTGAACGGCCTTGGCAGTTTTGGTGGACGGCAATGACTAAGATTTTTAGCTGTTGAATACTCGTTTTCATACGAAGTTTGAAGCTTCGCGTATTTTTATTTCCAACCTAACCCTGCTTTAAACTCCACAACTATGAGGCTAAATTGAATAAACACCATTTTTTTAAATTTTCTTGTAACATTTTGAAAACCATGTATTATTTTCCTTCCACTTCACTAAACTTCACATAAACCTTAATAAAACCTATTGAAGCATGTGGTTGCAATGAGCATAAGTTTAAAGGGTATAAATACTTTTACCAAGCACTGTCGCTGCCTCGGGAGCCATGATCAGTCTGTCCCTGCTAAAAAGTAAAAGCAACTGCGAAAATAATCATCAATTATCAATTAAAACAGATAATGACCAGAATAAAATGCCTAATCAAATCAATAATGCCTCGACATTTTTTTTCCTTCCATCCTGAAAGAAACATGCAAAAAAACCAAAACATTTAAGCAGCTGTAAGGTGACCAAGTTAGAAGAGACATTTTTAAATAACTGATACCTCAGAGCTAGAGGTAAAACAGTTTAGTTTTTTTTTTTAAAGCCAGCCTGTACGTTTATTAAAACTTTACAGAATATAGTTTCTATATGATACATGGTTGAATACTTGTTTTACAACTGTTTTTTACGGCACAAAACTAAAAGCATTAAATTGATGTTTCCGTCATTAAGAGTTTACAGTTCAAGGGTTCAAAAAATTTCTCCTTCATGGACAAGTGACTGTCCAATGTAAGACCTTCAAACAACAAAACTCATGTAGTCCATGAAGATGTAATCAGTTTCCACCTGAGCTGACAAAAGAAACGTAAAATGAAAGACAAAGGCCATAAACTAGTGAATTAGCTGGATTTAATCCTTAATAGACTCTTAACTGTTCTTGTAGTCTTTTTCACTACGATAATAGTTGTGGTATCCGTCTTTAGCGTTGTGTTTTGGTAACAACCAGATGACCAGCATGCACTGAGTGCTGCAACAGATGTTTTTGTGGTGATTGGCATGGGAGACTGGTGCATCCTCTCTGGATCCACTTCCACTGGAACCGAAATCCTTTAGATGTTTTACTACAGGGTTAGGTAGAAAAGGTCTTTGTGATCCATCCAGAAAATAAACCAACACTAAGTCTTCCAGTTTTCTGCCACCATTTATATTGATACTGTCCTTGCTTTACACCGTCCTCTTTGCTTATTCAGGCTTAGTTCCAGGAGGATCTTTTACCTTGGAAAAAAAAAAAAAACATAAAACAAACTTAATATTGATTCCTGTTTATATTAATTAGCTGGAGGTATAATTAAATGCAGGAGAGCGTGCTCATATGTCTCAATGACAGCCACAAACCAGATGACTATAAAGTGCCACGTTTTGTACTATAGCACACATAAAGGCTGGTCTAAAGCAACTCATTTTACACAAAAGCCATACCTGCTTTGTGGCTGTCAGGAAGAGCTAAATAATTTCTTTAACTTGGAGAGGAAGCCCTCCTCTTTCAACTCTGCTTCCCTCGCGACATGCCTGCTTTTCCCTGCCTTAGACTGCTCACCACTGCTGCCCCCACCTGGACAGATTAACACTGCAACTAAGTACAACTTTCCTTTTTAACAGACCTGGGAGATTTCTAAAAGAAAAGGATTTTCAGTGGCTAAGGGAGGAAAGAAAGAAGCATTATAGAATGAGATGGTCCTCATACCTGTGCTGGTGTTTGTGACTCCATTCACCGTCCCTTCTACCTCTGTCTCATCCTCAGCATAGTTCGTTAAAAGAGATTTCTGTCTATCTGTCAAAGTCCTACAAAAGAAAACATTTTATTTGAAGTTGTATTTTGGGAACACCACAATTAGCCTGTGTACCTCAACTAGGAAGAAAAACACAGAGACATAGGTGGAGTCTTACTTTGGTATTTTTACTTTGACATGGACGTAGTGATCTCCAAAGCCATAGCCGCTGACGCGAGCAATTCCTTTTCCTGACAGACGGATCCTCTGGTCGGTCTGGACCCCCGCGGGAATCTGAAGATGAAAAATTCAGTCTTTTTTTTTTTTTTTAACGTTAAAGACTGAATCCTTCCTCTTTAACACTAGAACTCCCAGGGCCGTCAATTTGACGGTTTTGAAAGTTTGACATGCCATAATTATTAAAACTCTTATCTTCCTGGTATCCTGACTTTTTCTAAACCTGTGTCTTGTGTATTCCTATGTCTCTATTTCAAAAAAATAAAGTAAATAAAAGATCTAAGTATTTTTACCTCTAACTACCAAAGCCGCTATTTTGACGGCCCTATAATTTACATTGATTTTTTTTTTCCGCGAGTATACGCGCGAGCGTTGCTTAGCGACCGCGACTCTAGAACGTTACATAATTGTGATTCTGGGGTCGAGGGGGATTCTGACGGCTCTTGGTCAGCATTCAGTTCCAGTGACAGCGGGTCAGAGAGTGAGCCTCCCCCGGCTAAAAAGACACGAGTCGTCCCACTAGCAGGAGGTTGTGACGCATTATTTCGAGGTAGTAAAAGACTAGCCTATGTAACGATTTTATCATTTCAGGCTTTAGTTTACAGATTAGTAAACTAATAATATATAAACTATAGAAACAGTGCCACAATCAGCGCAGGTTCAGAGACAGGGAGACGAGCCAGGTGACCAGTGCCCAGCTATAAACCCAGCAAACCAGCTCCCTGGCAGGAGAGAAACTAAAAAACAAGGTACTGATAATGGAAAAAGAAATAAACAATAAGTTAGGTCATAGATATAGTAGCCCAGTATGCAACAATCTATTCTGCGCTTTACAGCGTTTTCATCGCAAGACGAGCGCACACCTGGGAAGGAGGAGGAGATAGGAAAGGATGGCGCTGTGTGGACAATGATAGGGGAGGAAGAAAGTAGAGGGAGGCGTCAGAGCCAGAACGCGTTGACAGAGCGCCAGGTCCAAGATGCCCAGACCGCGTCCCTCTGCTTGGTGGATGCTGAAATGCTCATCCACGTTCAGGGCTGCAGGGTGGCTGAGGCCCACAGAGTTTTAGCAGATGATTCCTTATCGGGCATGAGTGTGAATGAGCTAAATGCATTTTTAGCGCTAGTTTATGTCCGCGAAGTGAAAGGGGGGCGTAACATGGAGCTGTCCAGCTTTTGGTCAGATTAGTAAAGCTTTTTTTTTTTAAAAGTACCTGCTACTCTGTATTATTTTTCAGTACTATATATAAATAAACATAAAACATAATAGGTTTTGATCAAATACTATTATTAATTCTTGTCAAAAACTAAATTTTATAGCGTTAATGTGATGACGTTATCACCGCCCTCGCATCCAGAATGCTCGCCGTCAAATTGACGGGCTTGGGAGTTCTAGTAGTGTTAGAATTCTGGGAGTTCTAGTGTTAATCAGATTATGCCTTTACTTACTGACAAATTGAGTGTTTCATAAAGTCCTTGGGTCCTGGCTGTGCCTCCCAAAATGGCTTGTGCCACAGAGACGTAAAGATCTGAGTGAATGTCAGCACCTTCCCTCCTGAACACTGGGCTCTTTTGGACCTGGACAAAATAAAAATTATAGAGTCAAAATTTCACAATGCAACACCTTTTATACTGTTCTGTGTTAATGGAAATGTCAAACTTCAGGCCACAGAAGATCATTTCTATGCATGTTAGCTTTGCCCTCAGTTCTGCTGTAGATACCAACCCGAAATGTGATAAAGATTTCCTTCTTTCCGACTGGCATTCTGACTGTCTGACCATCCTCCACTCCTGACAAGCAGAAAAATGCAAACAATAGTTTGTGTTTAAAAAGGCATAAAGTATGAATCTTTCTGGTGGAAATTGAGCAATCTCTAAATTATCTGGTTCCTTAGCAGAGTTACAGTGCAGTGCAGGGGTGTTTGTACCTTTGCCTTCCGTTTTATGTGGTAGACTAATTAAAAGTAGTGCATAACTGTGAAAGAAAATTTGCTAAATGTTGTGCGCAGCTGACACGTGGTGGTGGTGGCAGCATCTTGCTGTGGTACGTTCCCTGTATGGACAGGGAAGCTGGTCAACATTGATGAAAAGATGGATAGGGCGACATACAGGGCAACCCTGGTGGAAAACCTGTTGGATACTGCTAAAGATCTGAGACTGGTCCAGAAGTTCACCTTTCAGCCTGAGAAGCCTACAGCCAGAGGCATAGATTAATGTGTTGGACTGATCCAGACAAGGTCAAGACCTAAATCCAATTGAGAATCTATACAGCAGGGCTGTACGATATCAGAAAATCTTGCGATGGCGTTATCAGTTGTGATATATTCCTATTATCTTCTTTCCTTCGTTTCTCATCTGTGCTTCCTTCAGTGACCTTTAGCATTTGCAATTTGTATCCGATGTGAGCATCTGCTGCCGTGAGACAGGTGGCTGCGTATGACAGCATGAAAAATGCAAGTTCATAACACCTGGAATTTTTTTCAACAATTATCGCACTCCAAACAGTCCTATGCGATATGAATATTGCACATACTGGCTGGGCTGGAGCCGTTTTCCAAGGAGGAATGGACAGGTATAACTGCAGCGAAAGATGCTTCTACACAACACAATTTTTCTTTCACTTCACAATTAAGCACCATTCTCTGGTGGTCCACCTGAAATATAAAGGCTTTTGGGTTGTAATGTCACAAAAAGCAGTTAATTTGTTTTGTTAAAACACAAAATCTATTTGTCAGATTTATAAATCATAGTTAGTAGGTTAGGCTGAAGTTATTTAAACCTACAGAAAAATCTATTCCTCTCGGATCTGCTGTGACAAACTAGTTTCTGTAGTTGGACACCCTTTTAAAATGTTTCCAATCATACCAGGCACTAATATTCATAACTAAATCTGGCTCAAGGTAAATAGAACCTATAAGAGACAAAGTGTAATAGTTCAGTATTTGTTCCCAATGTCCCAATACTAAACTGGTGTGTAAAATGCAGCTGCAGTGTTGTTATCCAGTGCACAACGTCCCCACCTACACTTCAGTGTTGTTACAGGTCAGATATTCTATTGGAAGGATTTTCATGCTTAACTATGATGAGAAAAAAGCCATTTTTCAGGTAACATTGACTCTGTAAAGAGTATCGAGCTGAATCGATACACGAGTGTAACTGACCTGCAGGGACGGGAACGACCACAGACTTCCTCTGCTTGATTTGTCCAGATCCACGGCAGGAGTTACAGGGAGTTGAAATAACTGTGCCTTTCCCCCCGCAGCGCCGGCATGTAGAGCGCATCACAAACGGGCCTGTGTTAATTGTTTCCTATAGGTAGGGGAACACGTTATTTTAGAAATGTAATCTAAAACTATGTAGAAAGTATAAACTATGTTGGAGTTCTTACCATGCCTGAGCCATTACAGTGGTGGCAGTGCTGAACTTTAGTCCCTGGCTCGTGGCCCTTACCATCACAGCGCTGGCAGGTTGCTTCTATGTTAACAGACATCTCTTTATTCACTCCCTTTGCTGCCTGAGTGAACGTCAACTCCATGATGTACTAAATGGAAAACGGAGTGAACGTCAGGAGAGGTGCTAGAACACAAACAGCTGGACACTTGAGCACGAGCAAAGTGTTGCTTGGCTTTCTGTACATCTCACCAACCTCTTGTGGCTGCTCAAATATGGCGTTGAAGTCTCCGAAGCCACGTCCTCCTGAGAATTCTCCAAAGATTTTGCGGAAAAGCTCCTCTGGGTCCACGTGGCTGGCCTGTCCACTCCAGTACTGCTGCCCTCCTCCAGCCTGACCCGCCTCAAAGCCTGCTGTACCGTATGTGTCGTACTGCTTCCTCTTCCCTTCATCGCTAAGGACCTGTGAAGACCGAAGATCAAGGTTTAAGTCGACAATTATTCACTCTCATTAAAAGAAAAGAAAATTCAAAGATGTGACTCTCCCTACCAAAACACAAGGAAAACTAATTTACAATGTATGTTCAGGGTTTATTGTAAAGACTGAAGCCAAACCTCGTAAGCTTCAGCCAACTGTGCAAATTTTTCTTTTGCCTGCGGGTCATCTTTGTTTGTGTCTGGGTGGTACTTCTTGGCCATCTGTGAAAGAAACAAGACAAAAACATTTTCATCCAATGTGAATCTAGCTTAGGTTGCCATTACAGATGTCCTGATCAGGACTTTTTGTCCCTGCTACCAATCAGACTGTGATTGTGTGTCACTTAAATAACACATCAATAATGTTCTGGATGCTGCAGTATCCATTTTTTTTAAGAAGACAACAACAGAACTTTTGTCCCAACAGGAGTTTCCACAGGATAGCCTTGTGATTTTTAACATACATCTTATTTGACACACACACACAGCTACAGCCTTCGATACACTCATGCCATGCCCCTGCTAATGTTTCAATACTGCCTTGCTTTTCTAAAATGCTACGCTACTAAAAGTACATCGTCTCTCTCTTTTCAATGACTCTGTCATAATTCCTCTCAAAATATATTTCGATGTGGTTGAAGTTTTCCACTTCCAAATTTATTTACACATTTATTTGCACATTTAAGAACAACTGCTGTTGGCCAAACTGCTGCACACAAAAAACAATAAATGATAATTCAATAAAAAGGCCCGATCACCTCTGTGGACCAGCTTGGACCTTGGGACAACTAAACACAAATGGACATTAGATCTAAGGGATCTAGAGGGCTCATAGGGCGGCAGGAGATCAGACAAATATGCAGGTGCTTGCCCATTTAGGGCCCTATAGGTCAACTATAACACTTTAAAATCAATTCTAAAACGAACGGGGAGCCAGTGAAGGGAAGCAAGCAAAGGTGAGATATGTTCATGCTCCTTTGTTCGTGTTAAGAGACGATCTGCAGCGTTCTGAACCAGCTGCAGTCGTGAGAGGCTGGCCTGGCTTACACCAACATACAGAGAATTACAGTAATCAAGTTGGGAGCTGATAAAAGCGTGAATAACCCTTTAAAAATCATTAAAAGATAAAAATGGTTTTACTTTGGATAAAAGTCTCAATTTAAAAAAGGAACTTATTACAACAGAACTAATCTGTTTCTCAAAATTAAGACAAATCAAGAATTACTCCAAGATTTTTCACATGAGATTTAATGAACTGCTCGAGGGTACCGAGATCAGAAGGTGACGCGTTACGATTTCCACTGGGACCAAAAATCATAGATTCAGTTTTATTTTCATTGAAGTTTAGAAAATTTGAAGCCATCCAAGCTTTTTTCTTCAGTAAGGCAGTCAACCAGTGGTTGAAGTGAGAAAGGATGATTGTGCTTCAACTGGAAATAAATCTGAGTATCATCTGCATTTGAATGAAATGAAATATGGAACCTAAAGCGAGCTTATAGATGGAAAATAAAATAAGTCAAAGAATGGATCCTTGAGGAACTCCACATGTAAGGGGAGCTGATGGAGAAGCAGATTCTCCAATACTTACAGAGAAACTCCTATCTGACAAATAAGACCTGAACCAGTCAAGTGCAGAGCCTTTGATGCCACATAGATCAAGTCTGGAGAGCAAAATACTGTGGTCAAAGGCGGCTGTCAGATCTTAAAGGAGGATAATAACCGAGTCTCTTATATCTGTAGCTAATAAAGGCATTGACTAATGATTCAAAGCTGTCTGAGCTCAGCCTTACAGAACACATCGGTAGAGAGACAGGAGGAAGCAGCAGCCAATAAATTCTTACAATAACTACAAATATCGTTGTAAGAGTAGAAAAACTGTTCAATTGTAAAAAAAAAACTAAAAAAAAACTGATTTGAATGTGAATGAACTGGGGCCCATAATATAGCTGTGAATATGAAAATAGGCAGTGATTTTTTTTATATATATATAAAGCCGCACAAAATGCAGCTCCACATTTCTTTGGGGGTTGGACAGAGACAAAAATCCCAGAAGTTAGACCAACAACAGGGATCAAGAATAGAGCTGCACAATGTATAAAACCACAATCATCATTGCAATATTTGTATGTGCAATTTCACAGTTTAGGTTTGCTTGGATGGACAATTTGGAAGGCACATTTTTTTCCAAGCGCTAAACATTCACGCTCCGCAGGTAAGTAATAAATGTGGGCATTTTGATGCCGACACCTTGCATTTATATTTTAGTAGCCGAGAAGCTAAAGGCTACAGATAGTGGTGAGGACATTGTAAAAAAAATAAATAAAAAGAGTCAGGAAAATGTAAGTTAATCACTTTATTCAGCAATAATATAATATTACACTTTCATGTTTACGGATATTATACTGCCCTACTTAAAGAGTTTAGTTAGGGACTCCCATACAGATTATTTTTAAATTTCCTAGATCCGGACTGCAATTAAATAGCTGGAATCAAATCAGGACATCGGTACACACAACTAAGACAAGCTGTGGATCAGGCAGAAACAAACCTGGTAGTAGGCTTTCTTGATCTCTTTTTGGGATGCAGAGCGAGAGACTCCAAGAATCTGATAGAAATCCTGCTTGCTGCTGGAAGAGGCGCTTGTGTGGAAGGACGCTGTGTAGAGACGATGGGGCAATTTCAGACCTGAAAAATGACCAGAGCGCCCAGAGGGTGAGTAAATGATATCTAGAAGTGTTACAAAGTTTCACTGTAGTTTATTTTCCCTTGTTCTGAGTAAGTGTTACGTTAAAGTAAGCTGAAAATGCCAAGGTTCAAGGTCTGTTTGGGTCTGAGACCCAAATCCCACAGAAGTTCCCCTGAATTTATACTGCAGAAATGTTTTGTTCTGCTTTGTCTTTTTATAATAAAGATATGCAACCAATAACCATGGTATAAAGAACTTTAAAGCACTAAACTTCATTGATTTGTATACAAAAATAGGGCTGATAGCTGAAACAGCAGCAGCTACACACTGGTCAAACAGCCCTCCATTATCAGATGATCTTTTGTCAAAATCAAACCTGTTTTATATTACCTTGTTACAGGATCTCACTAAACTATACAGAAATGCTATGGCATTGCTTTTTTGCCATATTTTGACAGCAATCAAAATAAAAGCAATGCATGACTTGCAATAGCTAACAAAGTACAAACAAAATAGTGTACGTCTTCGCTAACATTACTTAGTGCCTGCAAAGAAGTTAGGAAGACTGATTACATCACAGTAGATCAAATACATGTTAGATGTCAAAACCTTAAATCCATCGTTATCGCTGCCATTGTTATATATTAGTTGACAGTTATTCAACTTCTTTACACCGTGTCACTTGTGTAAAATAGTAATATTTTGGTTGATGTAGCTTAGCCTAGCTTAGCTGATGTAGTTCCCACCTGACAGCCTTCTCAATGTCAACGCTTTTTCTGCTCCACCGCACCACAAGCTGCCCCCAAGCCACAGCTTTTCAGCTCCCAGGGTAGAAAAACGCCGCACGCCTCCATGGTCAGAGGAGAGAAAGAGACCGACAGTCCTTCGTGGTCCAGAGGACACGACGACTGTAAACCAGCGTGAGGAGCAGCGAGCAGCTGAGGACGCCATCATGCCGACAAGTCACCACCGCTAGTGACACTGCGCATGCTTGGGAGAAACGGTGTGGGTGTCAAAGAGAATTTAAAAATATTCATAAAAAAGTAACAAAAACATTTCTTTTTAGTTTTTTAAAATAAATTGTACATTGATAAACACAAATGTTCAAACTTTAAACAGATTTTTTTTTTGTAGAAACAAATGTAGAAACAAATTTGTTTGTAGAAACAAACAAATGTCTGATTCTGATTCTGAAATGTTAAGTCAGAATTGATGCAAACGTTTTGTTCATCGGGGTCGCACGTTACAGAGCACAGTGTAGTCCGACCAACGGCTCGTACGTCAATTTCGCCGCCATATTGTGAGTGGCAGTTTGTTGGGCGAGGCTAAAAAGATCTAAAAGCTCGGTTTAGTCCACAGGTTTTAGATCAAGCTATATTATTGTATGTGGTCTGTTGTTATCAAAGGTGGGCAGTGACTCAGTTACATTTACTTAACTTTTTTTAAATAAAAACAAATACACGTGGCGTACAATGGCGCAGTTGGTAGCACTGTTGCCTTGCAGCAAGAAGGTTCTGGGTTCGATTCCTGGCCTTTCTGCATGGAGTTTGCATGTTTTCCCCGTGCATGCGTGGGTTCACACCGGGTACTCCGGTGGCTTCCTCACACAGTCCAAAGATATGCCTGTTAGGTTAATTGGTCACTCTAAATTGCCCTTAGGTGTGTGGTTGTTTGTGTGTTGCCCTGCGATGGACTGGCAACCTGTCCAGGGTGTACCCCGCCTCTCCCCCATAGACTGCTGGAGATAGGCACCAGCTCCCCCACGACCCACTATGGAATAAGCGGTAGAAAATGACTGACTGACAAATACGTGTAGGAGTAGTTTTACTCATTACACAGGCTGTAGCTGCTAGCTGCACACGGCTCTTCTGTTTGACATTGGATAAAAACAAACATTTTTTAAATTTCTTTAACAGTGTTCAGGTACAATGTCCTACCAAAACATAACACACAGTAACCCCTGATATAATTATTATACACTTTCATCATTGTAGACTGAATGGCTTCACGATAAATCTCTTAAATTGTATTTTAAGATGAAGAAAATGATAAAAAAATTGAGTTTTTATAACAAAAATTTATTTACTTTGTGATTTGATAAAATTTCAGAGGTAAATTGAGGTACGTTTAAGTTCATTTTAAGTACATTGTGTTTTATATTGGTTGCTCTATCCTATTTGCATTTGCAAATATCGTTCATGCTGGCCTATTGATCTTTAAGTACCACAATTAACAACAATACAACATTACATACGAAAAACGATTCATCAAAACAGGTGAATGTAAACTTTGGTGTGTCTGTTTTTTTGGACACTCAAGTAAGAGGAACTTGCCACAAAAAAATAAATAAATTGCGGACGCGAGAACGTCTCATTTCTATTTATATTTCTACATTCCTATAATGCGGAAAAATGAAGACACCGCCCAGTCGATCGGCTCGGTCGGTAGAGCAAATCGAGCGTACACCGCGCGGCGAGCCTAACTCCTGAGCTGTCAGCTGCAGCAGCAGCACTCTCAGTAGTACCAACCAGACCGACATATACACCCGGAAGATACGAAAGTCAATTTGGGAGAGCAGCATGAATCGTTTTAAGACCTCCAAATTCAAAAACACCACTCCGAAGGTTGCCAAGAAAGAAGTGAGTAGTGAACCAGCTTCTGGGTGGAAACACCTCTATTGGCTAACACTAAATAGCTGAGCTACGTTTGGGGAGGAACGCCTGCAAGGGATGTTGAACTTCCTGCATCTGGGAGCCTATGCTAGAGAGACAAAATATGAATGCGCCTGCTACTCGTGCATATATTTATGTATTTGTCAGCCATGTGGTTGCATTTCAGCAGCTAGCCTTTGTCAGACGTTGCACTGAAATCCATTGTCATGTTTTTTTGTTATTATTTTGTAGTTTTCTCGTTGCATTTATTGCTCACTTTGAGATTTGTTAGGATTTGCTGAGATTTCTTTCACCATCATCCACAGGGAAAGAATACTTAAAGATTTCAGGAGTCGACATGTCTGGACCAGAATTCGTGTGTCTTGCATACAAAATATGCCTTTGAATCCATTACTTCCAGGTTACAGCGTTTTATGCAATCTCCTTTCACACAAGCAAGTAAAAGCCTGGCATGCACACACAGCCACACTCAGTGGTGCTCCCCTATCTCTGCACATGCAGCAGGTGGTGCCTTGCTCCCGTGAATGTTGAAGCAGCATTTCGTGTAGGCATGTGGTTCCAACGCTGTTATCATTTCAGACACTGTGCAGGAGCAAAAGTAGGACGGGAGAGGTAGAGGGTATAGCGAGGGGGGATTGGAGAGGCATGACAGGAAAATGAAAGAGAGTGGGTGTTGCTTGATTGAATATTCATAGATGAATTTTGCCAGCTTTCCTCTAAGGGAAAGAGGACCTCTCTGCAACAGCTCTTCACAGTCAGGCCAGTTTCTAATCATGAACACAGATCTTGTTTACATTGTTAAAATGCATTTGCAGTTTTGGTGAAGGCAAAGTGTGCTAGGCTCGGATAACAATACATGTTCCCTGATCACAAGTATGCATACTACTGCTACTGTTGCTTTCTTGTGGAGCAGCTCAGCAGTAGTTGTCGGAGCATGCTGCTCTTACCATGTTGATGTTATGCAAGACCTTTTTCTGCTGTGCAGTGAAAGGAGGACTTCCATTTCCTCAGCTCTTTGCTCATTCTTATACTCTAAAGTGTGTGCACACTCAGCTAGATCCTTCCTGTTTATTGCTGGGTTCTTTTTCTCTAAGGGTTGTTGCACCAACTTGGTCACATGTTCTCCTTCCTATCATAAAACTCAAACTTTTCTCCATGTGTTTCTCTTTTTCATGAATGCATTGTGTTTCCTTGTTTTTGCCTCTTTGTCTTTAACTGTAGGGATGGATCAACAATGTCCACGCTGGCTCCTTCTCCTGCCAGGGGAACCACATCAAAGCAAGCTCAAAGCTGGTGGCTTTCAACACTGATCAGGCTGGTAGGGCTATAATTGTGTGCCTAAATAGAAAAACTGTTCTTAGATGATACATCTCACACTGTTACAATTGAAAGAGGCATTTTGCCCAATCTCCTACCAAATATTGTTGATTTCTGCTAAACATCCTTAAAAGTATTATAACTGACATGTTTTACGTGTATAGTAAGAACAAAAAATAAGTCTAAATTCCTATGAAAAAAAAAAATTCCATTATATTTTTCCATGTATTTGTAAAATAGTAAAAATAGTTGCTTACTTTGAAATAAAGGATACATTTACAGATTAACAAAATGCAATATGAAAAGATTTCCAGTTTTTTGGTTATTTAGTCGTGACTTGTGTTGCCTTGCAAAAATGTTCACATCCCTTGAAGTTCTTCACATATTGTCACATTAGATGCATTAAACTTCTTAATAATTTTCAGATAGACCGATACCAAGTAGTTCCTCACAGGGAAATGGAAGCAAATGGACGCCTTGTTTGATTTTGTAATATCGATATAAATGCAGCTGTTCTGTGAAGACCTCAGAGGTTTTTTAGAGAACAAACGGCATAGTAGAAGAACAAGGAACACAGCCAGCAGGCCAGGACCAAGCCTGTGGACAACATTTATACAGGGTTGGATTATAACACAATATCCCAAACTTTTAATCCTCTCACAGAGAACTGTTCAACCCATCATCTGAAAAAGATGGCATGGGGAGAATATGGCATGGCATGCCCGTCCACCTAAACTTTCAGGCTGGGCAAGGAGAGCATTAGTTAGGGAAACAGTCAAGAGGCCCATGGTGTCTCTGGGCAAGATCCACAGCTCAGGTGGGTGAATCTGTTGTGAAGAAATGAAGCACGAATAAAGCCACGGTTAAAAAAAAAAAGCCTTAAGAAGTCTTTTTCCACTTTACACCAATCTATGTAGGGGACACAGCAAACATGTGGGAAAGGAACTGGGCTGATTAGAGGAGATCCAAAATGCAACTTGTTAGCCTATATGTAAAATGCTGTGTGTGGGGGAAAAATAACTGCAAATCACCTAGAACACAGCATCACCATGGTGACCCATGATGGTGGCAGCGTCATGCTGTGGGGATGGTTTTCTTCAGCAGGCAGAGAGAAGCCAGTCAGAGTTGAGGGGAAGGTAGATGGAGTTAAATACGTGGACTTATGGGGAAGAAAATCTGCAAAACATTTGAGACTGGGGAGATTGTGATTGATATCTTCACTGCAATATTCAACAGTGCGCGCACATGTTTTCCAGATATTGTGCGGCCATATGTTGGATTAAAGTGGGTTCTTGTGGTTAGAATGGCCCAATCAAAGTCCAGAGCTAAATCTATTTTAGAACCTCTGCCAAGACCTGTAAATTGATACATGCTCTCTTTCCGCTCCAGTTTCAGCCTCCAGATGTGTGAAACTGGTAAAAAAAGAAAACTCTATCCCTTTCTTTTCAGTAAATAATTATATTGCTATTTTGTGTTGGTCTATCACATAAAATAGTCCCAATAAATACATTACAGCTTGTGGAGTTAACGTGACAAAATTTGAAAAAGTTAAAGGTTGCCAGGCACTGTATTGTAGTTCCTCATTTACTCCAGTGCTCAGGATACCAAACTTTAGTTCTAATCCTCTACTTGTTTTCAGAATGATTTGATATATATTTTTTGCAAACCTGTGTTTGAGTTTATGCCATTAAAGATTTGAAATCCTGTGTAAGTTTATCACTAGTTTTAAAAACGAGTGCAACGATATCTTAAAGGCCATGTTTGCCAGTAACAGGAAGCTATGTAAACAATACAGTTAATAAACAAAGCCCGATCAGTTGTTTGTCGTTTTCCATTGTCCTGCAGAAATTTCTTGAATGTATCATATAAAACAACTTTAAAACTACCCTCTCAGGTTGCTGTTAAATAAATATTTAGTTAAAGATACATGAAGATACGCTGCAGAGTCACATGAAGCTCCATAGCACTGCCTAAGACATTGTATTTACTCTTACTATGTTTTAAAATTTGTGCTGTGCTTGTCTAGATAGTTTGGCTCATTACCTTGCTTTAGTATCAGTGAGTAGGTTTGGAAAGTGTGGTTTGTGCCAGGTTTTATGTGTTGCATGTCTGACTAGGTGGTGGGATAGTGGGCCTGACCTCAGTCAACCCTTCAGGTGGCCAGTGGACTGTCACCCAGATCTCCTGCCATTCTGGTACTGTCTTCAATATCTTTTCTGTTTAACTAAATGTGATGCAAAGAAGTTCATGTGTCATTACCATTCAGATTTTGTAAGTGAAAATAAAGAATTTGCTTTTGAGGAATGCAGTCATTTTTGCTGAGTAATTTAGCACATGAACACATTTTTTGTTAAGAGATTAAAGGTTCAATATATCTGATGTCTTGTGCAGCTTATGTTCAATGGGTGAAGAACATGTTGTTTTTTTTTTCTAAAATACAAAACTAAAAGAGAAATGCAGATAGAGTCTAAAAATTAAAGCTTGACAGTTATGTTCCATATCTGCTTTTAAACTTTAGTTTTCCTTCCTCCGTCAGATCTGGTGACTGATATGGACTTTTCTCCTTTTGATGAGAGTCTCCTTGCAACCTGCTCTGGGGATGAAACGGTAAACTCAACTTTGTCATTATTTTATCGCCTTTATATTTCTTTTCTGTCCTTTAGCATTCTAAAGATTATTTATTTAAATTCCCTTTCTTCCGAACTTTGTTTTCCTGGCAGAGTTTCGATTGCAACATTAAACCTTTAATGTTTTGTTGTTGATTAAAACCTGAAGAAAATTCCCTACTCCGGTTACATTGTCCTGAGCTACAGATGTCCTAGCTCATAGAAAGTGCTGATTTTGGATCTGGCTCTTCAAACTCAGCAACTGAGGTTACCTTCCCGACCAGTGAACATCCAGCGTTCGCCGCACTCAGAACTACACAAAGACATTATAATTAAATGCGGTAGCCGGAATCCACTCAACACTTTTTTTAAATTTTATGCTAGCAAATTTTACCCCAATCTGGTCCTGCAGAGCCAGGTAAATGACAATCCAGGTATGCATTAAGCTGAATTAAGGCCATAATCTTGAAAACCATTCAAACCCCAGTGGATCGTGGCAAATTTAGAAGTTTGAAACATGACTCTACTTCACTCTTTTTCCTTGCAGATTTCTATACATATATGTATGCTACAGTTTGCAAACACTTAGGCCCAACTCCACCTTGTCATTGTATCACAATGTTACTACCACAGGTATCACATCTGCACAACGATGTTTCCTCAGAGTCTTTAGAATTTCCCTATAAATCGGGAATGTTTCCGTACCTCCACCAGAAGTTTTAGGCTTCCTTGGAGGGGGGAATGGCTTCAGTATTTTTATAAACCTGTGCAAATTTTGACAGGAGCAGGCAGAAAGAATCAAGAGGACAAAAAGAAAAAATATTTTTTTTAAAGATCACTATAAAATGATTATAGCAAAGGTCTGAATTCTGAGGTTTTTTTATGAGTCGTGCTGCGACAATTGTAAAATTATAACATTAACCTTATGAGTCCGTGTTGAAATTTTTTTTCCCTCCTTCTCCTAACTTCCCATTGCTAAATACAAATAATTCAAATGTCTTCTTTTTGACCTCCCGACAATTACATCTTTAATGTGAACTCTAGTCTGGAGAATTAACAACTTTGTTTACTCTTTTAGCAACTATATGCACAATTTAGGCATGTGTGCCTCCACCCAGCTGGGAACCTCATTGATGGCAAGCCCAGCACGTACTGATCTCTGTGTGCATGGGACCTGACCTGATTATTACAATATTTATGGTAGTTAGAGCACATGTCCTAGATAAGCTACCTCTGGTGCTACCAGGATCCTCCACACTACACCTAGGACTCAGATTTGCTGCCACGTTCTCACTAGCACAGTTTTGTGCATGTTTAGAAAGACAATCAGGAACAGGGAGCTCATTGTGTTTTAATGCACCCTGGAAAACCTTGCTGAGACCATCCATCTTCTGACAGATGTTATGGTATAGCCTTAGTCTGGACTGAAAAGGGTCCTAGGCTTGTTTCAGTGGCGTAACTGTAAACCTAAAGTCCATGAATTAACCTTTTAGCGTCACCTGTGTATCTAAACCTCACATGTTCCTGTGTTGAATCAATATCCATCTCCTATATCTGCTTTATCTACACTGGGTAGCAGATAAATTAGCATTAAGACGTTGACAAGATGATCTGTTCAGATGAATTATTTTCCATTGCAGATGGAGCAGAATTTCAAACATGATCAGACTGTTGCTAGTAAAACAAATAGCAGACATTATCTTCAGATCTAACACTCCTGTGTGTGTGCAGGTAAAGCTGTGGCGTTTGTGTGATCCAGAGCAGGAGCAGCCCAGCAGTCCAGAACTCACCCTGCAGCCAGGCCAGGGCAGGCTCGAGCTCGTGCACTTCCATCCCACCTCCTCGGGCCTGCTGGTTGTTGCAACCGCTAAGTCTCCTCTGATTTGGGACACCAGCAGGCAAGAGGCGCCCCTTGCAGGTAACTACGTCCAGAAAGCATGAGCAGAATTTATATTTGTGAAATTAGATCACATGTCACAGAAAGTTTGTCTTGTTGTACATTATGTACATTATGTCTTCAGTCTTTGTCAGTTACAGCTTACGTTGTGCCATGTTCATGTTGTCTCTACGTGTAGCATAAATATGTGTTTGGACTGGAGTGAAGCAATGGGTTGGATTTTTTTTTGTTGGAGAATGTGTGACTGACACTGCCTACGTTTTACAGCCCTGTGGCTCTTAAGTGCCGGAGCAGCAGAGGTAAAGTTTTATTTTGCAGTCCTGAGCCCAGTCTCCTCCGACTGGTTTCCGGATGCACTTACTGTACTCTGGGCTCACTCACCCCCCCCATATTTCCCTCCCCTACCACAAACATTGCACACCTTTTTCACCCCCCATGACAGCTGACCTGGCTGCTGCTGCTGCTCACTGCTGATCCAGCATCTCATGAGCTGCACCCCACAGAATCTTCCATTTTCTTCATTTGTTGTTGTTGTTGGTGTTTTGTGGTCAAGGGGCAAGAAAAAAGTGCTAGAATTTATCATGAAAGGTTCTTCCTTAAAAAAAAAAAGTGTATCTTAATAGGAGCACGCTTTATTCTTTTTTTTCTCTTTTGTCTCTTGGGGTTACAAAGAAACTTCCCACAAAATGTACTGTGCTCTCTTATGGATGTAAATCATCCATTCTCTCATTGTGCTTTTCTGAATTGTTTGGCTTCATTTTTCCTTGTTTACCTGCCATGACGTCTTCAGAATGGTGTGTTTTGTCGTGTCTCTGTGTTTGCTATCATTCTCTATTCATCGTGTGCGTCCTCATGCTTCCTGTTTTTACTAAACCTCCTCAGCATTCTCAGCAGTTTTTTTAACATTCCTGTCTAATCTTCATCATATAGTGTTTTTTTTTTTCCTTTTCTCCCTAAATTGATCATCTATGTTTGCAGCCTTGGAGCAGCACAGCGACCAGTTGCAGAGTCTCAGCTGGAAACAGGACGGCTCCCTGCTTGCATCCTCCAGCAAGGTGAGGCTAACTCACACTGCACCAAGATTATGGTTCTACACAGGAGATTTGAGCCTTCAATCATTTATTTTAATTTATCTTGCAAATAGACTTTCAAAAAAACTTTGAAAGTGGTCTCCTGTGATATTTTTCAGTCTTTTAATTGTTTGGATTTGGCTTTGGCTGCTTTTCTACTCATTTTTCAGTTTTGTATCCTTCTTATCTCTTAAAGATTAGTTTCAGTTTTTTTGAGTTCACACATAACATCACTTATGGTAAATCCATTTTTCCAGAATTAAAGTTTTGCCGTAATAGTAGGATTTTCCCAAGAACATACTTTCCCAAGTCGTAACAAAAAAATCAAGAGGAAAAAAGCAGGGACATTCAAAAAATGTGACTTTTCTCCATCACTGATGTTAAAAACAAGATGGAAGCTGATCACTGAGGCTACCAAGAGGCTGACAGAAACACTGAATGAGCTGAAGGGGTTTCTGTGTTTGTTTAGCGTCATAGTGAATCCAAACATACCTCCAGATAAACCAAAAAACGACTTCTCCAGAAGAAAATTTTGATTTTGGAATTGGTTAGACAAACCTAAATCTGACGGAAAACTTGTCAAGAGATGTCCCCACAATCTGATTAGTTTGGTGAACCTTTGCTAGATAAAATGGACACATATTGGCATGTCAAGATGTAGCATTGATACCTGTAATTCAAAGTCTGCTTTAGCCAAGTATTAGATTAACGGTGTGCACAACTATCCAGCATAGTGGTTGGACCTTTTTACATATTTCAAAATTTCTCCCCTGAAAGGTTAGCTTCAGTTTTAGTTGAATTTTACAGCATAAAGGATTATTGTATGGTTGCTTTAGGTTACAATAACATAGCATGTTAACAAGTGTGTGTGTACACTTATCTACTACCCTTATTTTAGCCACCGGTTAGGTTCAAGGATTTGTGCAAGTATTACCTCAAAAGGAGCCAAAAAAACAAAACAACTTTTTAAAGAACCCTAAAAAGGCTGGGAAAATGTTGATTAAAATAATTTAGCAATTTAAAAACAAGACCTCCATCTTTGGAAGCAACATACAAAGAATATATAAAAGGTTTTAGACCTGTTTGCATCCAGAGCCATTTGCGCAAGTTACAGTTTGTTACCACTAGATGCTGCCACTGGCTCACATCATACACCTTCTCTGTTTGGCAAATGAAATCAAAATGTCAACAAGGTGATGCTCGTAAAAGAGGATGGGAATGGCATTAAACATGGGATTGGGAATTATTGAGCCATTTTCAAAGGAAAACAAGGATAAACTTGGATATCGCCTCAAGTAAAAGATGTAATTACCAGTTTTGTTTAAGTGGTGAAACAGTGATGCCAAAGACATTACTAAAGTGCCTGAGGAGATTTTTCTTATGAGACTTGAAACTGGTTGGAAATTAAGATACTAATGGAAACAGGCCGTGTTTGAAGGTTTAATCACTTGGGGCTGTAAATCGGTTTCATCACTCTCTGACCTTTTAGTTTCTATTCCCAGCATGCAAGCTTCTCAGTGTTTGACAACCAATACGTCTTTTTACACACATTGATGTTGTTCAGAGGGCAAAGCTAAGGGGGGAATGAGGTATTTGCTCAAGAGAAAAGGTCCTTCTTTATAGCAATGGGCTTTCAATTAGGTTGTAGTGGATTAAGAAAAAGAAGTACAATGAGGGACACTAATCTAAAGGTGCAGCTCAATAAATAGTATCATTGAAAAATAAAAAATGTAAAAAAGGTTGAATACTGAAAGTCATTTTACATGTTTGTGTTAATGGTAAATGGCCTGCACTTGTATAGCGGTTTTCTAGGTTCCCAAAGACCCCAAAACCTCTACACTCTAATCTTTCATCCACCCATTCATACACACATTTACACACTGACAGTGGTAGACTACATTGTAGCCCCAGCTGCCCTGGGGCAGACTGACGGAAGTGAGGCTGCCATACATTCAGTGTCACAGAGCCCTCTGACCACCATCAGCAGGCAAGGCGGGCGAACCAGTAACCCATCGGTTACAGGACGAACCCCTACTACTATCGCCACGGTCGCCCCATGGAGGCAACCAGCCTGTTGCACTGTTGAAACAAATAGCTTCGAACCTCTGTGGTTCCTGAGGGGTTTAACATACAGGAGACAGTTAAAGTTTATGCACTGGGTGCGTCTGTGTGTGGTGGATCTTAAATCCCAGTTCTTGTTGCTTATGCACCTTTTTTCTACCACTGTTTTTCCTTTCACTTAACTTTTAGACAATATGCTTGGATGAAGAACTCTGAATAGCAATGACGTTTTGGGGCCTACGCCGATTGTTGAGAGTCTCAGTTACTTTCCGCTGGACGAAGTAGTCTTCTCCTTGATGGCCATCACATTTCTGTATTAAACAGAGCCTTTTTATTGGTCTTATGCAATATCCAAATTATTTCCAAAATTGAATTTTGAGGTATAGCTACAAGCCATAATCTTCTAAATTAAATGCTTGATGTAAATACACTGCATTAAAAAAATTTTATTTTCACTGTCTGACATTAAATCAGTCCAAAGTTTTCTGGTTTATGCCAGTTATATTTTATTCGTTACTTCTAATACAGAAGTTTCCATACGGTAAGGTCACAATGCCTTTCGAAAATCTGGGAAATCCCACATTATCAGGTCCTGACTTTGTAAGGTTCCGTTACGGCATTTATGTTTGTAAAATCCACACTCATGGATATATTTTAAAGCATAACACAAACACACTGCTTCCTTGTATGATATCATCGAATATCAAGTGTGATATCAGGCTCATGCCTGAGCAGTTTTCAGGCGCCTGAAGGTGCTAAAATCGTTGCTAAAATCACACAATGACTAATGTGAAAATTCATCCGAGGTCCCTGGAGCCTTCTTCAGGCTAGGTGCAATGATGATTACTCGTCCTCGAGAGCAAATAACCTTTGACACAGAAATGTACCACGTTCACCTATTTAATAGGGGGATTGTTAGTTTGGCCCCCTTTGTTTGTCTCTTTCTGACGGGTAACAAATTACTCTAGCCATCTCAGGATATGTCCAAACCATGAGATCCCTGACGAGGATAATCATCCTAATCAGAACTACCAGCTTTGTTGATGTAACCTGAAAGAACAACACACCTGAGAAGACTGTGTGTCTGGGGGGCTCTTAGGTTTCAGCCATGTTCAACTCTAGTGTCATTTAACTAAATGGGCTGCTTTCAGTCTCTCCAATTTGAGTTATTAAAGCAAAAGAGCGCCTGCCAGCATATGGGTCCAATCCCTGGCTCCTTTGTAGGGTAAACACTGGGGCATGGGGCATGGGACTGGGGTGGGGGGAGATGAAGGGAATACCCCTTCCCCAAAGAGCAGTAATCATGACAGGCCTCATTTGGACTGAGTGAAAGGTATATTTATGACATGTGTGGAAAGAAACAGGAATTCGGTAAAGTGAAGGTAGTGTAAGTGATGAACGGGACCAAATACTATGCTGTCCAGACACCATGCTGTAACAAATACTTAATGAAGATGCTACAGTCCCAGCAGGTTTTGACCCGAGCAACCACGGGAGACTGGGAACAGCACTCTGGCAGCGTCGTGTGTTTGACGAGCGCAGCGACTGATGGAGAGCGCTGCTGGAGGAAGATTCTCAGCATCTGTGTGTGTTTGGAGCGCAGTAAAAACTCATTAACGGCAGCTTGAGAGTGACGCCACACCTCTTTGATTAAACAGCTGCTGCATAAGCAAACCCTCACAAATACTATCGCACAAATCCATTTAGGCCATGCAGGGCTCCCATCTGTGCATTTATGAGTTTAGGTTGTATGTCTTTTTTTATGTGTGGTATTGTAAGAGGGATAAGAGAGAGTTATGGTTAGTTTAAGTCCATGCATACATGCAGTTGTTTGGTGAGCACTTTTATTTTTCAATGAATTGCCCCTCATTTCTGTGTTTGCACAGCCAGATATTTTCCTCTTTTGTATGTTGTTTGCACTGCAACACTTTGGTTAATATGGCACCCAAAATGCTTTACAGTCCAGGTCTCACTACTATGCACTTCTGTACCATGTACTGGGTGTTTTTGACCACAGGGTACAAAAATTCGGACTCTTGTTGAACTATTTCAGTTTTTCTTAAGGAAAAGAGTTCATGCGTTTGGATGAAGGTACCTAGGGAAACCAGGCAACCCTGGATCCAAAGTGCAGAGACTAGAATAGATGGACTAAACCAGGTTTTATTCCCACTAAAATATTTGAATGAGGTAAAAACAAAAAGTATTTAAATATTAGATTAAAAGTGAGCCCCAAGCATTATGCTGCCATGCTTCACTGTGGGTATGCTGTTCTTGTAGTAATGTGAATTGTTTTTTTTTGTGCCAAATATAAAAATGTTGCAACAACCAGTAAAATATCCAAAGGGCTAAAAATGGGAACACAGTTGTTAAAAATAATTATTAGGGCGCAGCGCTGGTGGTGTAGGTGTTTAGCTCCCGACCACATATAGAGGCTATAGTCCTCAAAGCAGCCGTCCCGGGTTCGAGTCCCGGACCCGGCAACCTTTGCCGAGTGTCTCCCCCTCTCTTTGCCTTTCCTTCCTGTCTACCTACTATCAAAAATAAAGGCCTCTAGTGCCGAAAAAGCTCTTTAAAAAAAAAAAATATATATATATAAAATAATTATTAGAAAAATCTAGAGCCAGCCAAGAAGTTCTCAGCAGACATCTCCCAGTGGAAACAATATACACTGCTCCTGGGTAATTGAATGGTTAAATAAAACATATAATGCATATATAATTGTAAGGAGGTTTAACATTTTAATAAACTTCTTGTTTGTTTGTTTCAGTTGTTTTCAGAGCTGTTAGTCAGTGCAATGCACACATTAAAGATGTGTAGATCAGCTTATGGCTGCCAGTGAGCCATTGGATGTTTTATGGCAGTGGATCTCTTCTAGTTAAAATCTGTAGTGTCTTTGTGTTGACACTCACATTATTCTCCTTTACTTGTTTCATATCGCGACTGAGCACACAGAGCATTGTTGCCAAAGTAACCACAAAAATGGACTAAGTTGAATTTAAACCGAGTTGATGACTAATCTCAAGTTCCTGAATCCATTAGTGATGTCAGTGATGTTAAAGAAACATCAGAAGACCTTATCATGTTCTGTTTGTTGCACTGCTTAGTCTTGTCTGCACCTTCAGTAGATAGCTGTCTGAAATCTTTCCCCTGGAACTAAAACCTCTTGCCCCTGGTTTAAGCTATTTTGCTGGGGTAGGTCACTTCTCTGACCTTTAGAATTTAAAATTCACAGGACAACTCAACTAACAGGCTGTGATTTAAAAAGGTGACCGAGTGGCTTTTGTTGTTGTGGTGAGACTTTTAAATTTGAACTGTCTGGGCCACTGTAGTTAAATTTTCCTATTGCAGAATTGAATAAAAGTTGTCAGTGAATTAGTTTTAATAAATATGTACCATGTTAAACAAGAAAAATAACAGTATTTCTCATTGTTTTTAATGGAAAAAAATCCTTCTTACAAAAATCTTTTGGGTTTGTGGGAAATGAATTTGTCAAAATTATGAATCAAAGTTTAGTGGATGGAACAGGTGGAGTGTAACCCAAAGGTCAGGAGGAGGAGATTTGTTTGTGTGTTGTTCCTGGAGTGCTCTCTGAGCCCAGGGCTTATACTCTCAGGTCACAGAAGACAGAGCTGGGGGGCATCATATTCGTGGGTGGGCTGCACAGACAAAGACAAGTCAGAAACCCAAAGAAAAAAGCTCTTTATTTATACCAACATTTGCTTTTCATGTCAAAAATAGCAAATAGCTGCCCCTTTTTAATTGCTGGGGGGATAAGAATGAAGACGAGCTAAAGCTCGGATCAAATTCTTCAACATGTGTTTTAATGTAAAAGGATAACTGGACAGAAAACGCAATGATTCTTGTTGAGTGTGTGTCCACGTAGGCTTTTCTGTTTTACAGCCAGCCTCCTGATTCCCTTTGACATTTGTATGTGAGGTGTGGGATGGTTGAGCCGAAGTGCTTATAAGCATTACCTGCGATCAGCTCCATGTGTCAGGCGGTTGCTGTGATCATAGTCACACAGCAGTATTAGGTGACACAGCTGCAGACAAAAGTGTCCCACACAGCCTGATCCCATTAGGCATCATTTCCCTTCAATCACATACAAGTATCTGTGATTGGCTGCTCCGGCAGAGGCTGAGTGTGTGTTTTAGTGGACTGGGGTCAAGGCGTGTGAGGCCACAGAGTGGTCACGGGATTTCATTCACTGACAATGTATCGGTTAAATTTTTGCTGATTAAATAGCAAAACTCCAGAGCAGTTTTGTTTATCTTTGTTTAAATTACGCTAACAGAGAGGGACCTTTTGTTAATACTTTCAAGATGCAGCTTTAATATTCCTGTTTTTCATTTGGTTTGCATGAAAATAATATTTCTAACTGAAATGCCTGTAATTTCTTCCACATTTTCGGTAAGGCAACTTGAAAATCCTGAACTTAAACAAGCTCTCTGACCTCTTTTTGCATGTTAAAGCTCTTACCCCTTAGCCTGCCTCTCACGTTATTTCAAGTTGACTTCAGGGACTGTTTGTAAAGACCGGTCTAAGAATGAAAGTCATCATCATGCAGAACAAAGAACATTGATGTCCAGGCTTAACATGTAATGGTTTAGGATGATTTCCATATAAGAAAAGACGAAAGAAAATTTTCTTTGTATGTTCAGCTTTTAGATTTGTTCCATTAATTCCTTTTCTTGCTGTACATAACTAGCTAGATTCTCCATTTCGCAGATGTGCATCTTCAGCAAGCACCCATAAAGGCTGCCAGTCTTGTTAAATAATCAAGCAACTAGATGCATGAAAACAAGCTAAAAAGAAGTGACTACATCTTTAAAAACAGTTGCTTGACAGCACAGAGGTCTCTACCCACTGAGCATTGACATCCTTCATACCAGAGTAAGACAAGATCATTGCATTAAAACATTAAAGGTTGGTCTTTACAGGGTCTTGTGGGTGCAAGTGAGGGGGGGGTTAGAGTTCACTCACTGTTTTGTGTGTGTAAAACAGCTTTGTGGCCAGATTGTGGTGGTTTTCTATCATGATGACAGCATATCCTGGTCCTGGTATGATGAGGTGAGGCCTGAAAGCAGAAGTGGTAGCTTCTCCATGACATGTTGCATGTGAGAGTTTGAATTAAGACTGGCCATGCCTTATGCTAAGGCTGCACCCTTATCACACGCACACTTGGCTGGCAGCCCTCAAATTAATTTATTACAGTGCTCTTGGCATGCTGATTGATTTTTGCATTCTAACTAGGCACTGTTTTGTCTGTAGCAAAAAGCTTCTCATCAAGTAGCTGAAAATAGCAATCCATGATCTTTCTGCCAACAAAGACATTGCCATGGTTAGGCCCCATTGCACATAAAGATTGGTATCACTGGAATATACCTCCAGTTTGTACAGAAGCACATAGACCTCCAGATTGCACATATGTTAGTTGCTAGGAGACTGGGAGAAGTTTTGAGTATTTCAGGCTTCAGTTTAAATGCTAAATGTTTTTGTTCTTATGTCAAAGACAAGCCCAGACATCTTATTTAGCAATGAGGATTAGTGGAGGAGGAAGCATGAGTATTGACTTCTTTTATAAGGTATTTAACATACGGTAATATTTATACTAATTGCTCATGACTGCATGAGTCTAGTACAGATGTGATACCTGTGGTCAGTAACATAGTGATGGGATGGTGGAAAAACAAGAACAGGCGTCATTTGGACAGAGAGAATGAGAATGGACTAAGAGCGCAGCAGCATCATGCTTGCCTTGACCGCCAAAAACGGTTTTCCATATTTGATGCCCTAGATTTTCTGCCACAAGTAGCATTTTATTGGACAGTGGCTGGACTGAAAAAGAAGGCATAAAGAGGGGAAAGACACACTGTAATTGGCCGGGGTTTGGAGGGGAACTCAGGACACCTGTACCTAGACCAACAGCCTCAGTTTGTGGTTGTCCCATTCCACCCACTGAGCCAAGGTCTCCTTCATAAAGGACAAGGACCGCAACACTACTTAAAAAATCAGCCCAGAGGTAGATGGTCTTTTCAGGGTCTTAGAGAGGTCTTGTGGATTTCTCCAAAAAAGCAGTATGGAGCTGATTACACGTGACTCTTTGGAGCATGCAGTGAGCAACTGTGGTGAGATTGTGGTGATTGATTGTCTTGGTGGCAGCCAAACAGTGTCCTAGGTATGTTGTGAGCCAGTTAGGTACCAGCAGTGGTAGGTATCCATACTAAGTGAGGATTAGATTCAGGACTTGCCATGGTGGCCTTAAGTGTGTAACTTCCTCCCGTCCATACTGGTCTGCCAGTCTTCTAAGGAATTTTATTGTGGTGGCCTGACTGCTTATTTGCATCCCATCCTGTAAAGGAACTGAAACAAACAATCCTTGGTTGTCTTTGCCAATAAATGAAGTGCTATCATCCAGCCCCCTGCACAAAGAGATGAGTATGAAGTGGTTTTCCACGGAATAGGGGTCCTAGCTGTGGAGAGGCGCCCACACCTCCATATTGCACATCTTGGTTACTAACTGAGAAATTGGTGTAAGTTGTTATTTTTCAGACTGCAGATTAGGTGTAAAATCTGTTTGTTGTGGTGTCAAAGAGAACTCCAGGCACCGTCTTTAATCATATGGATGAGAAGGAAAAAGCTGCAGCTTACAAGGTATATAATACAACATTCCAGTTGTCGTCACTTATTAGAAACAAATTCAAGCCTCAGAGCCTCTTTGTGATTTGCTTTATAGAATGAGTCTCAAATTTCAGTCCTTGTGAGTCTTTACATCTTAAAGATACCTGAATCAAATAATGAGGTCATTAGAGATTGATTGCAGGCTGAGGCAGGGATTCAGCTATTTCACTGAGGTGCTTCGGGTCAGTGATGGCAGGACACCGGCCCTTGAAGACTGATGTTTGAGACTCTTGGCTGTAGCGGTAACAACGTGGTAGGATTTATATAGAAATTATATTTCTATGTGCAATAAATTTTATTTGTAAAAAAAAATGTTGAAAGTCATGCATACTTTTTCTTCACAGTTATACACAACCTTTTGTTGGCCTATCAAATAAAGACCCAATAAAAATTAAGTGATCCAGCAACGTTTATAGATTTTATAGGTTTTGAATTGTTGGCTCTCTATTAGGTACAATTCCTAACAGATGAACATATGTACTTTAACAACAATCTTCCCAAAAACACAGCCTAAAGTCACTGTTGATTAGACCACTCAACCAGTTTTTCCTCCATGTTCTTTTTCTTCATCGCAGTCCAAACAAAATTCTTCTTCTATGTTCCATTCATGGCGGTTCTCCAGTGTAGAAGGTCCTGCTATTAAAGAAAGATAGAAATGGTTTATTCTGTTGTGATGTAATATCTAGTAATGCATTTACATATATATGTAAATCTTAGTTGTTGGTACAAACCTTTTTATTGACCATTTCACCGCCTTCCGTTTGTTATTAATCTTTCTTTCTTCTTCTCTAGGACAAGATGTTGCGAGTGTTCGACCCCAGAGCCCAGCTGACGCCTGTTCAGGTAAGACCACCTGACTTTTTAAATTAAAGGTGTCTGCTTCAAGAGGCATAGGAGGAGTAAAATGTTTTTTGTTTTTATTATGACCTTCTAATTTTGTTGGTGAGAAAAAGCCTTCACTTCAAAATCACAGTTCTATGGATGAAATCAGCATTGGTCATTCACCAGTATACGGGTATCTGCACAATTGTATCACACTGCATCTGCTAAGCATGTTGACAGTATCCTAGAGAACTCACCAGTGGCCACTAAATGAGTCAACGTGCACTAATTTATGAATGGGGGTGCACATGGTGGAGTCCCTGCCCAAAACTTCCCACCGTACCCACCCCTCTTGGTTACAGTGTAAACTTCTCCTTTTAAAGTCCTCCTTTTTTTTGCCCTCAATGTAAATCTTAATGACCGCCACGTCTGAGCCAACAGGACGCCATCTCAACAAGCAGCAGCGGGGAAGCGGAGGGGTCGAGTTGTTTCAGTGCTCAGAGAAGAAGAATTAGGAGGAGTGTCATGAGAGGCTGCTCACCATAGAGCAAATATTCTCACACATTTCGGTGGTGGACCTCCCAGCGTGTTTTAATTACTAGGATGCTCAGCTTGCCTCGTGAGCTCTCTGGTTTTGTAAATACGAGGAATCCTGCAAAAACACCGCATGCCACAGCATATTAAATATCGCATCCCAGAAATACCTGGGAGGCACATCAGCTTGTATGGCAGTGAGAGGGGGAGCATATTTGTGTGTTCACGCTCTGTGTACATGTGTGGACTCTTTCATCTGTTTACATTTTGTGCTCAACCATGTGGCCTTTATTTATTTTGAAACTTTTAGGATCTTTCGGAGAGGCGTAGTGAAGATTTTCAGTAGTTGAAAGAGCTCTCTGTTCTCCGAGCATGCAATGGGAACATAAAAGCTTTTCTTTACTAACTCTGCCTAACAAATTACTTGGATTAATTCAAATATAATTTAAATGAGATTCATGTAAATCACTTGATACTGCCAAAGGGGTGAATGAGTAGCATAGTAGTTCTGGTAGCAAGGAAAATTACATCATTTAATACAAAGTCTGTCTTTTTTTCTATTTTACAGTGCCGCATCATCAGAATCAGGGCAATAAGACAGTCTTAACACTTATTCAGCTATTTTGTCAGATCCCCATGTTTTATTTCAGCAACACAAATACAAGCTGTGATTTGGATGCATTATGCATGAAATGGCTACTGCACGATAAAAGGTTCTTGATCTGGGTTCAGTAGAGGTGCCAAAATGAAACACTAAGGTTTTTAGGGTGGGTCGTTCCCCCTATTCGGTACAGTGGAGGGTCTGTGATGCTGTAGGTCAGTTTCTCTTCCATCTTGTTAGTATATGCCATCATTAACTCTTATATACTTGGAGATATTGGGTCTGTCAGTAGGATAATGATACAAAACATGGCCAAATCTAGATGAAAATGGTTCACCAGACATATCAACCCTCTTCCATGGCCGTCTCAGTAAGTGGGCCACAAAGTTTTGAGGTGAGCTGAAGAGAAGCATGCATAAGAGAGATCCCTGGATGATCTAAAGAGATTCTGCAAAGGGGTAAGGCCAAAGACCTCTCTGTTTGTATTCTCCGCCCTTGTGAAATGTAACAGGAGAAGATGAAGAGCTTTGTTGTTGCCTTCCTGACACAAATGTTCATTGTCAATCTAAAAAGTGTCTGCTGGCCTGCTAAACAGCTAAAACAGCCAGTTTGAACTGCTTTTCTGCTATCTTAGTGCTCTCTCTTCTCTCCAAACTCTCTGATTTATTCTTCCGGCCTCGTTACCACAAAGACGACCAAGATGTGCAGATGTGAGTCAACCCACTCTCCTCTCAACACGGCATCTGACTTAACCGCCTCAGACCTTCAAAAGTTGAGGCACAGATTAAAGTTATTAGAGGGTTACTCTGCTCATCCTTTTTTTTTTCCCCCGTCTTTTCCTGAAACTTTGAATTACATAAGGTCCAGCATTCAGAGGCTTTGGTTTTGGAGGCCCTTGAGAGCAGATTGAGAAGAGCCTCACCCTGACAGCTTTCAGATGTGCAACTGTCTCTGGAGAATGGGTGAGCCACAGCAGCTCCGATTAGCACCCCATATGTTAAAGAGTGGTCATCAGGGTGCGGGCGACGAATCCTTAACACGCTGAAACGCTGGGCAGTAATCTGATTGCACACACCAATGAAGCTGCCTAAAACCATAAAACACAACAGAAAACATATTTGCTCTATCTCTGTGGAATCTCGTTGAAACCACTCAAAGTATTTCTTTTGTGCCTGATGTGAAGGCAGTTTTTAAGCACGTTCACTAGTTTGCATTTTGAGGATTTTGATGAGTAAGCATAAAAAAGCGGCAGGAAGGAGGCCAGCAGGGCCACAAAGAAAAATGAGAAGGCCAGAGCAAGGGCCAAACTATTTGACTTTGTAACGATTCTGGGAGGTCCATTTGGCGTCCTACATGAGATACAGCTAGTTGTCCTCATCAAGAGAAGCCACAACTCTTCCTGAAAATAGTTCTGGGGAAAATAACCCAAGAAAGCTGGAGTTTGTTAGAGCAAGTCAGAGATTCCACTTAAAATTTCTCTATAATAAAGAGCAAAATCATAATTAATGATATTTTTTTTGACACAAGATGTCTTTTTATGTTTTTGCAAGTAATCCCAGATTTTATGTATATTCTGTAAATTTAGCATTTTTGTTTGTACTGTGTACAGTTCCTTGCAAACGAGTTCATACCCGTTGAACTTTTCACATTTCCTCACATTTGAACCAAAAACTTGACCTCAGCTTTTAGACAGTACTTTGTAGAATCATTTTGTTATGGCTTTTCACAGCTTTGGACATCTAGAGATTTAAATGTTTACCCATTCTTCTTTGCAAAACAGCTCGAGCTCAGTCAAATTGAGAGGAGAGGATTTGTGAACCCCTATTTTCAAGTACTGCCACATATTCCTGATTGGACTTGGGTCTGGACTTTGACTGGGACATTCTAACACATGAATATGTTTTGATCTAAGCCGCTGCAGTATAGCTCAAGCTGTATGTTTACCCCTGCCTGCCGAAAGGTGAAACTCGCCTTAGCGTCCAGTATTTCGCAGGTTTTATTTCAGAATTGCCCTGTGGGTAGCATCTCCAAAACATGATGCTGCCACCACCATGTTTTACTATGTGTATTACTATGTTACTATAGTGTATTCATGGAGACATACCTTGCGGGTTTTCTACCTTTATATAGTGATTTGCATGTTGGCCAAAAGCTCAGATTTGGTCTCATCTGACCAGAGCACCTTCTTTTATATGCTTGCTGTGTCCTCTACATGGCTTCTGGTAAACTTTGTCAGGTGGGGTAATTATAGTTCCTAATTGCAGTCCTGTTCTTGCTGTATTTATGGGAAATATGACTACAGAGGAAAATTAAAGTCTTGGGCTGAGTGAGTAGTAACTATTGCATCTATATTCTGGTTGTGGAATTTACATAGCTGGCACACATAAGAGACGATTTTCTGGTTGCTTTTTCTGTCTCTCCGCTGGAGACAGGTTTATTTTGGGAGTAAACAGTCTTTATTTAACTTATTATATTTAGCCTCAGTCTTTCTTTTTGTTTTTCTTATTTGAATAGCCACCATATTTATTTTATTTCCTAATTTGTGAAAGTTTAGTTATCAATGTCCCTAATCGTATTAGTTTTACAAAGCTTCTGTGCCAAAATTAATTGAAACATTTGAATTTATTTAGTTAAAAAATGCACTCAGTCTGAGAATGGCAAAGTGTTGAATAGTCAGCTTTTTCTGTTTCTCTAGCTTCTATTCTTGGTTCCACCCTCCCTGCCATAACATCCCTTTGCTGGCCTCCTTAGATAAGTTGCTTTTGCATCTTTGTGTATTTAGGCCTCCACTCTGCGTTCCTGGTCTGAGCCACAAGACTCGAAGAAGAGCAGTTATACTGACCTGATATTAATGAGACACGTGCCTTTGCGGGTGTTTGTCTCTCTTCCACTTGTCTGCAACTTTTGATCTACCTCCCAATGTCTTTGTATTTGCTGAGTGTGTGGATCTGTTGTTGAGAGTGTATAAGTGTGTGTGTACGCCATGTGTGTTTCAAATTACAGTACCGAAAATACCCCTCATAGTTTTGGGCCACTACTGGCCATAGAGCTGTCGATCTGCGGTTGCTGGAAGACGAGGCAGACTGGAAAAGGGAATAGTTTGGTGGACTCGGGGGCCAGATTCCTCTTTTTCAGCCCGAGCTTCTGCTGCTCTGGGTGAAATTAGAGAGCACCGTGGGCTAGAAAGGGGTTTGGATTTGATGAAGGAGTGCTGGGCAGGGCCAAGGAAAAGCACAGTGGTTTCAGTATAGTACCATCTTTTATACCCTTCCATAAATTACATAGTCTGAACTTGCTGGAAGGTGTGTTCTCCGTACTTATGTTTCTCATCCGAGCCATAATGAACTGCATTTAAGATTGAGCTTAGATTTTTCTTTGTATCCAGAATAAACTACAGATAGATTGACTTGGACTTGGTGTGTCAAAGATATGGATGCTCGTTTTACTTTCTTTTAGTTTCATCTCACAGATTTGGAGCTAGATGGGAACAGGGTTCTGAAGCATTCCCGGAAATTTATGGGATTTGATTTAAATGTTTTCCAAGTCTGGATGGTATGAAAAAAAAATGTTTTTTCCAATCATATTGTCTGATTTAATCTCTTTCAATCTGTCCATCCACCTCCCTATATCCTGGAAAAGTCTGGAATTCTGACATGAAAACGTGTAGGAACCCTGCGGACAGAGGTGAAGGCAAAACAGAAAGACGATACGGTTAAATTTAAAGTAGGCCTCTTTGTTTCTACGTGTGTTTTGCCCGATCTCCTTTTTCATTTTAATGTGCAAACCTACAGTGAAAAAAAACTTCTTTGTGATATGATAATTACAAAATGACCCGGTAAACTTTCGATAAACTCAAGATAAAATGTCATGGCCCATTTATTGGACAAGAGGCTCAACGAAACAACTTGTTCATTCATTTGAAGGAGCTTTCTTTTGCATTTGTGAGATGACCATAATACTCGTTATCCACGCTGAGAAAGCAATTTTGGCTCTAAATGCATCCAGTGTTTGGTTTGAATCATTTAAACTCTCTCTTAAGGCACTCCAATGAACCTTTTATTAATAATGACTGTAATATTGAGCAGCATGAGCAGAAATATATACTTAAACACTTTAAACTCAGTGACCAATTAGAGATTTAGAAAATGTTTTTTGTCTCAAAATTGCCCTATGTTCTGAGCAAGCAAGGGTTGTCTCACTAAAGGCCAGTGAAGGAAGTTTTTCATGCCTTTTTGGTGAATGAAGCTTGTGTGTGTGGATTGTGGAAAATGTTTAAAGTGAAATCTACAGGGATGCAAGGTCAACACTGTGAAATGTGGGATAAAACAGATATTTAAAGAACAGCAGCCTTGTTTCATCCTTCACAAGATGCCCAGTTTAATCACTAACTGAGCCGAGATATACTTCTGTGTTATAAAGTTATTTGTAAATGTAACTCATATAACTGATTATTGTAAAACAAAATCATAATTTAAGAGGAAAAGTCTTTTATTCACAGTCTTTTATTACCGTTTCTCTTTCTGACTTAACAAAACACACCATTGGTTTCTAACAGCCCAATTTTAAATATATAGAGAGCTAAACAAGATATGCATATGATCGTTTTTAAAGCAAAATTCATCTCTCCCAGCCCGCTCCGTCCCACTCCTGTGGATTGCCTCTTTGTGAATGCTCACCTTCTTTTCCAATCACTCACACAGCCAGCAGTTCATGCCTGTATCTCTCCCCCATCAGACCCTGCTGGGTTCAGGACCTGGTAATGGCCATCGGTTAACTCATCCCAGATGTTCAGCTCCCCCCTTGTTTTCTCCTCTTGTTCTTTTATTCCATCTCTCAGCTCCCTGCATTACTGGCTACCACCTCATTGCCAGTCTCAGTTTTATGGGAGTTTGGAAAAAACTGGCCAAACTCTGTCCTAATGAGGAGATGGGATTTTATCCTGACGGGTTAGCTGAATAGTGGAGTGAAATCTGGATACTCCATTCGTTACACTGGATTGGATAGGTCTAAGTTAGGATTGATCTGTCAGTGTTGAGGGTTTTATGATTTAAGGTAACTCCTCTCTGTACCCTTTTTTCCTTAGAAACAACTTGATAAAGTTGTAGAGGTTTTAATTTGATGTTTTATTTAGGTTATATGTTTCTATATAAACACAGGGAAATCTTTATAAATCCTGGAGGCAGGACATAAAGTCCAGGGCTGAATATATTGGGTATCAGCAGCATGATTTGAGGTTTTTAGTTGCTTTAACTAATGAACAGCGTCTTCTTTTCACATTTCCATGTGTATGTGTGTTTGGGTTTATGCTTTAGGGTGTTGGTGAAGATTTTTCCTTTCTAATTTTTTTATTTGAAGGAAAGGGATAGGGGTGAATGCCAGCTGGCAACGGCTGAGATCTTTGCTCACATGTGGGTGTTGTTTGTGAGCGGAGGCCTCATTAGCGAGCTGACTGCTCCGAGACCCCTATTTTTTTTTCCAGCTAATTAAGTCCCTATGCACACATGTGGATCACACCTGGAGCCAAATACGGGTGGTGATTTGTGCTTTCCGATGGAGCATCACAACAATGAAGAGATACTTTTAGGGTTTCTGTTGATTTCATTTTATCTAGTTAGTAGTTTAGCAGAGATGAGCTATGTTGAGCCATATAATTTATCTGACTTATAATCATCAAAATTAAGTCTAAATGAACAAATGTGAAGAATCAAGAAAATGATTACTCAGATTTTAGATTTATTTAGCATCAGTAAAATGATTACACTTTGTCAGTGATTATGAAAAAAGAACGCTAGGAACTAATAATTAATGTAGTCAAGAATTAGTTTTAGCATTAATCACACAAAGGTCTATTTTTTTATGATTTATTTAAGTAATACCAAACAGAAAAAGAAACCAAACAAACTATGATGCTTACAATAATTGCACAGATTTTCTCTATCGCTAAAAACGGAAGTTTCTTTAATAAGAAATTTAATCATTCACAGTATTACTTTAGCTGATCAAAGATTTTTCTTGTTTTTCAGTCTAGAATTCTAGAGTTTTAAAACTTAATGTTAATTTGTTAATTTGAGAGAGACAAAAAAGGAAGGATTAAAAGTGTCAGAACCACCTTTTTTTCTGTCAGCTTCTCACACTACAACCACCACAATAAAACTAAAATACAGAGAAACAAACTACTTGATATTTTGTGGAACTAACTGGGTCTCTCCGGGTTTGTGGCTCCCACGGTCTTATCTCTCAATTTGGCTGAAATATTGGCCAAAGAGCTTCTTACTACCCCTGATTGCAACCAAATCTGGCAAATTGATCAGTATAGGGTCCTGCTGGGGTTGGCAAGGCCTTGTTCCTTGTTCTGTTTCTTTTCACTGTGCCTCATAACTCTTATAGAGCTTACGGGGGAAGGGGTCATCATGAAATCCTGACCAAGCCTATCAGGTGCAGACCATGTTGCAATAGATAACCAATATGAAAAACATATTCTGCAGTTTTTTTCTACTACATTTTTTAGAATCAGAGAGAGACCCAGAATGTAAAGAAACTGTCTTAGTAGATTAAATATTATCTGATCCCTGGAGCTGTTCTTGCATTTCAGCTTTCCAACAATTGATAATATTGAATTAATTTTAGAAAGCTTTTATGGATTTCGGAATTTGCCAAATAAGATAATTTATATTCGCGATACGTTGACAGGTTGACAGACTTCCAGATAAGACTGTTTGAGTATAACACATCAGGGTCATAAAAACATTTATATTTTGAAGTCTCACAATGTCATTGGCAAGAGTATGTTCCAGCTAAATCTAAAACATTCGTCAAGGAATTTTTTAAAAGGGCCTTGTAGGAGAGCAGTTAAAGTAAACGAAAGGTCACATCTGGGGTGTTCTGTTCACTAAAATGTGCATCAGTCCCTTTTAGGATTGATGCATGGATTATTGTTAAAAGATTTTCATCTTTAACAATAGAAATACTGTTGAGCAAATTCAGAAAGCTGCTGAAATACCCAGAAACACTATCTGAGTCTGGGTTTTATCCCTGTAATATGGAACTAGGATGAGGATCTGAGATGCAGCTAGACCATCCTTAATGTCCCGATGGACATAAAGTGCAGCTCTGGCCTTCATCATTGGGTGGGCACACTGACCTTAGTTTGACTAAATGCTTTTCAATTTTTCTGGACAGCATAGAGCAGCCTGTTTTTTGTTTTGTTTTCTCTGTATTCTTGCTTAATTACTTGAGGTTATCTTTGAGGTTTTGGATGTGGAGCAGCATAGGAGAGGTGAGTTTTAACACAGGCCGACTTAACATTCACTTAAATCACTCTGGGGATTATGCGTGCATGCAAATTATTGCTTGTCTAACTCAGATGATCTTTTGCTAATTAGAATAAACAAATCCAAAATGTGAAGCAAATTTAGGAAAATTACCAGATGGGGAATGCTCAACTGACACTAATTTGTCTCATTCATTGACTGGCAATATATACTATAGCTTCATTTTAGTTTATCATTTATCAAAATGAATCAAGGGATCTAATAATTTATAGGTGTTGGACACAGATGGACATGTCCTTGTCAAAGAGTTTGTATACATGTGGAATACCATGCCAAAATCGCTAGATTAGGAATGACAGTTTATAACAGTTACTCTATGTCATTTATTGGAAGACATGGCATAGGAGGAAAGGTCCACTACATGAGAGCTGCAGCTGTCCCATCATACATACCGCATCATGTATACAGCATACATGTACCACTGCTGCAGAATCGACACAACTGTGATTCTAAAATCACAGCAATGAAACAACATTTCATATTACTCTGCATTATGCAGAACGCTTTACTCACATCAGGGTGTTCGATACTCGAAATTGAAAGTTAAGCTTATGCTATTACTCACCGCTGAATTCGGCTAATAATTATATGACCGCCTGGAAGCACTTATAAAGCATTTAAATGTCCTTCCTAGATGATCAGATGATCCATTAAAATGAAGAAAGAAAAATACAACTGGACTGTGATGTCATAGTAATGTACCTGGTCATGGTCCGGCAAAACACTGTGAATTTCACTCCATGTTCTGCTTAAAAACGGAGCCCATCAAAAGTGACACGTCAAAGGTGTGACCGGACTTGATGCTCTAGAAAATCCCAGTGGTTTCTCCAGGTTTCGACCTACTTAACATGTGTTTTTCAAAACGCCAGCAGGCACTAGCTTAAGATAACACTATTTAAAACCGCAGTTGACAAGCCATGAGAGTCATATCTGTTAAGGATCTTATGTCATGCTGGCTCTGCAAGCTGACAGTCTCATTAACCAGCTATTATCAACTTGTTATATTTGTGTTACTCTAAAATTAAAGGCATGGGATCATCTTATACATTTTTGTTTTTTAGATTTTTTTGTAAATATCAAGAAATATCAAAATTATAATAGCGTGATAATCTCATAGGCCCATGCTTAGTTGATACCTTTTATGCAGCCACTTGTTTCTATGTAATCCTGGTTTTAAACCACATTGCATGGATGGCTAACGGAGAATACATCTGCTTAGACACCTGTATGACGAAAGTCCCCCTCACACTGTCTCACATTGTTGTTGCTTTTTACCACCGATTCTGGGAATATGACCCAGGTGTGCATACCTGTCCAGGTTATGTTCTTTTTATTCTCAATCAGCGAAGCAGCATTCTCTAACATAACAAATACTAGAGTGGGAACTGTTGAGTTTCCTAAATCTATCTCACACATGTCTTATAACCATCCCCATCTTTTTCAACATAAGCCAACTTATGTCATCTTTTGCTAATTGAGCCTCTTAAGTCAACGGGTTCTGATGGAATTTGTGGTTTCACGCTAGAGCTAAATAGACAATATCCCGGAGTAGAGCTGTTGAACATTGGAGGGAAACTAAAGGCCCAACTTAACTGGGGATTCTTTGTTCCAGCATGAGCAGCAGCATGAGGTTGAGGCTTTTTTTTGCATAGTGAAGATGAGGTGATTAATCAAGCAGTCAGTCATCTGAAGCTTCCCCTGATGCTGAAGATAGTGTGCCAGGGGTCAGTATTTTCAGATTTTCCAATTTATATGATTGTGTCTCATGTTCATGTCTTTTACCATTGTTTAATGTCCATTAACACGGTAAGATTCAATACGAAAAACTTCTAAGCAGAGATTGTCGGTATGACTGAGTTCACCATAAAAAATATTAGTTGAAGAAAGAAAGGTAAAACCACAGAATAACTTCCAGGATTTACAGCGACCAGAAGGGTTCATGGTTGCACATAAATGACAGCCATGAAAGCTATGTACCTCGCACACGTGTGCCCTTACTGAATGTCACTGCTTAGAACTAATGTTTCTTTACAAATGTGTGGTGGTACTTTGAAGATGTGAGGCCTCTGTGATGTGGTTTCAGAGACGGAGTAAAGTCAGCCAGCTGCATCCACTGCAGCTATAAGTGACAACAGGCACCAGAGGGCTTGGTCATGCTGTGGCAATTGAGGTGCTTCATGATGTATCCAACAGTATGGGCATGATTAGTTCCTGCTTTCTGTCGTTCAACCCGCCTTCATAAGATCCCGTATCGGAGGCCTGTATCTGTTTGGTAGGGCAGGTCTGGTGGGCAGATTCTCATCCCAGCGTCAGGATTTCTTGTGGTTGTCAGCAGCGTCATTCCTTCATCTGTCATTAGTGCCCCATCCTGCCCCACAGATCCCTGCTCCCATTTTAAGGCTCAAGCCACTAAGTACATCTCTAGAATATTCATCGCTGTAGCGCAGACCACTATAACCATCAAAACACCCTGGAAATCACAAAATGTGAAGTTGAGATCTCCTCTGGCTGCCTAATGCTTCTTTTGCATCCAAACACATACTCAGGGAATTCAATCAGCACGTTAATCGTGTCAGTTCCAGGAACAGAATATCTGTGTGCAGCGTTCTCATCCAGGACCAGTTGCTGTGACCTTTTCCCAGAGGGATTCTCCTGCCAGTAGGCAAAGTGTCTTTGCTGCCAGTCTTCAGACAGTGCAGAGTATACACAGTTAATGAAAAAACATTTTCACTGTCCATACAAAATAGAAATGTGTGGATTTTAGTTTAAAGAAAATATGGAGTTTAACTATTTAGTGTGTCCAACACCTAAGCAAATGAATTATTTTTGCTTCAGTTTAGGTCTATTCATATTTTAATTAATATACAAAATTACCAAAATTATTCATACCTCTGACAGATTTGGATTTAAAGTATTATTTCATTTCAACAACGTTCTTCTGACTGGAAGTAATAGACAATAAATAATTAATTAATAGTTAATAAATTAATAAAAAATTTCAACATGTGTTTTTTTTTTTTATAATATGTAAAGAGATACAGCAAATATGAGACCAAGTTCAAGTTTTTGGCCTATATTTAAAACTAACACTTTACTGTACCGCAGAAACCTCATCCCCCATGGTGAAAATTTGTATTTGGCAGCATCATGTTATGGGCATGGTTTTCTTCACGAGGGACAGGGAAGCTGGTCGATGTTGATGTAAAGATGGGTGGAGCTGAAAACCAGTTAGAGGCTAGAAGAGACTTGAGACTGAGATGAAGATTCACCTTCTAGCTGGACAATAAACCTAAACATACAGCTATAGCTATGATGGAATGGTTTGGATCAAAGCATAGTCAGGTGTTTGAATGGCCTAGTCAAAGTCCAGACTTAAATCTTATTAAGAATCTGTGGAAATACTTAAAAAATTATGTTTACAGACACTCACACCTACTGAGCTTGAGTTATTTTTCAAAAATGAGAAAAGAAAGTCCCTAAATGTACAAAGCTGGTGGAGGACATACCTCAAATGACTTGGCAAAACCAAGAAAAATTGGTTTAGTACTTCAGGCGGCAGTTTAAAGGTCGTGCATTTGAGGCAACAAACTTTTGTAAACAATAATGGGCAAAAACTACTGTTTGTAGATGTGCAAGGTTGATAGAGACATACCTCAAAAGACTTGAAGTTGCAATTGCAGATGAAGGTAGTATTAATTCAGAGAGATTGAATACAAATGCAGGCCACACTTTTCAGATTTTTGGGTGGGGAAACACTTTGATAACAATGTATCATTTTCTCTCCACTTCACAGTTATGGTACCTTGTGTGTGTCACATAAAGCACCCCATAATACATTGAAGTTTGTGGTAGCAACATAACATGTGAAAAGGTTCAGGGGGTATGAATTCATTTAGACATCGTTGATTTCTGCCATATGTGCAGATTTTAATGCTTTGCTTCAACACAGGAAACAACACAGGAAATGCTGTCATCCCCTTCAACAATAATGTTTTTTTTTTCTTCAATTGACATGCAATGGCTGCATGTTTTTTTCTGCAACAAAAGCAAGTCTTTGACAACATAAAGTAAATAACAGTGCACCTGCCTGCATGTAATATAGGAGATCCAGAATACATGATATACATTGTATCATATACAGAGCATTTATGACAAAATTGAGAAAGAACTCTTGTTATCCTTCATAGACTAATGCACCTAGTCTAAATGTCCTGATCTTCATGATTAACTTTCCAATGTTTTAAGTGCTGCACAGTTAAATATAAGAATAGAAGGTAAGGATGGAAAACAATAAAAAAAAGTTAAAAAATGATGGACAGAAAAGACTTCTGGAAATCCCATTCTCCCTGGAAACTATAAATACCTTTGGAACAGTCCAGTCTGTGGACCCTTTTTTTTCTTTCTCAGGATCTGCAGGATTGGCCTGGTGTCTGCTGAGTAGACCTGCCCTCAAAGTTCCACTCCTTGTCTTGCTGGCTCACATGTCAGCTACATTTTACTTCACAGGGGTTTTCATTTGCTGACACAGAGGAAATGAGACGATGGAAAGAGTGAGTGCTGCAGAGCATAGATGAAACAAAGATAACAGTAAGCAAAGCTAAAGGAGGTGAAGCCGTACAAGCTGCACGTTATTGTAATTTTAGTAAATGAGTTTTAATAAGTAATCATGTGTTTGCACTAAATGTACATTGTTAGAGAAGATCCAAATAGTCTCTAAACTGTATTAAAACGCCAGCTTATGTTATCCTCTTATGCCGTTTTAATTTATCAGAAAAATCCTTTTTTAAAGATATGTTTTGTTGCTTTGAAAACATCTTGGGAGTTTCTGCTTAAAAAACAAAATAGATTAATGTGTTTAATTAGAGATCAAAAGTGAAGTATAGACACTGAATTTGTCTTCACCTTTTTGAGGGACTTTGTCTTTCTTTTTCTGCTAATAAAACATATGCTGCAGATCTCCCAACTTATTTTTCCTTCAGATTACCACTCCCTGTCTCGCTTCTGTCATCTTGTACGTTTATTTTCATCTGCAAGAAGCCAAAGAGTGTAGGAAGAGGTAATGAAAATAACAGTTTGTGGCTTCTAGACATTCTGGAGAAATGAACAAAATATGGTTTTAATTAGGAGAGAAAAAATAGCAATAGGGACAGAGGAAATGAAAGCATATAGTGGCCAGTTTGATTTCTATCTCCCAGCCCCTCTCTGTGTCCTATTTCTAGAAGCTTCTGTAGAGTTAGACTTATGCTGGATGCAACCAGTCCTAAATTAAAACACAGCCTAAATGGCCCATGACGACAGAACAGGAAGAAGAAAACCTACTAATTAGTTAAAAAGACTCATTAGCAATGGATGAAAAGACTGAGATCTGGTTTGTGTATGTGTGATGAAAGCTGCAAGGCAGGGGCTATTGATTGTAAAAGGAGGGAATAGACTGTCTTCAACATCAATCAAGCTTTGAGGGGTGCAAATTAAGACAATCTCTTGGAAAATGAGGAACTGGTTAGAAGAAAGGAACAGCTAAAAGATGTTTAATTCCCAAACAGCTACAGTTTCGCAAAGGACATCTTTTCTTTATATTTTGATTCCAAAAAGCCAAGCATTCTTATATGTGTAAGACCTGAATTTGGTTTGGATTTACGTCTAGACTTTAACTTGGCCATTTAATCACATTAATATATCAGGATCTAAACCGTTCTATATCAGCTTTGTTGTATGTTCAGAGTTGCTTTCCTGCTGGAAGGTGAAACTCAACCCTAGTCTTACGTTTTTTGCAGCCTCTAGATGTTTTTCTTCCCAAATTGTCCTATATTAAGCTACATCCATGGCTTTCTTTCAAAAAATATCTTTCGTCTTGCTGCTCTTGCATAAGGGCCAGATTTGTGGAGTGTACAACTAACGGTTGTCCTGTCAACAGTTATCCCACCTGAGCTGTGGTTCTGTGCAGCTTCTCAAGAGTTACATTGGGCCTCTTGGCCATTAACCTCAATAATACTCTCCTTGCCTGGACTGTCAGTTTAGACTGGTGGCCATGTCCTAGGAAGTTTGATGTTGTGCAATACTCCATTTTGAGATAATCAATTAAACAGAAGTGTTTAAAACTCAGTTTGTTATTGGATTTTATTCCAGGGTACCAGATTAAATGGGGGCTGAAAACAAAAACATGCCTCAGTTTTTAGATTTCTATTTGTTAAGAAATCATTTAAAAATAAAAAATGTGTGCTTATAACATGACAGAACCTGGAAAAGTATACAATACTTTACATTTCTGGGATGGCTAAAATGAGAAGGAGTAGTTAGGATAAGGAAGATGACTGACACATTATCCTGACTGTAGGCTGTCAACACAGTGGACAAGATGGGGTTGCAAAAATAATCATTTCTTCTGCACCTTCACACAGTATGAAAGAATCCACAATCCTTTGGAGCTGATCTGCAGAACAGAAAGAAGGACAAGAAGAGAGTCAGTGGAGGAGATAGAGATCGGGTCTCTCCCATATGCGTACACTGACACCTGATATTCGTCCTGGTGGTTGAATCAACATTCTCGGCTAGTGACACAGATGTGCACACCGTCTGTTACAGTTCAGAAGTTAAAAAGCTGAGGGGGAAAACTAATGAAGGAGATGAAGTGATACTCGTTTGTTTATATTGAGAGAGGATATTTAATAGACCCATAAAACTGTAATTGGCCAGACTGCTGACTGGCACTTTACAGAATCTGCATCTCAGCTCGCAAAGTGCAGAACCTTACTGTGATTCTAGTGTCACATGAGGTTGATTTCCATTATCTCATCCAGCAATGCCTTCATCCTGGCTGTAATTCTGCTTGAATCCCTGTCCTCACATGGTTTATCTCTTTTATCATTTAATAGACAGAGAAAATACGTTGCAATGTCACTAAGGCGCACAGCTGTGTTGGTAATATTTATTCTCAAGATGTTATGTGATTTCCTCTACTTCCTCCATCTGTCATTCAAGCAGGTGTAGCTCATTCCCTACACCTCATCCTTTTGCCCTGTTTCTGTTATTCAAATCAAGCTGGATCCTCAGTTTTGCTGCTGAAGAAAGAAAACATTTCATATTTTTATTTTTTCACTCTCTCCATTATTTCCCCTTTTTCTTCCGTTTTCAGTTCTGTCAAAATCTTTATGTTGCATGTGTATATAAAGAAATGCTCTAAGGTCAGTGGGTTTTCAGTTATATCCACATACTACTGCGGCAGAGGGATACAAATTGGCATACACACACTCACAAAGTCCAGATGTTGTGTCCTCTGGCTGCCCTTCAGCCATGGTAGTAGTAGCTGCAGCTGCCTTGTGGTTCCTTAGCCTGAACATTTACTTTTACAAGGAGAGGTGAGCAGAAGCCCAAAGCAAACCCTAATCCTTATCCTTGGCTGCAGCTGCCAAGTCTTGAAGACATCTTAACCCGAGGGCTCAAGGCTGCACGTGTCTCAAGATATGGGTGTGATCTTGTTGGTGTGATTTACAGAACGTTCTGTCAGCTCAGAGATTTGATGCCAGTTTGTTTTCCTTGTATGGGTTATTTTGCTGCAGGAAGCACAGTAACGCCAAAAAGATGAAATGTTTTCTTCAATGAAAGATCTTTTAGTGTTTTTTTGTATATATTACACACAGAAAAAAAAGTTGAATTTGTTTTCTTTTTACACCAAAGAGAGGTAGACAATAAGCAGGATAGAGATTTGTGTTCAAATGTAAGACAATTACATTTTGGCTTATTTTACATTATTTTGTTTTTTTCTAAATGTAGTTTAAAGTCATAACCAACTACTTGAGGTCATTTCTGGTTTCGCTGCTTTTATTGACTTTTGCTTTTATTAAGAAGTTTATTTCAGCATCAGCATTTTCGTTTTGCATCCCAGTTTCACTCCTCAGAATATGACTATAGCCCCTTTTATGCAAAATATAAATTCATATCAGGTAAGAACCCAGACATTTTTTTTCTTTCTTTCTGTAAACATGCAAAGTAAAACAAAATACCAGGTCTTTTGTATTAAGGAATTCAGGAATTTTTTTACCCATAGTGATTTATTTATTTACTTATTTATTTCATTGCGAAAATCAATGAGAGATAACAGAAGCTACATTTGGTATTTTGGAATTTTATTTTACGGTATGGTTTTAATTAAAGCCTTTTTCATTTCATCAAACTGGTAGTTCTTACAGATATTTCAAGTAGAGATGCACTGATCAGAGTTTTGCTTCGTTGATACCAATTTTAGCTGATTATGATGTTATTTGCAGAGCTGTAATTACCAACATTCAAAACATTCTTGAAATAAAAATGTAGGAAGTAAAATTCTCTGAACTACACTTTTAACTAGCCTTAAAATATGATTATAGAGAAGAGAAGTCATATTCTATAAATTAGAATATGCGTAGGAACAAGGCTTTTTTTGTTTAATTTTAAAATTACCTTTTGAAAATAAGAAACTTTTAGCAGGCATTAAACATTCTTTCATTTAGCCCACATTTCTGTATTAAAAGGTTTTCTATTGGTCTGATGTAACATTCTAATTTTAAATTAGTTGTTTTTTTCATTAGGTGTAAGCAGAAAATCATTATTGTTAACAAAAATAAAACCTTGAAAACATCACATCAGTATGTGTGTAAATAATCTATGTGTTTCACTAAGTGAATTGAGTTACTGAAATAAATAAACTCAATCATTTTCTAATTTATTGAATGGATCTGTACATTTAAACTCCCTTTAACATCTTGTATTTGTGGTTAGCACGTTTAAACCTGTCCGAAACACAGCAGCACACCTTTTAACTGATAATGTAAAACATGAACAAAAACTGTGCTTCTGAAATCTATGCGAATTCTTATTTCTTTTACATTTATTTAAAAATAATTATGGCTTAGTCTTATGGTTTTAAATTGACTGGCCTGTCTTTTTCATGTAATCACCCCCCTGAGCTGTGCCAATCAACCAGCCAATTTGACCAGGATGTAAACTAAAATGTAAAGGTTAGGTTTTGTCTGGTTACATTAAAATTTATTATATTGCATTCTGCAATTTTCTGCCTTTTTCATTATGTTTGACCACTTTGGTCAACAATTGTTGAATTTTTTTAGCAGTAGTGGCCTTTATTTTTGTTATTTTTCCAAAGTAGGCAAAGAGGAAGTGTGGTGGAAGACATGCAGCTTTGGTTCTTTTGGGTTGGGACTCGAACCCAGGACAGCTGCATCGAGGACTGAGGCCTCTATATATGGATCACGCACTTTACAGCTACGACACGTGCTGTGCCCCAACAGCTATGACTTTTACATATGTTATATCAGCATAATTTTTTTTTTTTGCCATATCCCGACCTTTAGGACTTAATGTGTTCTTGAGCTCCATTGGATGAAACGTTATATTTTTCAGAAATGTGTGTATTTTTTCCTCATTAGTTGAAAATATCACAGTAATGGGCTGCGTTGCCATGAAATCTTGCACAAAGTTTTAGGTTTGCCTGCAAAGTAATTGCGATGACTTATGCGGTTTGTTTGGAGTTACTTTCTTGCCAGTTGTGTCATTGCCTGGACCTGTATCTTCTGTAAAAGTTGCAGCTGGTTTTAGTGTATACCAGCATGACACTGGGTATGAGGTGAGGCACACTGTGGCCCAATGAACAGTCCAAGCCCATCGTGCATGCATGCATTAACACCCACAGCCAATTTAGAACCATGCGTTAACCAAACAAGCAAGCCTTATGGTGAGGGGAGGAAGCCAGAGCACTTGCACATGTGCAGGGACAATATACAGCTTCCACACTGGAGTTTGGACCAATACCATTGGCTCTGAGGCGTTACTTTTCCTGCACAGTGCCGCTAAAAATGGACTATAAAGGTGGCAAATACTAGATCTGCTCAGCATTAGCCTGAGCACATTAACACCATTGTTTTGTAGTACTGCTTCACAGAGCTCCCAGGCTGATTGTGCACTTGGATTTATCCTCCTAAAGTATGGTGCTTATTAATTAATTAGACTGTCATCATGGTGATCTCACAGGAAATGCTGTCATCCCCTAATATCCTTTGCTTTGCCTCTCAGCTGTGTCAGCATGACTGAATATGGCAAGAAACGATGATAGTGAATTTAATCTGCTTAATTGTGCACATTATTTAAACACAACTAGAATCTCTAGCCAAATGTATGAATCACTCTCCACATGTGTCTCCTAAAAGCAGCTCTGCTGTTACAGACACTAAGCATTTTAAAATAGTCTGATCTCAACTTGTGCCTAGTTTGGTCCGAATGCCAGAGAATCTTCTTGCCCGTGGAAGGAAATCAGCCAGTTGTGTCGGTGATGAACTGCTCAGTGGCAATTCCACTCCAGGTTCAGCATTTCTTCCTCCTCACTGTTTTCTGATGTTTTGCTTTTTTAGGCCTGAGTTTACTCTGGTCTTGTGCTGCTCACCACGTTTATTTTTCAACCGACTCTCCTGCATGGATTTATCAAGACATCCCTGAGCTCTGTGCCTCCATGATACAAACTATTGGACTGCATTGCAACAAATGGTCTTCAGTCATGACTCTGGTGTTTATTCTAAGCAGGACTTATTATCAACTGTGTTAGAGTTTTAGTCATGTTATTTCACAATTGTTTTGGAAAGCCAGCCCAGCAGAATGTTTTGCAAATCCTCTTAGAGGATAAAACTTTTAAAGGAGCGGACCAGGAACAAGGAAACATCTGTTCAACATACGGGCAATGTTAGTCAGAAGTCTGGTATGGACAGAGAAGAATCATCCCTAGGAGAGGTGAAGAAGTTGAAGCGTGCATTTGATGTCGGTGCATGAATTCGTTGTACAGTAATATCGATTTCCTTGATAGCTGAGACCTATAAATTTGGTTTGAACCATCGGTGTGGCCTACGCCCTATGTTCAGCTGGCCGCCGATGATTTATGCTTCACTTTATCCATCTGACAGGTCTGGTCCCTGCACAGGAGTCTTTACATTCAGAGGAATAGTCAAACATCGTAGGAAACAAAGTTGCTCATATATAAAAATATTAGATTTGTGAAAGACATTTCTTCAGGCAACTGGCAATGTATTAAAAAAGCAATAATTTGTTCCAATTCTTAGCTTCTTGATTCAGACAAAACCAGAATATCTGATTCTAAAAACACCAGAGATTTAATTTCTAACTTTCTCTTTTTTTGGATGGCTACCCTCTATCCTTCACTAATTCAGTTTAAAAAAAGACAAAATTCATCCATGAGGACTTAACCTTTAAATCTCACCTCAAACATCTGTGAAATAAAGAAACTGAGGCTGCAAAATCGCAAAGCCTTTCTTATTGTCTCAGATTTTAAAAGAGTAGATGTCATGTAGATGTGTGAGTATAAAGCAAAAGCCAGGATCCATTTCTCTTAGCAGGAGGTCTGGCTTCAAGTCCAAAACTTCAAGTGCGTACTAGGATATCCTTTATGTCTGCTTTATGTCATTTTCACATCAAGATGCAAATAAAAAAAGACAGCTTCCAAATTTTAAGGAAGCCCTGCGTTATTTCTGTAGCTAAATATATGTGTATCTAAAATCATTTTTACACAGACTCCAGACAAATCACAAGTTTCAGGATCATTTTACTTGTACACAAATTATAATATATAATGAAAACAGAAACTCTCCAAGTCACTTGTAATCTCGCCTGAAATAAGTTAAAGCAAGAGCTAATGTCACAATACAATGCAGAGAGGTAGGACATTCAGTGACAAGAAGTCAACAGATTATTATTATTATCCAGACATCCTAGAAACGAGCTTTCACCGTAAAGACAGTTTCATGACCACTTAGTCTGTTTTGAATATATTAAGTAAAGATTAGTTTGCACAAATTAAAACTATACATTCAGATTAAAAAAAGAAAAATTCTGTACTTGTATTTTAAATACAACACATTTTTGTGTGTACCTTGAAAATTTACATCTAGCTCACAAATCCCTTGATACTTGTAACAGTTTCAAAAATGCTCTTTATTAACGAGAGTTTTAATGTACTCAGCCCCTCATCCTAAGAGTCAAAGAGTCTCTTTAGGTCTACATCTACTCAAACAGATAACATACTATTATAGCACCCTGTGGAGAAGGGAGTGAACTTGTCAAATTCCTTTTGCATGGAAATAAATAAATCAAGCAGCAGTTCAACTGGCAAAAGTGAAAACCTCTTTTTCCCACATTTCTTCTACCGTAAAAGCTGCTGGATCTGGAAACAAATGATCATAGTGTCCATAGTTTCTCATTCATTGTCCATATGTATGTAAATGCATTTCACCTGGGGAGCATTTGGGAGCACTGGAGTTCCTATTTAATGCAAAATGGAAGTAACCACATCCTCTACATCTTCCTCTTAGCATTTGCTCCCCAAACCACCAGCTTGGGAGTGAGAGGATAACAGACAGAAGGAGGAAGATTTGGGGTTTGAGTTATTATTAACAGGAAGTGCATGTTGGTTCCTCCCCACACAGATGTGCAGAACTCCTGTCAAACAGGGTTCAATCTCTGTGTTCATGTCAGCTTCAGCTGCAGATCCAACAAGTAGCCAGCAGGTCCATGTTACCCTCTAACCCACTTTACAGTGCCTTGCAGAAGTATCCCTGTATGGGGGAAATTTACTGCCAAAAATCAAGACCACATATTTTCAATTTGAGAGCAAGATTTCATTCTGCTTGCACTCAAAACTAGTAATGCTTGCACTCAAAACTTCTGCTTTCTTTCAAATATACTCTGTTCTCTCAAATCTTTGTTTCTGCACTCTGATCTAATGATTCTTGCATAGATAATTTCTCCTCCTGCTTCCTTCATCCTCCATGCGCACAGACTTGCTCTCTGCACAGATCAAAACTGCACCCTCAAGTTTCTTCCCTGCTCGCAAATTCTGTTTGCTCTCTCTCAGATTAAAGTCGCATCATCCTCCTAGCAACCATATCAGCCAATAGAATGACAGTGTGCAACTGCTAGGTCACAGGCTTAGTCGGGGTGTTTGAGTACAAACAGAATGAAATGTTGCTCTCGAATTGAAAATATGTGCTCTTGATTTTTGGCAGTAAATTTCCTCCATATCTCTGCCCTTTGAACTTTTACCCATTTTGTATTGTTATAACCACAATATGCAATATGCATTTTTTTTAGATTGTATGTGAACAAGCAACACAAAGTACTGCATCACCTTGAATGGAAAGAAACAAAGACACAAGGTCTTCAAAATGTTCTACAAATAAAACTGTGAAAAGGATTGTGTCCATTTGTTTTCTCTGATTAATGCTCTCCTTGGCTGGCCTGTAGGGGTGGATCCATACACTGTATTCATCTGGTTCACGTGTGTGCCAAATGAATACAATGCTGTTTTAAACCTGTCCATATGCAGGACGTTTATGTGTGGAACTAAAGTGCAGAACTCTACGCTCTGATGTGCAACTTTAAAAAGCGGCACCAAAACCGAAACAAAGTATGAGGACTCCCAACTAATTCCATAGTCTGCTATTTGAAAACAGTGATATATTTATTCAGCTACAATTATAATGGAGAAACAGAGGTAGCCTGAACCAAAGCATTTTTCAACAAGGTAGGCAGCTTGCTTTTCACTGGACTTCATTACTCGCCTTAAACAATGTAAAGATTAATGTAAACATCATGGTGGCACAGAGAAAAACCCGTGAAAACTCAGCTGTCTGTAGCAGTCAACCATCCCTAAATACTATGCAGCGTTTGCAGCAGCAGACATGCTATCATATGCCGATACTGTGTCGAGGTGAGTCCGTCTATCAGGAGGTGTTTTCCCACTAGGGCCGCTTGTCCTGTGCAGTCAATTACAACGTAGACACCTGATTGGTTAAAATGACTCCAATTTAATTTAAATATTTTTATTATTAAATGCCAGTACAGTCATTTCCAAAAATGACTGAACAACAACACAGACTTTTTCAGAGTGTCTTTTTTTTGTATAATAATCTTATCAATGAACAAATTAATCAAATCAAATTATGGTCAGAAAATGTTTATAATTCTTTATCAGTGAATAAAATTGTTTGTTTCGCTTGATTGAAAGGTAGTGAAACTGAACCATGACTTTAAAAATGTGTGACGCACCGAACCGTGATTGACAACCTTACACCCTTACTAGCCTGTTAGTTTAGATGGAGAGCCATGATTCGGATGATTAATTGAACAGCACTCTCTGAGATGTTCATTGTGCACTACTTTATGTTGTTGTTTAAAATCCTAAGCAAACTTATTGAAGTATCTGGTTTTAACCATGACAAAATGTTCAGTCAGTATAATTACCTCTGCAAGGCACTGCATATTCAGGAGTGCAACATGGCATCTTAAATTCCCCCTCTTTGTTTTTACAGTTTTGTTGTCTGTGGTCAATTAACGGTTACTTGAGAAAAACCTGTCACAGTGTGAGGACAGGTTGGGACTCACAGACAGAAGGCATTGTTTGCTTGCCATGGGAGAGGATTTCGAGATTGTTTGCGGTATTGTGGCTTTAAAAAGACAACAATAATTTTGACAGATAGGGTGGGATTAGAGGCTAACAGCTCCTGCTCTGTGGAAAATGTATCACTACCTCGTGGGAAAGCCAAGATTAACTGTGCATCTAACGCACAATTACCAGAAGATGTAATGAGTGGGAGCTTATAAGGTCTATATAGTGAGACTGCAAAGTGTAAAAAGCAATAGCTTTTGAGGGATAACTCAAACAAGATGCTGGACAAGATGCATGAAAGCCTATTTCTTTATTCTCTTCTGTTGTGCACACTTACACTACACGTGTGCATACTGCAGGTTCAGAAGCAATATTGAGCACAATACCTGCTAAATCCCTCACAACTGCCTGACCTCTTCAACTTGAGTGGGCTGTCTTTACAAACATTCCTCTGATTTCACCACTCCTAGATGTTTCTGCTCATTACCTCTGACAACGTGCATCATCTGTCACCGAAGACCACCCAATAAACGCAACCCTCTCGACTGTTTTGACACGTAATCACCATAGAAACGGAGCGAAAGAAGTTGCAGCAACACAAGCACGTGCTATTTGGTAATCTTAGTCACCTTTTCTTATACATCAATGACAACGAGTTCCTCTTTTACTGGACAAGTCCTATTCTGTCTCACCCCAGGGATGTGAGACCACTGGGAAATTTGGCTATACTCCTTCTAGTATCTCTGCAAAATATTTCCTTATCACTCTCCTCCTCAGTCAAACTAGACCTAAAGATTGTGTTGAGGTTGTTTTTGAACTGATATTTTCAATATTGAAGGGTTGAGTAAAATGTGTTCAAAATACCTGTTTGCATTATTTGTCCCTCAGAGCGCCAAGAGCCTCCAGAGCAACAAGGATTCCCGGGTCCTGTGGGCCAAAGACGACCTTTTACTGACCACCTGCTTTGATATGGTGAGACCTTTTAATCACAGCCTTCATTAATCACACCACAACAGAGAATGGCCCAACTGATCATCTTTATCGAAACTATCTATATTTCTCTTTAAAGGGTTAAAGGAAAAATATATTTATTATTATTAGTGCAAGGCTAAAAAATGCTAATACATTTCAAATTTGACAAACTTTTTAACTTAATTAAAATAAAACAATTCTGTTTCTTAAGACTCAGAATATTAAGTAAGACCAATAGAGAGGTTGTTTTAATACAGAAACGGTATGTCATGGTCATGTTATGACCTTCACAATCATGGGGAAGACTGCTGACTGTTCACAGGGTCCTGTATCCACGCATAATAGAATGTTTAGTGGAAGAGAAAATGGCTTAGTTTTTCCTGCGTTCTCCTCTTTGTGCATTTTAGTTTAGAATCTTAATTAATGTTAATCTTTTTCCCTTTGGTTTATATGATTTTGTGTTTTGGTTCAGAATCCTTCTCCCCCTGCTTTGATTCTCCCTCAGCTGTTCTGCTTTGCCCAGATTGTGCTCACCCGCTTCCATGTCACTAATCAAACCTCTTTAGTATTTAAGTTCTGTGTTTTTTATTGTCTTTTGCTGGATTCTCCAGTTGTGCTCATCCCTGTTCCTTGTCCTGTTCTCATTATGCAAATCTTTCTTCTTTTTCTTTCTAAAATCCTCCTCATCTCCATGCTTCTCCCAATATCCTGCTTGCATTTGGGTCCAACTGAACCATTAATCATGACATGCACAAGAAACCGACAACTGCAGCTGCCTCACCTGGACTTAGCAGAAAAAGGACTAGAGTGTTGCTCAGTGGTCAGGTTTGCGTTTAATTTGGAAATCAAAATCCTAGTCTTGAGAAAGAATAGAGAGGCACAGAGTCCACGTTGCTTATTTAACAGCCCGTGATGATTTGGGGAGCCATGTCATCTCTTGATGTTTGTCCACTGTGTTTTATTAAGTCCAACATTGAAACAGTAATTCATGCAAAAGGAGCCCTAAAAAAAAACATGGCTTTCTAATTTAGTTTAGTTTAGTTCCACACAGAAACGTTCTGCATATGGACAGGTTTAAAACAACATTATAGTCGTTTGCTCATTCTTCTTTTCAAAATAACTCAAGCTGGAGAGCATCTTTGAACCGCAATATTTTACTCTTGACACAACTGGATTTAGGTTGGGACTTTGACTGGACCACTCCAGCAAATGAATATGGTTTGAACTAAACCATTCGCTGTACCTCTGGCTGTATTTTTAAGATTGTTGTCCTGCAGGAAAGGAAAACCTGTCTCTCGTCTTAAGTCTTCTGCAGTCTTTAACACATTTTCTTCCAGGATTACCCTGTATTTAGCATAAGCTTGAGTTCCTATCAGTTCTGACCAGCTTCTCACCCTCAGCATGATGCTGCCACCACATTGTGTCACTGTGTGGATGGTGTGTTCAGGGTGATGAGAAATGTTGGTTTTCCTACTTAATTTAATGTAGGCCAGACAGTTAAAGTTGGGTCTCATCTGACTACAGCACATCGTTCCACATATTTATTGTCTACATAAATAGCTTGTGGCAAGCTTTAAAAGGAACTTCTTATGCCTTCCCTTAACGATGGCTTTCTTCTTAAAGGTCAGCTTTATGGAATGCGCAGCTAGTAGAGATCTTGTTGACAGATTCTTCCATTTGAGTTGTGGATCATCACAGCTCCTCCAGAGATACCATGAGCCTTGTGACTCCTGCCCTGCTTAATGATCTGCTAATCTGGCCTGTCAGTGTAGGTGGAGAGCCATCTATTGGTAGGTTTGCGGTTGTCCAATACTCTTTCCATTTTCAGATGATGGAAAGAGTATAAAAGAGTCCTCTTTGAGAGTTTCAAAGCTGGGGACACAGGGGTGAGCTCTGTTTAATAATCAGATGACAACTGAAGGTAGTTCGTTTACACAAGTATTTAATTAGGGCTGTTAGACTTCTATTCCTAAAGAAGGTTTAAATCCATACAGAATAATTATGTGACAAGACTTACAAAACTGATGTTCAGACACAGTCCATTAAATCTGCCTGACCTTGAGCTGTTTTACAAAGAAGAATCTGCAAAACAAAATATGCAAATCTGGTAGAGATGAACTGCAAAAATCTCTCAGTGAAATGTTGTAAAACGTTTTGGCTCAGGGGTGCTTAATACAAATGCATGCCACACTTGCTCTGTTCACTTTTAACTGTAAACACGTAGCTTTCATCAAATTCAAAACGACTGTATGTCTTAAAAAAAATTAAGTTTCATCTTCTTACTCCTGACTCCCCATTATATTTCATTATTGACTAAATATGTAGCTTTATAGATTCTTTTGTTATAAGTATCTGCCTCCCTGTGATCCCCTGCATGTTTGTTTTGGTTGGATGTGCAGATGCGAGCTCGTGAAGTCAGACTTTGGGACAGCAGGAAACTCAGCTCTTCAGTCAGCTCGCTGTCACTTGGCACCTCCAGTGGGTAAGTTCACCATCTCTTTATAAGCATTATCCTCTATAGCAGACCTGTACGCTGACCTTGTTGCACTTTAATGCTCATTTGTCAGCTGGAGATCATGTGTTGCTGCACAAAGCGTGTCTCTGTGATCCAAACAGACAGAATGTGTGTGTGGAATGTGTCTACTTGAGTAGCATGCACGTGTATAAAGTGCTACATGGTGGGCCTTCACCCTTATATGTATGATTGGACAGGAGTGTGGACCTCCCAGAGTTATGACACTGACTTTCTACATTCCTGCCATTTCCTGGGTCTGGTCGCACACACACTGACTCCCGTCATGTCTCAGCAGAGGGGAGGGTGTGTGTGTATGTGTATACAGCAGAGGGTCAGGAAACAGCAGCAGACTCATAGACACTTCTCTCCACAGCTCAGCCTTTGTCATTTTCCCAGTCGCTAGGTTTATTTTTCCTCACACGGCTGCCGAGGACCAGAGGGTAGCAGGAGCGTGGCTGGTTTCCAGAGAACGAAGGGGAGGTTGGGGGGGTTCAAGATTCCTTTGTCAGTTCCAGTTCAAGCATTTTAGTGCCATTACAAACAGGGTAGTGGGCCAAGTTTCTCTCAACTGGAGCTGACCCGATTTTATAATGTCACTCAGCGTGCTGTGGAGGATTAAAATGATTTGTCACACCTATTGTTGCTGAAAAAGAGGCAGTGATGAAGCAGCACAAAGCAAATTTGTTGGCATCTTTAGTAAAGATAGCAGTCACATAATCTCAAACTTATTTTGACCAATTTTCTTTGTGCAATCTCTTGAGGATCTGGAGTTCTTGGTCCTTTCTTTTGCTGTCTTCTCTTCAGCTCAGCTCACAGGTATCTGTTGGATTTGGGTCCAAGGACTGAGATAGCCATGGAAGGCTGATTTTGTGCCCGTTGAGCCATTTATGTGTTGATTAGGCCATAGGGTTTCGATTAATATACTGCTAAATGATCCATTAATGACCAACTTTCAGTTCACTGGTAGACCCCATCAGATTTTTATTGAAGTTGTCCGAAGAAGTCATTATGCCATGCACTCTAAAATCTGTTTCCACTGCTGGAACAGTAATTTTTTATTTATTAGGAATTTTTGCATCAAGTACTTTGGAGAGAGTACAAGTTGGTTCAATTTTTAAACATTTATTTAATATTGGTTTAATTCAGTTTACAACTTGTAATGGATTTTAAATCATTAATTTCTTTTTGCACCTGGCTGCTGTAACAAACAGAGTACATTCTTCAATCCTTTAATTTTAGGAGCTTAAACGATTTGTCTTCGGAAGCAAAAATGAAATAAACAACCTGCGTGTACGTTTCCTTGAGACACATCAACTTGGTTATATTCTCACCTCATATCAGTGATAGGAGGCAGGCTTCGGTGGAAGCGAGAGTCCTTTAAAATCTGTTACAAGTACACCTTTCCGTGGAGTTTGGATTGAAAATATTTCTTATATTGTTTAGTTGTTGTGACAAAATGTTATAGAATAGTTTTATTGATGAAAATCATAGCTTTTAGGCCTGCGATGTTAGCCTCTCTCCCACGCTCACCCACTAATAGCTGCAGTTGCGACTCATCTACAGGCCCTCTTCACTGTAAAATCACTCCCAGCAAAATGTCTGTAAGTTAAAGTTTCACAGAAAACGGCTCATCGTCAAAACATGCTTTAACTATTTTTCCAGCCCCACAGCATCTCACATTCTGCACTGTACTTAGCAGTGGGTATAAGGTGCCCTTCCACCTAATCATCCTTTGTTTTACACCAAACCCACCAAAAGTGTTTTCTGCTTAAATAGCTCAATTTCAGTTACTTTAGACCAAAACAAAGGCTTCCAGTTAAAGTCCTAGTAGAGTTCAGTGTACTTTAACATGTTTACGTCTGTGATGGTGGGACAGAGAGGCTTTTTCCTAGAATTATTTCAAGCAACAGGTTGATACGTAGATAGCATCTAATGGATGTTATGGAGACATTTTGTGCCCACAGCATTAATCAACACAAATTTAAGGTTCAATTTTTCTAATTTATTCAGCGTACGATATTTCTGCAGTGAGATATGAACTTTTTTAAAGACGTTTTGTTTTTTATGATAGGTGCCACCAAGTTTGATATAGCCGCAACACTGCAGGTTTGTGGACTGCTTCCACGTGATTGCCAAGAAACTTGTAGTATCTAAATATGTTTAAACCGTTGTATTAGCCTGATATTACAAAAAGCAGCTGAATTTTTGGGGGAATTAGATTTTTTTCATTCCCATTTTAATACGTGTCTGATCATTGACACAGCAAGCCCTCGCCACTCATCTTCGTTTCTCCACTTCCTCTTTGATTTGTCTGAGGCGAACCGTTGCCCTTCGGCGTACCTCTCCGCAATCATCACATTTCTTAGGAGCTGTCATGCTCTTCATGGACAGAGAGGATATTTTATGCCACGCATCACGCTGTTGCTGCTTATTGCCAAAATATTCCTGATGAAATTCATACCATATGTCTAGAAAAATCCTTCTGGTTTGTCCCCTAAACCCACAGAAAAGCGTGTTAATTAGTTAATTTTGCTGGTGCGTTTGTCTGTGGCTTCTCTGCTGAGAGACAGAGGAATGTTGAAGCTTACCAAGAAATACTGTGAAGCTGCTCTGTTGTTTGAGGGAAAATAGTAAGAGTTTAAGAGAATATTATGCAAATTTCTGGGGACAAATTGTTTCCACCTGTTTTTTATGCTTTTCTGTAATCCCTTATACGCTTTTTTCAATTAGTGTTAATCCAATTTTAATGCCTCCTAAAATAATATAATTTCCTGTATATTGATACTCATTTATGTAAAACTTAAAGTTTTCCCCTAGATGTAGCTGGGAGGGTAGGCGTGTGTGTGTGTTCTCCCATCTGCTCGACATCGGTTGTCCTGTTTTAAATCACTTTAATCATGAACTGGGATGGGGCATCGCATAGCTATCATTCACAAAGCCGCATCACCAGATGGCTGCACACCAGCACTGATATAAGAGGCAAGCAATCAAATAACACATCAGATGTTGCCCTGCAATGAAATATGCTGTTAAGAGTGGATTTGTTTTATTATCTGCACATGGTTCCCCTGTCTCTTTCTGTGTTTTGTTTTATGACCCATATTGTTTTATGTCAAAACCTACAGGTTTTCACCCAACCAGCTGTTGCAGGCAGAGAAAGTAGTAGGAGCTAGTATTTTTAATGAGTGGTTCTTAAGAAGATTCAGTGTGTTTATAATTTGGACTTAGTCTGCTCTTTCACTCATTTGTTGGGCAGATATTGTACCTGACTTGAGTGGCCTAATGTGGGATGTACCATTTGTTGTGGTCGGTGAGTAGGCGAAATACCATTAGCAATACAAGTGGATGATTCTGTTCAATTCAGTTTGTTAATAAATTAACAACAAATATCATCTCATGACACTTTACAAAACAAGCAGATCAAATTCATACACAGAAATTACTCAAATGTATACACAGAAGTTACAGTAACGCAGTCAAATTCAGTTGATGAAACAAACTGGTGATAAAAAATATTTACCTACGTAAGCCCAGACGAAGTCCTCGAGCCACAAATTTGCAGCAATCCATCCTCCTGAGCATGCAAGTGGCGACAGTGGAAAGGACAGACTCCCTTTTAACAGAAGCACTACTCCAGGAGTACCTTCTTTGTAAAAGAAAAAATAAAGACGCTTGGCACGTGTGGCTTAATCTATGAGAGAAACACAGAAAAACGGATGACTGCTGAGCCAGTGGATGACAGGTAGTTAAAGGAGATGCAAACCATCAGAAGTTTAAAGAAACAAATTGTTCTTGCAGGTTTCACTGTTTTGTAGGCATAGCAGCCATGTTGACTTTAAACGTGGTAGATCCTGGATCTCCGACATTCCATGTCAGAATTACCATTTCAAAACATTTACCACTTCATTAAGTTAAACACCTCCAGGGCCGGGCTTATCATCCTGAATCTGAAAACAAGTGGCAACGGGTTTGATAAGGTCATTGGTCAAAATCTTTGAGTGGCTTAAACTGAATCATCAAGGGCTCAGGAAAACCTGACTGGAAGATTTTTTATAGGGTCACAATAAATGATGGTGTTTTCTTGTAAACAGCCTTGGTTGTTCTCATGATCTAAAATCAAATCTTCCAATTCCAAGATCCTGCAGAAAAGATATTTAGCACTTTTTGGTCATCAATGTAATTTTGTTGCTGCTTTATAACATGTTCAGGCCTCCTACAAGTAAAATACCCAAGTCAATTAGAAGCTGTTACAGACCTCTGCTCCTGGTGATTTTAACCATCTATCTGCCTTTTAATACACGCACTAACAGGACACGGAGCAATCTTGCAGCTGCTGTGTGGTTCACAGGCTTGTAATGAGTCATAATAGTCATAATGATACCAATCTCAATAGGTCTGAGAGCCTGAAAAGACCTATATTTCCCCCATCATTGCATAAACTGTCCTAAAACCCCCTTTTTGGATTCTTAATTTCTTTCTTTTTCCCAGCTTGTTAGACGTAAGTTACCCGGGATAATTATTTTTAGTTCAGCAGTTGGTATACCAAGCGCCTCTGGAAGCGACAGAATGCACTTTTCAAAACGAACCCTTGACTACATTTTTCTCTGCCCTTAAACTATCCAGTGCCAATTATGCTGAAGCTGCAGCGGAAGAATGAAGTCAAAACACTCTTATTGGGACATTTCCTCCCCTGTCATTTCAGGCCTGAGGTGCATATAAAGATGGATGCTTTTTTCTAGTCTGTTTTTGATTAAATGACTTGTGGTAAACATGTTGTGTAAGTGGAGCAGCGAGCCGGGTTGTATCAGGTTAGCTATGATGGCCACAAAGTTTAGTTAGACTGTTTCTTTTGGACTGTCACAACACAAAGAGGCCTGGTATCACGAGCCAGTAAACGGGGTTGTGGGTGGAATATAATTTGGAGGGATAATAATGGAGGGGAAATGTTTACTTTTGGGGTTTAAATAGAGACAGAAAAAGTGAAGGATAGATGGTGATGATTCTGAAAAGGGTATTTTGGAGCGCGCAAAGGTTACTATTACCACAAGCTCATTTTCCTTACAACTTGCAGATCTGGTCATTTGAGAATAGCTGGAGCTGGGTCTCTGTGTACAAGTGTTCCCCTCATGCTCTTTCCTCCATAAACCAGAATTATAATAATGAGTTTAATTTGCCCTCTAAGCCAGCTGCAATCAGTGAACTTTACAACTGGGCATGATTGCAACCAGCTTGCTGTTTAAATTCTTTAAATGTCATGATAGTTATGCATGATCTGTTACTTTAGCACCTACAAAAGCTTTCACAGTTTGCATGTCTATACACAGTGACGTGCAAAAATATCAATGCACCTTGTATTATTTTTTATTTTTTTACCTTTCACATTACGACCACAAATATAAATGTATTTAACTGTGATTTTATGGGAAACACCAACACAGAGTAGTGCGTAACTGTGAAATGGATGAAAACAAAATAACTCAAGCTTGAGCAGACTGGATGGATGACATCTGTGAACAACATTTTTCAAGATGTGCCACTGATTTTCCATTGGACTTATGTTTGGACTTTGACTAGGCCATTCAATACATGAGCATGCTTTTATGTAAACTGTTTTATTGTAAATGTGGCTGCCATTGTGAACCTCCACCCCAGTCTTAAGTTTTCTGCAGCCTCTAACAATTGCCCTGTGTTAGGCTTAACCCTTAACAACTTGCGTCTCTGCTGACGAAGAGCATCCCCAGAGCATCATACTGCCACCACTATGGTTCATATTGTGAACAATGTGTTAAGGATGTTGTGCAGTGTTTATTTTCTGCCACATGTAAGCTAAAAAGTGGTCTAATCTCACCGGAACGCCTTTTTCCACATGTTTGCTGTGTCTCAAGTAGGTGTTTTGCAAACTAGACTTTCTATGGCTTTCTTCTTGGCAACCAGATTTGTTGAGTGCACAACAAACATTTGTACTGTCAAGAGGTTCTCCTTTCTGAGCTGTTGGTCTCTGCAACTCCTCCACAGTTACCGTCTGCCTCATGGCTGTTTCTCTGATTAGCGCTCTCTTTGCCTGGCCTGTCGGTTAAGGGCAGGTTAGGACTTGTGCCATTCTCATCACATTGTTATGAGCGTGTCGCAGTGTTTTGTAAGATGTCAAAGCTTGGGATATTGTTTCATATCCTAAACCTGCTTTGAACTTCTCCGAAACTTTCTTCCTGACCTGTCTGCTGTCTTCCTTGGTTTTCAAGTTGCTGATTATTCATTCGTAGTGCACACATTTATGCACAGTATTGTTTTAATCTGTCACATAAAGTCCCAATAACATGCCTTTAGGTCTGTATTTGCAATGTGACAAAATGTGAAAAGATGTAGCTCGGTAATGAGGTCAGATTGTGAGAAGTCAGCCTGACAAAATGGTAACCTGTCTGGCTTTGACCCCTTTAACTGTCCTCAGTCACTACCAATGTTCTTCTCTTCACTTCTCGCATATACATGTAAGGGCAGCTACATGTCTATCCTCTTACAGCCCATCACGAGGAACCTTCACTTCACGTCTTTTTCTTGGCGAGAGGCTGATTAAAACAGATCGTGGTAACCCAGACCTAGAGATCCCAGGCTGATGATTGGAGAAGACAGAAGACTGTCCCCAGGGAGCCAGCCACACCGTTTTCCCAACCCAATCACAGGTTACACAAAGAAGTTGCCCTTTAAGGCAAACGTCGTTGATAGACTGAGCTGTTGGACGATGGAGAGAGGCTTTTGTGGTGAAGAGATAGATGGCAATACCTCAGGTGTGATGTTTAAACTCACACACCCCTCTGGGTCTGTGTGTGTATTTTTGTATGTGGGTCAGGCCGGGATTTAAAACCAAGTAAGTGGATGTAATTGAGCCAAGCTCCCTTTAATCAGATGGATTGAGTAAAAGGGACCCAAACTTTTACAGAACAGTCCCGTCCTTTCTTCCACCCTGGCCCAATTCCTTTAAAATCAGTCCCAGATGAAGGCTTTCCTGTGGGGATTAGGTGCAGCTGTAGAACCACTAACCATATGAGACCTAAAAAGAAAAAGAAAAGAAGAAGTGATAGTTGACCTTGATTTTTCTGAATTTATTTTCTAAGAAAAACACAGAGCTTTGTTGTTTGGTTGCAGCCCAGAAATGCATCTCTATGGTGTCAGAAAAGGCAGAACTTCAGTCCCCAGGTAATCCTCAAGGGCCAAGTCAATAGTTTAGCTGCAGCTGCCCCCTCTCTCTCTCTCTCTCTCAGCGACGACCACTTGGGGGATGGTATAGAGTAAAGATGTGACCGCACACGCTCTGTCAAAGAACCTGAACCCAATGGCTTGACAGCTGAAACACGGTGTCTGGAATCTGTTAGTCATTTGGGGTTTCACTTTGTGATCCAGCGGAGAGAGGGAGTTTGACTAGGAAAAGAGGATGAAAAGGAGTGGGAGGCAGCTTTAAAATCCCCTCATATATTTCTGTGATAGCAATATTATCTCTTTGAGCTTTTGTTCACCTTTTAGGGACGAACATGTGTTGATCTTAACTTATTTTGTGCTGAAAGATGAATTCCCGATCGTCCTTCATGCTGGGTGTTTGAAGTAGTAGAGTAATTAATCTGTTATTCCTGATCTTCCTAATATGTCAAAATACATCTTCACTAAATCCTATTGTTATCCTTACCTTACAATCTATTATACCTTCTGTCTTTTACTATTAGTCTCCCCTGTTGTTACAACCACAAACCTTCAAAGTGTCTTATGGGGTTTTGAGCGAAGTGAAAGGAAGGGTTGATCTTTAGGTTGCTGTAGGTTCACTCTAAACACCAATCTCAAGTAATTTGCAGCTTCTAAACGATTTTCTTTCAGCCCTGCTTTGTATTTGGTCCAAACGTTCTTACCATCCACTGGCAGCTTCCCTTTCCCCATTGAAGGAAAGCATCCACACAGCATTATGCTGCCACTATCGTGTTTCACAAAAGAGGTAGTGTTTTGCATGTTGTGCAAAAAATGCTACGTTTTTGCCTGATCTAGCCAGAGCATCTTCTGCATGTTTGCTGTGTCTGCTACACGAGTAAACAGCAAAAAGGACTTGCAAGGGCTTTCTTTACACGACGTGTGTCTTCTTACAACTCTTCCCTAAAAGCCACATTTGAAGAGTGTCTGACTTATAGTTGTCCTACATTCTCCCACCTGAGCTAAGGACCTCTGCAGCCAGGGCTTTTTGGCCTGGAGAAGCTGCAGAGATCTCTGATTAAGTCCTAATGAAGACCTCCCTGTCCGCTCTACAGTAATACTGAATTCAAATAGTGGCGGCAAACACAGAGAAGATAATGGGTCTTCTGTGTCGTATCATGACTGGTCGTATCATGAGCAGAAGAAGAAAAACAGCAGTTTTTTTTAATACAGTGTGAGGAGATTTGCTGTTTGTCCACATTTGGATCACTTAGTATCAGTATCCACAACGGGTTTTTCCTGTTTAAATCACTTCCTTCTTTTCAGTTCTTTTCTACTTCTCTTCTAAATAGGCAGTTTATACACAACTTTAGTATCGCCTCCTATGGGGCTGATAACTGTATGTATCTGAAGGAAATGAAGATCAATTAAGCAAAATATATTAGGAATACGACGCTAATGACGGTGATGCCATTTATGTTGTTCGTTCATTATTGTTTTCTAAGGAACCTCTGATGCTTTTACAGGACAGCCGTGACTATATTGAGAATAAATGACTATTTGCTAATTAAGTGACATTTAAAGCCAGTTGTTTATGCTGGACTTCATTTAGCAGTATTAGAATAAAGGGGGGCTGAATACAACTGCATGGCACACTTTTTGAATTTTTATTTATAAATAAAAAATTAAATCCATGTGTCGTTTACCTAGTTAAGCATTTCCTATTACTGTATCACATAAAAATACATTGTACTCTGTGGCATTAATGTGCAAAATGGGAAAAGTTCAAAGGGTATTAATGCTTTTGCAAGGCAATGTAGGGTTCTTTGGAGGTGCTTGTGTCTGGATTTCTAATTTCGGTGTTTTTTTAAAGGCAAACTTAATGGAACTCTGCAGACCTGGTAAAAGCACATGGAAGCATGTGGAGTGTTTGGCAGGGGATCTTTAATATAATTCACAGAGGGTTTTGATTTCATCCCGCAGGTATGCGCTCAGCACTCCAGGGATCAGAAGGACCCTTTTGTGTGAACTCGCCACAGACGGAAAAATATAAAGTCACTCACCCCCACCTTTAGCTGCACCCTCTCTTTTCCTTCTCTCCTTCCATCCACCATTGCTTTTCTTTATTGTCTTTTGTTGCTTGGGTTGTAATTTTATGCACAGAACGCAGAGGATTAATGGTGAAAGTTGTTTTTCTTTGAATTACAATGCAGTCAAGAATGCCAAAAATTAATAGCTTTTTTTGGAAAACTCACTCAAATCTGTCTCAGTGTCAGAATTTGAGACGGTGTCGAACTTCACCTTCCATCATTAACACAAACGGCAACGGAGTTACACTTGCAGCTGTGGATATAGTTTTTCTCCAACATCTGGAAGAAATGTCTTTTTTTTCTTGCTCTCATTATCATAAATGTGCACACAGTACTATTTAGGATCTTTGCCCGAGCAAAAGCCTTAACTTTACTTTGGCACACCTCGAATCATTTTCAGCACTTCTCTGACTGTGCAGTGGAGTAAGATATCCAGAAGCTAAGTGTGTGATGGCAGAGATGATGGAAGATCCAGGGCTAAAGTGGAAACAGCGCAAGCTGTTGACTTACAGCATAAATGCAAAGAAACATGTCGTTTTTTATTTGTTAATGCAGATGCCTGTATGGAAACCTGTAGGTTGTCAAAATTTTCAACTTTCATGACTTTGTCTCCATATCTGTTTATATTTTCATGTTATGTCTTCTTTTATACTCTTTCCCTTTAAAACTGCAATGCAAAAGTGTAATAACAGTCATGATTGTCCTTTTCATGGGATTCAGGAACCGTAGCTCTGCACAGCTCCCGAATTTGAGTGATGGAGAGAAGTGTGTTTCTCATTAACAGGCGGTTTCCTCTGCCCTACACCCTGCCTACACGCCCATCCTGCAGCCTGGCCTCGGCCGCTGCCTCTGGGATTGCTGCAGATTGGTGGCCTGTCACAGCACACCTAACCCAACAAAGAATAATGAAAGTAAAGTAAAGGAGAGACAGAGGGACTGGAAATATGGATGGACAAAGAGCTGCTTTTGTAATTCATATGAATGAAAATAATGAAAATGTCATCCAAACAATGCTCAGTTCATCAGAAAATGTTTTACTGATGTTTAAAGAAGCAACATTTTTATGTCATATTGTTTTACCTCCAATGTTAGTTGGCAGGCAGGATGTTAAAGTGACAGTAAAGTCTTGTTTGCACTCTAAAAAAACTGAAACACCCCAACTCTACTTTTAAAAAATTGGATACATCAATTTGCTTACATGTTTTTCAGTAAATCCTCTGTGTGGAGGTGTGGGTTTACCGCAAAGAAAGGCCAGCAGGGTTTTGCATCTCTGCAGAATTTCTTGATCCAAACTGAGACTGAGGCCTGTTGTTACCCTGAAAACTTAACTGTGTAAACCTTTTTAAACAGCTCTTTTTCTGGTTTAGTAATCTTGAAAGAGGAAAATTGATCATCCAGTATGATTTTTTTTGTGTCCTGATGGCATTATCACCTTTGCTAAACGTCCAGCTTTAACTCAGTTTACTATAAGAATCAAAAAATGAAAAATTTAAAACTATTGTCGATGTTAAAATCTTACAAATTATGACAATAAAATTACTCAGTTATGGTGAGAATTTGAAAAAAGAGGACAATGGCTTTTTCACTGAGCCCTGTTAGAACCCCCTAGATAGAACCTGCAATGAAGAGAATTAATAATGAGAATGTAGATATGATGTTGATGGGATGAAGAGGAGGAAGTGGGGATGAGGGTGATGGGATGAAGGGGAAGAAGTAGGGATGAGAGTGAAAGGATGAAGGGGAGGAAGTAGGGATGAGGGTAATGGGATGAAGGAGAGAAAGTAGGGATGAGGGTGATGGGATGAAGGGGAGGAAGTAGGGATGAGGGTAATGGGATGAAGGAGAGAAAGTAGGGATGAGGGTGAAGGGATGAAGGGGAGGAAGTAGGGATGAGGGTAATGGGATGAAAGGAAGGTAGAGGGGTTAGGTGAGAAGGGGTTGAAGGCAAGTGAGGGTGGGTTTGAAAGAACGTGACAGACTGTGAGGTATGGGTGAGCTGGGTATAAGTAGACTGCAGGTTAATTAGAGGTGTGGTTCGGGCGTGGCACTGCTCCTGAACATAGATTAGAAACAGCACTGAGGGAGTTTATGCTGATACAGAGATGAATTCCTCAGCTCGTCGGAACCCCAAACCCCAAAGCTTCAGTCATTCTTCATTCTCATGGCATTATCAATAAAATATTTGAGCAATTTCTTTTTATTACATTTTCCGATACCACATTTCAAAAAGCAACCTTTCCCGCCAGATTATAAGCATTGCGAGTAATACCCTTAAAGCACTTATCCACATCTGGAACTACATTTAATCTAGCAAACTCTACTTTTTTAGATCTGATTTGAGTGAGCCGACTTTTCCTATATTTTAATGCAGCTGGCAGGCTAGGTGGATTGTCTTCTTTATATGATCATGTTTCCATGATAAAAACCAGAGATCTACAGCCTCTCGCTGGCAGGTCTGCCGACAGTAAAGAAAAACTCAAGAAAACAGAAGGACATTTTTTAATAAAGACCTCATCGGATCGGTCAGAGGAAGGTGTGCCTCATGTGCTCCTGGCTGATGTCACTTCCCATGTGGCCCTTATTTGTCTGTCAACACTATGGAAACGTGTCACTGTCGGTGAGGCAGGGAGCAATGCTCCATGCTTCGTTTAACTGGAAAAGTGTTGAGGTGCGCTGCAGCTCCCCATCTGTTTATGTTTGTGCGTATGCCTACTTGTTAACATTCCTACGTTAACACACGCATTTGTCTTCATGTGAACTGCATGTGGGCGAAAGAGATAGAAATGTTTGGGAAAGAGACAGACATCAATCGTCTGTATGGAAATGTTATGACAAGAAAAGCTGCTTTGCACCTGCGTGCCTGGCCTCTGTTGTTCTGCTCCGAGTTGTGTGACTGAGTCTGTGCAAGTGCTCTTGGCTTAAACAGATTAAGAAAAATTCATCAAAATGTAATTAGTGGGAGAGCTGATGATGTTTGTTGGCCAGGAAATAATTCAACAATTGTGCAAAGGAAGTGGGAGTAGGAATGAGAAGAAAAGGTGGAGGACCCTCAGGGGGGAGAACCAGCTGAGTCTGTTTGAAGGAGGGAAAACGTCTGGGGAGTTTCCTGCACCAAGATGGACTGAAAGCCGCCTGAGTGAAGCCAACAAACAGTATTTGAAAAAGGTCATTTAGTCAGCTAGTTCTTAAATGGGGTATTAGTCACCCTGCAGGGGTAAAGGGCTAAAGTTAGTCTCCTTTTGTGCCTTTATTGATGTTTGTGCATATATTTCTCTTTTGCCAACATAAGATCTTAAAACTAGCTTACCTTGTTGTGCCGTTTCAGAAAATCAGCTTTAAGAACAAATTTATCATGCCAATTTCCTTGAATTTTGCCCCTATATGTGGTTGAGAAAACTGACTTGCCTTACCATTTATAACAGTTGTTGAAATGCAAGACTGGCACAATATACTGCGCCTTTTAAAAAGTAGTCATACCCCGTGACCTTCACATTTTGTCACGCTACAACTACAAATTTTAATGGCTTTTATTGGGATTTGGTTTTGCAAGGCAATGTAGGGTTCTTTGGAGGTGCTTGTGTCTGGATTTCTAAAAAATTTTTCAATTCTTCCCACAGATTCTCAGTTCAGTTGAGGTCTGAACTTTAACTAGGCCATCTTAACGTGTATTTGATTGATCTAAATCATTTCATTGTTGCTCTGGTTGTAAGTTTAAGGTTGTTGTAGTTCTGGAATGTAAAGCTTAACACCAGTCTCAAGTCTCAAACAGCTTTTTTTTTATTGCCCTGTATTTGGCTCCATCCCATAGCATGATGCAGCCACAACAATGTTTTATGATGGTAATGATGGGTTCAGGGTTATTGGTGGTGTTAGTTTGTCACTACACTGTTTTGCTTGCATCTACAAAGTTCAGCTTTGGTCTCCACCGACCAGAGCACCATACTGAAAACAGAACTCATAACCTTGTTCTTGCCAGTCTTTTATAAATGTCAGATTTATGAAGTGCACATGCAATAGCTTTCCTGTTGACAGATTTTACCACCTTGGTTGTGGATCTCTGAAGCTCCTTTCAGAGTTCACATGGTCCTCCCGGCTGCTTCTCTAATTCATGCTCCCCTTGCCTTACTTCTCAGTTCAGGCAGTCATGTCTTGGTAGGTTTGCAGTTGTCGAATACTTTTTTTCCATTTTCAGATGGTGATTTAAACAGTGCTCTGTGAGATATTCCAAGCTTTATTTAGGGATTTCCGTTTAAAGTGGCTGGAAAACAAATGCAGGCTACGATTTTATAGATTTTTATGTGAAAAAAAACAAAATTTTAAAATAAAATATAATTTTCCCTCTACAATTTCATCCTTCTTTGTGTTGGCCTGTCACATACAACTCCATTAAAGTAGATTTAAGCTTTTAGCTGTATTGTGGCAAAATGGGAAAAAAGCATTTAAAGTCTTTATGCTTGTTTCTGTGAATCTGTTTTGTCTCTTACACACCTGCACAGGTATAGACATTACCTCCTGGAAGTCTGTGCTGGTCAGTCATAAAAACATTTCCATTCATGCACCTTCTGCCACACTGTTGTACTAACACACGCCTCAATAGATCTGCCATTTCTTCATCCCTTTCAGGACTTGCAGACCATTGATAAACAGTAATCATCATCACTCAGCAGCAGGAAGTGACAGTTGGAGTGACGTAGACCTGATCATCCGTGTCTCTTTTTTAACCATGCATTGAATCATATTGCACATGTAGGTTATGCTTTTAAAGTTAGCACCTTAAAACAAACAGAACTCTGTTCATTGTCTGCATTTCTTTGTCCATTGTTTTCTTTTCAGCTCAGTGCAGGAAGTACCACTAAATCGCTACAGTCGCTCTTGATGTTCTGTCCGTCATCTACAAAGCTCTCAACTGGGCTTTTATTTAGCAGTTTTTATCTCATGTTCGTCTGGGCAAACATTCAATAAAAAGCTGTGGTGCCTACGAAACCTTCCCTGCTCTCCAATAGTTTTCTTTATCTCTTAACTATGTAGATGAAGCTTCACATCATAAAAATAATTTAGACTAGTGTTTGTGAACGAAAGACCAGCTCGGAGAAAAGAAAGCCACCTGGGAGAAAATATTTCAGGCACCACTTGTTTCCTCGCTGTCCAAGAGGACAAAGCTGAGGGGCTGCTGGCTCTTTATCTCAATCCCACCTGGGTGGGGTTCTTGGGGAACAAACCTTTCACTAGCACTGGACTGAGAAAAACACGGACCCAGTGGGCAAATACTGATAGAGTATACTCCCAGACTCACAGTGCTGAAGTGGGCTGTATTTTTCCACACTGTTACCCCTACATGCTGGTCATCATGGTCTGTCCATGGTCCAGTTGAGCTGTAAAGCTGTGATGACACAGCTGTGAGCTGACAGATTGTTTTCTGGCTTTACAGAAGGGTTACCTGAAAACTACTGTGAAACTTGGGGCATAGCAATAAGCACATAGCATATAAAATAAATTCACCCTTGAAATAGTTTTATTGCAATAAATAGAGCTCTGTTTATTCTGGGGTATGGATAGAAAACAGATTTATACACTGCCTTGCAAATTTTGTCATGTTAGAGCTTCTAATACCCATAAATACAATTCAGTGCAACCCATTTTCTTAAGAGGTCACCTAATTAGTAAATTAATCCACCTATGCGAGTTTGGCTATGAAGCAAAACTACCAAGAAAAGGCTGTCTACCTAAACTGACAGGCCGGGCAAGGAGAGCGTTATTCAGAGAAGCAGCCACGAGGATAATGGTAGCTCTGAAGGAGCTACAGAGACCCACAGCTCAAGTGGGAGAACCTGTCTTTACGACAGATACGTCATTGATTCTTTAAATCTGCTCTTTATGGAAGAGTGGCAAGAAATCATTTGTTGAATGAGAGCCATGAGAAGTCCTGCTTGTGGTTTTTCACAACCCGTGTAAGGAACGCAGCAAACAAGTGGAGGAAGGTGCTCTGATCAGATGGGATCAAACCTTTTGGCCGACATGCAAAACACCAAAGGCACTGCTCGTCACGGTAAAAATACAATCCCCTCAGTAAAACATGGTGATAGCAGTGTCATGCTGTGGGCAGGCTTTTCTTCAGCAGAGTCAGGAAACCTGGTCAAAGTTTATGGTAATATTGGTGGAGCCAAGTACAAGAAAATCCTTAAAGGAAAGCTGTCAGATGCTTGAGACTGTTTATCATTTCCCTTTTCCCCAAAATTATGCACTACTTTGAATTCAGCTATCACATAAGAATCCAACTAAAACACCTTAAAGTTTGTGGTCGTGACAATACAAAATGTGAAGAAGCTCGAAAAGTACAAACGCTTTTACAAGGCACTGTATTTTCGATCTTGCTTTACTTTCAAAAAGTTCTTTTTACAAACCAGTTAAAGCTGAGGCTGGCTCTTTTAAAAAAAATCATTCTTCCTAAACTGCTTCCAGCCTTTAATGTCATAAAACCTAAGTTGGGCATTCTGTGGCAAAGGTTGGCCAAGTTATGATATGTGGAAATACGTTAGTCTTTTTTACTCAGCATCTGAATATTTTCGGAGTGGAAACAACGACACATCTGGCATTTTTATAAACCCACTCTCTTTGCCTCTACACCAGCTTGTATACTGAAGGGAACTATTTAGCAAATCATGCCAAAAGGAAAAAACCGTTTTCAACATTTAAAAACATAATTCCAAATTCTAATGTTAACAAAGTAATTATCGGAAATCTTTGAAAAGGATTTCAGATCCTTGTCTTGCGTAGTAAAATGTTAAATGCAGTTGTGGTAAAAATAAAAAAGCATTGCCCATTATGTAGTTTGTTTGTGTTTAGAGGTTTTGGTGTATGTTTAGTTTTTTACAAACTTGCCAATTTGAACTTAATCTTTGTTTATTAATTGTAAACAGCACAATCTGTGGTGTGTGCTTTTGTGCACATGAGGTTTGATTTAGTTTTTAGAACCTGGTGAAGATCAGATAATTTTTACATAAAACCCTGGAATTGGCAGAAGGTTCTCTTTACCAGAGGCATGCTTCCTCAACAGGAACGTCTTATAGAAACCATTCTAAGGCCATTATTTACCACGCATCAGTTAATACGCTGTATTTACTAGGGTAAAAAACAAATAAAAGGAGTAGAAAATAATCCTCAGAAAAAGGTCAGTTACGCAGGTAGTACTTTTTTCATTTACCAGGAACTTTTTGGAAGAAGAAGGCCAGGCATTTCGAATTGGCTGATTCTAAAGCATAATTTTTCTATTTTTTTTTTCGCTGAGAATTTCTGATGTGGGGTTCAGAAATTCCTCCAGATGTTGTCCAGGAAACTCATCACACAGCAGCAGTGTTGAAAGAGTCTCCTGTGGTGAAGATAAAAACAGGTAAAAAGTCTCAATGTTTTAAACGATGTAAGATGATTTTGAATCTCACGCAAAAATATTTGTGATCATCTCTAGAACTATGATCTGAAGCTCTGTGGAAAAATGTAAAGTTTTAGAGCAGACTTGGAAAGAAGAGTGACAGCAGAGAGAGAAAGGGATTGAAAGGAAAATTAAGAAGACAAACATCATGGCTTTTGGGGTGGAGTTGGCACCAAATGCCGTCTTTCAGACCTTTAGTGGGTTTGTGTAAATTATAACCCTTCAAGGAAAAATACGTAGTGGGCTAGTAAAACGGGGAGAGAGACCACCCCCCTCCCTTAATTTTCTGGGACTGAAACTGTATTTAGTTTTTTCTGTTCAGGCCTTTATTTTACTCTGTATGTCTGTCTCCAAATTCTGTCCTAATTTGGCCACTGATATCTTAATATCAGTCTTTATATCAGCATCCTTATTCTGCCTTCCTTCCCTGGTTTTACTCCCCACAGTGGTGCTATTTTCTTCTGTTCATGGAGGATACATTTAGCCTGTGGTTGCCTGATTGGGGGGTTGGGGGGTTGGTTTTTGGTGTTCTGGTGGATCACTACCTTCTCCCAGCCCCAGTGGGCCCTCTGTGGGCTGATGCAGACTGAGGTTACCCATTGGCTTGAGGTGTCTGTGGGCGCTCAGCTGCAGCACCCACGCCCCCTCGGCCACAGCCCGGGCTGGCAGGCACTCACACAGGCACGCGGCCTCCGCCTGCCTCACGGGTGACCTTGTTTATGTTTGTCTTTTGTGGTGATGCTTACTGTGCTGTAGTGAGCGTAGAGCCACCCAACTGAGCTCATACCAAGATAAACTATCCAAGAAGGACTGTAGAGTAGTCATTGATGGATGGATGGATGGATGGATGGATGGATGGATGGATGGATGGATGGATGCGTGGATGCTTGGGTGGATGGACTTTTGCGCCATCTGTAAAAGTGTGGAATTTGATCTCGGCATTTTCTGGGATTGAAAAACTGTAGAACTGAAGTTGTGTCCATCTGTCCTTTCTTCCTTCCTTCCAGTCTGAAGATGTTTTCTGGTTCCTTTTTAAAGCCTCATCTCTGTAGAAACATCTTCCATAAATTTGACCTTAGGTTTATCGACAAATCTGGAACTGAGTCTGAAAAAGTATGGAGTTTGTAAATGAAAAATGTCTATGATTGGTGAAAAGCCTTAATTCCATATTTATAGTTCAGCTTTTTATGGTTTTCACCTTTATACTCAAGAAATCTAAATAGTTTAAGATTGAAATTGCTCTCTAAAATCAACATTTACTTACCTATCATTAAAATATGCATCGAAATCTTTGTTATAAAGTTTTACAGCTTAGACAGCAATTGTCAATTTGCTGTGCTAAAACCCAATTTACTTGTCTTTCTTTATTTCTTTTTGTTAATACCTTATTAACTTTTAATGTTAATTAAAGCATTTTGGATTAGGTTGTTTTTGAAGGATGTGCAACATTAAATAACAGGCTCGTCTTAGTTTTCCTTTAAGAGGTTATTGTTGCTTTGCAAAGTTGTCCCTGAAGAGTTCAGTTTTCTGCCTACAAATAAAAGCATGTATGGCAACTTTAAACCCCAAGTTGATTTATGGAGGTAAACTGACCTACAGATAAAATGTTTCATATTTTGTGTTCTAAATTTTTTAAAACGTTTATTTTTACAGCACTGTTTCAAAAAAAATAATCTCAAGAAAAACTGATTAAATTCATATCCAGTTCTAAATAAATATAGTATTAAATCAATCCAATACAGTCCCTAACTGTGCATCAAGTCGTTGACTTTACAGCAACCCCTCCTTTTAAATACTGCCTATTTGCTTTGTAAAATGAGGCTATGTTACATTTGCAAATTTTCCCACTTTAAAGAAAAGGGCTTCAGGGTTGATTGTCAGTGTGTTAAAGAGTTTGAGTTTTTAAGCCAATTTGAAAAAAAAATAATTAGAATATTTATTGTAAAACCTTTTAAAGTTCACAGTTTCTGTTGCATGTGCTAACCTAGACAAAACAAACTAAAAGAAAAAAACAGGTACACTTGTTTAAAACTGCTCATTATACACAGCATTAGTAGCTATTTATTGTTGAGTTACCACACTTGATATGAATAAGGATGTTTAATTTTCCTAGCCTCAGGAGTTTGGATTGTCTTAGAAACTACTTCAATGTGACTCATCAGATTCATTATAATAGTAGCTAAAACTATCTCTGAGCTTTAAATAAGTCAAATTAAGTGTGATCAACCTTCTTATTTTTAAAACGTTTAGTTTTAGTTCCGATTTTCAAGCTTATTTCAGGACAAATTATCCTCATTCACATGCGGGTGTATGTTGAATCTGCTTGTGCAGTTCTGACTGGTCAGGAGACATAAGCCAGCGCTCTAATTAGCAGACAGCAACCTTTAAAACAATCCTCCCCGTCCGGCTCTGCTAATCATCCACCGTGTCACCAATAATCAGGACTTGAACACCTGCGAGTGTCCAGGCCCTCCCTGCAGACAGGATTTAAAGATCAGCCTTTAGTGTGTTAGAGTGTAGCAATAATCTCTCCGAAACACAACCTTTCCCCAGGGGGTTGGAGCTCTAAGCAGCTAAAAACAAACAGGTGTTTGTTGGCCAGAAGTGCATGTCTGAGGCAGGGGTCAGAGTTCAGCTGGCCTTGTTCCTCTGGCAGCAGGAGGATGGGAGGTGGTCACTATGTTCTGCCAGTGAATGTTTCTACTTGAGTTTGATGTTGACAGGAAACTGAATTGCCACATTTAGACCCTACGCTTGCACAATGTGTTCACACAAAAGAGGCTGTAAATCTTGTCTTCATCTTAGCAAATATCTGAATATGTCTGCATATAAAGAGCAGGAGTTAATGAGGCACATTCTCTAAATCATACTACTGCTTTTACAACAATTTATACAGATGTTTTGTTTCAAACACGAACTCTGGTCTTATAAGGCTAACAAAACTTAGCAAAAACATCTACAGTGCCTTCAAAAATATTCATACCCTCTAAACGTTTTCACATCTTGTCACAAAGTCGTGCATTATTCTACTGAAAAGAAAAGGCTACATGACTTTCATAATTCTCTTACAAACACATAAATCTGAAATGTGTGGTTAACATTTGAATTCTTTAAGTGTTTTGGGTACATCTCTACCAGGTTTAGGAGGGCGGCCTTATCTTGGTAGTCTTGTTCCAGTGCCAAATTCAAACAGGTGGATTATATTTCCATCTTTCTTGCTATTCTTCATGCAAAATAGCTCAAGCTGTGATTAGAGAGAGCATGTATGAGCGTCACTTTTCAAGTCTTGTCATAGATTCTTAATTAGATTTTGGTTTAAGACTGAGCCAATCTAACATGAATATTCTTTCATCTAAACCTTGCCATCGTAGCTCTGGCTGTTTGTTTGAGGTTGTTCTTCTGCCGAAGGATGAACCTTTGCCACAGTTTCAAGTCTTCAGCCTCTAATTGGTTTTCTTCCAGGATCGTTCTTTGTTTAGCTCTTTCCATCTTTCCATCAAACCCCTTGCTGCTAAAGAAAAGCATCCTTCACAGCTTGAAGCTACCTCCCCCTTTTTCATAGTGGGGATAATTTGTTCAGGGTGATGTGCAATGTTATTTTTTTCTCCAGAGGTAACATTTTGCAGGTAGGCCATAAAATCTGTTTTGGTCTCATCTGAGCAGATACTTTACATGCAAGGTGTCTCACTCCACCGCCCGAGGCAAGCCTTTAAGCTGACAGAGTTAACATGAGCCTTTTGCCTTATTTTCTTATTATGCTGCTTGACCCACCGTTCAGTTGAAGTCAATGGTGCTCCTTGAGATGTTCAAAGCTGGGAGTATTTTAGATTTGTAATCTAACCCTGTTTTAAACTTCTCCACACCTTTCTCTCTGACCTGTCTGCTGTGTTCCCCGATCTCCATGATGCTGTTTGTTTAACAATGTTCTGCAACCTGCATAGACCAGCTGCAATTATGCTGAGGTTAAATTACACCCAAGTGGATTTCTGTTTTCTCATAGCACTCGGTTGCACTGGATTTTATTTATTTTATAAATGGGTTTGAATATGACATAAAATTCAACAAAAATGCACCAGTTTGTAATTATAACGTAACAAAATGTGGAAAACTTCAATGGGTATGATGGTTCTTCGAGGAACTGTAGGCAGAGATCTCCATCCTCTTAGAGCTGTGTGTAAATCATACTGTGAGTGCATACTGTGATGAAAAGGATTACAAGAACATAATCTGTGTCTGTCACCACCCTTCACTCTTACAGAGACAGTCAGAAAGAAGGATGTCAGCATAATTTCACTTCACATAGGCCTTATTTGCAGTCCTATGGAGTGATTGTATCTTTGGGGCTCCTACCTGTTTGTAAAAGTCTTTTCTCGATAAAATATGCCCACCCACGTTAAAGCAAAGCTGAAGCTCATTTTGAGATTACACAGGAGCTCCAGCCACAAACACAGTGGATTCTGCAGATGTGTATACATTGCATGGTCGTGATGCAAGTGCACTTTGAGAGTTATGCAGGATGTGTACACAGTAATGTTTGATAAATGTCTGCTGGAGTATTAAGGCATGTATTGAGTTTCTGAATGCTTGAGAGATGGTTTCCAGAGTGCTACTCCCAAGATATAGGCATTTAGCTTCTGCGGCTGCACTTTGCTCTGCAGTTTTTTTGTACTGTTTTAGCTGTTAAAACAAATGTTTCTATGTTATTGGGAAAAGGTCAGATGGAAACACAATAAGGAGAAAATACACCCAATTAAACCCACCCACTGTTATTGCTTTTCCCTGGTGCTGAAAAGAAAGATTTATGATGCCATGGGGTAGTGTGTCATCCTAATTTAGCTGTTGATTAGGGGAATTTGGGTTGTAAATTTGGTTTTGTTTCCATCAGATAACTCCCAAGCTTTGATTAGGATCAGATCCATACATGGAGCAAAAGCTTCATGTGGTTTTTATTACATATTTAGATCGAATCCTCAAACCTTTGATTGTAAGTGTAGCTTTCAAGTTTTTGGCCTTTTTTCAGTGTTTAGCAGTAGTTGAACGTGGAGCTGTTGCTGTTTTTAAAAAAGACTTTTAATAGCACCCTACACTGTTCACCTAACCTGAACTTATTCCTGCATTGCTTCTTGGCAACAAATCACAAACAACCATTGATCACTCCGTCAGCTTTACTTGGTGTGCAAATATTTGTGGAATAGCGCATGTGTGTTTCTGCTGCGTTAGCAGAGACTTTGCTGATCTGGTGAGATGCAGCAGAGCTCAGTGGTATTGTTTTAATCATCTGGGGACATTCTGCAGAGCAGACCCCATGCAGTGGCTAATTTAACTGGGAGTGACTTTATCAGATCAAATGCCCTATTGTTAATGTAATGCTAGTGTGTCTATTCAGGGGATGCTGAAAGTTGTGCACAGGTTTGCCAAGTTTAGTGTTATTTTCAGGTTTTTTTCTGATGTTTCAAGACGGTCCTCCTCACCCGTGTTGTACTTAAGAGCAGTGATTATGGGGCTCAAGCACTGCATTGTGTCATTGAAACTGAGATCTCTCTTATTATGCCTTCTGACTGAAGCGGCCAATTTCAGTAAATATGGGTTTCCTTTTGAACCTTTTTCTGCCTTGAGGTTTTTTTTAAACTTTTCTAGTCTGTAAAAGTGCTTCGTAGTCGTATGTAATAAAATACGCTGTGAAAATGCATCAAAACTGTAAACAAGCAAATGATTTTTAGACAACTCAGAAACAAAGCCAGCACCCCAATTACTTTTACTTGCTTTGTTCTAATGTTTATTTAACTATTTGGCCTAAATGAAAATGTTGAGGTTTAAGCATCTTGGCAAACAATAAAGCACCATATGAATACGAATGGCTGTTAGAGCGATCCCATTTATAATAGTTTGATTATTTAGATGTCATAAAAATAATTGTGATGAATGGCTTGTTTCTTTTAGTTTTTATGCGTGCACTATTGTATTATGTTCAAATGTAGCAGCACACAGATATTACAGAGAATGGCAGCTATATCATGCCCTCATCAAACAATGCTTGTGGGATGACGATAAAAAGTAGAGATGAACTGATTTACACATTTCTGGCCAATTTCCTATAAACATTTTTTTATTGTTTTGACCTGCCAATATCTGATTCAGAGCTATAACAGGATACAAAACGAGGTTTTACAATTATTTTAAAATCATTAAAAAACTAAGAAAAATTACTGCAGAATTGACGTTTGCAAATGACTTTAGGAAATCAGCTTGCTTAGCATGGTTAGCATTATTAACATGGTATCCCCTGGGGTGTGTAGATCTGCACCTTAGCTCTGAGATTTCCAAAAGCTTGCAAGCATTTCTAAATCTAGCATGTTGCTTGACAGGTTAGAAGCTAAATCAGCTAAAACAGAACAGCTTTGCAATAATATGTTCAGCCTTACTGATTTCTGCTTAAAGTCTTGCTCTCTCTTGATCTCAGTCTCAGATAAAACTGCAGGCATGTCTTGACATGCAGTAAGAATGATGGCTTCCTCTTGAATATCTTCTAGCAACCTCTAACTTTTTTTAAAACTTAGCTGACATTAAAAATAGTTAGCTTTGAGTCTTCCTCCCTTAGTAAGAACATCCACACCAGTGTTGTACGGCTTAGTATGGTGGAAAAGGTCAAATTTATCAGTTTCTTAATAGGGCTATAAAGCTAAAAATTGTCCCATCTAACAGAAAACCCTCTGAAAATGATAGAAAACCTAAACTAAATGGAACATTTTCTTAACATTCGCCTACCTAATTTTGTGCAAGAAAACGAAAAAGTCATAATCTGCAGTTTTTGAAAGAAAGAAAAAGCTGTTATTTTAACAGTTGAACTGAGATTCTCCACTGGGCTTTCAAAGCTCACTTACCTCTGCTGTTTCTGACCTTACAATCCAAGTGAACATCTGCTTCATCTACCTTCGTCATATGTGCCGTTGTGAAAAACATCCGAAGATGTCTGATCAAGTTGCATCCTATTTGTTAATATTAATTTAATGTGTCAATCCTGTTAACAAAACGAGTTGTGATTTCAAAATCATATAGGTGAAGGGACTGAATCTGTGGATGTGTTTTGTGTGTTGTGTTTTGGATGTATATTTTCTTGACTAATCAGCTAGCTGCTGCTTCTGCCAGCCTTACAGAGCTTATTTGAATTTGCACTGCTATCTGCAGTCCTTCTGCACTTCTCTCACCCCTTATAACCTCTATTCTGCAGGCCCCAACTATTTTCATCAGTACCATATTACTCATCTGCTTATGCGTTCCTGAATAAATAAAATCCACCCACTCACCATCCCTCCAGTCCTTCGAAATGAGACACTTTGGTGCTTTCCAAGAGATGCCAGGTGTTTCTGTTTAGTTTTTTTTAATTCCTATGCTGTCTGCCTAAACAAACACACACACCTACTTGACACTTCGACTACTGCCCCCCTCAGAGCCTGTCATTAGGAGGTTTTCAATGGGAGATAAACTTATCAGTGCACGTGGCCCTGCTTCAACTCAGCCTGCAACAGTGCCCTTCCACCCTAATCTGTCCTCGCATTTCATCACTTCATCACTCCACCTCTTTACTTCCAGATAATTCTTTCCATCCGCTGCTTTTTATTTCACATCATTTCGTAGATCGTCACCTTCCAATTTGGCTTCCTCATTTATGTTTAAATCAACATTTCCACACCTTCATGACCAATATGCAAAGAGCCTTCATTTTGTAAAGCAGCAGCGAAATTAAATGCTTTATATGCATTTTTTCCTAAATAAATCGGCACATCATAGCTTCCGTTTTTAAGGGAAAATGCCAGTTTGGAATTGGATATTGTTTGACCATTCAGTTGGTCTGTACTGTGTTTCAGTTTAATTCATACCAGAGTTTGTTTGGAAGCTGACTAAGACTAGGGGGTCTTTGTCTATTTCTTCAGTTCACAAAGCGTGTTTAAAGTAAACTGTTTAGACCTTGCTCAAATGAATCTCACCAACAGAGTAGTTGCAAGAAAAGCTGGTTAAGCCTATTAAACTGACTAAAGTTTAATAAGACTAAAACTAGGAATGGGCTGGCTGCAGTCATCAAGGTATATCGACTCATATCAAAGCTTACAAAAGATTATGGTTTCAAAAGCTCTACAATTTGGGACCAGTTTTATTTGATGGTACAGAGCATTAAAAAACCCACCCCTTGCTGTGCTCTGCTGCTCTGCTGGATGAAAGAAGACTACTACACTTTTCTTTCGCTTACAAAAAGAAGGATTCTGCATTTCTCAGAACTGGGAAGTCAGAGTGACCTACCTGGTATTTTGTGCATGTAAACAGCGTTAAAACATCTTGTCTTATAAACACTAAAAAGTAGTTCTTAAAGTAAGAAGGAGGAGCTGCCATCTTCAATGTGGAAGTCGGGTATTCTTGTGTTGCCCAAACTTTCCGTCTTGTAATTCCGATTTTCGGGGGCGTGGAAACTTGAAAAAGGTTGTAAATGTTGATGGAAGCCACTATGATTAGTCTTCTCGAATAATAATAACAATGAAATTTTGTTGTAAATGCAGTGTAACTGTAGTTCGGTGGTGCTCAAGTCCAGTCCTAGAGAGGTTCTATCCTACAGCTTTACACATCTTTACTTTGCAGTCACCGATTAGTGTTAGTAGGTGTGGAAGTTTCTGTAAATTTGTTGAGTGATGATACATCAACAATTTAGTCAACATAATTGAAATTATGGCTAATTTTGAGCTTGCACACTAGTCATTGTTTTTATAGAAGCTGTTAAATGCACAGTTTTAGTAGTAAGGTAAAAGTGCTGGAAGGCAAAAAACCGCAGCTGTAACTGGATAGTTGGTTAAAGGTTGGAAACTGAACCAGAAGCTCCACAGACTGACCAAGCAAATTAGGCCTGCAACTAATGATTATTTTGCTAATTGATGAATCTGTCGACTATATTTTTGATCAATTGATAAATAAATAATTGGATAGAAAAAAGGTGCTTAATATAAGATTTTTACAGGTTTTGCACCAGGTAAAGCCAATGCTATGCCACTTGAGAAGTTCTGGATAGAGCATATTTACAGAAAAAAGGTTTTTCATGTTAAATGCAAAATATATATATTTGTATAGTTTTGGCCTAACTAATAATATTAATCTAAGTAATTGTTTCAGCCCTAAAACAAATCAAATACATACCTGTCGCCCTTAGATACAGAGAGGGCCCCATGTTGCTTACTGGTAAGATTCTAGGGCCCTATTCATCTCTTTAATACCTTACTCACATGCATGGTTCATGATGTCCTACTGCAATATAAAATTAAAGGTCAGACCGTTCTTTATTTAAATGAGAAATGACTGAAAAAGGCTCCTATTAAAAGTGCACTATGGTAGAAAATCTCTGTGATCAATTTGTTTTTATATTTAATAATCTGCCAACAAGTGAAATGAATTGCATGTGTGCCTGTTGATAGATGTTGCTAGAAACTAACCAAAGTCAAATTCTTCCTCTGCTTTCTTTTCCTGTTTTCTTTCTTTCTGACTTCTCATCTTTCCCCGCTCAGTGCCTTTTCTTTTGCTGCTGCAGCATTTAGGGCATCTGCTGGCACATATTGGCAGCTATATAGCTGGAGAGGAACTGGTGGCACACCACCCTCCATCCATTATTATTACTTCTTCAGAAAGATTTAGACAGAGGGAAAGTGGAATGTGCGGCAAGCTGCGGGGAAACGAACCGAGGGCCAAAAACTGGAGCCAGGGAATCTGGTTCCAAAAACAAAGTGGTGTTATGCTTTTTTTCTTTGCTCAGCTTTTCTTTTCTCCCTCTCGCTCTGCTTTTCTACTTTTATTTGTGTAAATCAGCATCACAGAACATAAATTCAAAGTCATAAAAGTAAAACTCTTCCTCTTCATTAAGTAAAACATCTGATCAGTGTTTGGAATTATATTAAAACACAGATTTATTTATTTCTGCATCACTACATAGTTACCTCTCTCTTTTGAAAATGAGAAAAACCATATTCAGTTTTATGTTCTTTATAACATGCTGAATGTTTCACTTGATTGCTTTTTCCCGAGCCATGGTCTATAAATCTTTTCTGAGGCAGAAGAGGTGACCTGGCGTTACTAAAAGGTCAGCTCTGCTGGGGAGGACCAAAAAATGAGCCAATGAGAAGAAGAAAAGTTGTTTGGATAATAAATTAAAAGGTTCAAAGAAAATACAAAATCTTCTTATTACCGGTGCCAATGCATTGATATATTGAGTAAGGCTTACTCTTCTTTAGACAAAAAATAGGGATAAGTTGATAAAATTACAATGTAAAACAAACAAGTATAATTATTATCATCAGGAATTATATTTAAGGATCAGGAAGAAAAGGGTCATTTGAACCAGAAATGGTGACCTCTTGGAGCAGTATGGTGTGAATTTAATGTGAGACTTGATGGCAAATTGAAAGTTTAATCCCAGATGTGGGAAGTCCCTAAGATATATAGAGTTTAACCAATGAATGGACAGAAAAAGACTACATTGTGCATACAAACCATTTGTGTTGGCAGAAGCATGCATGCAGTGTGAGCTTTGAATTCATTATTATTTTTTTACTGTGCCTGAACAATTAGACCCAGTCAGCTGCAGTGTCTTGACAACGTATTGTCACCCTTACTTCTGTCTTTGGGTTTTTGTCACACTTAAATGTTTTAGATTATCAAAATAATTTTAATATCAGACAATGATTACCTGAGTAAATGCAAAAATGCGTTTTTCAAATGATGATTAAATTTATTAAGGGGAGAAGCTAAATTTGGCTTTTTTTTGGGTGTCATTGCCGTCAAGCATTTGCAGTGAGTTATAGTCAGTCTCTTACAGCACTTCAGAGGAATTTTGGCCCACTCTTCTTTGCAGAATTGTTATAATTCAGCCACAATGGCAGGTTTCTGAGCATCCCAATCAGATTTTAGTCCAGACTTTGACTAGGCCAAACAGATGGTTTTCTGTTTGAGGAATTCATTGGTGGACTTGCTGGTATACATTGCGTCATTGTCCTAATGCAAAAGCTAACTGGACTTCAGCATAAAGCCGTACTTTCTCCTTCAGGATTTTCTGCTCGAAAGCGGAATTCATGGTTCCATCAATTATGGCGACATTTCATATTGAGTTCTCCTAGAAAGTGGTTGATATCAATTAGTGGAGGTGTGTTGCTTTTCGAGGACTTTTAGCCGAGTTCATGTTGTTAGAAAGGTACTGTATATGTGATTTATTGATTCTACAGGTTATGAAATAATCAGGCCTGGGATTGGATAGTGAAACCTGATCCAAAAAAATCCTTCATTTATGATTTTACTTAATGTTCTCTGATGGTTTCTGTCGAAAGCAATCCCGGTCCACAGAGGCTCCCACCCGACAATCTAGAAAACAAGGACAACCATTGCTAAAAGTCCAGTTTAAAAAGTCACAGGTCACAGCCTATACATCTTATTTTTTGATGGCAAATTGACATCAATATATATTAGAAGGGTTATAATGAGTACATTTTAAAAGCATCATGGAAGCAAAGATGTAATTTATAATATCATGAGTGGGTTCATTGTATCCCCTGTTAATTCAGGAAAATACATCCTCTCTAGAAAATGTAATTATTTCTGCCAGGTGCTGCTGTTATGAGTTTGTGACGCTGGTGTGGAACATCACACAACAGCTTATTACTATGAGAAAATCTATATTCATGTATTTTTTAATCTGGACCTGTGTTTGTGTGTGTGTGTGTGTGTGTGTGTGTGTGTGCATACATTCTGCATCCATCCCCTACCAGTTCCCTTCACCTATAAAACGCATGGGTGGTCATCCTATTTATTAAGAGTTTGCAAACAATGCTCACCCTGTTGGCTTATAGCAGTCACAATGGTTACATTCACATACTACCTTAATTTGAGTGTTTTTAATTATATTCTTTTACTTCCACTTTGCCTGCAGCTCAGGCATTGGTCCAAGACCTTCTGTTTACAGTTCTCGCCCGTAAAGCAGTGTGGGTTATTTTTGCTTTGGAAAATTGCACGCTGTTGGAGAGAGGTTAAAAATTTTGCAGAACATTTGTGCTTCGTTTAAGATTTCTTAGTTGACAGCATGTTTCATTAGTGATTCGCACTCTTGGAATATGAAAACTAGATACTTTCAAATTTAGGTTGTTTTAGCACAGAGAGGTTACAGAAAATGTTATTGTTATTACCCTTTGGACTTTTTCACATTTTGTCACATTATGACCACAAACCTTAATGTATTTTATTGGCATTTTATACCTTTATAATTTTACTTTAACATACAGTGGTGCATAATTGTGAAGTGGAAGAAAATGATCTATAACTGTGTTCACCCTTAAATAACATCTTGTGCAATCAATTGCCTTAAGAGGTTTTCCACAAGCCATGCAGGGGACTCAAATATGCAAAAGGAGGTGCTCTGTTCAGATAAGACCAAAACTGAAACTTTTTACTGAATGCAAAACACTGTGTTGTGGAAAACCACACATTAGCTTGAATACACCTTTACCACAGTGAAATACGATGGTGGCAGCATAATGCTGTAATGGTTCTTTTTCTTCAGTGGGGAAAGTTGATGTGAAGAAGGATAGAGCTAAATACAGCCAATCCTGGAAGAAAACCTGTTGGCGACTCCAAAGGACTTGAAACTGGAGCAGAGGTTCACCTTCTAGCAGGACGACATTAAAGATACAGCTAGTAATACAATGGAATGGTTTGAATCAATATCTATCTATCTATCTATCTATCTATCTATCTATCTATCTATCTATCTATCTATCTCTTCCTATCTATCTATCTATCTATCTATCTATCTATTCTATCTATCTATCTATCTATCTACTATCTATCTATCTATCATCTATCTTTTCTATCTATCTATCTATCTATCTACCTACCTACCTATCTACCTATCTACCTACCCACCTAAACCCATCTACCTACCTATCTATCTATCTATCTATCTATCTATCTATCTATCTTCCCATCTACTATCTATCTATCTATCTATCTATCTATCTATCTTCTATCTACTACCTACCTACCTACCTACCTACCTACCTACCTACCCACCCTTTTATCTATCTATCTATCTATCTATCTATCTATCTTCTATCTATCTATCTATCTATCTATCTATCTATCTATCTATCTATCTACCTACCTACCTACCTACCTCCTACCTACCACCTCCCACCTACCTACCTACCTACCTACCCCACCTACCTATCTATCTATCTATCTATCTATCTATCTATCTATCTATCTATCTACCTACCTATCTACCTATCTACCTATCTACCTACCTACCTATCTATCTTCTATCTATCTATCTATCTATCTATCTATCTATCTATCTACCTACCTACCTACCTCCTACCTACCTACCTATCTACCTAATCTATCTTCTATCTATCTATCTATCTATCTATCTATCTATCTATCTATCTATCTATCTATCTATCTATCTATCTATCTATCTATCTATCTATCTATCTATCTATCTATCTATCTTACCTACCTACCTACCTACCTACCTACCTACCTACCTACCTACCTACCTACCTACCTACCTACCTACCTACCTATCTATCTATCTATCTATCTATCTATCTATCTATCTATCTAGATAAAAAACTATCTAAATAAAAAATTCAAAGCACATTTTATTTGTAAAAACAAATAAATGCAAAGCTTATATCATTTTCTCCTCCATTTTATCATGATGCACTATTTTGTGTGAGTCTGTTAAACTTTGTGGATGTAATTAGACGAAAGATGGAAAAAATCCCAAGAGGTATAAATATTTTTGCCATGAGCTGTTAGCCATTCCTGCTTCCTTGTGTTTTAACGTGATCTTGGCTTCATTTGTGTCATAGTTGTAAGGAAAGCAGGGATTTAGATTCTGTTTTGTATTTTTTCTGAAACAGGCCCACATAGCTTCTGTTTCTGTAATTGTCCCATTTTTTGTTGTCCTGTTTCAGTTACATCAGTGTCAAAAGTTAATGGAAGTAGGAAGTAGTGTGCCAACAAAGAGATGGCAAGCGCACTAAGTGACAGGTTGTTTGCAAGCAGAGTCACTTTGATTGATTGTTGAGGCAAATTAAGGCATCTCTGGAGCTTTTGGAGTGGGCTGTCTGCCCTAGTCAAGAATGAGCTAACTCAACTTTTTCACAAGCAGATAATGAGGTTGTTAGAATGCTGTGTTTAGAAGTTGATTTATTTGTTCAAGTAGCCAGCTTTAGACATAAATTTACTGATTTATTCCACTTAACACGGTTAGCATGGGTTTGCTTAAAAGCTCACATTATCACCTAGATTTACCCAAAAGTGTTGATAATTGATATATCTCTGATTGCTACTTTAAACCTGCATTTGCAGTTTTCTTTCCTTCTTCCCCTGCACTCCCCCTTCTGTTATTGCTTCCTCTGGCTCTAAGTGATGGCGTAACAGAAGTTAATGACAAACACATTCCCCATACTCCCACCTTCTCTCTCTCCTAATATGAATCATCCTTTTAACAGCTAAACTGACAAAAAAAAAACAACAAAATTTCACTTTTAGGTATTCATTTAATGTAGATATCACTTTTTCCTTTTATACAAATATGTTCACACAATAAAAAAGAAATAAACAATAAAAAGTTTCCCTAAAAAAACAGGGAAAAACATTAACCCATTGAAAACACTTTTGGTTATTCTCAATGCTATCTATTTTATAGACAAATATTCCAGTTGCATCTCTTGTTTTAAAGGCATTTGAATTTGTGTGGGACGCGTAAGGGAAATTATACACTGGAAATACTGTGGGTAACTATAAAGGCAATCATGGATGTGTCTTTGGTGCGTTTGCCCGTAGATAGTAGCTGGAGCTCGTAGTACACCAACACATGCAGACATTTCAAGGTTGGATGGTAGTAACTTGATGTCTCAGCTTTTCTTTCCACAAGACAGAACATGTAGGTGCATTATCACAGACTCTCTCACAAGCAGTTTTTAGTGTCATTCTTTGCGTAAGATTCACAGATATGGTTCTTGGCTCTTTGTGTGTCTTTTTGTTGATTTTCCAGTGGATCTCTGCAAATCTCGTTTTCTTTACAAACATTATGGACACCATAGGGTTGTGTATCTGAATTTTGCATAGTCTGGTTAGATACAGGCATGCAAAACTGATGTCTCCCTGCTACAAGGTAACAGTTCATATCATGTCATCAAAGCATGCTATTTTTACTCAACTAAAACTTGTTACATATGAACTTTTTGCTTTGCTAATTTAACCACCAGACCAGGAACTGCGCTGTATTAAAATCGCGTTAAACAAATAGCCGTGTTCCCATTAAATTGGATATAAAGCATAGATAAAGTCACTGGAGACCTATTTAGTGAATTTTCAGCCAAGTAAAATCTAAAACTATGTAAAAACCATGCATTGGATACAGAATTATAAGGGCTTCAGTCTATTTATCCCTTCTGTACCTTGTTGTAATCCTACCTCCCTTCTCCCCTTGGGGGGATTTAGTCTTGATTCATTCCAGACTCCCATCGACTTAGACTGTCTGATATTCTGGGGGCAAAATCCTATGACTGACTTTACTGGTACCAAATGAGTTTTAATCTTCAAAGATTTTAATCAGATGTTTTGTCTGTTAGTCACAAGAAGTGGGGTTGGGGAGGGTTATAGAGGGCTTTTAACATTCACAATGTTTAAAAGTAATAAAAAAAATACAGGCATTTAAGAAACATGTATATAAAACAATTTCATCCAAATAAAGCAATAAAAGCATCAGCTATTTTCTCAGTAAGACTTCATTTGGTGGGTTAAAAGGTAATTCACAGCATACACTAATCCCTTCCGGTAAGTACTGATGAGTTTGCACCCTGCCTCAAAGCCAACTACTGAGACTGTTTACTCGGCCTTTGGTGATGGGTAAAAGGCAGCGCAAGCTCATTTTAGTGCACATGCAGCGCACGTAAAGGAGTGCATGAGCTTTTTAAGTGTCCCAACCCTAAATCTTAGCCAAGAACAGCATTCCCAGCATCACAGCATGTTGGATGACACAAATTGCAGCACTTAGTACAGAAACACTTTTGCTGCTTTCTAAAGTCCAAGCATGTAGTGTTTCCATGTTTTAGCATCATCATGGACAACCATAGAGCAGTGAGTTGATAGTAAGTCCAGCTTCTCTTTTGGTGATTATTTGCCTAACTCTGTGTCCTCCACTGTCAAGGAGCAGTCACTGCTCTTTATGTTCTGCTTTTGCAGAACTTTGCAGTACACAGCAGAGGAAAGAAAAATCATCCCATAGGTCTAAGTGATCAAGACCTGCTGTCAAAAGTAAGAAGGCTTGTGCATGGACATATTGTTATTTGATGAACAATGATCTTGTAGTAATAACACCTCATACTCCAGACTACCTGTTTGGACAGCAGGTTCAGGGATCATAAGTTGTGGCTGTTTGTGAAACAATGCCCCATTATCCAAACCGGCTTTGACTCCATCCAGCTCCAAATGGGAGGGCTCACAATCTAGTTCCAGGTGGGTCTTGGCTCTCTTTCTCCGAAGATAGCACACCACTCCCACTACTATTGCTAAGAGGACCAGCAGCAACATGATAGCAGTTGCAGGCACCAACGTTGTGGTTAGCTTTTTGGGTTCAATTGTGCATCAAGACCCCGGGTGTTTAGGGTTTTGTAGAGCCTCAGTGCAAAACTATCTACTCCTAGCAGCACCCCCAAAAGGGTGCACAACATTGTAGGTGGAATTGGGATTCAAACCTCGAAGTCTGTACTCCGGGAAGCTTGCTGGAAGGTTCAGCTGCATTGGCCTGCGGTCTGGTCCAGAGAGGTTTCTGTAGGTCAGGCGGATTCCACGGATGTTAGGCCGCATTTCAACATAGCGGTGGAGATCTAGCAGAATTGATGTTGCCGTTGCTTGATGTGAAGTGATGTCTGGCGTGTTTGCGATGATGGTGTTCTTGGGTGGATCATCTTCAGGTGATAAGGGTTTTTGGGGTGTTTCTGGATTTTTAAAAAGTAGCCCAGTGTGCCATTGGACAGGGCCCCACTTTTTGACCTCGCTGATTCCGCATGTGCCCCCGTTAACAGATAGCTGGGGGAAAACTGCTCTTCTTCAACCCCGGGCCGTACGCTGCTCTTGGGGACCAGGGCGGAGCAGAAAAAGTCACCACCTTTGTTAGGTGGATTGTCACTGGCCCTGGGGACTTGAATAACTGTATATTGGGGAAGGTGGTAAGGGGGGCAGGCAGGGGCTAGTTGGTTTGGGCTGTAGTGTCCTTGCGTTGGGTTGGGCAGCCAAAATCTCTGGTTTCCAGTCTTTCTAATACCTTTCCAGCATTGATGGGTGGAAAATGGCAGCGTGTCTCTTCTTTTCTCTCCAGGGTGATGCTCTGAGCCCTAAGCCATCTTGGGAACCATGCCAAGTTGCAAAGGCAGTTGAAGGGATTTTCTGCTATTGTTAGTTTCGTTAGGAGGGGGAAAAGCTGGGGAAATTCCTCAGGAAGTCCTTGTATACTAAGACTGCTTATGTCCAGCTCTAGTAGCTCGCCAAAGTTTTGCAAATCCTCAGTCTTTGGAGGACCCATTGGGTTACCAGCAATGTTGAGATGAAACAGCCCCGGTGTCTCCTTGAGTGCTGAGGGGAAAGACTCAAGTTTGTTTCCTGAAATGTCCAGTTCATGAAGATTCTTTAGACTTCTTATAAGCTCCTTATTTAGGCTGGTGAGCCCCACACCACCAAGTCTGAGTGACTCCAAATTTGGGGTCTGAAGCTCGGAAGGATTTAAAGTGGGCAAGACATTGAAGCGAAGGTCCAGCAGCAGCAGTCTGGGCAATGTCAGAAGGGGCAGGGTTGTCAACATATTACCCTGCAATTTGAGTTCCAGGAGGTGCTCCAAGCCATTAAACGCAGCAGGGTGGATGGTCTCTATATGATTGCTATACAAATAAAGGCGCTCTAGCTGTGGCATTCCATGGAAGCATTCCTCTGAAATGTATCTAATCTGGTTGGACGACAAGTCCAGATTTTTTAAAGAGCTCAAGGGCTCAAAGACCCTTTCAGGAAGATCGGTCAGTTTGTTTTGACTCAGGTCCAGCATTTCCAAGTTAACTAGTCCATTGAAGTCCTCCGCTTTAATGCCTTCAATCCCATTTGCAAACAGGTAGAGGTTTTTGATTGATGAGTCCACTTTAAATGGAATGGTAGATGAGCGTCTTCGGGAACATAAAATGCTCCCTGGTAGGGAGCACAAGCAGTCGTCTGGACAGTTGCCGGAAGAGATGCCATCAGGAAGGATGAGGAGGAGCAGAAAGGACATCAATGGATTTAGTAAGATCTTCATGGTGCAGAATCTCTCTCGCTCCATGCTTAGCCTAAAACCAGAAGAAAAAACACAATTACTCTTAGAAATGTTTTGGAAAACAAGAGATAAGCAAATTCTTAACATAACTTTGTAATTAGGCAAGGCAGGTTTATTTGAATAGCACAATTCATACACTTCAAGAGCTTCACTTGAGGTTTAATGGACAACGATGAAGAAATTAAATTAAAAACAGAAAATGTATTTAGAGAATAAGTAAATTAAAAAATCCTAATAAAGAATAAACACTAAAATCTTTATCTCACTACTTTTGTTGAGTCTGTGCTAATTTCTAACCTTGCATTTTTGAAACCATAATTAAAAACTTTTTAAATTGTTTTTCCTGAATGAAACTGGAGGAAATTCTGACTCATACATTAATTCATACTATAGACACACGCACTCAATGACTGTGGTCATGCAGTGACACAGAAACACAAAGTGGTGTGTCATCAGTATATGTATAGGAAGATATTTTGTAGTACTCCATAATGAGCTACAAGGAGCATATAGATATTAAATAAAAGTGGCCCGAGACGAGAGCCTTGAGAAACCCCAATTGGGATTTTTGCTTTGAGATTCATCACAACACTGAGTTTTTTGTCAAACTTGCTTTTAGTCTATGTTTACCCTGGTCTGAGTAATAAAGTATGTATTTACTTTATTATTAATTTAAAATGAAGACTTAATGCTATCAAGAAATTAGGTGACAACTCCAAAGTGAGGAGTTGACACAATGGTGTATCTAGCAGCAACTCAAGGCTTCAAAGAGAGTATATCTGTGGGAAAAAACTGGCATAATACTATTTTACCACATATTGTCTGACTAAAAAAAGGCAACATTCTCCAATACAGTATTGTGTGTGAATTGCTTTTTGTATTTATTTCTTTTCTATTGAACAATAAGTAGCTTTTCATTTATAAAGCTGAAATACAGGATAAGTCTGGAACAAAGTTTACTCTAATTCATGCTGTGTAAATTATTTTGTGGTGGTGAATTACTTCTTCTGATTAGACCACGCACTAATCTCACACCCCAAGCAAACAGGATTGACGTAGGATCACAACTGAATTCATTGTGAACCATTACTATATTGCCAGATGGTCTTGTTGAGAATTAATCTCAAAACACAGAACGACCAAAAGCACAGTTTCATCAAACACATTCTGTTCGCTCCAGTTTCATCTTATCATAGAAACATCACTTTTGAGTTCCTGCATGTATGCCATGCTGCAAGTAGCAAACATCCGTGGATGATTTATTTGTAGCCTTCTAAATTCGGAGAAGAGATGACAGTCTGGAACTGCCCTCCCAACCATAGAATGTAAAGTATAAACCGCCTCATCATTATTCGTGTGTTTAAACCAGACTAACGGCCCTGTAGATACTCTGGCTAACAAGTGCATCTAGGAAGAAAAATGGGATGAAAATATACTGATGAGGGTGGATAGATTTTTAAAAGTAAGATATGTTCCTGTGTTTTAGGCCATTTCACCTCACAAATGCTGAAGTGGAGTGTCAGCACGCTACTTCAAACGATGATGGAAAGGAGAGGGAGAGAGGAATGAGGGGGAGATAAAGTAGAAACCAGTTTAGCCATTTATCATCCAGTGCTATCAAGTGAGACAAGCATGGGGGGAAGAAGCAACATGTATCTGCTGACATTTGGTACAAAGTTAAAAAAAACCTTGATAATTAAATGTACTTTTGCTTGGTTGGCCCAAGGTTACTCTAAATTTCCCTGGTTTTCAACTCACTTTTGTAGAGAATAAAGACTTTATTTTCCAATTGATTCAGTCGCATTTATGACATCTTGTATGTTTGCCCATCTGACACTGCTGCATAAGCGTTTTTGTTTTTTTTTTTTTTGAGAAGGCCTACTTAAAAGGTTGACAGTTTCATGCACCGTGTCCCAGTTGTCCTCGCAGTTGCGTTGATTCTCTGCCATAAAATAACCGGGATAGCGACACCAACTTTTTGAAACCAACAATGTGACACAGAGTACAAACAGAAAGCATTGTCCCGTGGCTCACAAGGCTCACTACGTGTCTGCGCGAACCCAGTTCACCAGGAAAACTAAATGTGAAATGTTATCCATTTTCTCTCTTTTCCAGGTTGGTGACTTTTTCACTATATGTAAAATATACACTGCTCAAAAAAATAAACGGGACATCTACAAATAATACACATCCCTAGATCTGAATGAAAAAAAAATATTTCTATTGTATACAGCCTGGTCTGTACAAAGGGAATGTGCTGACAACGAAACACCCAAAAATCACAATGGAAATAAATTATTAAACCAAGGAGGCCTGGATTTTGGGGTCACAGGGCAAAACTAAAGTGGAAAAAACCCCCACTAAGGTGATCCAAATTTAGTAAGTCCTTAAAAACAAGTCAAAATGGGCTCAGTATTTTGTGTGGCCTCCCCGTCCCGGGAGACCTCCCTACAACGCCTTGGGATGATCCGGATGAGAGGCAGAGGTTCCCGAGGGGTCCCTCCCCGACCGGAAAAAGCATCCACCAAATCCTGGACAGGCTGTGGTGCAAAGTGACGTTGGGGGATGGAGCGAGACATGATGTCCCAGATGTGCTCAATCGGATTCAGGTCTGGGGAACGGGCGGGCCAGTCCATAGCTTCAATGTCTTCATCTTGCAGGAACTGCTGACACACTCTAGCCACATAAGGTCTGGCATTGTCCTGGATTAGGAGGAACCCAGGGCCAACCGCACCAGCAAATGGTCTCACAAGGGATCTGAGGATCTCATCTCGGTACCTAATGGCAGTCAGGCTACCTCTTGCGAGCACATGGAGGGCCGTGTGGCCCTCCAAAGAAATGCCACCCACACCATTACTGACCCACTGCCAAACCGGTCATGCTGAAGGATGTTGCAGGCAGCAGAGCGCTCTCCACGGTGTCTCCAGACTCTGTCACGTCTGTCACGTGTACTCAGTGTGAACCTGCTTTCATCTGTGAAGAGCACAGGCCGCCTGTGGCGAGTTTGCCAATCCTGGTGTTCTCTACCAAATGCCAAGCGTCCTGCACGGTGTTGGGCTGTGAGCACAACCCCCATTTGTGGACGTCGGGCCCCCATACCATCCTCATGGAGTCAGTTTCTAACCGTTTGTGCAGACACATGCACATTTGTGGCCTGCTGGAGGTCATTTTGCAGGGCTCTGGCAGTGTTCCTCCTGTTCCTCCTTGCACAAAGGCGGAGGTAGCGGTCCTGCTGCTGGGTTGTTGCCCTCCTACGGCCTCCTCCACGTCTCCTGGTGTACTGGCCTGTCTCCTGGTAGTGCCTCCAGGCTTTGGACACTACGCTGACAGACACAGCAAACCTTGCCACAGCTCGCATTGATGTGCCATCCTGGATGAGCTGCACTAACCGAGCCACTTGCTTGGGTTGTAGAGTCCGTCTCATGCTACCGCGAGTGTGAAAGCACCACCAACATTCAAAAGTGACCAAAACATCAGCCAGAAAGCATAGGTACTGAGAAGTGGTCTGTGGTCCCCACCTGCAGAACCACTCCTTTATTGAGTGTGTCTTGCTAATTACCAAAGATTTCCCCCTGTTGTCTATTCCATTTGCACAACAGCATGTGAAATTGATTGTCAATCAGTGTTACTTCCTAAGTGGGCAGTTTGATTTCACAGAAATTTGATTTACTTGGAGTTATATTGTGTTGTTTAAGTGTTCCCTTTATTTTTTTGAGCAGTGTATTTTACTTTACAAGTTTCATGAGATGCAAGTAGAATCAGCTAGTTTATAGACGAATCAAAAACAAAATATTTTATTTGAATTTCTTATAATAGATCAACACCAAGTAGCAAAGATGTAATTATAGTTTACAAGTTTTGTTTTCAAATAGAAATCTGTGTGGCATGTGGCAAGTATTTGTCTCCAGTTTATTGAGTCAGTAATTTATAAAACCACATTTTGTTGCAACTATAGCCACAAGTCCTTTTGGGGTATCTCTCTGTCAGCTTTGGACTAGGGACTAAAATATTTGCCCAATCATCTCTGCAAAATAGCTCAAGATCAGTCAGACTGGATGGAGAGCTGCTGTGAACTTCAATTTTCCATGGCTTTAAATTTAATTTGGGTATTAATTGTGACTGGGCCTTCCTAAGACATTACTTCCATGTTACTGCAAAAGAAAAGCTGATCCCCATCATGACACTGCCACCACTGTGTTTCAATGTGAGGGTGGTGTGTTCTGGGGGATGTTGATTGTTAGTTTGCTTTACTGTTTAGGTGACTTCTGAAGGCAATTGATAATGGATCTAATTTATGGTTATCTGAGCGAAGGGGCCTGAGCAGTAACGCAGTGCACTTTCATTTTAAAAGATTTATTTGTAAAAGATTTGGAAAATTGTTTTATCTTTCTCTCCCCTTTACAAGTATGTGCTACTTTGTGTTCTCTCATGTAAAATCTCAAATTTGTTTGTGGTTGTAGCAAAATGGGAAAGCGTTTAGAGGGTAAAAAGAATCAAAGTCGGAAGTCATTTATCAAAAGAAATTGGTGACCAACTTCTCACTTCGGGAGGAAATTAATAGTGCACCAAACAGAGAGGGTGAATACAGTCATCCAGGCTTTTCATTTACTTTGCTGCTCATTCAACAAGCAGGAGGAGAACCCTGTCCAGATCTGCAAACTGACTGTGCAGAAAACCCACTCAGTCTTAGATTTGTTTATGGGAAACCTTGTTGAAAAAGTAATGACAGCATCTAATGGCAATAGCTTGCTGCTGGCTACAAATGAATGCGCAGCAGAGGTGAAGGGTTGCAGTTAACCCATAATTTACCCTTAGAGGCCTGCAGGGATTCATGTTAAGTTCTATAAGGGTCTGGTTGCAGAATAAGTAGCTGGGGATGAATCCAAAGTAGCAACATTTTATTTGCTTGTTTTGGAATAAATGTTTTTTTTCTCTTTAGAAACTTTAGGCAAAGTCTCACATGTCGTCTAGTGAGAGTTTAGGAGTTTCCAGTTAACTGAGGGGTTCTGAAATCATAACAGTGTGGATAAAAGAGGTAAAGTGTAAGGTGTATGCAGATCTCACCAAATTAAGAGACCTAAAAAGATAAGAACAAGACAAGAACAGGGAGAATCAAATAACTGCTGGAAAGGGCACTCATTCCTTACATTTAAGACCTAAAGTAAAACCTTACCAATATTCTTTGGTGAAAGCAAAGTCCACAGAGCCATAATTGACAGCAACATAAAGCAGCTTTGGAAAAGCAAGAGCCCCACGAAGATAAAACCGAGAATATTTTCCTTTGATAAATCATTGCAGTATTTCTACCGTAGCTTCCCAGAGGGTGGAATGTTTATTTGAGCGTGCCACACTCCAAACTAGGCTAGGCCCATCTGATAAAAGTGGAGGAGAAACTGTGGCGAGGTGGACGGGGAGGGATACAGCCCGATCTCAGATAAACTGGAACTTGAAAGGTTAGATTCTGCTTTTGTCTTTTCCCTTTGACTTCAGCAGGCTCGAGCTGATCGGCAGCCAAGATAAGGTGCAGCTGGGGCATCGCTGCTGTGGTGAGTGATTGCTGTGAGTGGAGGTGCAGAGAGAGGTATTAGAAAGACAAGTTGTCATCCTGCACATAGTGGTGGAATGCCCCCCTCCTGACTTGCCTTCCTCCTCCTCCTTCTTTCTCGACTTGTAATTTCCTTTTCTCTCCCCTGTGCGCTTGAAACATTCCTGAGACAGGCAGCGGCGGAGTTTGAAAAAAGTGATCCTGGCTCCGCTGTTGGCTTTTTAAGATTCGCAGGAAGTTTTTTCGGGTTTATAAACAAAGGATTGGATTCATAGCAGATCTCTTAAAATCTGCGCATGATTCTGACATTGTTTGGGAATATTAGAATAAAACTTGTTGGCTGGTGAACATGTGAAGCAATACAAGGGCCAGAAAATGTGCCAAAACTCTTAGGGAGCATGTGAACGTTTTTGTGTTGCACAATGTGACAAACATGTTCAGCACTTTTGAAGGAACGAGGCAAAATGTAGAGGCATAAGGGATAATCAAATTTCCCCTCTCCCTTAGCACTCTTATTATCCAGCAGTGATAAGAGCAGGTTTCTGTCAGCAGGGGCCCAAATTGAATAAGGTCTGACTTTGGAACGGTGAAGTGGGCTTCAGCAATTAAATCCCAGCAGTCCATGGGGTCAAGAGTCCCTGTCAGGGCTGAAGGCTAACGACAATGTGTGGACAAGTTGGGCCCGAGACGAAACGAGGGAGTGATGCTGGCTGACAGTTTGGGATAAGACTGCACACAGCAGAGTACATACTCCCATTAAAGAAGCTTTTTATTTCAGTGACCTTATCTTTTAAGAGGAAAACTGCTTGTGGTATGTGCATTATGTGCATGATCTACAGCATCCCACCGCCAGCAAAGCCTTTGCCACCAGCTGGATTCTGTTATCCACAATCAAGCAGAGTTATCTGTCAACATGACAAAAGGGTCAAGGGAGAATTGGAAAGGTGAAGCAGTAATATCTGGGTTTGAAAAAGATCACTTGAGGAGCAACATGATGGAGAACAGAGAACAGACACATGCAGCACAGACATACATGTAATAATGCCATGTTATTGTAAGACTGCTGGTGCATGGGGATGTCTGTGTTGTGACATGGACTGGTGAGTCTGACGTAGTGCTTAATTTCTAGTTCTACCTGTTGAACTGTGTTATATAATGCTACCCTACCAAAATAGGAGATGCTCAAAGTAACTGAAATGACGATCGGCTTGCTGTCATTTTTATGCTTGTAAAGAAAACCATACATTAACCATCTAATTTAACAGGAACAATAGATAATATCTCTTAATATATGTCCACCAGCATAACTTTGCATCTACAGAAATCTAGTAATTGAAACCAAATAGAATTTTATTACAAAAATAATTATTAATTTTACTATAAATGTCCCTAACGATGCTCATCTCATGCCAGTCTTATTGTTGTAATCTGTGGAGGTCGGACTGGGATTAGGGGCTTCAGTATTTCCACAATGTGCTGCACAAACACTGCTTCCAACAGATTTCATCCTTTGTACATCAGCATCGCTGGAGCTAAATGATTTTATTTGGTTGTGCATATAATTATGACCTATTGGGTTCTTTATTGGTATTTTATGTTCTATTTCAACACAAAGCAGTGCATAACTGTACAGTGGAAGTAATTTGATTAATGCTTTTTTTGTTTGATTTTGTGATACCAGTGAGAAGTTACATTTTAGTTAATTTGCATCTGCTATAAAATTACAAAAGAGACTTGGAAGCCAAACAATCATTCAACAGCCAGACAGCATCAGTTCAAAGGATGACAAAGCTCATAAGCAAGTGAGACACGGAGCAACTCCTCGGAGTCAGAGGTTAGGCTCAGATTAGTGTTTCCACTTCTGCTCTCTATTCAGCGTCCTCTGTTGTAACTCTGGTCCACACAACACAGTTAACATCCTTTGTTGGACAGAGCCACACACCCAGCTCCGGTTACAATCATACACCGAAGTCTCATCTCAACAGGTGCTTTTTCTCTGCCCCTCCAGGGGAGATGTGAAACCTCAAACCATCTGAAGTGTGTCTGACTAAATGATACAATCTGCGCCAAAAAGACAGAGATGGAAACCAGAGGAGGTTGGTGGCAGAGATTCTACGTCTGCCTCCTCTGAGCCGAGGTCAGGTTGTGTGCGTTCTAAAAGGAAATGTGGACCATTTCCTTAGGTTTTATTGCTGAATGATATGACAGATGGTTAATAGATGCTAGATTTGACTTTTGCTTTTTAAATAAGCACACACTCTAGCTGAGGCCAGACACACTGTCCACTTGTTTCACTTCGGCCACGACACAAGTCTCTCGTCAACGTCTCCTGCCCCTCTGACCCTCTAAAGACAGCAGCTCACAGTCGCTTTTGTCTCACGGATGTGCACATCTGCTGGAGACCTTCACCACAAGGTGCTCACATTACACAGAGGACACAGGATTCCAGCATACCATTGACAGCCTGTTCTTTGATCTGTTTTCTCAAACTGCTGTTTTACACCCACAGCTTTTGTTAGTCCTGGGCCTCGTGTCTCTTACTCATCCTTTTCTGTCAAACACAACAACAAACCACAACACTGCAGAGGTCGCAGTCCGCTCAGGCCAAAAGCTTCACATCGCAAGAAAACAGTATATGCAAGGATTGGTTGTGACGAAGCTGGACCTTTTCCAGACAATGGCCTTGTGCTTTGATTTCCGTTCTGTGACTATCCACGCCTCCGGTCGCTATCAAAACTTTATTGTTCTTTTTGGCAGCATCATCCAGAGTGCTCTGCCACACTGGTGCAGACATGAAACAAAAGCAAGGCTGCAGCCAGATTTGGTTAATCTAGGCTTTAAGTCACTTTAAAAAGACCTCGTCTAAAGAAGGACATTCTCTGTGTTTTCCCTTTGTTTTTTTTTTGTCTGAAGAAGCTGGGTGGACCAGTTTGTTCAGTCAGCCACAAGCCTACAGTTACACTCGCATGCCGACATTTTGCCTCCCAACTGCAATATACCCATAATGCTAGTTTGCCTCCTGGCCATTATAATGCTTATCTACCTGACATTGTACGCCATGCATACTTCTCATGCTGTGTACCTTTATATTACTGTTTCTGCAGAAATTCCTCAGCAACACTTTTTTGTTCAACTACAAACAGGACAGTAGTTTTTCACAGTAATCCTAAAATCTAATTTCTGGTACCTTTAGATCCTTTTTAAGAGATGCACGACTTGATTTTGACAGTTTTCCCTCCTTTGTTGCAGAATCAGCATGTAAGGGTTCAAGAACAAGTCGGAGGAAGTGTGACTCAGACAGGCCTTTTGGGTGCCAGTTGAGGCCGAGTGACTGGCAGCCAGAGTATTGTTGTTTAACAAACAATGTCACACGTACTAGCTGAGGAAAATGATCCATTTGTCTCTTTACATGTCTGTCAACATGTCATATTCCTGCTTTATTAAAACATGCCGGTTACCTTATATGAGTGTAGGCTTCGGATTCCAAGAAGTCAATTTTTTAAAACTGTCTCTTCAGAAGCAACAAAATATCTGGTATTGAGCTAGGGTTGTGCTCTTCTCACTCAACTCCTTTCTCTTCTGCTTAAAAACGTTTTTAGGTTTTTCTAGTATCTGGTTTGTTCATGACTGGAATCCGATGAAGGCAGGTCTCCTCCATCTGCCAAATCTACCCTGCAAGGGGTCGGTATTCATTAGCTTGGAGAGAGCTCAAGGCTACTGTGATTGTAATCAGTAATGTTGGGAAAACGGCTACTTGTTCACTTTGTTGAACGTATTTCAGCATTTGAAGACACTGGGAAAAAACTACAGGTTTGCACCTGTTTGGAGCAGAACTTTTTTCACACAACACCCACAAACGTTTAATGCATTTTATTATATGTGATGACACAAAGTAGTGTATAATTGTGAATTTAAAGGATACAATGTTTTCAAAATAATTTTTCAAAATATTTAAAAAAATGTAAATCTGAAACGCTTTGCTACTCTGGTACTGTTTAATTTAACCTTAGTGAAAATGCAGCTGTTCTGTAAAGGCCTCAGAGGTTTGTTAGACAACATTAGGGAAGAAACTTCAACATTAGTGAAGAAAGTTCTGGATAATTTTAAAGTAATGTAACACGATAAAACTACATCCCAAGCTTTGAACATCTAACAGAGCTTTATGTCAAGACGAAAGTTGTTGTTAAGGAAACCACATTTTGCCACAAGCCATGTGGAGGCACAGCAAACATGTAGAAAAAGGTGCTCTGGACAGATGACCAAAATTAAAATGATTTCGTAGATCCAATTGATAATTTGTGAAAAGACTTCTGTTTCTTGTCAATCCAATTTGACTGATCAGCCATTTTGCAAAGAATAATTTCAGTGTCTAGATGTTGGTGGAGAAAACTGGTAGAGATAATCCACAAAAAACCTGCACTTATTGCAGCCAAAGGTGGTTCTGCTGCTAACAAAAGTGCCCCTCTGCATGATGCAGCCACCTCCTTGTTTCACTGTAGGGATAGTGTGCTCAGTGAGGCACAATAAGCATGCATGCCAAACTTTTGATCTTTTTTATTTGTAAACTAACTTTTAAAAACACAATTTGTTTTTTTTATTTTCTTGGTCCATCACAGATTTGCAGGGCTCTCTGTTTAGGTTTGGAGAACATCAGTTGTTACAAATTACTTTTGAGATCTGTTGAGTCTTTAGTATTGACCTGAATGGATTTGGTTGTTTCAGATTGACATCTAACTTCATTAAGTTGCCAGTGAAATGCAGACATTGAAAATGTGATAAATTAGACAACAGGGAGGCGATGCACCTACCCCACGGTGCTTCTCCAGCTGTAAGACCCAGTTTGAGATTTTGTTTGTCACGCTACCTTCCAGTTTTTTTCTCTCTCAAAAGCCAGACATGTGCCACACACAAGATAAATGTGAACTGGAGATCACTGGTGCTGATTACAGTGTCACAAAGGAATTTATTGTGTAACTGTTGCCTGCATTGTTGCTGCTCCAGCACTGGGGGAGGTTGGCTAGAAAAGGCAGCAGTCAGGCGGTACAGAGTTTCCCTCCTCACTCTTAACGTTGACAATCCTCTCCTTCATCGCCTCAGGTACACTGTGTATTACTATGAACAAAAACTTTTTTTTTATTAAAATATGCTAGGTTATTGATCAACAACAAAACTGAAGGGAAATTCGCTATCAAAGCTCAAAGGTCACAACCAAATATTGAATCCAAATCAAAACGGTTTAAGAAATGACTTAGAGTAGCTGTGAGCTCCACCGCCACATTAACGCAAACAGGTGAGATCCTCAGCAGTTTAAAGTCTTCAGTGCAGACATTTAACAGCTTCCCTGCAGCTGTTGCTCTCTGCCTGAAGGGTCCTCAAATCTGGCACAAAGAAGATGAGGTACTAACTGAGGTGCACATGTTTTATGCATGATGACAACATTCTATCAACCCCTGTCATTGTATTGCAGGCAGACCAACAAAGCCACTAAGGTTTGAATACCTTATATTAAAAGTATAAAGGAAACCAAGAGACATAGGGACCCTTTGTGTGCTTCATGACCCAGATCTGTTCCTTCAGCACACATGGCATGTTTATCATACTTTCAGACAGAAGATACGGCTGATCGCTTTGTCAGAATTGAATAGTAACTTTTGTCGGCAGAAGGAGCAGTTTGTTTGCTCTAAATCAACACATCCCTTCATACGTCTCTTTAGGTAATCAAAACAGATTCCTGAGTTAAAAATGCTTAGCAGCGTGTACTCTCATGTATTTGCTCACACACTGGTTCAGTGCGCTGATGTCAAAGAGTTTGTTTAAGCATGTGATAGAGTCACTAAATGAACATATCTTGAAACACCCTTGTTTGCTCTTGACTGTTTGCGTTGAGGTTGAAATAGTAACTTTATTAACTCACAATTAGACAGTAATGCTCTTTTAGTGGGGGGCATTGACAAGAAACTGTAACTCAAACATATTCACTCATATTTCAATGTGTTGTGAAAGGGTTGTAGATGCATGCAGGAATACAGACGTGCATCTGGACAAAGACTAGTAATAGATACGCAGGTTTGGCGGCGCGTGTTGTAATTCAAGGCAAGCTTTTGATGATAAAACTCCAAAGGCTCGGTGTTGACACTGAAGCATTTGCTAGTTGCAAATAATTTACAGCAAGATAAAAAAAAAAGTATGTGGAATGTGGGGTTACAGCCAGAGATCAATACTTCACTGCTCCATCATCTTCGTTTTCCCTGCGGAAGACAGGGATCAGACAGGAGGAGGTGGACGAGGAGGAGGGAGGGAGGGAGGCAATTAGCAAGAGAAGTGATGTGCGTCCAGAGGCCCAGGGTGGCTGTGTACATGTGGATTTGTCTTTACAAGCCCACACAGTCCCTGTCACACCTCATTGACAACTGGAATAGCACCAAGGCAGGACGGAGGGTGAAGGGGCAGGAAAAGGTTCGTAAGGTGAACAGAGGATCAGTTGGTACTTCCAATTACTAGGACTGTCCAATCTGAGCGATTAAAAAAACATCCTCTAATTCCAACCACTAGGTTGATACGTCATTAAAGTTACTAAAATCCAAACCATGTGTGCTTGAACACTCAGTAGCATTAAAATGTTGTAAAACAATACACTACATGGTCTACATTAGTATTACAATTTTGTTTCTAAATAATTTCTGAGGCGACACATCTTGCCTCTTACTTCTGCGGATGTAGTTTTCATGTGGGCACTGTTTGGAGAAGTGCAAGGCTAACTTTAGCATGTTTCCTGTCAGTTCTATTATAGGACTTGTTGATGATTTGGCTCCTAACATGTTTCAGTGTGTTTCCTGTTGATGTGTGAGCAGAACAGGTTGCATAACACAGACCGAGAAGGAGCTGCAACAGCCAATATGGTCTCTCTTCCACTTTGACTGTCATTTTAATAGCTGAAAGTCACTTAGATTGTTTTAGAAAACTGATTCATTTTAGTTACAAACTAATATGCACATTTTTGAAAGAGCCTTGCACAAGAAAACAGACCAAGATTTATAAAAACTTGTCTTGCATACTTAAAAATTTGATATTACACAAAAACTGGTAGCTGGGTGTTTAGTTTAATCAGAGACTCCTACTAAATACCAGTGTTTAAGAATATTTAGTAAGCCTTTTGGCTATGGTGAATCTTAGTTCTCTGTGATCAGTTTAGAAAGTCTTAAAGCAAGAAGCTCTTACTTTTTTGAGCTCTTTTTCTGGCAAACAGAAGCGCAAAAGACTTTTAGCTCACTACCTTGCATACACCTCCAAATCCTAAACATCCCGAATTTAAATGAAGTGTTGTACTAACGAAGTCATTCTTTAGAATTAAGTAATCTCAAGGCGACACCTGTTTTAGGCAGTTCTTTTATAGTTACTTTAGGCAAAGCTTAAAGGTGTGCAAATGGCACCAAAAAATCAAATAACCAAATAAATCATGCTCAGAACTTTGTTTTAGTTTCCCCCATTGCCATTTTGTACCTTTATGTTGGGTCGCTAAGCACCAGACAGTTTTGGATATGAAATAGAGTCATCTGGCATGGAGCATTTGGTACAGACAATGGGTCACTTTGTACCCGCCATCGTTTACAGAATAGTATTGAAGTTTTATGACCTCTGTAAAAAACATTGACAGAGTCCATATCCATCATGTTACGTAAGAGTCTTTTTCAGAAAATACTTAATAAGCTCAATAATCTGTGAAATTTGAGCATTTGTGTTCCTATCTATGTCAGTAACTACAAAGAGAAATAAATAGATATGCAATGCTTTTAAAAGATGGGCATGAAGTAGTTTATATGGGTATGAAATGGAAGTAGGAATGGATGAAATGACAATATTTAGGTTTAAAATGGTGGTATGAGTTGGTAAGGGCATAGAAACTATGTCTGCAACAATCCCTGAAGTAAGGAGAGAAACAAACTTCCTTACGTTTCCTAAACAGCCCCCTTGTATCACTGAAATGCTGTGTGCTTGGTAAGAGAGCTGCTCTTTTTCTCCGGCTAGTCTTTGCTAACAGGCTCAGAGACAAAAAGGCCTCTTGAGGAAGCAGGGTGTTAGAGTTAACACACTAAAGACCACCAACAGTGGCTTTTTGGGATTCTGGCTTCAAATATTCAAAGTGCCTATTAATATAACCACATCAGAAATGCTACATTATTTATGGAGTCTATCTTTTATTTCTGATCTTAACCATGTGTTTGTATTAAAGCAGTTGGCCACCTTTTATTTGTATTGACAATGTTGCAGTAAAGCTGCCAGATTCACTCACTCAGTCCCGATGCTTCCTCTTCTACTCCTGCTCCCCTCTTCTTCTTCCTCTTCTTCTTCAGCTGCTTTTTTTCCACCTGAACATAATGAAACATTTGGATCTGTTAATCAAATCACGTTTACCATGTCTAACCTGCTCTACTTAGCTGGAATCCAGCCACTCTGTCATGGACTGTTAATAGCTCACAAGCGAAACAGGAAGTTTTGTTCCTGCTAATTGGTTAGATTCCAGCTGTTTGCAGGAGCATGGTGAGTGGGCCGGCTGTGTGGCAACACAACAGGATGACAGAACGCAGGGATTGAGGCAAGAATGCTGGCCGACCGCCCGTCTTTCTGCTCTGTCAGCTCCTTTGACTTAGCTTCGTCAACCCATCGTCTGTATGCATTAATGTAAACTCCATTCCCTCATACAGTGTGTTTTGTTTGTTTTTCTAGCATAGTAGTTCAACCAGTTTGAACTGGATTTTTACTGCAATTTACATCTATGTTTTTATTGTTTCAGGCATGTTTATTGGCGTCTGCCACATAAAGCATTTCTGCTGTTAAAAGTCAACTAGCAGGGGACAAACTGGCCACATTTGATTTATTTATCAGGAATTAGCTCCCTATCTATGATCTTATAGCATGAAACATATGCATTCATGTGCTTGCAAAAAACAGTAAATATGACGTGGTTCTAAAACAAGTAAACGCTGAAGAATCTGAACACACCACCTCCATTAAACATGATGGTGGCCGCAGAGACAAGGAAGCTGGAACATTAATGGATGACTATTCATTTAAGCATTAAAGATAAGAAATCCCACAATTTTCAGTCTTTATCCACATCTACCACCAGTAATTTAGTTTTAGTTTAATAAAATCGGGTAAAGGTAAAGGACATGCGATTTAAACCTTTTCATGCATGTTAATTTTCTGTTAGATTCAAAGCTTCTGTCTCTAATCAAAGAACTTGCAGCCTATTAGTTTGTCTTTTATGTGTTGAAGTCCTTAGAATAAAATATCTGAATTGGCAGATCAGATCTCAACGAAAGCTGGAAATTAGTATTGGCCAGAAATGCCTGATCAAATGAATCATCTGTTTTCATCTCCTGGGGTTTTTTTCTATTAGTGGATGAAATTTAGAACCGGAAAGATAATTTATACATGTTTGTTTTAAACTGTTTTATAGACAATTATCTATAAATAGTATCCGTTTACAGTCTAGAGCAACTATGACAAGTGACTTTTACTCATAGTGATTTTTACTGTATTTTCTTTACTATTGTGTTCCTAGTAAGAAGTGGATTACATACACATCCGCTCTGAGTCAGGTTAAAATAAAAGCCACAAACTTTGCTATAATTGATTGTGTAACACCTAAATGCATAAATACTAGTGATCCACACAAGTAAAGGCACAGATGCACGCTTGTGCAGGTAGCTGCTAAACCAGAGGACGCATGTGCAATGACCCTAGCGTGGTTAGATCTTTGGAGTTGCTGCCTCTCAGACGATTCTTTGACTGAAGTGTAAATATTTAGCTTTCAAAGTGGAACTCAAGACCCGAAAAGGTGCGATCCCTCTTTCTGATTAAGCTTCTGAAACAGCTGTACCACAAGGTTACGGACAACATCATTTTTGTCTTGCAGCCCAGGACCAAGATCAACTAATCATAGACAAAGACTTTTGTTTTGGTTAAGATCTTTGAAGTTGTGAGGATTCTTCTTGCTCGACTTCCTACCAGTTACAAGTCGCGACTTGCGCCCCTGTTGTGCTGATTGCAGTGTTAGGTGATTGGGATTCTGGCCGATCTATGCTGCCATACAGATACAGGCACGCAGGCACAGATTCCCGCTCTCGACCTGCATCCGGCCCTCTTACTCAGAGAGCGGCACCAGATAGCGGCACTATCTGTGTCACACTGGCGACTGAAATAGACGTTAAGAAAAAAGTGAGCCAGAGAACAAAAAGCTCAGCCGACGCAGTGGAAGAAAGTGGCTCTGTCTCTATGTCTCCGCTTGTGTGTAAGATGTAACCCCATGGAGGTGTGTGAGAATGACTCCACCTTCTGTAATGTTAAAGGTCTTAGGCACAAACTTAAGGAGGAACTGCCTTCCTGGGCATTTATTGGCACCCCAGATAAAACCATTAAATTCATTTTATTTTACAGTAGCATAATCTCTAAATGAAAAAAGTATAGTGGTGGATCTGTAATGCTGTGGGCCTGTTTCTCTCCTAAAAATCCTGCAAACCTTGTTTAAATACTTTACAGAAGGTGAAGGTGGGTTGTCATTAGCTCTTATAGCGTGATAATGATCCAAAAAACAAACGTTTCTCTAGACACAAAATCAAGTTGTGTTTAGCACATTAGAGTAACGTGGATGGTCTAAAGCAGAGGTTCCCTATCATGATCCTTAGGGCCTACTGTTCTTTATGTTTTAGATGTGTCTCTGTTTCAGCAACTTGATTCAAATGAATGGAGGAATGGCGAGAGATTGTACTCTAACATTGTAATATATTATAGGAGATGACTAAGAGCCATCACATAGGCATACTGGGTTCATACCAGTAATTCTAGTCCTGGTGACATGATTTTTTCATTTCCTCCTGTGAATAAATTGACTCAAATTAAAGGTCAGATTTCTCCATTTTTCTAAGTGAGAGATTATATTGTGTAATTAGGCTTTTTACACATTTGTGTAAAAAGCCTAATTTTGGGGTGCCAATAACTTTACTGGGCACCATAGCTGTGTGTTTGTGTGTGCTTGAGTTCTTGCTTTCCTTTTGCCCAGTTAGATGTAGTTCATGGCTCATCTCCTAATTACAGCGCAGGCCAGAAGTAATTACAACCCTAGATTAGGGTTAGAGTTGGTTCTTAGCTTTTTTTTTTTTTTTTTTTAACAAACCAACTGAAATGCAGCAATTTGTGGTGTCTTTCTTTATAGATGAACATCCTTGTTCTCCTCCTCATTTTTCCATCAGTACTCTGGAATTTATTTTTTTCTGGGGGGGGCATCTTTACAGATTTTCTATCTTGATTCAGAACTTTCAAAGTGTATTTAGGAGCTTCAATCACAGGTTGGATTCTGCAAGCTTCTTAAAGGTTGGTTCGACATGCTTGCGCTGGACTGTGTGAAAGTGGACGTGGAGGGCAGCAGTTAATTGGGGGTTTTGGGCTCAAACTGGGCAACTCTGAATCCCTTTGATCTCTTTTCATGTGTGTGTGTGTGTGTATTTATGTGAGGGTTTTGAAGTGGTTCTTCTGAATGCATCATTTGGCTGCATCGGCGAGCTCTTCTTCAATTTAGCTTGGCAGGCATACAGGCTAGGGTTCGCCTTCACATGCTGCTGGTTCAGCACTGATGTTTGAGGCTGAGGCCTTTGAAGCTCGGGGGTTTTAGTCAAGACGCCTCTTATAAGTAAAAGCTCTGGCGAAGGCAACACCCCTCCTACTGTGCCACCTCTGAAGGGGGATGAACAATAACGTGAAGTTTTGACATAACAAGGATTTGTTCTACTTCAGTTTCCTCCTCGCTAATTGTAACACGTTTTTTTCTAAGTTTCTGCCCTTTCGACTTCCTTCTCCCTGCTTTCTAAGAGTGCGCCCTGCTCTTCTCCCTTCCCCAGGCCTCCTGCTCTCAGCACCTGACTTTTAACCCTCTAATACCTCTGATATTGAGGGTCGAATTCTTCAGGCACTCGCCCTTATTGAGGTAAAACTGAGAAATGAAAAGTCTGGAAGTTTGGGGAAAGGAGAAAGGCAACGTTCAGTATCAAGACATGAATGTGCAAGTTCCACAACATTGTGATAAGATTTCTAACAAATCCCATTTTCAAACTATTTATAAACAACTTTTAAACTTTCAGAAGATATTTTGTCTGCAGTGTTTAGGAAGCAGAAGAAAGCACAGTGGTATGGATGGATGGATGGATGGATGGATGGATGGATGGATGGATGGATGGATGGATGGATGGATGGATGGATGGATGGATACAACTTTCAGATAATGGGATAGGAGTAATCTGGAATTCCTGAAAAGGTCTGAAGATAAAACTACTTTTCCATATTTTTCCAGACTTGGAAAACATTTTTCCAGACTGTGCAGAGACCCTGCTTTTAGTTCAGCTTTATAAACAACAAATGAAATGTTATAATTGTGGTCCGCAGAAGATTTAGACATCAGCGCTCTTTCCCTCCAGAGCTCTTTGGCACAGATAATGAAATGCCAGCCTTGATTTTGTAAAAAAAAGAAAAAACAGATAAAAGCTCCCACTGGCACAGTGCTGCTAACCAGTCCTGGACCGGCCAGTGATGGTGTGGTTTCAACATCCCTGTAACAAACTGCATGAAAGGCGGGTCTGTGCTTAAATTGTTTCAGTTTCTATAACAGAGACCCTGTTCTCCTCAGTCTGCTTCTCGGCCACACACAGATTCCACTAAAATAACCCATTTATTGTGCATACAGTAGGCCCTCTCCTTCGTGTTCACATCAGCACACAAGTGTGGTGCGAGTGTTTTGACAAACTGAGATCTAAACTGCAGATTGCAGAAGTAACTGTTATTTTTTTATTCCCTAAGATATCTTTCTGCCTGTCTCTAAGCCCTGGGAGGTCTGGGTGTCAGCAAACACAATAGAACAGTCTGAGAATACTAACTACAAATGCTGCTCAGCCACACTTCTGTGTTATTTACAGCATCAGAAAGTACCCAGCAGCACCCTCCTTTGCTTTTGTGTCACCATCTGCAGCCTCAAATCTCTCCACATTAGCGCAGGGGTAATTGGCCTCCTGTGGCTGCTCCGCTATGACTGGTAGCTTAATATATTAACAGATTGCAACCATTACATACTGTCAATGACAGAGTAGCTTATTTTACAACATAATGACAGCATGCGATGAAGCGCTTGGCAATGAAACAAGCAGAGCACCGGTGATGGGTTAATAGGGGGCTATTGCAGTAGTTAGGTCTGGGTTTTTTGCCCCTAGGAGAATCTAGGTAGTTTTCTGTGCTTCATTGTGAGGCCATGCAAGTTAAAATAAAGGATTTGTTCTTACTCAGATTAAGAAATTAATTAATTAATTCTGTCTGATGCCATGTTTCCAACAAAGCCAAGTTTGATCTGTGCATGTTTATTTTGGCAACAATATTTGGAAAGAGAGCAGGAAAAACAACACGGAAATGTTACTTGTATCTTTACTCTCCAGAATAGAGATCGGTTTGAACATGTCAAGTCACGTCGCTTTATTAGATGTTGGTTTAAACCTGGAGAAGGGCGCCCAGAGATTTAATCTTTTAGGAATTTGACCCCAACGCCTGCCAAAGGATACTGACATTTGTCTAATTTCTGTGTTTACCTTTACTTGCATCTTAGCCACTTTTGCCAGAACACCTTCAGCTAAAAGTCAGAACAATTCCACTGTTTGGCATCTCTGTAACTTGTGCATATTTGGAGTTATTAAGTTATTGTGTAATTGAATCATTGCATTACTGGTAGCGGTAGTTGATGGACAATTTTAATGTTGCAAAATGCCATAAATCATTGTGTATGACTAAAACTTGGCCCAAATTTAATGTTCTTATAAAACATGCTTGGAATAATGTTTATTATTATGAGACAGTCTAATAATATTCTCAAGAGGATTATAGTTGATCAGAGGTATGTTTAATCCATGCCCATTTAAGATTTTCTTTGCTTAATAGATAAGGGCCTAAGATAGCCAATAATGAGGGCCGAGCAGAAATATAAGCAGACTTTGCGGCAACTTAGGGTGCCACCCGAAACTTTTGAAGCTAATTTAATTTGTGCTCAGAAAAAAAATTGTTGCACAACACCACAATTTATTAATAGATGAATAAGAAGTAATACTAATATTAGAAAATAATAATTCTAGTCAGTTTTTCATAAGTATGCAGAATTATGGTACCCTTAAATCTCTTAATCTTTCCACTTATTTTCACTCCTAGGTAATCATCTGGCTGTCATGTTAATTAATTTAATTTGACATTTTTGTGTCAAATAGCTTGTTGCTGATTAGAATTCACATTCTGGCAAAATTTAAGTGAACTGTCCTGTTTTACTGCTTTTTATCATAGCTGCAGAGATTAAATAAATTGTTGCTGTGAAAGTTTGGATAAATAAATCAAAGCTATCATCAAAAGTAAAAAAATATAACCAGACTCCTAAATATTTGTTGAATTCCTTATTTATATAAAGAGCAAAGTCAGAATGTGGAAGTATCATGATCATATTAGTTTTATAGATTTACAATAGAAATTAAAAATCAACCTAAAAATCAAAATTAGATTAGCAATTTATTTGATGAATAGTGTAAATGGGCAGTTTCTGTCATATACTTCATTTAATCCATTGATGGGTTACTAGTTAACTGTAAATGCAGAATGCAAAAGACAATCATGCACCGACCATATTAAAGGGGCTCCCAAAATAATTTATTCTTAGGGATCCACATAACCTTTGGCTGCCTCTGCCACTAATAGCTCCACAGACCCTAACACGTTTCACCCTCTATGTAAATCATGCGCATCGGGTCCCGTTGAACTTCCCATGTAGTGGGGACGCTGTTCCAAAAACAGCTGTCCTCTGCGGTGAGCATGGCTCGGTGCGGTCTAGACGCTCGGCTCGGGCCCTGCGCGCTGGACGGCGTCCTGCGGTCCAACGCCAGGCCGCCACATTACCGCGCCGACGGCTACTTTTGTGCACCGTGCACACGCTACGCTTGGTCCAGTTACAAAACAACACGCTTTTACAGCTTTTATTGCTTTTTTGTTCTTAAAGGGATTGCAAAAAAGACACAAATAAAACAAATCTAGTCACTTATGCGTTACCTTGCACATAAATCTATCAAGATTTTAGATTTTTATCTCAGTTCGTTTGTTGATTAGAATATTTTACGCAGTCCTGCTTTACGCGTCTCCTAGTTCACGCGTCTTGCTCCGCAACATACAGCTTTAACCCTTGTGTTATGTTGAGAAATAATTACATTTATGATGTTGCGGGTCATTTTGACCCGTATTGTGTAATTCGTCTCAAAACAGTCAAAAATGAAGTCAAACCAGTCAGAACTTTATTTTAGATTACATACACACTTATGAGAGATGAGAAGAACAGATACACAACTTGAACACTATATTATTGAACTGCTTATTTAAAATTTTCACTCTTCATGAACACTGTTTTTCATTGGCCTTGCCTCATTTTCTCTGTCAATGTCCAACATTTTCAGTGTTCCCCACATGATGGACAGAATGTGACAGTGTGCTTTCTGCAAATGTACTTCCTGCATCTCACACAAGAGGTACTTGTTTTACGGTCATCTTGGGAGGAACAGACTTGGCATCTTTTGCGTTTTTTTGCACCTGTATCGAAAGGTTCCATTGTAGGTTGGTCAGATGCCCTGCCCTGCACTTTTGCGATGATGGCTGCGGCTGCCAGGGACCAAGCTGGCCTGACTCGGTTCTGGATGTTGGGAGTGAAGAGTCCTTTGCCCAGTTCTTCCAGGAAAAGTCGACGTCGGTGCAGTTTGCTGGCATTCCACTGCTGGTTGATCTCAATCCACAGAACATAGGCATTGTAGGCAGACACATCCACAATGTTGTAGAAAATCACCAAGGGCCAACGGGCAGTCTTGCGCTGGCAACTATAAGTCGCTGTGACTTTGTCAAGATTATCAACTCCTCCTTTGGTGGAGTTGTAATCCAGGATCATTTGTGGCTTCATGTCCTCTCTTGTGCTCAGAGATGCATCTTTGTGCATTGTGCTCATCACAAGAACATTTTTGTTTCTCTTTGGGCAGTAAGAAACAAGTGTTGTTTTCTCAGTGAAAGCAAATTTTGAGGAATGCAGAGGTCTTTCTTTCATCATCAGAAGCTCACTGGGAAGTTCTGGTTTATTTTTTCTGACTGTTCCCAAAATAGTCAGCTTTCTCTTCTGAAGTTCATCTCCAAGACGGTACGATGCAAAAAAGTTGTCGCACGTGATGTTATGACCTTGCAGCCCTTCAGTCATCTCCAACACCACTCGCATTCCCTGATTCTTCTCAGGTGCTCCCCCAGCTGGCTTTCCAGTATATACTTGCAGGTTCCATGCATAACTTGATTTTGCATCACAGGCTGCCCATATTTTGATCCCATATTTTGCAGGCTTCTTTGGCATATACTGTCGAAATGGACAGCGTCCTCTGAATGGAATGAGGCGCTCATCGACTGTAACGTGGGGTCCAGGATTATACAATAAAGGCAGGATTTCGACCCATTTATCCCAGACATCTCTAATTGCTGCAAGTTTGTCTCTCTCGCGTCGACCAGCTCTGGTGTCACGGTTGTCAAATCGTATGACACGAGAGATCATGTGAAATGTCTCCAAAGACATTGTTGCTCGGAAGATTGGTCTTCCATTCTCTTCATTCCACAAACTTGCAGTTGCTTCACCCTTCGACCTGTATACTCCAGCTAACACCAGAATTCCGATGTAGGCATGCAAGTCAGTTGGATCCAGTGGTTTCCATTTTTCTTGAAAGACACGTCTTCCCTCCAAGTTGGTCATCTCAAGAATTATCTTCTCTATGGGTGGGGATATGAAAAGCTGAAATGCTGATTCAATGTCATTAACTCTTGTGACGGCAAATCTTGTTGGACCAGGAGTCATTTTGATGACATTAGAAGATGACAATCTGCCTTGGCTTTGGTGTGGTGATGATGACCATCTTATCTTACCATCTTTAGATGTCCATGTCCCCTTTGTGGATGAGGATTGTTGCGTTTCTTGATTTTCATCTGATAAAGAATCGTCCTCTGAATCCTCCTCATCTTGGGAAAAATGACAATTTGGATCATCAACGCCATTGTCCTCTGGCTCTGAAGGATCTTCCGTCTCTGAAATTTCTTCGTCGACATTGCTATCCCAATTCAAAATCTGCAATGAAGCTTCTTCAGCTGTAAATCTTCTGGAGCTCATTTTGGATGTATCTCTCAAAGAAAGGGCATGTAAAAGTGACAAGGAGAGGGAAGAGAAAGTCCCTCCTCCACACACACCTGGTTCTCAATAGCTATTCTGAGGCAATCAAAACAAATCACATCAAAGAGGCATGTTTATATTGTATTTAAACGGCTACTTTATGTCTGGGTCAAAATGACCCGCAACATCATCTTTGTACACAAACTGTGTGCAGACACTCCTCAACACATCAAAGACTCCAGATTTTACTCAGACGTTCATGACCCTAGATGAGGAAAAGTCACAAAATTTCATGGGAAAAAAATAAGAATAACCTGCACTTTGGTCAACTCAAAAATTGAAACGGGTCAAATTGACCCAAAACATAACACAAGGGTTAAAGATCTGAGAATACTCTTTACTAATATTTGATTAGTAGATGCAGGAAAGTCTTACCCGTAACTTTGTAGAGAAGTTGTAAGAGCGCTGTCGCGCTTGTGTCCGTATCCAACCCAATCACTTCACCGACGTTAACTCCAAACCTTGTAGTTTTCCGTGTACGCACGATCCGCAAGAATAAAAAAAGTATTTTTCTTTCCTCTCCGTGGACGTATTTTGACCTAAGCAACCAAGAAGGGACCTCATCAAATAGTCAGAGGCAGAGAGGTACACCAGGCTCCATGTCAAGGAATGCGCTCAAGTGCCGACTCCCCTGGACAAAAAGCGCTTTATTGGAGAGCACAGGGGAGAGAGTTGGAGCAGAGGGGTGGGAGGGGCGAGTCCAGGCGCACTCCTGCGCTGACTGAAAGGCAACAAACAACTCACCTTGCAGCTTGGCTCAGAAGAGAAATTCCAGTCTTGTCTTAAATCCTACCCTGCAGGACCTGTTCTGAGCAAGAGTATTATCTGTTCCAGTTGGATGGTATTTTTTTAGAAATACAGAGCGTTTATTGTTTTCTCCAGTATGTTTATCTTTTCTAGAAATACAGAGCGTTTATTGTTTTCTCCAGTATGTTTATCTTTTCTATTCACTCACATCCAGTTACATTGCCTTACAAAAGTATTCACACCCATTGAATCACTCCACACTCCATCAAATTACAACCACTTAACTGTAATGAATTTTAGTGGGCTTTTATGCTATAGACCAACACACTCTAGTGAAGCATAGACTAGCTGGAAAATGATGGATGGTTTACCTTTTTTATTACAAATAAGTCTGAATTGTGTGGTGCACATTAGTATGGCCAGCTTCCCTGTTCTTGCTGAAAAAAAGTGTCCCACAGCATGATGCTGCTCCCCCCCATGTTTCAATATGGGGTTTGTATTTTTTTTTATCTAAAAAGAGCATTTTACATGTTGGCCAAAATGTTTTTTTATGGTCTAATCTCACCAGATCACCTTTTTCCACATAATTTTGCTGCATCCCATTTATGGCTTTTGGTCAATTTAAAAACTGGACTTCTTATGGGTTTCTTTTGCCTTTCTTTAAAATATTTTCAAGTTTGTGATTATTTAACCTGGCAACATATTTAAAAACTGTCCAAAAGTTATGAATACTTTAAGAGGAGATCCTAATTGGCCTCGCAGTGTACATACGGTGCACATATGGTTCCTCCATCTTCAAACTGAGAGAGCTATCAAATACTTCATAACACCAGTGACAAACTACCCATTGGCAGCTGGGAGACTATTTCGATGTCAGCTACTCCCAGCAAGGTACAGAAAGATGATAGCTCCAAAGAACTGTGACACTTTGTGTACTTTTAGCCCCATATAACTGAATTACACAGCGTCCTGCACGCTCTTCTGCCTAATATTTGTCTTGGTCTGCCTCATTCATTCCAGCACAGATTCAGTTTTCCGCTCATGTCGGCATTTAACCCTCAAAACTAACTTATACCATGGCAAATTTCTCACTCCGGTAATGTCTACCACTCTCGTGGCCGAAGGTGTAGAAACTCACAACAAGAAAATGATTGAAAACACAGCCCAGTGTCTGACCCTTAGACGGGTCGCATGTGTCTCCTGAAACCAACCCCCATCCCTAGGATCCTCCGGACAAGGGGTGCTTGGTTCCACTTGTGAAGCTATGCTCACTGTGTAATTTCTAACATTTGTTTTTTCATGCTGGTCTCTGCACAGTCTGTGGCTCATGAATTTTCTCTTGGTCGCTCTTCTACTAGGAGTTATTATCAGTGCTGCACACACATGCAATACCATCTGCAAGATATTACGGTCAATTGCAGTAATAGAGAAATGATTTCACGCACATCCCACAAGGTCCAGATGGAGCTGCTCAGTCATTCCAAAAGAAGTGTTTTGCATATTTAGGATTTATTTTAAAATAGGAACTTTCTGTACCTTATTAATCAAATTTTAGCTTAAAAAATCTTTGTCCCTTGTTGGTGCTTAATTGGCTCGGTATTTTTTCCTAGCTGCAGCAGCAGAGCTGAAGTTATACAGATGCACTGTTGGCAAATTATTTAGATCTGTGGTTCAGGTTGTTAATAGTGGCCCCCTAGATCTGGACTTTCTGGAATACATCAGGGAGAATTGTTGCAAAATGGGGTCTTTTTCTGAGTTAAAATTTAAATGTTACATCTTTGACCCGTAATACAGCACAATATTAGCACTTAACATACTATAAATTTAGTAATACAGCTTCCACACAACATACACTAATGTTTTTCACAGTCCTTCACACAACAGTTGGAATTACCCATGGGGGGACTCTATTACCTAAAAAAGAAAGCTGTTGGTTGTACGGGCTTCATCAAAGTGGAGAGAGCTGAAAACTAATGAATGACACACTTTTCAGATATTAATTTGTAAAATAGCTCAGTTTTTAAAAACCACTGCAGTTTTTTCCAGCTTTAGATTATACTATTATATTAAAGGCTTTTTACACATTTAGGGTTGTCCAAAGGCTCTATAGGCAAAAAATAAAATGATTTCAAAGAGATATTAAATTGTTTATTATATGGTAAAATAAACACATTTTTATAATAGATTATTATAACTGATTATTTGCCAGAATAAGTCTTTAAAACCTTTATTTCAGGTCCGTTTAGATGTTGCTCTGTTTCATCTGTTTTGTAAATTAGTTCAAGATGTTTCCATTTACACAACTTTTACTTGTCTTCACCTCAACGATTCTGGCAGCAGTAAAAAAAGATATATTTATTTAGCAAATACAAATAAAGAAGCAAAACCTATCGTTGTACTGATAACAAACGATCGTTCAGCTGATACTAAGGGTGTGAACACTTGATTGAACTAATTTAATTAAGATATTAAACAATACCTTACACTAAATCTTGCAGAATATGAAGCGTTGATGTCATCCGCTCCTCATGCATTTGGTCTGAGCAGTAAATTACAGTCCAGTGGCTGCAGTGCCGTCACCACATCGGGCTCCTAATCACTGTGGTTCAGTAAAAGATGGCAAGGCAGCTTATAGCTCCTCCCAGGGGAACCTATAAAACTCTCGTGAAGCTTGGAGCCGACTCCCGCCTGCTAGCAGTTTTAAATGCAGGCTCTTTGCCACACAGAACCAAGCTGTGGGCTAACGGAAATTTCTTCAGGCTCCTATATAATCATTTTTCAAATCATGTCTGCGCTTAAATTTGCTGAACGTTTCTGTGCATTGATGAGCAAACTTGTGCTTCAATCATCCAACTGTCTCACCTTATTCTGGTTGTTGTGTGACTCCATTTTCTATTTTACATGCTTCTTTATTTCTGACCTCATTCACCTTTTACCTCCATAAATTACTGTAACTTTTATAGTTTGTTCCATCTTTATTATAAGCTCAGGTTTAACCGACATTTGTGGATCCTCCGTGCATCTCATAGAACATATAAACTGACATTTGATTTATTTTTTTGGGATTATACAAGAGGAATCCATGAAAAACAGCAAAAAAAGAAGGGAGAACCACTGTGGTTGTAAAGTGAAAATCTATGTGAGAACCTAGAAGGTCTTGAGATAGCACATCGAAAACACAAAACATAAATGAAAACAAAACTGAAAGTTGGAAAAACCTGTTCTAAATTTGCTAGGGACATTTTTTTATTTTACAATTAAATTAAAAGCTAAATATCAATGATGTTTTGCTGCGATTTGGTGATGTTTTGCTGTCCAAACTATTCCTTTGGGTTTTTACTTTTTATGAACCCAAAAAAGACAAGATTTCCTGCAAAGCAGGAGCTGAACATAAATTCAAATTCAATTCAAATTCAAAAATACTTTATAAACCTCAAAGGGAAATTAAATGTTGTTGTAGCTCAAATTATACCAGTTTCCTCAATGAGCTGAAAATGACACATAATGCAAGTTTCATCCATTTATCCATCCATTATCTATACCTGCATATCCTTGTAAGGCCTCAAGCGGGCCGGTGTCTATCTCCAGCGGTTGATGGGCAACGGGTAGGGCACACCATGGACAGGTCGCCAGTCCATAACAGGGCATCGCGGAGACACACAGCCCACAGAATTAGAATCTGGAGACATTGAAGATGGTTGATTTTATTGAAGGTGGGCCATATCTGTCTGGATCTGGCCATATGTTTTCGATCATTATCCTGTTGAGAGATCCAAAAACAACTTATTTTCAGTTAGCTGGCAAATACTTCCCAGGGCTTTTGGAAGAGAAACAGGCTCACAGCATCACACATCCTCCACTGCACTTAACAGTTGGTATGAGCTTGTCCACATATTTGTTTATTCATTTAAATTTCTGTTTGTCTGTTAGTGTTTTCAAAGGTGTTTATTTGTTAAGAGCAAAGATATTTACCATAATGTCCTTAGTGTTTTGGTTTTTTTTCAGGGAGCAGCAAAGTATCTCTGTGTTTTCTTAGAGCTGGTGTGTAAACATTTAGATTAGGCCTGGAGACCAAAGCTGAGTTTGATGTTTTGGAACAGACCCATATTAATAGGGACGATAAGAGTATTATTAGCATACGAAAACAGATCAGTGTTTCAATACGAAGGTTCCTTCCAGGAAAGGCTTTAAATAATTATCACTCGTCTCTTTATTATTTAGATGCTTGGGTGGGCGTTTTCTTTGTTTGTCTTTAATATTGTCAGCTGTGTTTGGTCGAGTTTTGGGGCCATGCGTGTCATCTTCCCCAACATTTTCAGTCGCGCATAAATGCGCTCTGACGGCTGCATGTGTGGGCCGCCTCGGGATGCAACTGTGCCATCTTCAAGTTGCCTTTCTTCCCACTGAACCCTTTAACCCTGCAGCTTGGAAAAAATGTCCAAGAGAAATGCAATGCCCTGCCATGCGTAAAGAGGAGAAAGATCCCGGGAAAGCAGGGTAACAAACTAGGAGCACGCAGGGTTAATTAGATGCAGTTCTGGGAAGCTGGATATGAGGGAGTAAAATATGTCCAGTGGAAAGAGAAGTAATGAGTGTGCTGAAAGCAGAAGTCGTTGCTGTTTGTGTGAGAGCAAACACTTCACATCTAGTGCAATACATCATTTAAAGGTTAAATGTTGACTCTTCCCATCCAACCTTCACTGCCAGCTTTAAATCCATTGTAAGTCAATGTGCTCCTCATAAAGCTGTCCTCTTTAGAGGAAGTTTGAAAAAAAATTTTTTATCGTCATGTGTTAGTTGGACCGAGCGTGGCTCAGGAATTAATGGATTATTCTGGACTCAACTTCATATTTAGGGTTCAAAGGGGCTCAAATCTGGTACCTGTTTTTCGTTTGTTTATTGTTTTGGTTTTTTATTCCTTTTTTAAAAAAAATTCCATACATTTTTTGCCATTTTGTTATTTTACTCTAGCTTAATTTAGACATACTGGCATCATCAGAGCTCATTTTGCCAGCATGAAAAGTCACTGAACACAAAGACTTCAAGACGTATTTAACGTATGTACGTATGTATTTAAAACATTTATAACGATCACAGGAGCTGTTTGTTTCACACCGAGGAGAACAGAGCAGCAAATATGCACAGAAAACAATCCCTGCTTTACCAAATTACTGTATTAAACCAACTCAAGATATTACCTTATCATGTTTATCTTTGAACTGGGCTTGTGGACAGGGAGTCAACAGAACTGTACTTTAAGGGATTTTTAGTGCCTTGCTAAAATGTCCATTAGGGCTGAAACAATTAATCGAATTATTCATGATTAATTGATTATTGAAAAAATCATCAACCAATTTAGTGATCAAATAATTGTTAACTGGAGTGTACAGACTCTAAAACATGCCATTTGCTGAAAGAACAACGCACTCAGAGCAGTAATTAAGCCTAAACCATACAAAAAATATATACATTTTGCATTTAAGATGAAAAACCTTCTTTGTCTGTAAATATGCTTTATCTAGAACTCCTCAAGTGGCTTAGTTTTAGTTTCACCTGGTTCAAATTCTGTAAAAAAATATCCTATTACAACCTTTTGGTCTTTTTCTTCACTGTTTTTGCGCTAAAAAAATAAGAGTGTAAATTGGCCCTTAAATAAGGTTCTATTTCATCTGGATCGCATTATGCTTTCTGATATTAATAAAAATCTCTTTAAAAATCTGCAGTGTGCCAATTTTTATTATCCGATTACTTGATTAATCGTCAGAATAATCAACAGAATACTCTAATATTCAAATAATAATTCGATGCAGCCCTAGTGTCTATGCTGTTTTGTCTCTTTACTATCACAAAACTTCAACGTGTTTTACTGGGATTTTATGTGATAAATTAGCACAAACTAGTGGATAATTGTGAAGGAAGAGTAATGATATGTAGGCATCAAAACTGTTTAGGAATAAAAATTTAAAAATTGTGACCCCTGCGGTCTGAATCTAAAAATTCTGTCCCCTGTCTGTCTAATATCCCTAAATAAAATCTAGTGCAACCGGTTCCCTTGAGAAGCCCTTTAAATAGTAACTAGAACAGTGGCAAAAAGAAAGCCTGAAGAAGTGCTATTTGACGTTTTCCACAAGCCATGTCGAGCACACTGCAAATATGTTGGAAGTAGGTGCTCTGCACAGATGAGACCAAATGTAAGCTTTCTGTTCTTCATGCCAAACGCTGTTGCAAAAAAATTAACCCTGCACATCGTCCTGACTGCACCATCCCCACCAGGAAACACGGTGGTGGCAAGATCATGCTGCGGGGATAGTTCTTTTCAAGTTGATGGGAATCTGAATGAAGCTAAATACAGGGCAGTCCTGCAATAAAACCTGTTAGAGGCATAGCTAAATATTCAGGTGTTAGCATGGCCTAGTCAAAGTCCAGACAAAAAGCCAGTTGGGAATCTAAGGCAATACTTGAAGACTGATCTTTGCAAACACTCTCCATCCAATCCGGATGTGTTAGGACTTGCGAAATGGAGGACCCCGGAATGCAGATTAGCAGGCAGCATGACGGTAAGTGAAAAAGGCTTTAATTAACAAAAAACTCACTCATAAGAAGAGGCTGGAACAAAACAATAAACGGGCAGGCAAGACAGGCTTGGCATGATCCAAAAAACAAGACGTGAGCATGATGGAGACAACTAGACATGAGCATGTTCCAGAAAATGTTTCCGCGCTGAATGACAGAACATGTGTGTATTTATGGAGTGTGACCAGGTGAAACAAGAAGACAGATTAACTAGGTGCAGGTGAACCGAATAAAGTTGATTGACAGGACAAAACGTGGCTTGAGCAGAATGGAAATCCAAGGATACAAACTAATAGAAATACAACTAGAAAAACATGAAACTAAAGCATAACCAGGAAAATAATAAACAGAAGAACGATTCAAAACCTTAACTGTGAAACAGATCAACAAAACCCGAAAACACCCACAAATCATAACAGGATTAGATTGAATTTTTATGTAAAGAAGAATGGAAAACTAGAGCCAACCTCCAAAAGACCCACAGCTGTAATTTCAGGGAAATGTGGTTCCACAGCTCATGGGGACTGAATATACATGCCGCACATTTCAGTTTTTAAGCCATCATTTCCCAACACTTCTGTTACACATTAAATGCCAATAAAATACATGGGAGTTTGTGTAACATAATAAAATGTTAAAAGGTTCAAGTAGTATGAATACATTGCAAGCACTATGCCACAGCTGTGATATGAGAAAGACAGGGTTATAAAGTGTAAAGTGATCTTACAGTGATGGGGTCGGGTACAGGAGCCATAGGCTGGATCAGGAGAAGACCCTGCTGGCCTCTACTCTCTTGGTTACTTTTAGACAGGGTCATGCAGAAATGACATTTTCCCATGATCATCATTAACAGAGATGAAATAATTTCCCACTAATATTCCTTCTTTTGCATTCATTCGGTTCTTTGCTTATCTTTAGTTTCAAGTCAAAAGCTAATAATATCTTAATTTCTTTTGGTAACTCATTTCCTGGCCGGTTAAGTGCAGCAGAAACCTGTAGGCATTTTTTAAAGATGTTTGTAAGCAATTTTCTTATCTCATCCTCTTTGTTTTCAGCTCACTTCTTCATTCTAGTCATATTTTTACTCTGCTCTCTGGTATTCGAGGTATTGACTAAGGAACATGCCTGTGGTTGAGTTTGTTAGAGACAGCAGCTCAGCTAAGTTATGTTTAGTATGACTGCACTTGTTATTATTTGGGGTTGTCTGGTTTTTGGTTTCTGGGTTTTTCTTATATTTCTCAGTTTTTGAATCATGCTTCTGTTTATTATTTTTCTGGTTATGTTTTAGTCTTGTTCATGTTTTGTCAAGTTTGGTTTTTGGTTCTGGTCATGTTTTTGTTTGTATTCAAGAGTCTCCAAACTAATCTGTCTCCTTGCTCCACCTGTTTCACACTCTATACATACACACCTGTTCAGTTATTCGTGGCGGGAACATTTTCACAAACGAAGACTTGTTTTCTGCTCATGCCTTGCCTGTCTCACCTGCCCGTTGGGTTTGTGTTCCTACCTCCTGATGTGAGTGAGTTTTTGTTTATTAAACCTTTTTTTACTTACCGACATGCTGCCTTCTAGTCTGCATTCTGGGGTCCTATTTCTCGCAAGCCGTGACAGCACTGTCATGTCAGACTGAAACTCTATGAAGGAGAAGAGAGCAACTATGCAGCACAGATCACTTCAGGTCACAGTGCATTTTTGTTGATTGAATTATTGCCAGTACATTATGAAGAGCGGGGAATTAAGTCAGTGTCAACATTACTCGCCTTGTTACAATGTTCTGTTACCAGTCCAGGACCTTCTTTTAACCAGAACACACCTTCAGTTGTTTTCTATTCTTTTTTTATGTATATAACTTTTCCACACTTTATCACATTATACCCACAAACTTTAATGTGTTTTAGTTGGACCTACACAAAATAGTGCATAGTTGTTAGGTAGAAGAAATACGATGCATGGGTTATTTTTAGGAATTTTTAATAGAGATCTGAAAACTGTGTTGCTTTTTTGTGTTTTGACTGCAGCAAGTCTTTTGCAGTATATCTCTACCAGGTTTCCACATCCTACATACTGAGATTTTTACCCATCCTTCTTTGCAAAGTAGCGTAAGCTCAGTTAGATTGATGTCTTGAACAGCTGCTTGACAAAGATTCCCAGTTGGATTTAGGTTTGGACTTTGACTGAGCCATCCTAACACATGAAATATGCTTTGATCTTAACTAACTAACTTACTAACCACTGAAGCTCTGGGTGTATATTTTTAGGGTCGGTAGCCCAAATCTCAAGCCTCTTGCAGCTTGTAACAGGTTTTCTTCCAGTATTGCTGGTTTCCTCTGGATAGATCACCTTTCACAAGTTTGCTGTGTTGCCTCTTGGGTTGTAGTAAACTTTAAACAGGACTTCTTCCATTTCTTTCAGCTTACACACAGGTGGACTGTGGCTGTTTGTAACTCTAGGTTTAATTAAAGGGTATCAAAGTAAAACACACATGGTATAAATGCATGTCACACTTTCCAGATTTTCTTTCAAGTTTTGCTTTGTAAAAATGTTGTAAACCATGTATCATTTTCCATCCACTTCACAGTTCTGCTTTAGTTTGTGTTGGTTTATAACATTAAATCCACATAAAACGCATCAAGGTTTTTGGGAGTAAAGTGACAAAATGTGAAAAAGTTCAGGGGGTGTGAGTATTCTTGCGAGGCATTGTATATTTATTTAGATTAAATGCACATATTCTCCTTCAGCCTCTTAGTGTTTTATGATTCTACCAGATCTTTGTCTAAAGCTCCCTCTTAAGTGTTTGATTTTAACTTGACGCTGATTGAGTAATTTGCCTCTAAAATGACCTGCCTGGTCAAACAGAAGAAGATAAATACAAACACATGCACACAGATAACAAGTGTGTCTTTTCAGCTCTGATAACAGTGTCTCGGAAAGATTGATGGGAAGGTCTTGACATTAAAATAAGGTCAAGTAGCTGATTAAATGGAAAAGATACGAGCATTGGCTTTGGTCTCTTCTGTTATTGTCTTTGGGTTAGTGAGTCTGATCTTTTGCATCAAACTTTGTGTCAGCTTTTAGCTTTGGTGTAATTCTTTGTAACTTGAGCAGCATTTAATATTATCCCTGGGAAAAATATGAATCTGCAGTGAACATATTGTGCCTCCGTGGTGATGTAGCGATGTATGTGGACAAGGAACCCTGGTTCAAATCCTCTGCCACGTCTGTGTGCAAGTTGTAACAACTTGCTGAGGCAACCCCTGAATAAGAGAGCAGCCAAAAAGGACTTTGGTTTTAACAAATTGCAGAAAGCTGCTTCATCACGTGCAGCTGGAGAAGAGCGGACAGAGCCTGGATGTGGGCTTGTAGATGTCTGTTCAGGGTGGTTTATTGTGAGGAGAGGGTGTTTGTCAGACTGCACATGGAGTTTGAGTTTCTCAATTCAATTAAATGCAGTTTATTTATATAGCGCCAATTCACAACACATGTTGTCTCAAGGCACTTCACAAAAGTCAGGTACATTCATTCCAATTAATCCTAATCATTGAACAGTGCAGTCAGATTCAGTTATTTATTCAAATTGGATAAAAAGTTTTTCTGTCTAAGGAAACCCAGCAGATTGCATCCAGTCAGTGACTTGCAGCATTCACTCCTCCCGGATGAGCATGTAGAGACACTGGACAGTCACTGGCGTTGACTTTGCAGCAATCCCTCATACTGAGCATGCATGTAGCGACAGTGGAGAGGAAAAACTCCCTTTTAACAGGAAGAAACCTCCATCATACCCAGGCTCAGTGTGAGCGGCCATCTGCCACGACTGACTGGGGGTTAGAGAGAACAGAGCAGAGACACAAAGAGAACAAAGAAGCACTGATCCAGGAGTAGTTTCTTTAGGAAGGAAAAGTAAATGTTAATGGATGTAGCTCCTTTAGTCGTTTCACCTAGAAAGAAAGAACAGATAAACTCTGAGCCAGTTTTCAAGGTTAGAGTCTGAAAGAGAGCACATATAATGAGTTACAGTAAAAGCTCAGTCAATCGCCATGTCTAGGAGAGAGAAAGGGTTAAACACTGAAAGACAGGGCCATGTGGATCATCGGTAGAGGGTGAGCATTAAGTTGTTGCCAGCAGACGCTCGGACGATTCCCCTCTCCAGAAAGGTGTCACAGGTAGACACAGAGCCAAGCCAGGTGTAGCTTTTAGGAAGAGAAAAGGGAGCAAAGTTAAAAGCTGAATTAACAGCAAATAATGCAAAATTGGAGAGTAGTGTGAGAATGTAGCGAAGAGGGTGAAAGTCGTCATTATGTCCTCCAACAGCCTAAGCCTATAGCAGCATAACTACACAGAAAGTTTTAGTTCAGATTATTTAGTTGAACGGCGCTTATTTACAACAATGTCGTCTCAAGGCACCCCACAAAGGGTCCCACTGATGGTCATTGTTATACTAAAAACCACAAGGATTTGGATACCTCTCTCTGTCAGACTGACAGACTTTCTGTGTGAACCTTATGGAGAATCTGAGAATTAAGTTAAAGATTAGGGTGATGGCAAGGAGGCCTTCCAACCTGAAAGACTTGAAGCTCAGCAAAGATAAATACCAGTGGAAACATGCGAAAACATGGTCAGCAATTCTAAAAAGGGTATGATTGAGGAGGGTGTAATAAATAATATTAAATAAATAATACTTTTCTACACACCATATTTATTGAAACATAAATAAAAACAGAAAATTAGAATTAGCAGTGTTAAAGACTTGAAATCTAACCTCTTAATGACCAGTGCTCTCTCACTATGTGTTTTCACAAACATGGCTTCTCCTTTGATCAGATAAACTCGGAAATATAAAAGAAAAGCACAATTGGAAAAATGTGAGTTTTGACGTACATGAAGGCATCATGGGACTGGATCTGGTTGTACAGCTCATCAAGAACATCATCATGTTGAGGTTATATGTCGAAGTTGTCTTTAACCATTTCTTGCGTTCTTCATCCAGTAACCCTCCCAGATGTAGATCTCAAAGCATTCTTCTACAGACCCTTTCACACACGTACACAGTCTCATATATATGTAGACACACATAACCGCCATGATTAACAGCCTGTTTGAGATGCAATCTTGTCTGTTCTGTTCTGGGTTTCTTTATTTATTTCCTTCTTCCCTCTGTCTTTGACCATCTCACTACAGTAAATCAGATTTTTATTGTTTTTTTGCTTTACTTTTTCGTGCCTCAGTCATTGAAGCAGATTATTTACTGTGGGTGCGTTGGTCCCACTCAGAGAAAGCAGAGGAGTTATTTGACCCAGGATGAAGGCAGAGGCCCATGGTTTGGGGTACAATATCAAAACACTCTTAGAGGATTTTGAGGGAATGGGGTAAAAATTATATTATGTCAGACCTAACTTTAATGACTTTAACTGGATTGGAGAAATTACTAAATATCTATGTATTTGTATTTATCTTTGCTAAATACAACAATATTTTGCAAAAGCGGAAGTCTACGTACACCAAGTTTAACCTGCTTCTAAGCCCAGAGCATGACATCAAAGCTTTGTAAGCTGCTGATAGGTTATTTCATTGTAAAGAAAAATTCAAAAAATTAACTAATTCAGCAAAGATATCAGGAAGGGAACTATGGACCTCCACAAGTCTGGTTCATCTTCAGGTACAATTTCCAGATGCCTGAAGGTGCCACGTTCATTTGTTCAAGAACAAACATTTTGGGAATGTCCAGCCATCATACCTTTCAGGAAGGAGGCGGGTTCTGTGTTTGTGTTTGTGTGAAATGTGTGTATTGACCCCAGAACAAAAGCAAAAGACTTTCTGAAGATGCTGGCTGAAGCTGGTTGGAGAGTGTCATTATCTACTGTAAAACAAGTCCTGTACTGACATGAGCTTAAAAACCACGAAGAAGAATTCATTTCTTCAAAAGCAACGTTAAAAGCCAGATCACACCTTTTAAAAGGACTCAGGGACAAAAATCTTACCTTTTGAATATGGAACTAAAATTAAAGTGTTTCAATATAACAGTCATCCTTACATTTAGAAGTTAAAAGGGAGGAGCTCGCAAGCTTGAGAGAATCATCCCAGCAGTGAAGTACAGAGGTGGTAACATCATGTTGTGGGGGTGTTTTACCTCACTTAACAAAATAGATATCATCATGAAGAAAGAACATTATATGGAAATATTGAAGCAACATCTCACACATCAGCCAGGAAGTTGAAGCTTGGTCACAAACAGGTCAAAATACCAGCAAAATATCGTGAGAAGGTTGTGGAAGGATACACAAAACATCTAACCGGAGTCAAACAGTTAAAAGTTTAAGATACAGAGGAGCCGCTTGTGAACAGATTTTGAAGAAATATTTAAAACGACCTTAAAAATAATCTTTCTCTTATTGTTCTGGCATTTTTGCAAATATAAATAATAAAGTTTAGTCTGATTTAATGTCAGGCAGAGCAAATAAATGTATGTATTTTTTCTAAAGGGTATGTGAATATCTGGTGTATTGTTTAGAGCCCCCATCATTCGTGTTCCACAGACTGCTTTAAAATCTTCTATTCATCATAAGGGATTTTTGCATTTCTAATGCATGCAGTCCTATTTTCTCTTATACATATAAGAATATCCAAGTCATTTAGGGAGTAAATAGTACGAGATCATCACAGCAAATATCAGTCTTCCTGCTTGAAGATGACAATTTTACAACTGTACTTCTGCTGCATTGAATCAGGGCTTTATCCTGAAAAAAATTAGATGGTCTCTTTTCAGGACTTTGAACTATCTAAACTGCTAAGCACACCTGAGCCACATGGGAAAATTCTGAAGTTTTGGGTCTTTTTCGGTGGACATTTTTGCTGCTTTTTAGTATTGGTTTGTGTGTTAGCACATACAAAATGGGAAAAGACATATAAGGCAAGCAACAATTGTTGCCTGTTCATTTATCATTCAAGGTACTTAATTACCACAAGGCAAGAAATAGACTCCTCAGGAAGATAGTTCTCGACTTATTTGGGGAATACCTACAAATAGATCAGTTGGAACATGTATTTTTAACCATAAAGTTTATAAATGTTCAATTCTAAAAACACAGAAAAAGCATGGTTTGCTTTGAAGGTTTGTCATCAGAAAGTGGGGTGATGATCTGGGCTTGTTAAGCAGCTGCTAGATCTGTGTACCTTGCAGTCACCGAGTCAACATCGAACTTCTCTTTAGAGCAAAGTGTCCCTGAGTTAGAGGTGTGAACATCTGACAGTGGATCGAGTGACAGCAAAATGATCTCCAAGAACATTAGAAAATCAGATGAGCTGAAAATTAAATGAGTTAAGGTGAACTAACATTCCTTCACATTTGGAAAGGTAGTGAATGTAATTAAAGAAGATAATTGTTTTAGTTTAATCAGACTAAAGGTGGCTTAGGCTGTTTAATGTCAGCCTGGGCCTTGTTTTTTAGACATTTCCTTACCTTTGCTTCTGTTTTGTGAGATGAAAAATGTAATTTGTCATCTGATCTGGCATATGATCTTGACTCTGGCAAGTCTTTTTTTTTCTAAATGTGTTTGAGAGAGGAATGTCTCTTCTTGAGATATGAAAAATCAGTAAGGAAGGTTAAAGATTAAGTTGTGAGTTAAATGAACCAGAAAAAGCAAGTATAGACATCCAGAAGGATCTGTGAGCCTCAAGGAGACGGGTCAGATTTGCAGTAGCTTTGAACCAGAAACAGACAACCTGACAAACTGTTAGCTGGCTGATAAAGCAAATCTAGAAGACTAAACTGAGTCAAAACATTTGTGAACTAAACAAAATCATATAAGGGTGCTTTGTTGAAATGCCCAATAATGTTTTTAAGGCTGTATCTGAACCTTCTTCCTCGTCTGCACAAGTTTGTTTAGGCTTTCAAAAAAAAAAACACATAAAGCTATCATGTTTGTGTCCATAAATCACTAAAATTTAGAGCTTTAGCATTTCCAAAAAACTCTTTCTTGGCTGTTCCAGATGGACACCGTGCACAGTTCTTTAAAACAGTGTCCTGTATTATTTGTAAGGTCAAGGCCCTCTTTATTTAGGGAAAGGCTGCCATCATCCAACTATTGGCTGGATTGTTGCTCCTTAGCACTGGGATGTCCATGTGATCATGTTGTTCAGCTGTTCAATACTTCCTTAAGGCAGTAAATCAGTCGCCGAGTCTATTAAAGACCTACTGCATTGGAGCTTCATTGTGTGTAGAACAGCAACTGCTCAGCCTTTGCCTGTGGTTTTCTAAAATAATAAAACTGACTTCATCAGCAACGGGTTTTACTAACCAGTGCCATGTTCTGGGACCAGAATGTTACTTACTTTAATGTTTTACGTCTGGTGTGCAGAAACAATCCTGTGTGACTTAGAGCATTACATTTCTGCTCTGTGGTTTATTTTTGAAGATAATCAAATTTATGAAGAGTATTTTTCGGGCTGGCTCTTGCACAAATACAATACCCAATTTACATTCCTACTCAGAACTGCTTGGTGTGCTTATGGAAAAGTAATGTGGTAGGAGTTAGTCATCCGCAGAGGGTTGAATTTTGAATCAGATGTTCCTTTTGGACATTGGTGTCCAATGTAGAGCCCTAGTGCTATTTGCGGCCCTGGAGGGATTTTTTGTGGTCCCAGACGGCATGAATGGTACAAATTTGGTCCCCAAACACTGGTGCTTGATGCAGGTGATTTTTTATTTTTATTTTATTCTTTAGGGCAATAGTGTACCCCAGAAAAACCTGTTACAACTTGAAGGTTTCTTTTCAGAGTTTCTTTCCATCCAGTCTTAAGTTGTATTGAATAAAATGGCTGGAAATTCAGTCTGTAGATGTGCAAAGCTGGTAGAAACAAACACCAAATGACTTGTTGCTGTATTTGCATTGAAAAGTGTTTAAACAAAATATTCACTCAAGCGGGCTAAATACATATGCACATCACACTTTTCAGATTGTTATTTGTAAATGAAGTGAAATGATGCTATGTGTTGTTTTATTCCACCTAATTACAATACATTAAAGGCTGTGTTTGTAACAGGACAAAATGTGACAAGGTTTGAGGGGTATGAATACTTTTGCCTCCATGTGTCTGTATCATTTACTTTGTTTTAACGGTAAACTTAATTTTGTTCAAAGCTTCTTCTTTTTTTTGTTTATAAGCTGTTTGGGATCTTTCAAACTTCTTTAATTTAGGGGAATCTGTTTCCTTTTGTTTCTGTCGATACTTAAAATTGATCTTCGAATCAGAAAGTGGCAAAACTGCTGAGTATTTCCTTACCTCATCTTTAAACTGTCCGTTCTACATTTAACTCGCAACCAGAACCAGTTTTGACCCTCGCCTTGCTGCTGCATCGTCCTCTTCTCTTTTCTGACTCGGTCATGAGTGCCAACAGTTCCCAGGCTCCTGACGACAGGTCATTATATGGCCATCTAGCCGGGCCACCAGGGTTAATGCGGAACGCATCTTTTCCAGGACTCCTCAGCCATCAGCACCTTACAGATATAGACGCAGGACAGACATGAGGAACACAAGCCAACACTGGAAGTAAACATGTTATTTATTTCTGGCATCTGCCCCCAAAGCATTCTGACTTGCCTGAGTTGACTTAGTGTGCATGTAACGGATTTATGTTTCCCATTAGTGCTTTAACACCCAACTTCTCTTACAGTTCCTTCATACCCCAACTTCCTCATGCCCACCCACATTCTGCAAAAATCCCAACCCCACCTAGCTCTGAGTGTGAAGGGAAGGAGCCCTCCTGCCAGTTTACAACCAGTGACCTGGTTGTTTTATAACCAAGCCTGTCTGGACCAGTTTACCAGGCATTTAAAAGTTCTACATGAATGTTTCTGTGTGTAAGCTGACATGAAGATGTGTAACTCCAGACACTAGATCTGATTAATCTAGTTTTATGTATGATTGTGTGTATATTACATAGCTTTTTGTAAACAACAATTAAGCCAGTGGAAGCAACAATTGTGTCCTGGTGTAAAAAAGCTGTTTTTTTACACCAGGTTGCAGCCGATGCATATTTTTGTTGTCATTACTGGTATTTACTGTCATAATAATAAGAAAATACAATAATTATATTTCTTTCAATTGTAGGGTTTTAACATTAAGATTATCTGGACCTTTTCAGGTTCTTACGCTTAAATTTAACTATTTGTGCAGCTTCCACTATGTATTTATTAAACAAAGATAAATCCAAATCAAACTGGACAAGTTTGAAAAGAAAAGAACAAAATCAGAAAGTCAAGATGCACACAAACTACATAAAACCCTGGTATTCATTGCTCACACAGACCCAAGTCCATTAACCAAGGACATGCATCTGTGAATTGCACAATTTTCAAGCTGCCATTTTTTTAAACCCAAATGTTTGTGATATTTGTCTTATTAGCAGTTATTCCAACAGACTTTTCATAGTTTTAGTCAAGTTTTTGTATGACAAAAAATCTGTTGACTAAATATATAAGTTTTAATCATTGAAATTAACCCTGTATTACACCCTATCTCGACTGATTGTGGTTCTGATCTTCGACTATGAGCAAGATTATGATAAAATTGGACAAAATGACTTTAAATCATTTGTTGTCTAAGGTAGTGAAATGACCCTCATGAAGCTAAACCAATGATGCGTAACATCAGCATAACAGCATAACTCTCTTTCTTGAGGAAAAAATGTATGTTCTTAAAGGAATAAGTTGTAATTTTTCTTTGTGTTTAGTCTGTTCACTGAAACCCTGAGCATGCATGCATACCTGCACCTCTGTTCCACTTGATGTGTGGTATGAGTGCACTGGTTGGCAGGGTCCAGATGAAGTGGGAGGAGGAGAGGGGGGCAGAAGCTCGGCAGCCCATCTGAGACTCAAGCTGAGACATAGCCACAGCTGGCCCCTTTGCTGACAATTCCTGCTTTTCTTTTCCTCTCAGGAACGCAGAGCGTCAGCTCTAATTCCCTTCTAATGAACTAGCTACTGAAGGTAGCCAGGCAAGCGAACCCAGAACACTCATTGAACACCCGGTGGAAAAAGGGTGCCGCTCTTTGGTACATTTCAGCTGCCAGTGTGTTCATTGTGGAGATTCACTCACTTAGAATATGCAGTTATAATTGTTTCGGTTGATAAAAGCCATGGGGTCAGCTTATTGATTTCTGTTTTACCACCTTTTTTATTTGCTCTATGAAAAGGTGGGTTCAGTTTTTACAAGGCAGCAGTTTGAAGATTGGTTTTGATTTGGAGTTTCAATACATGCTTTAATCCTAATTTTCCAGCTAATTGGTCTTGTTTAGGCACGTAAACCACTCGGATAAATGTATGCATGCAGAACTACCAAGGTGAGGCTGAGAAAGGACTGCTCATCTTAAAATGGATTGAAACAAAGTGGCTGCTCTTATTAAACAAATTTTCAAATACATCTAAAAATCAGCTCAGAAATTATCATCCTGGGGTCAGTTTAACATTTCCACCCTGTTCTGTTGGGAATTAAATGGATTACTTTGTTCCAGTCCTCCCATTGTAGAGGAGATGTTATCAGTCTTTGGCCTGCAGTGTAAGTGTGAATTAGACTGTTAGCTGTCTCTAACTCTTTCACAGCGAGACATAAAGTGTGCCTTTTGTCCTGGGGAAAGAGGAAAAGCATATTATAACAACAGAGGATCTGTAGGTTGTATGAACCATCCTCATCAGATGCAGTGCCTTGCGAAAGTATTCGGCCCCCTTGAACTTTTCAACCTCTTGCCACATTTCAGGCTTCAAACATAAAGATTAAAATTCTAATTTTTTTTGGAGAATCAACAAGTGGGACACAATCGTGAAAGTGGAAAAAATTTTTTTGGTGTTCAAACTTTTTAAAAAAAAAAAACTGAAAGTGCGGCGTGCAATATTATTCGGCCCCTTTGCTTTCAGTGCAGCAAACTCACTCCAGAAGTTCAATGAGGATCTCTGAATGATCCAATGTTGTCCCAAATGACTGATGATGATAAATAGAATCCACCTGTGTGTAATCAAGTCTCCGTATAAATGCACCTGCTCTGTGATAGTCTCAGGGTTCTGTTCAAAGCGCAGAGAGCATCATGAACACCAAGGAACACACCAGGCAGGTCCGAGATACTGTTGTGGAGAAGTTTAAAGCCGGATTTGGATACAAAAAGATTTCCCAAGCTTTAAACATCCCAAGGAGCACTGTGCAAGCAATCATATTGAAATGGAAGGAGTATCAGACCACTGCAAATCTACCAAGACCCGGCCGTCCCTCTAAACTTTCATCTCGAACAAGGAGAAGACTGATCAGAGATGCAGCCAAGAGGCCCATGATCACTCTGGATGAACTGCAGAGATCTACAGCTGAGGTGGGAGAGTCTGTCCATAGGACAACAATCAGTCGTACACTGCACAAATCTGGCCTTTATGGAAGAGTGGCAAAAAGAAAGCCATTTCTCAAAGATATCCATAAAAAGTCTCGTTTAAAGTTTGCCACAAGCCACCTGGGAGACACACCAAACATGTGGAAGAAGATGCTCTGGTCAGATGAAACCAAAATCGAACTGTTTGGCCACAATGCAAAACGATATGTTTGGCATAAAAGCAACACAGCTCATCACCCTGAACACACCATCCCCACTGTCAAACATGGTGGTGGCCGCATCATGGTTTGGGCCTGCTTTTCGTCAGGAGGGACAGGGAAGATGGTCAAAATTGATGGGAAGATGGATGGGGCCAAATACAGGACCATTCTGGAAGAAAACCTGTTGGAGTCTACAAGAGACCTGAGACTGGGACGGAGATTTATCTTCCAACAAGACAATGATCCAAAGCATAAAGCCAAATCTACAATGGAATGGTTCACAAATAAACGTATCCAGGTGTTGGAATGGCCAAGTCAAAGTCCAGACTTGAATCCAATCGAGAATCTGTGGAAAGAGCTGACGACTGCGGTTCACGAACACTCTCCATCCAACCTCACTGAGCTCGAGCTGTTTTGCAAGGAAGAATGGGCAAGAATTTCAGTCTCTCGATGTGCAAAACTGATAGAGACATACCCCAAGTGACTTGCAGCTGTAATTGCAGCAAAGGGTGGCGCTACAAAGTATTAACCCAAGGGGGCCGAATATTATTGCACGCCCCACTTTTAAGTTTTTTATTTGTTAAAGAAGTTTGACACATCCAATAAATTTCATTCCACTTCACGATTGTGTCCCACTTGTTGTTGATTCTTCACAAAAAAATTAGAATTTTATATCTTTATGTTTGAAGCCTGAAATGTGGCAAGAGGTTGAAAAGTTCAAGGGGGCCGAATACTTTTGCAAGGCACTGTAGTTATTAGAGAAATACCTTAAGAGCATGGGCTCATGCTTTAAAATGAAAGGCTCATTTCTTTGTTACACCCCACCTTTCTACAGCATGTTGGCCACATTATTATCCTGTTGGCCACATTATTATCCTGTGCTGATTTGTGTTTCATAATCAGATACTGTTTGAAATGAAAATAGCTCCGGTCCAAATACTTACTGTATATGGTCACGCTTTGAAGTTAGTGGTGAATGTCTTAGGTTGCGATAAATAAAGACTCAGATATTTCACAGTGATTTAAGGTTGTTTTTAACATCAAGGTCTTGGTATTGGTTACTCCCTTCTTATGTAATCTTCAGAGATGTTCTTTGGTGTAAACATTCCTATATTTGGTCTCATCTTATCTCCTGGAAATCCAGGGGATGCATCCTGTTAGTGACTTAGTTCTGAAGCCAATAAATGTGCAAAACAATATTCTAATACTTTTAAACTAGGATAAAAAAATAAAATAAAATTGGAGGAGGGTTACATTCCCTAATGGCTTCCACCTCCTCATTCTTTCCATTTTCTGACTCACTACCTGTCATCTGGAGCTTAATGCCATGTCTAGTCCATGGTTTTATTAAGGCAGGCCTTGCTGAAGGTCATGATCTGATACGACAGAGAAAGAGGTCTCTTTGACTGATACTCATCTGGTCATAGCTCAAACCCATAACCTTATACCTCTCCAGGCTGCTTCAATTAGCGTCATGTATGCCTGCGCAAATTACACCACTGGGTGAGTCTGATGTTATCAGGAAAAAGGCCTTTGTCTGTATGCATTCATTCAAGTGTGGAGTGTCTCGATGTTTGTGTATTTTTATAAAGGAGCATGTGTTTTACTATTATGCCAATTTATAGAATTAGGTATAAAACCTGCTTTTCAATGTTTTAATAGTACTGAAGGGGTTTGTCAGTTACCTTGTAAAACAATTCATCCAATTAAAATGTTTTGACATTTTTTCACATTTAAATCTCAAAATTGAATGTTTTTGTTGCCATTGTATGTGATAGACAAATAAAAATGTATGTATAATTGTAAAGGAGAAAGAAAATGAAAAATTTTTAAACAGATGAGGCCATAAGTTTGCATTTTAGCCTTCTTACAAACTGTGTGTGGTGGAAAAGTAATCACCCTTAACACAACATGTCCACTGTGAAACATGGTGGTGGCAGCATCATGCTGTGGGGAAGCTGTTCTTCAATAGTAGCAAGGAAGTTGCTCTGAGATGGACGGAGCTAAATACAGAAGAGTAATCGAAGAAAACTTGTTTGTTATGTAGAAGACTTAACATACAACCAGAACATCAATGAGGTGGTTTTGATCAAAGTGTATCCAATCAAAGTACTAGAAAGTGCCAGAACTAAATTTAATTGGGAATCTGTGCTAAAAGTTGTTTGCAGACGCTCTGTCATCAAATCAGATTTTGAGTACTTTTTGAGAAGAAGAATTGGTATAAATTTGAGTCTGTAGACATGTGAAGCTGCTATAGACATACTCCTTTTTTTTTACGTGTACTGTACGGCAGAGTGGCACTCTGAATTGTTGTCTGAGTGCCAAGAAGAATCCCAACAGATTTACTTTCACAAGTGGAGCATTACAGCTAATGCTATATTGCTCCACTAGATATTGATATTTAAAAAATCTTTATTAGAAACTGCTTTGGGATTATTTCAATTGCAATGGACATGGAGACGGTAACGAAAAGGAAAAATAATAAGCAAGAAAGAGAGAGAGGTCGGGCAAACGGGAATAAGGGAGAGAAGGAGAAAAGAATAGAGGAGAGAAAGAAAGATGAGAGAATACAAGATAACACCATAGAAGACTACTTCTACACCTGCAGAAACACATATAACAACAGCAATGTTACTGAAAAGTGCAAAGTACTAACGAATGCAAGATGTATTAGTGGTAACTGCGGCTCAATATAGATCATCTGTGTATCTGTTAACACTTAAATCCAAACACCTGTGGGTGAGTGCGCTTGTGTGTGCAAGATTCTAACATAAAAAAACGCAAGTGTGAGGAGCCACAGACCTGCCCCCCTGGACCCGAAACAGACACGGAGGAGATCTGAGCCAGAGACATCCAAAGGCCCCCCAGAGCACATGAACCCCAGGAGAACCATCGCCGGGACTACTGCAACCACCCCAGAAAAGAGCAGAGGAGAGCCCCAGGGGAACCACCTAGCAGCCACAGTACAGAAGCCCCAGGGTGCTGCAGCAACAAGCCCACAGACCCCGCCAGCAGCCATCTACACTGGAGCAGATCCAGCCATGGACCCTGAGACCTGAGACCCCAGAGCACATCACCACCCAGCAGAGGCCCTACAGAGAGGCCCAGGGGCCCAGGGGCCCAGGCCCCGGCGAGCAGCCACTGGGAGTAAGCCGGCACACACCAAAGCACCCAGCCCAGGACACCGAGAACCACCAAAACACCAGCGGGCAGAGACACCAACCACCAGCAGGGAGTGTGGCGGGGAGGAAATAGGCCCCACATTTGATGGGGGGCCTACAGTGATCCAGGAGTATGCTACAGACATACACCAAAAGACATGTAGCTGTAATTGCTTTAAAAGGTGATTCTATAGAAACCATGGATTGTTATTTTTTCAGTTCACAATAATTCGCTACTTTGTGTTCGTTTATCACAAAACAATCCCATTAAAACACACCAAAGGTTGTAATTGGAATGTGCAGAAATGTGAACAAGTCTAATGGGTATGAATACCTCTCAATGTGCAGCACAATCTGGAGTAAAACTTTCTTCTCTGGACATTAGCAAAATCAGAATCTTCTTTTTTGGCTAGGGTTGTCCACACAAACAAGGAATTTGACTTAGGTTCCAATTTACTTTCGATATACAAACATTTTAAATTGGTGGAAAGTAAAAATTTCCTTTTATAGAGAATTTGCTCATTTTCTTAATAATAATTAATGGAAACGCAAGGTTATACAAGTTTCCCTGCTTTTTTAAACCTCTAAAGAGTTATCAGTCTCTGTAAATAATTTGATTTATATGACCCGTTCTTATTGTCCTTTAGTTCAGATGAACTGAATCACCTCCAAGAGTTTCTCTCAGGTGCAAATATTCAATAAATCCATACATCAGAATATTCAAACATATGCACAGAAGTTTTATTTTTGTCTGTTATGCATGTCTCCACTTGTCTGGGCCCCTTACAAGTCAGTTTTTCAAGTGTTTCCCACTATCTCACACATTATTAAATGACAACACATTCTTATGATCATAAAACACACACAAATACAGGCAAGATTAGAATACCCATCATATCTGGTGGTGCTGAAAGCTGCTGTCAAAGGGAGAAGGTCATTTTATGATTTTCATTCAGCATGTGTGTGAGATGGGCAGTGTGAGGTGATGGCAGCGGAGAAAGGACACGGGCGGGTTTTTGGATCCTCTGATGACTCTTTGCAGATGTTTAGGGCAGCTTGTAATTTGTTGAGACATTAGTAGGTGCAGATATGCCTGAGAGATGGTGGAGTGAAAGAGATTTTGTGCGTTTAGTTAACATTTTGATATATTATTTATTGACTTATGTGTGTTATGAGTTAGGTGGTAAATGTATTTTAATTGTACACCAAAAACAGACAAGTTCTTATTTCTGGAATATTGTGGCTGACCTTTCTGATGAGGGCCAAACTAGCTTCTTTTTGTAATGTGTAACTCTGTGACGCTGCAGTATGAAGTCATTAAATCAGCTTAGCTTCATCAATTAGCTTGCATGGATGTGTGCTTGTACATATGTGCGCGTAAATATTCACCTGCATGCTTCCATTTGTTTCGCTGTGTGGGAAAAGGGGCTTGTGAGGAGGTCGAGCATGAAAACAACAGCAAGCAGTGACCACAATTAGCGATAAAGCTCTGCTCCTATTATGGGGCTGTTTGACCTGTACGTTTTATTGTGAGAAAAGTGGAGATAAGACCTCGAGGAGAGAGTAGGCAATTTGGAGAGTTAATTGGGACTAAGGGACCAGAGGGAGCTTGGATGACAAAGCAAGGTGGTTTTGATGTGGGGAGGACGGAGCAAAGGCGAGCAGTGTGGTAATAGGGGTGTTTTAGGGACTCCCTGCGGACGGACTCGGAACATTGGAACATAGATTCATCCTAGCGAAGCGTGATCGCCCCTCACTGACTTCACTGCTTTGTGACAGAGGGGCGAGAGGTTAAAAGAGAGGTTCGGGTCTGATTTGTCTCCAGCTCTTAATTGTTCTTAAACCAGTTACTGGATGATCAAATAGAGAATTACGAAATGAGAAATTTGACTGCTCATACTGTGGTTTAATATCTAAAAAACATTATCTAAAAAACTTTATTAACAATTGAACATTTTCTTCTTTCTCCTGCTTACATTTATAAATACGGTATATCCTCGATGGTGTTAGATTGATTTTAATCAACACTACTCATCCATTTATCATCCACTTCTCACGTTACAAGGGCTACATCTTGCTTGTGTAGTTTTAGCTTTTTTAGCACAAATATAAATCAAAACAAAATATCGATAAAAATAAAAGCATCTGTGAAGTTCAAGTCAAAGCCAGGCTAAAATAGGTTTGTAATTTCTTATTTTAAAAGCAAACTATAAAGAAATTTTAGTGTGTTTAAAGAGAAACCACTTCCAACACCTGCAGCACCAGTCTTAATAAACCATAACTAGCCAATCTAACATAATGAAGACAATACAACAAAACGAGTTCCTGTTAATGAATCTTACAACAAATGAAATTGAACACATCAAATGTAAAGAGAAACAAACACTTTTTATTTGGACTGGAGTTATTTCTTTGCATATTTCCCTGGTGTGGACTGCAGTTATGAGTACCCCTTTGACATCCCCATTTAAAATAACTGTTATCTAACTCATCAGAAGTATAAACAGGTAAAATTATTGATCAGCTGTAAATGAACCTAGATAGAAAGACTGAATATAGTGTAAATAATGTTTTTGAAAAAGCTAAGGCCATTTTTCACGCAGATAGCTAAAGCTTGTTGAGCTTTTTTAATCTGCTACCCCAACAGATGATACGGACTACAGACCCTAACCTGGTACAGCACTTTGACTTGTCTTGCTACTGAAATGTGCTATTTAAATAAACTTGCCTTGCCTTGCCTTGGTACTTGTTAGTTCTTTACTAGTTGACCGTTTTTATGAGTTTTATACAGACATGCTGTCACATGCTCTTATGCTTTGCTACTTACAAAAAATTCCCTTCTGTGTCACCATTTGTTGTCGCCTTATATACTCTAACTAACGCTGTCACTATACTCTCATACTTGTAGTATTACATCACCAGTCTGTCAGCATCAAGTGGCCCTGGAATAGAAGCATTGCACAAGGTTGTCATCATAAACAAATCTCTGCAAGTGCGTCTCTCCACTTCAGTCAACCTGCGCTCTCTGTCCTTATCCAGACTGTGACCTGCCCATGAAATAATAACACAGCCTGACCGTGACTCTTAGAATAGAATAGGGGTAGGGAATTAGGGAGATTTAACTGCATTACCTCAGCTGTTTGTTGAAGTATTTCCTGTTTGGTTTAGGTACCCAGTTGTACTTCTGCAGCCCTTAATCCTCTTAGTCTAAATCATGAGAGAAACAGGTGACTATGGGCTTGTTTAGACCTGTGTGGGTAACATTTGGAGTTCACTAACAGAAAATTATTTGTTTCAGATAATTCAGAAATGTTGTCCCTGTAGTTTTGCAGTTTTTTATGCTTTTTGCTACTTTACTTTGTTGGTCCTTGGTATTTTTACCAAATAATTCAAGCTGATTGTTTACTGTTAAAAATGATAGTTTTGTCAAAACATTATTATCAAATAAATTAACCATGAAAGCCTTTCTTGGTTGTAACTCTACTATACCAACTATGTTTGGTTTCTTTGGTTGGTTGAAGTTTGTGCATTTTGAGAAATTTACTGTGTCAGCCACAATCATTGGAAACCCTGGTAAAGATGTGTAAAAAGCCTCTAAATAAATTAATACTTTATTACAGTAAGATCATCTGTTATTTTTAGTGAGCAGTAAATATTAAGAAATAATAGTTTCTAAGTAGATCACCTGTGGCACAGATATCTGTAAAAGCAAGTAACTGCTGGTGATAGTCTGTAAAACTGTAATATTTTAACCTTGACCACGTTAAAAACTATGCGTTAAAAATGGCATCTTTTCTTTTATTTAAAGGAATTGTTGTGTCTCAGGTGATTTTGTTTAAAACAATTTTTAAGTAATATTGAAACTTTGTTTTCCTACTGAATGAATGTAATCAAATTAAAGGCTGGATTTCAGCAATGTTCATTGTGAGATTATGCAACTCCAATAAAACATAAATGTTTTTTTAATACCTTTTACACATTTTTACCATTGCCAATAAATGTGGTCAATACTGTGAAGTAGAGTGGAAAACTCATTTATTTTTTTCATATCTTGCTTCCAAGCAGCCAGACTTTTTCATAAACGTTTGAAGCCACCTCGATCAAGATTTCTGAAGATATTTTTAAATTTTACTTTGTGCAGTTCAGTAGTTTTCTGTCCAGTACCTGAGGATTTTTTCAGAGGAAGATGTTGTTGCCTTTGTATATTAAGCCCCTTGACCCACAACAGCAATACTAGCATCCACTGGCTTTGTGCAAAGTTTCCACAGTATTGTTACAAGTGCAAAAATGTATTTTCTTGGGCTGGCTTTCAGTGAATACATCTAAAGTCTGTAGAAGAAGTTGAAGGAGTTGCTGAGCACACTCATGTCGTTTATTGGCCTCATACTTAGCCAGCTGCGCCATCTAGTGGCAACACCTTTAAACACGCTTGACATGCTGTCATTTAAAAACATTAGCAAAAATATACGTTTTCATTGTCTCATAATCATTTCTCTCTTCCTCTCTCTCTGTTTTCATCTACAGGATGCTGGTCCCTCTGTTTGATGACGACACTGGTCTCCTCATACTCGCTGGCCTTGTAAGCGTTACATTAAGACCATTTGTTTTGCTCTTTGTAAACATTATGTTGAAAATACTCAGACTTAGCAATGCTTTTTTCTCTCCTGTTAGGGAGACACTGCAATTGATTGCTTTGAAGTCTCCACCTTTGAGCCTTTCCTAACTCAAGGTGAATTTGGGTTGTTTTTGTACATGCTTAGAGATTTTTACTCTCTCCTATAGTGTTTATTCTCTCTCTTTCTTAATTTTCCCCCAGTGAGTCACAGTATGACTGATGCTTCAACACGAGGTATTGCCATGGTACCAAAACTGGCACTGGAAGTCCTTTCCTGTGAAGTCACGCGTGTTCTTCAGCTGACAGACAGCTGCATTGTGCCGATCAGCTACCAAGTCCCTCGCAAGGTATTGCAGGCAAACAACAGATTTATAACCTGTGCATTCGTTATGATTTTTCTATCCATATATGCTTTATTGCTTGCACTTTTGGACATGATTTTTTGCAGAACTCAGGCAATGAGTTCCATGATGACCTTTACCCGGATACGGTGGGCACCACTCCAGCCATGTCTGCAGAGGAGTGGTGGCAGGGAGGGAACAAGCAGGTAACAGAACCTTGCTCACAACAAGTTACGAGAGTTTAAAGGCTGCACAGATAGCTCAAGCATGCACCTCTGTTTGTCCTAAGGTGGAAAAGGTTAGCCTCCACCCAGGCAAGCGACCCAAACCAGCAGCAAAACAACCACCTGGTAAAAAGGAGCTTCCCAGTGGAGGAAGTAAAGAGGTAAAAGTTATGTTTTTTTTCTAAAACAGAGAGTGCTTTATTTTAATTAGAAGAATTTATAACAGCCATAACAGCCATTGCTCTGCTTTTACAGGAGCTGCCTCGAGGCTGCTCCACCTCCAGTAGTCCTCTAAGCACCCCCAGCAGCAGCGCTGCTCCGTCCCGCTCTCCCTCCTCCACCTCTGGTCTCTCCTCAGGCTTTCTGCCCAGTCCCAGCCAGAGCGGAAAAGCAATCCAAAACCTGATGGGTAGAAACTTACACATGCGCGCACCAGAATTCTAGCATCTATAAATCTAGAATTATTATCTCTTTTATATGTTTTTAAAAAATAAGGTTTTCTTTTTTGTCCAGGACCAACATCCAAATTCCGACACATCCAGGGTGCAGTGATGCACCGCGACAAGCACATCACCAACATCCGCAACCTCAACCTGACGACACCAGGCGAGTGTGACGGCTTCTGTGTAAACCGCCAACGTGTGGCTGTGCCACTCGCCATCTCAGGAGGCCAGATTGCTGTGTTTGAGGTATATATTAAAAAAAGTTTTATTTTGTATATTTAAGGAAAGGAAAAGAGAAATATATTGCCAAAAAAAGTACACAAATTCCCTGCAAGCAGCCATGTGTCTGTGCAGGATCGTATAATTTCAAATGTCCCAACTCTAAATACAGAGTTTGCATGGTCCCTATATCCTGCCGGGTGAATTATTGGTCATTTTTGGACAATAAAAAGTGGACGTAAAGAGGAAAATAACTTAGTGCAGTATGCTAAACATGGTTAAATTAGTGAAAAGTAAACAGTATGGAATGAATGCTAACACAGTAACTGTCCTTATTCAAAACTTATTGTACATAATGAATGTGGGACTTCCAGTTGAGCTTGCTGTCTATTATGGCTCTTAGGAATTAGTTTTTAAATTCTAGTTTTACAATATCCAAATACAATCAATTTAGTTTTCTCCAAATAAAGTAACACATTTCTTTTGTTGTGTTCTCAAGTATACTTTTAATGTTGTCCCTGGAAATAAAGATATTATAATTATTTGCAAACAGTATGAGGTTTAATACTTTTGAGAAATTGTTAATTAGAATAGTAAACAGGGCTTATTGACGATCCTTGCGGGGTACCACAAACAATGTCCAAACACGCAGATTAGAACCTTGCCAAATTTACAGACTGTATGGTAGTTGGTAGAAGTAAAACCACAGCTGGTGTCGTGCTGTACTGTTCTAAGCTGTTGTTGTTTGACTTTGTTCCTCTCCTTAGCGGTCTGGGCCAGGGAGGCAGCCAGACACGGCTCTGCCCACCATCCAAAACTCTGTAAACGTGGCCGACTTTTCTTGGGACCCCTTTGACACACACAGACTGGCAGTGGGTAAGTAAATCCATCCCAACTAACAAACTCCACCTCTTCCTCACAAAGTTATATTGTACTTTTGGTGACTTCCTTTGTGCTTTTTCAGTACCTTATTTCCCATTGAACCAAGGGTGTGTAAATATAATTTTGTTTATATGTGAAACTCTCTTTCTAGCTGGAGATGATGCTAAAATCAGAGTGTGGCAGGTACCTAAGGGCGGGTTGAAAGAGACCCTGACTGAGCCCAAGCTCGTCTTGCAAGGTAGGTCATATTCCATAAAGAAACGAGGCCAATCTAAATCTATTTGTAGGGATTCAGGCCTGGGATGAAGTTTCCAAAAATGATAAATAGAGCTTTTTTATTAATGATTTTGAATGCAACTGAAAAAGTTGGGAGAGGTTTCCTAAAATCATTGTAAAAGAAAAGGAACGTGGACATTTCCTTGTGTGACTTCATGTCTCAGTTTGACTGTAACTATGGCAGAGTGAAGCAAAGGTTATTGACGGCTGCTGTGACTCCATGTAGGCCACACAGAGAAGATCTACTCCATCAAGTTTCACCCTCTAGCCAGTGGAGTCCTGGTGTCCTCATCATACGATCTCACAGTCAGACTGTGGAACCTGGAGAGTGGTGAGCAGGTCAAGGTTCTCACTGGACATCAGGACCAGGTGTGTGGTGTATTTACCGTAACAAAATAAATTATTTAAAAAGCACAAGTTGGAGGTGCAGATATGTATCCATACAGCAGAGTGAAACTCATCAAGGATTTCCTCTTGGTTTGGTTCTTCCGGGTGTGCCTGTTCAGGTGTTTGGAATGGCATGGAGCCCAGACGGCAAGCTGCTGGCGACTGTTTGCAAGGATGGGAAAGTTCGCGTCTATGACCCTCGCAAATCTACATCACCTGTGCAAGTGTGTATGACCATAAATGCTGTTTGGCATACGAAAAAATCATTTGTGATGCGAAAGGAAAATGATACATGGTTTCCCAAATTCATTTTACAAATATAAATCTGAAAGGTGTGGTCTGCTTTTGTCTTAAGCCCCCTTAACTCTGATACCCCTAAATAAAATCCAGTGCCATTAACTGCCTTTCATAGTTACCTAAATGGTAAATATAGTCCACCTGTGTGTCATTTCTTCCTAGTATGATTACAGCGGTTCTGTGAAGGCCTAGGAGTACTGTTAGAGAACATTAGTGAACAAACAGTGAAGATCATGAAGATCGAGAAACACTATTTCAAGCTTTCAGAGCACTGCTCAATATATCTACTACAAATGGGGAGATTATGGCACAACTGTAAACCTTCCCAAAGGAGGCTTGCCAATTTTTATGGCTTGCCATAAAAATTGGCAAGCCAGAGTGTTATCCAAATAGGCAGCCAAGAAGATGATGTTATCTCTGTAGTAGCTGCAGACAAATATATTGACAGGACAACTACAACTGTGCACTCCTCAAATCTGGCCCTTATAGAAGAATAGCAAAAATAGATCATTTTTTGGAAGCAAGCCATATGAGTTCCTACAGTTTGTCACAAATGATGAAGAGAACACAGATATGTGGATGAAGGTGCTCTGGTTAGATAAGAGCAAAATGAAACGTGCATGCCTTTGTGCACATAGCACGCAAAATGCTATTGATGGAGGAAAACTAACACTACACATCACCCTGATCACACCCTTACCACTGTGAAACATGGTGGTGGCAGAATCATGCCGTGGATGCGTTTCCTCGGGGAGAGGGAAGCTGTCTTCAGAGTTGATAGGAATATGGGTTGACCTAAAAAGAGGAGAATCCTGGAAGAAAATCTGTTAGAGGCTGCAAAAGATTTTAGACTTGGGCAGAGGTTCTCCTTCCAGCAGAACATCCCAAAACATACAGCCATAGCTACAATGCAATGGTTTAGATTAAATTCATGTCAGAATGTCCCCAATGACAGTCCAGATTTAAATTCAATTTAGCCCATTTTATTCAGCTACTTTAATGTTATTTTACATTTTAAATCAAATTGATGAGACTATGGTCAACTTGATAATTAAAGTTCACATAAGTTCTCTGTCCTATCTGACTGAGCTTGTGTTTTCACCACAAACCATGTTGCATTTTCTTTCCACTATATAATTATGTTGGTCTATCAAAAAAATCATGATAAAAAGCAGTACTACAATGATAACGTTACAAAGTTCAAGGGGTCTGAATATGTTTGCAGGGTACTGTTCTTAACAGCTTAGATTCAGTCCAATTTTTCAATATGTCAAATATTTCTGTCTCAACTGTGAAACAGTTGTCATTGTATTTTCTTTTTTTCCCAGGAGGGACCGGGTCCAGAGGGCCACAGAGGAGCTCGTGTGGTCTGGGTGTGTGATGGGAAGTACCTACTGGTGTCAGGATTTGACAAGTACTGGAAAATAAGTCCTTTTAAATTACAATCCTCCTGTGACAGAGCAGCATTTACCAGGAAAAGTAACCCCTCATTCTTGTCCTCCGTCTTCTTATCATTTTCAGTCGCAGTGAAAGAGGACTTTATCTGTTCTCCGCTGACTCCCTGTCCTCCGGGCCTATAGCGAATGCTGGTCTAAATGTAGCTCCCTCCACACTTATCCCTTTTTACGACCCCGACACCGGCGTTGTAATTCTCACTGGAAAAGTAAGATCAGAGATGAATTGGTGCAAATGTCTGCAGAGTATCTCACAGCTAAAGCTTACTTTGCATTAAACTATCATTTTTGCTGTTCTTTAGGGTGACACCAGAGTCTACATTTATGAGGTGGTCCCAGAAAATCCATACTTTATTGAATGCAGCAGTTTTAACTCTCCTGAGCCTCACAAGGTACCAAGCTGACTTCTTTCAGCCTAATAAAATTAATGCATCTGTATAAGTTGGAATAATTGGTTCTCCACTCTGTGTGCAGGGACTGGCCTTTTTGCCAAAAACGGAGTGCAACGTGCGAGATGTGGAGATAGCTGTGGGACTGATGCTCACCAAGACAACCATTGAGCCGGTGGCCTTCAGAGTGCCCCGGGTTAAAGTGAGCTAACTGCACCCCCTTGTGGACACCTACAGGAACACCTACCTTTTATCTACCTTTCCCTTGTGTATACATCTAATGAACATCACATATTTCTTCTTTGGCTTTTCAGAAAGATTTCTTCCAGGACGATGTGTACCCAGACACAGACGTGTGGTGGGAGCCTGCACTCACCGCCTCCGCCTGGCTTTCCGGCTCCAATGGCCAGCACAAAAAATTCAGCCTGAAGCCTAAAGACATGACGCCAGGTGCAGACACAACACTGCTCTTAAATGTTCATCAAGATGGTTTCTTTACATCAGCATGCTGGCTCTGGGCATGTCCTAGTACGTTTGGTTGCTTCATGCAGGGCTGTGTTTGTGTTTTTTTCTCAGTGAGCGAGGCCCCCAAAGAGGCTCCGGTGAGGAAATACCTGCCCTCGTCTGTTTACCTGGAGGAAAAAACGGATGAACAGAAAAAAGAGGAGGTGAAACTCTGCATGTGCTGCCTAGTTTGTCTTAGATCAGATATGAACCTGCAGTAGTATCTGAAAAAACACTTCTGTGTCTTCCTGAGATCTTAACACTCTGTGTGTGGATGTGTGTGTGTTTGTGATCCAGCTTCTGAGTGCCATGGTGGCTAAGCTGGGGAATATGGATGACCCGCTGCCACAGGAGTCCTATGAGGGTGTGGATGACGAGGAATGGGTGAGTAAATGTGACAACTTCTTCAAAATAAAACAAAAAAATATATTAGTGCATAGTGGTGAAGTAGAAGGAAAGACATACATATTTTAAAAAAAATGTTACGCATATAAATCTGAAAAGTGTGGCATGCGTTAGTACTCAGCACACCTGTTATTTTTTGTAGAACTGACAAATTATGTAAATTTTTCTTTGCAACAAAGCTTAATCCAAGGCTAAGATGAATGTCTCTAAACATTATTTTTCAAGTCTCGTCAAAGATTCCTAGTCGGATTGAGGTCTAAACTTTGACTGGGCCATTTTAGCACATCAATATGTTTAGATCTAAACCACTTCATTGTAGCTCTGGCTGCATGTTTGGGGTCTGTGTCCCGTGTGATACTTTTTCCCAGTCTCAAGCCTTTCTGCAACCGCTAACAGGCTTTCTTTCAGGATTGACCTTTATTTGGCTTTATCATCTTCCCATTAGCTCTGACAAACTTCCCTATACCTGCTGAAGAAAAGCATCCCCACAGCATAATGCTACCACCAGCAGGTGTCACTTTGGGAATGTTGGGTTCAGTGTTAGTTTTATGTTGCACATAACATTTTGCATGCAGGCCAAATCGTTCAACTTTGGTCTCATCTTGGCAGACCACTTTCTACCACAAATTCCACACATTGCTTAGGGTAACAATATCCTTCTTTTTGACACTCCCCATAACGGTGGGTTAGTGGACCGCACAACTAAAAGTTGCCCTGGTGACAGATTCTCCTACCTGAGCTGTGAATATCTGCAGCTCCTCCAGAGTCACCATGGGCCTAATGGCTGCTTCTCTGATTAATTCTATGCTTCCACTTTAGTTTAGTTAGCCGGCCATGTCTTGTTAGTTCTCCATGAGTGCTCCACGACATGTTTAAAGTTTGGTGCATTGTTCGATTTTCTAACCCTGCTTAAAACGATGCTGTTCTTGTTTGTTAAGAGAACTAATGTTCTCTTAACAAACGTCTGAGACCTACACACAACAGCTGGATTTATACTAAAATTAAATTGCACATGGTGACATCTGGAGGCAGTTGGTAACTTTTCCGATTTTACGTGTTAAACATGAAAACTATGTATCATTTCACAATACTTGCTGCTACTACTTTGTGCCAGTTTATTACATAAAATCTCAATATAATACATATAAGTTTTTGTTTGAAATGTGACAAAATATGGAAGTTTAAGGAGGTGTAAATACTTTTTGAGGCAGTGCGTTTTGGTGATTTGGTAATAATGTGTTTTTGTAAAAATCTGTATCTCTGTAGTTTGTGTTTATGTGTATTTGCATTATATTTACAAGTTATTTGTGTTTTTCACTTCATGTCACAGTTTAATATCTTCAGGAAATCAAATAAATCTAAACTGAGTGGAAAGAAGTTTAAAGCTTCTTGTCACTGCTATCAAAAATGATGGCAGAGCCTTTATTGCAGGTTATTTTTTTACCTGATCTGATTTATGTCTCCCTGTTATTCAGGATGATTGAAGGGGATGTCATCGTCTGGGTTTTGCTTCAAGTCATGGTGCCAACAGCAGAGAGGAGAAGACACCTCAAGAGTTATTTTGCAATTTGTGTTTGAGTCACCGTAGCCTACTGAACAACAGAAAAATTACATTACATAAAACCTCTTGTGATTTAAATTGAACTAAAAACACTTTTAATACCCCTCTGTAGGGTATTCAACATTCAGTTTGAACGTAAAATTGTTTTTCCTCTATACAGACCATGGACATATGTGTTGGCACCCTTGGTAAAGATGTGGAAAAGGCCTTCAAATGAATTAATCTTCTGTTTCAGTAGCATAAAATCAAACTGAACATTTTAGAAAATCCAACCTTTCATTTGAGTATTTTATGGAAAAAAAATTACCAAATAATTGTTTTAACAAAATTACTGGTGGCACAGTTATTGGTATTTGTCAAAATCCCTTTAAGAAATGGGACTAACGGCTTGTTTTAATGCACACTTTCCTTTTTTAAAGAGATCAAAGTTTCTTCTAATTTAGAATCCAAGACTTTCTATTTACCTGGAGTTTAAACCAGGATACACAAACTGAACAGGAAGGTAATTAAGGTTAAAAAAATCTCCACATTTAGCTATTGGAGAACTGCAGCAAAGAGTGGCATCTAGGGGTCACCAGCTTCCTATAACCATCAGCTACTGGGTTCCTTCCATAATTGTAATAATAGCCAGCAGATCAACCGGAAAGGATGGTCAGATAAAAACTGTCTGAGTTGATATGTCATCAACCTCTGTCAGTGTAAACTTGCACTTGTGGAAAGCACAGCACTGTGGATCTCACGCACTACCTGAAATTTAGCATATCAGGCTATTTTATTCTGGACTTGAAATACTCCATCTGCTAATACAGCCAGTAGATCTGCACGGGCCATCTAGGGTGTGGCCCATTTGATTCCCTATTAGAAATGGTGTGTAAACCATGCCTACTGGATGTATCAACTGGATGTTTGGCTGTGATGCCAGAAAAAAACAATCTCTTCTTCCATCACAAATGTAGACGTGTGGAGTTTACTGAACTCTTCTGAAACTTTAACTGGAATTATGTGCTTTGGTCAGATGAGGCTAATATTGGCAAAAAAAACTTGAATGGATGAATGTGTGGAAAGGTGCCTCATGGCCATTCTTAGGTATGGAGGATCTGTGATGCTGTGGGCTTTTTTCTCTGGAAAAAGGCCCACAGCCTGGAAACCTTGTTAGAGTTCATTGCATCGTAAACACTTTGAAATAAAAGGATATTTCAAATAAATACCTGATGGCCTCTACTAAGAAACTGATATTGGGTCCTCACTGGGTCTGGCAATGGAATAATGATTTAAAACATGTAGCCAAATCAACTCAGAAATGGTTCGGCGGATATAAATTTAACCCTCTTCCATGGCCATCCCTGTCCCCAGACCTAAATCCTACAGAGAAGTCTTTGTATAATCTGAGTTTAGGAAATGTTGTAGGAAGAAGAAGTGCTCTCCTATTAGCAAATATGGTCTGAACAAGGTCTTGGCAATGACTGATGCACTAGGGATTTTTGAAAACCAAATGTTTCTTCATGTAAATGTTCCTCCAACTGAATAAATGTGCTGAAATTAAAACACATTTGTTCTAACTGATACTGGGAGATTATGCTACCGCAATGAAATATTTATTTATTTCAAAACTTTTTACACATCTTTACCAGGGGTGCCAATAAATGTGTCTGCATCTGTATATCATTGAAGTATTTGTCTGATTTGATGAATTCACAAGAGATAATCAAATATAACCACACAATAAAGGAACAAATCATGAATATCTCAAGGGTTTTTTAAGCAAACTAAATAAAACTACCAATCACCACCTCTGATATGTGTCACATATCAGAGCTGATAGCACACACTGACTATTCAGATATAAATAAAATCTGTTACACCTGAATGTTTGCTTCAACAAGGGACCACTGCTTTCCTTTATAATGGCCAGCTATAATAGGACAGCTTGTAAGACTGATTGTCTTCCATCTGATCACGCAAATCACACTCAGTTACTGTAACATGTTCAAGCTTCAGCAGCAGATACCACCTTAAACTTCAGGACACAACAGGGTCATCATGGTTTTTGTTTGTCAAAGAACTGGAATCTCTGATATTAGTAACAATAGGTTTCCTTCCTTTTTAAGCCAAAACTGGAATACAGTTTTTTTTACCATTATTTGTATTAGTGTATTTTTTAGGTTTTTAATGAACTCTTTTGCCATTAAGCAAATTTGGTTTGAAGAGAAAAAAATTATTATTTTTCGTGGGGCTTTTTAAACCTTTTTTAGTAAATCACCCCCTTTATTTGCGGCTTGTCTGCCCTTTTTTTTTTAACTTGACCATGCTGAATTCGCAGTTTTGAGAAAAATACTCATTGAATGGGATATTTTTTATTAATCATGGTGTTAATTAGACAAACAACACAGTGTTAGTAATTTGAGTAAAGCCAATTGTGTGTCATACTCAAAAAAAAAGGGGTGGTAGGAGTCCATTTTTTGACCCAAACCCATTTTTGTTTACTCCCAAAAGGACAATGTGCTCCAGCCAAATCAGCAGTGCATTTTCCTGCTTGTCATTTTGAACACGTGTACGGTGGATGTCACTGAATATATATGATTGTGATTTTTAAAGCCCTGTTATATGTTTTGATTGGATTAACTTGCCTTGGGCTTTGTTTTTTATAGTAAGTAAAACAGTGTGGTTTTGTTTTTTTATAGTAAAGGTTTGTGAAACTTTTTCAAAACTGTCTTGCAATAAACACCATATGAACTCTGTTTTCTTAGTCAGTTTCTCCGTGGTGGCAGTGTTTCGTTTTTGGGACAAAAAAATTTCATCTCACTTTTTTTTTTTTTTTTTAAACATTCGTGGGGGTGTTTTTCGTTTTTGCCCTTTCGTTTCCTTTGTGTATTTCTTTTTTCCCGGTCCCTTTTAAAAATTTTTTGTTAAAAGACAAACTTCATTTTATTTTATTTTTCAAAAAGTTTTACAAGTCAAAAGTGTGGCATGCATTGTATTCAGTCCACTGAGTCAAGGTGAAACTCCACCACAGGTTCCCTCTGACCAGGTTCTTTGAAGAATAAAAGGGGTTTAATACAAATAGATGATATTTTCGGATTTGTATTTGTAAAAAAAATTAATAATAATAGTATGTGTTGGTATGTCACGAAAGTTTTTGTGATTACTTTTGCAAGGCACATAGATAGATAGATTGATAGATAGATAGCGCCCTCAGGAGTCACGAATCTGTGGTCAAGATTTAGTTTAAAATAGCCCGCGGCAGCAAATTTTCCCCAACCGCAGAGGCAGTGTTAAAAAACTTTTGACCTCCAAGCTGAATCTTCTTTAATGTTGTGTTTTCGACCTTCCTTGAACTATGACGCTTCTGTAACCTTCAGTGTACATGTGTGAAAACAGGAGTCGGCATCTTGGCTGTGGAAGCTGTATATTAATATAAAATGGTAAGAACATATTAATATTGTGAAGTTTAATGTGTTTATTTACGGGGTTTACTCTGGCTTTGTGAGATTAGGTGATATTTTAGTGCTGCTGTGTCTTTAAGTAGCTTTACATGAAAAGAGCTTTGGAAATAAGATGAATGTGTTTGTTTGCTGAGTTCAGTCTCTGTGTATATTTGTCACAACAGCCTGTCGACACTGTAAATAACAGCATTTAATCTGAACCCTTTCAGGCTAAATACCTTGCTCAGATCGTAGTGATGGGTGTTCAGGTGGTGGGACGAGCATTTGCCCGGGCTTTACGGCAGGAGTATGCAGGTATTTATGTTTCTCAGTTATTTTTTACCACGTTTACTCAAAGCCACAACAGCTCTGAAGACTTTTCTTGTTATTCACCAAAGGTCTCAGTGCTTTGATCTCTGGGCCTGTTTAGTTTTCATTTTTTCCCAGAGAAAAAGTGCTCAGTCGTGTTGGGGAAAATTTTTTTAGGCCCCCAAAAGTCCAGAAACAATTTTTGGGGCTAATAAAAAAAGTTGTCTGGATGTGTTTTTTTTTTACTACTCTTTAAAATTTTGGCTTGGGAAACATTGAGCTCTTCGTAGCCTAGAAAAAGGGCCCGTTTTATTTTGTTTTTTGCGTTTTTCAAAAATTAAAAAAATTATGGGAAAAAATATTTGTATTTCCAGGCTTGCTTGCCCCAATAAATGTTGCATCCATCCATCTGGTCTCAGGATGCTTCATTCTCAACATGACAAAGGGTTTGTGGTAAATGGAGAAAATAACTTTACTCCAGTCCTTTGCAGTTCAGGCCTTCCACTTCCTGCAGAGCTGTTGTTTTTATTGTAGAGAAGTGACCTGTTTTTTGCCAATTGCAGTCATGACCCCAGGAATTTCCAAAAAAACTGTTTTTACGTGTGTGAAAAAAACCTTACACCGGCGCAAACCATCCCCGAACAAGCTCTGCACTGGGGGCAATCCATCCCCTTTCTTTTTAGGGCCCATTTAGGGACGGGCCTTTGGGACTTGCTGGATCTGAAGCCCAAAAAGGGGAGATCCTGTACTTGTTGAGAATTTAATGAACAGTTGATTTGAGTGCAATGTTACTAACAGGAATTTCCCTTTTCCCGTGAAAAAAAAAAACCCCCCTTTTTATGCGGGAAAGGAAAGATGGCCCGCCCCCATTTTTATTTAGGTGCATGAGGTTTCAAGCACAGCTCCCTTCTAAAGCAACTGTTCTGCTTTTTATATTAAGGAATATTTTTATTACCTTTGCCTTTCCTCAGCTCAATCTTTATAGCTACCTAGGCTCTATGTAAATTACCACCCTCAGAACTGGACTAAAGTATTTAAAACTGATTGTAGATTATTTGAAACGTTCATTCAATGAAAATCTTAATAAGAATAAGAAGTTTTTATTTTGTTTTTAAAAGAGATTTCCATATCAATCTCTTCATTAAAAAGGCATGTAAATTTGAGGATGATTAAATCTGTTGGGAAAAATTTTAAAATTTAGAAGGTGGAAAAAAATAATTTTACAAAAATGGGTCTTTAAAAAATCTGGGGGTGGGTGTAGATTTCCCGTTTAAAAGTTTCTCTATGGCTGAGCCAGCCTCTACAAAGAAAATTATTTTAGCTGGGGTTTTTTTGGGATTTATTCGCTGGGTCATCATCTTATTCATGCCAAGACAAGCCGGAAACAAAATGGACCTTTTAGAGGTTGTTTTTTTTCAATCACAACAGACTGGAGCAGCTTTGGCATCGCTGTAGACAAAGCTCAGATCTATCTATCGCTCTAAAGATGGCCTTCCTGGCACTTCCCACTGAGATGAGGGCCATATTTTATGGAGGACTATAACAGCTCAAAAAAATAAAGGGAAACTTAAAGGGACACAATTAACCCCAAGTAAATAAAAAGTCGGGGAGATCAAAACTGTCCACTTAGAAGCAACCACTGATGACAATCAATTCACATGCTTTTGTTCAAATGGAAAAGAAACAGGGGAAACTTGGCGTTTGCAAGACCCCCCAAAAAAGGAGGGTTCTGCAGGTGGGACCAAGACCCCTTCTCAGTACCCATGCTTTCTGGCTGATGTTTTGGTCACTTTGAAGTTGGTGGTGCTTTACACTTTGGTAGCAAGGGCGGCTCTACAACCCACAAAGTGGCTCAGGTAGTGCGCTCATCCAGGTGGCACTCAATGCGAGCTGTGGCAAGAAGGTTTTTGTGTCATCAGGTGTGTCCCGAGCCGGAGGCGCTACCAGGAGACAGGCCGTAACCCGGGACGTGGAGGAGGCCGTAGGGGGAAAAAACCCAGCAGCAGGGCCGCACCCCCGCCCTTTTTACAAGGGGGAAAAAGGAGGAGCACTCCAGGCCCCGCAAAATGAGCCAGCAGGCCACAAATGGCATGTGCGCACAAAAGTTAGAAAGACTCCATGAGGATGGATGAGGGCCCGACGCACAAATGGGGTTGTGTCACAGCCCAACACCTGCAGGACGTTTGGGCATTTGCAGAGAACACCAGGTTTGGGAAATTCCCCCCTGGCCCCCTGGTTTCACAGATGTGCTCGGGGTTTCACACTAGCACATGTGACAGACGTGAAGATTTGGAGGAACCGTGGAGAGGATCGCCCTGCAACACCCTTTCAGCATGACCGGTTTGGAGTAGGGCTGGCCCGCCCTTTCCCCCAGCCCGTATCCGTTTGAGCACTTTGGGGAATATGTCTCGCTCCATCCCCCAACGTCCGTTGCACCACAGACGCCCAGGAGTGGCGGATGTTTAGCCCGGGTTTGGGAGGAGATCCTCAGGAGACCATTCCCCATCTCTCGGGGAGCCCCCCAGGCGTTGTAGGGGGTCATACGGGGCACGTGGGGGGCCACACACAAACGAGCCCCATTTTGACTTGTTTTTAAAGGAATTTCATCAAAGTTTGGTCGCCGGTGTTGTTTTTCCACTTTAATTTTGGGTGACTCCAAATCCCGGCCCCATTTGGTTTAAAAAATTTGATTTCCAATTAATGATTTTTTTGTGATTTTTTGTCAAACAAATTCAACTTTGTAAAGAACAAAGTTTTCAATGAGAATTTTTTAATTCTTTTCAGATTGGGAGTGTTATTTGAGTTTTCCCCTTTTAAATTATTTTTAAAGCAAAGTATATTTTGCTGACGGGAAAATCTTTGGATCCCCCAGAATGAGCTGGAGAGTGTCGCTGAGGAGAGGGCTGCATGTGTTTTTCCCTCGTATACTAGTGACGTTCACAACCCGACTTTGGATAGGCACAAAACCGATGGATGGGTGGAAAATCGGAGTAGAAAAGTATCTCAAAGCTCTACAGAGACTGTAGAGCTTTGAGGTACTCTGACAATAACCCATTGCCATGGCATCACTTCAGGATGGATCTCTTTGTTTTATCCTCTCCCAGCGAGTCAGGCAGCTGCCCAGGCCAGGGGCCGAACTGGGCAGCAGTCGGCTGCAGCGTCCAGCATCTCCGGGATGAGTCTGCAGGAGGTCAAAAAATTCAAATTTTCCACGCTCGGGCCGAGGAGTTTAAGAAGGTACAAAGGGGGACCCCTTTTTTCCCTTCACGAAATATAAAAATGTAAAAAGGGGAATGCTTTAATAAAGGGGAAACATTCCAGCTTCTCTTACAAAAAGACTTGGACCCGGCACTGAGTCCAATTTGGAGTTTAGTGTAATGATGGAATCTGAAATTTTTTGCGAAGAAAAAGTAAAGTCGGTTAATTATTACTTTGATTATTTCTGAAGGGTATTAGGTTTTATTGTTGCTGAGAATGTTATGTGTTAAATAAAAGTCCCCGGACACTAAAAATGAACTTTTTTTTTAAATCGTCTGCAGAACTAGGGAAGAAATTTTTAAAAAGCCAATGAAAAGCCCAGGGGGGGGTTCATTTATCGCAGTAAAAAGGAGTACTTGAAAATTAATTTTTTTTTTTTTTTCAACCAAAAAAAACAGCAGGCTCAATTGATTTTTTTGACAAATTTTTAAATAAAAACTTTTCATTTTATTTAAATATTTTGAGTTTCCTCTCCCTAAAAACCCAGTATAAACTTTAGCATGACCCAAATCATTGTCCGAAAACTTTTGCTTCAAAAGGTTTTTGTCCACAGTTCATTCAGTGTTGAGAAGTCTGATAAGTTATGGAAAATGATTTTATTTTTCAGGTCATTTTTCCATTAGCTTAGATTTTAGCAACACCTTATCCTTTGATTGCTAAAATAACCCCCTGAAAAGATTAAAAAATTTTAATTTTTTTGGGCTACAGCCCTTTTGTTTAAAATTGACATGTTATTACATTTTATTGTTTCAATAACACTTCCTTCCTTCCATTTATTTTATCCTTCCCCCCCTTTCCTTGGTCCACCCTACCTTTCCTTTTTCTTTGGTCCTTCTGTAAAGTCTTTTTGGGTTTTTTTTCCTTTCCCTTTCCTCCCCCACCCCGGTCCTATCTAAAATGTCTTTCCCAATTGTTGCTTTTTGCACCCCGTTTTCCCTTTTCCCTTTTTCCCTTGTGTTTTTCCTTTCCCCTTTGCTTTTTCCGTTTAATGCCCCAAACCTTTTTTCCCTTTCTTTTTTATTTGCCCCCTTTTCCCTTTTACGGGTTTTAATGTTTCAAGATTTTTTTAAAAAACAATTTCTCCCAATTTTTGTAAGTATTTTTCCCTTCCCAAAATCCCCAAAATTTTGGGAATTAATTAAAACAAAAATTTATACCCCCCAAATCCCCTTTTTCTTTTTTTTTTTGGGGTTTTCCTTTCCCCCTTAAATTTAAATTCCTTTTCCCCCCTTCCCTTCACTTTATTTTTTTTTTTCTTTTCCCCCCTTTTTCCCGACCTAAAGAGGCCCCCCCCTCCCCCCTTTTCCCCCAAAAACCCCAAACCACCATTCCAAAAAAAAATTTTTCCAAAAAAATTTGCAATAAAACCCTTTTTTCCCCCCCCCTTCCTCTGGAATTATAACCTAATCCCCTTTTCCTTTAGTCGGGGGGGTTTTTTTGGCGGGTATTCCCCTTTTAAGCAAACCCCCCTTTTTAATATTAATTTTGCTTTTTGGGGTTTGGGGGCGCCCCCCGGCTTTGGGCCAAAAGTAAAATTGGCCACTTGTTGAATAAACTAAGGCTTTAATAGGGAAAATTTTTTAGGGGAAAAGAATTTAGCATATGAAAAAAAATTAATTAAATTTAAAAAAAAACCCCAAAAGGAAAACCCTTACAAAGGCCACAAAACCCCTTTTCAGTTTTATTGAAATTATTAAAAATTATCGTAAAAAAAATTCCTAAAACAGGAGAACACCACTTTTGTTTTTCCCAAATTTGGGGAGATTTTTAAAAAATTTTAAAAATTTCCAGCAGGGTTCCCCAAAAAGAACATGGTCCCGGGAAAAAAATATATTTATATAATTTTTTTTCATTTTAGTGTAAAAACTTCTGTATTCCCCGGGAAATAAAAAAGGCATTTAAAAAAAACTAAAATAGGGACATATCTAAAGGAAATGTGCAAAAAAACGAAGTTTGAACAGGCCCCCTAGGGCCTTAGTTTTATCTTTAAACCCCTTTTTGGCAACACGGGGGCATTTCCCAGCAAAAGTTCGCCCCGACGGGGGTTTCACTTTTTTTTTCCTGGCCCGGGGGATTTTGTAAAAAACTCCAGGAGCCTGTACGCTGTTTATCATTTTTAAATTGATAATAAAATCGGGGTTTTTTTAAAAAAAAAACCCCATAAAAAACTGGTTCCCAAAAAAAACCAAAAAAGACAGCTTTAAAATCGGAAATTTAATGGGGAACAGCTTTCCCCAAAGTACGCTTTTAAAAGGGGGTGGAAATTTGCGGGTTTATTACAGGCTGAGCTCAAAGGGTTAATGGATCATACAGCTTATTTAATATTGAAAATGTGTGGATCCTGTTTGGATCCGTGTCGTGCTCAGATTTCCGTTTCCCGAGGGATTTCTGTGTCCCTGGCTATTTTTTTTTTTTTTTTGTTTTTTTTTTTTTTTTTCCTTCTCAATGACTGACCTGTAGCTTGTGATGAACTGCTCTGAGCGGAGGTTGTGTTTTTAGAAAGGAGCTTTGTAGCGCAGATGCAATAAAAATATGGCAAGCAAGTTTCTCATATGATGGAAAGGCCCCCTTTAACAGAAAATTGGTTTAATTTTTAAATTTAAAAAACGACTTAAGTTTGTACCCACAAATTTAAAAAAAATTTTAATTTTTGCAAGTCTTCAAACCTGGTTTCTGATAAGAAATGGCAAAAAATCCAAAATTTACCCAAAACAGAAAAACCGGGCTCAAATTTAAAAAAAATTGATTCCCAAATTAAAAAAAAAGACCTTTTCCCCTAAAAACCGCCCAAAAAGTGTTTTCCCCAAGAAGCGCATCTTCCCCGCTTGGTGATTCTTTTATTTCTAAAAATACAAGTAAGAGAGCTTTTTCTGCTTTAAGAGTTTGGGGTGATATCATTTTGTCTTTGGGAAAAATGGATTTTTTAAATCATCTGAAAAAATTTTGGGAAATGAAAAAAAATCCAAAAAGATTGATGCCCTTTGTAATTTAATTTTTATTTTGCAAAAATACCCCGGGGTAAATGTTAAAAAGCTAAAAATGTTTTCTAAAGTCCCTTTTAAAAATTTTTATCTCTTCTAAATGAAACAATTTTTTAAAAGCTTTGATAGTAGAAATTTTTTTTTTGTTTCTTTTTTATTTGATTCTTACTAGCAAGAAAGTAGCCAATTTAGATAAATACAGAGTACAAAAAGGTGCAAAAAGGATTAGGGGGGGGGTGCCCGCTTGATTTTTGGATAACAGCCGGGCCCTTCCCAAATTTATCTCGCTTTAAACCTTCATAGACCTGCAGAAATTCTGACAAAACAACCTCAAAGGCTTATATTATTATTATATTTCTGCTCTAATGTGAGAATAATCCTTCTTGATGTATTTTGGAGGTCTTTTGCAAACATTTTTTAAAACCCGGAGGTGGGTTGGGGAAATTTAAACCCCCTTTGGGTTTTACTAAAGAAGATGGGGGGGGGGAAAGAAGAGAGGGGGCCGGAAAAAGTTCAGTGGGGTATTTTTTGGGGGGGAGGGGGGGTGGTATTTCTGGGGAGGCTGCCACAGTGGGCCCCGCAAAAGGGGGGTGACTTCAGAAAAATGGGGGGGGCCGTTTTGGTGGGGGGGGTGGGCCCCGAATGGGGAGCGAAACAATAGAGGGGTAAGTTGCTTTTTTTTCCTCTGCTGGCATGCAGCCTCTGTCCTAATCGCTCCCCTGTCCATAATCTTATATACGCTCTTCCAGTGCTGCCAGTCACTTCACAGGTGGATGTTACTTTTTTTAAAAAGGGCCTTTTTTCTGGGTTAAAAGTTGACCCAAATTTTTTTTTGGAAAAGCCCATTAAAATTTTTACCATTAAATTTAATAAATAATGCTCTTTAAAAATGTTTCCCCTTTTGGAAAAAAATATAAGCAAAAAAATACTTTCTTATAAATCTTTTTGAACATCTTATATTGCCACATTATTCAAAATAACACTGCAAATGTTCACCCTGCATTTGCAGTGTTTTTGTAGCTCAAAATTAAGAACTAAAGATCAACGTGTTTAAAATTTAGAGCCAAGTGAAACAAAATTGCCCACATTTTTCTAATGAAAACCTGACAAATATTCAACTTTTTGATGCTTCTAAATGATCTAATCACCCGTTTGAAGTGCTGGCCTCAGGTTGGAAACTGCAGCTGTGGAAAACCATCCAAAATCTCTCCCTGACTTCAATCCCTTCAAAGACTCATCCCCGGCAGCAGAAATCTGATTGCAGAGCAGCCATGGCAGAACACAAGAAGCAACTTCAACATCACAAAGAAAATGTTTCGTCTGAACAACTGCAATAACAAAAATAATAATAATAATAGCAAAAATATGAAACAGTAACAGGTAAATAAATTGCCCTTGAGACAAGACAGTAGACAAATAAAACAGCTATGGGGGAATTCTTCTGCCAACCAAATAAGAGCATATTATTTTCCATTTAGGAGCAGGATTCCTCGGTTTGACTGTACTGACCCTCACAAAAAAAAAAATCATGCTTACTTACACATATGTTCTGCTGCCCCTCAAAACTATGTTTGCTCAGCTTTAATGCCTCTTCCACACATATCTTCTGATCCTTTTTGAATCGTACACATCTTGCTTTAAAAGCTTTGTCTGCGGGGATGAAACCTGTGCCCTCAGATGTGTCTTCCCAGCTCTTAGATTTTCTTTTTTCTCTCTTGGAATGAAGTGGTGGCCCAGAAACAGTTTTAGCCAATAGAATGGCAGGCGTGCCTTTGACATTACAGTTTTTATTAAGGTTTTAAATGTGAGCAGAGGAAGCTTGAGGAGAAGATATTTGAGCAAGAGGCATCAAATCTGACAAATATGACTAAAAAACAGTTTTTGAGCAACAGCCTTCCGCAGGAGAGCAGAACAGCATCTGAAAGTGAAAATCAGGAATCTTGCTCTCAAATTAAAAACATAGGCTCCTAGATTTTGAAAAGTAAAATTATACTCAAAAACACCCAACATCATCAGGAAAGGAAGAGACGGAGGAGTGACAAGAGCGAGGAGAGTTGTCAGTCTGTTGAGTTGTAAGGATCCTCTCCTGCTCGCCCTTCCTCTTTCAACATTATAGATGCATGAGCAACACAAGTCTGATGAAACACCCAACAAAAAGCTGTATTTTGTCAGGGGATTGAAATAAGAGCTTTTTTTTTTTTTTAAATACAATATTTTAGAAAATGTGTGGTTTGTAGTAAGTGCATGTTTACTGCTTAATCGAACCATGAAGTGTGTCCCAGATCTTTTTTTTCCTGGTTATTACGCTTGCCCCTTTGGACAGACTAAAATGAGGCAGGTTGGGATAGTGTGGCATCCTAGTCAGTCCAGCTGTAGGGAGCACCGAGTATATCCATTCTCCTGCTGTGGAACAATGTGAACATTCCCTCTTTCCTGGTATTTTTTCGCAGCTGAAGCTTTTTGGGGGCGAATCTCACGTTGATAGGCCCACCACCTGTTTTTCACAGATGATTTGGGGTCATCTTAGCTTAAAATCACAAGACTGTAGTGTTCATCATCACTGAGGGTCTTTCATACACAACTTATGGAGCACTGATTGAATTAAAGTAAAACAGCTGGACAATCCAGTAGCTGAACAGTGCTGGCTTTAGTAAGTCGGGGTGTTGTGTCACGTCTTGCCAGAAGGGGGAGTCAGACACATCAGTGCCTTAAATTTCACTTGTGAAAAAAAGAGGAAGTGATGGTTTGTCATTGCAAAGTGATTTAACACAATTTGTCTGTTTGCACGCCTGGCACAAATTCTGGTGGACCGGTCTGGTCCGTGTTCGTCACCCTCCCCAAAGCCGGGGATAGATTGTCAAAAGTGCTCTCTCCTAGTTAATGAAGCAGGAGCAGATAATTTAGCAGCAATTCTGAGGTTGCAACACTATAACCAGTTGACGCTGTTAAGCGCTCTGTTTAAATGAAATGTCTTCTTTAATAATATAAGACATAAGTTCACTTGCTTTGGTCCAGCAAGTTTGTCAGATTTATGTTCACAACATTTATAACAACTTGCGTGCCTGTGAGTGCTTCCTTTGTGGTGTTTGTACAGTGCCTTGCCAAAAGCTTTCAAACCCATTAAAGCTTCTAACATTTGTCACAGGATCTCAGATGGATTTAGGTCTATACTTTGACAGGTCCATTCCAACAAATTCCTGCCCAGTCTCAAGTCTTTTACAGGATCTAACTGGTTTTCTTCTACGACTGCCTGTATTATAAGTAGCAGCCTCCTCTTTCCCCATCACCTTTGACCAGCTTCCATGTAGTGGAGAAAAGTATCCCCACAGCATGATGCTTCCACCATCATGTTTCCTATTGGAAAAATGTGTTCAAGGTGATGTGCAGTTTAAGCCACACATAGCATTTTGCATGAAGGCTAAAAAGTTCAATTTATGTCTCATCTGACCTACCTGTTTACTGTGTCCCTTTCATGGCTTGTGGTGAAGTGCAAACTTGACTACAGATTGTCCCACCTGGTGCTTATGGCTGCTTCTCTGATCAATACTCTCCTTACCCGGACTGGCAGTTTAGATGGAAGGCCATGTTTTGGTAGGTTTGCAGTTTTGCCATACTCTTTCCATTTTGAAATGATGGATTGAACAGTGCTCCACGAGACATTCAAAGCTTGAGATATTGTTTTATAACCAAACCGTGCTTTAAACTTCATCCCTGACCTGTGCTCCTTGGTCTTCATGGTGCTGCTTGTTTACTACTGTTCTCCAACAAACCTATGAGGCCTTTACCGAACCGCTTTATTTATACTAATGTACTTGGTTGCACAGGATTTTATTTAGGGGTATCAAAGTAAACGGGGCTGAATACAAATACATGCCACACATTTAGTTATTCATTAGCAGACTGTTGCTTTGTGGAAATCTCAACTGCTGGATTCATTGAGATACTTGTAATGTGGTAAAATGTGTAAAACTTCAAGGGGTGTGAATACTTTTGTAAGGCAGTGTATCTCAGCACTAGGCTGGAGGTGCTTTGTCAAAGTACAGTTATATAAATAATAATGATGAAGTAGGAAATTATGTAAAAACACAGAGCATTAAAACTGTCACGTTTAAGGTCCCAGTCCACAGAACCAGCCGGAACGAGTAAAGTATAAAATAAGAAAGCAAAAAGGAGCCTTGTGATACAAATCCAGGACCATACATATTCCTGAACACAGATCTTGGGCCTCAAGTGTAGTTCTCCAACAATACAAGAGGCTTGCGTTGTATTCTTAAATTCTGTGAGGTGATGTGTTCGCTTTGATAAGTTTCTTTTTCATCCTCCTACTTTTAATGCATTGCCTAGAACTGATTGGTCAAGCCAATCCCCGTCACCTTTGACATCCCATACCCTCACTATGGCATCAACCCCCTGAGCTCTTCTGGAATGTGTGTGTGGGCGTGTGTGTGTGTATATATCAGTTAACCACAGCTGGTTTAAGCACCACAGCGCCTGGGGGGATGACCACCCAGGATAAGGGATCGTGAGACCCACCTGTGGAGAGGTTTAGGACCCTCCCAGCCATTTCATCCTGTGCGTCCTCCCCTCTGCCTCTTTTTGCCTGGTGGCTCTGGGGCCTGTGCTCCGAATTGGGGCCTAGCACCGGAACCATTGGTAGGCCAAGGGCCGAGGAAGGGAAGGCTGGGGAGATTAAAGGAGCCTTGGCCAGGCCCAGAGGGGAGCTGTTAAAGGACAAAATGGATGTGCCTCCTAGGCTGGCTGGAGAAGAAGTGGGGCTCCCCAGTGTGGTAAGGTCCAGGGGCCTCGGGCTGAGAGGGGACAAGGGAAGGGCACCGCCAATACCCTGCAAGGTGTGGCCTCTCAGAAGAGCGGCAGCTGCTGCGGGAATGATGATGTGAGATCCGCTGACATAGGGCAATTCTGAATCCTTACTGCCAACGGCGGCAGGCCCTCCACTTTGACTTCCCTTCAGCAGAGAGCCCACCCCACCTGGGGAGCCCTGCTCCTGAGCCACAAAGTGGCCATGCGCTTTGATGTGCTTTCGCAACGAGCTGGGATCTGTGTAGCGCTTCAAGCAGCCTACCATCTTGCAGTAGTAGGGCTTGTCTACATAATGTGTGCGTGTATGCTTGAAGCGGTCACTGGAGTTGGAGTACCGCTTGTTGCAGCCCTCATAAGGACAAATGTAGGGCTTTTCACCTGCCGGGAGGAGAGGTTTTCCACATGAGAATTCATAGAAATCCTAAAAAAATACATTAAAAAACATTTTTTTACACCTTTATCATAAAGGGCAAATATTATTATATTTTGGAGCCAGAAATTCCAAAACTTTAAAAGTGTGAAATAATCAAACAAATAAATCACAATAAGCCTTGTCTGACACAGAAAGAGCCTGTCATCTGGAACTGTAGAGTGCAACTGCCTATTACCTATTATTGTAGACAAAATAAAATCTTGCTAACAGGAATAAGTTGAATTGATATACTGCTGCTTATTGGCAACACAAAAAAGAATAGAGCGCCCGTTTTCTTTCCACAAAGATCCTCTATTATTCCAGGATTATGAATCAATTGGATTGTTGGTTTCACAGGAAGCAATAATCCATGACTGAGAGAAGAAGACACGACAGAGCTAATGCCATGACTACAACAGATAGCTCCAGTAGTATGTCAGCAGCCAGACCATTGTGGTGAGGTTTGGCTGCTAATTGATGGTGTCTTTCAGGTTGTGCATGTTTACGTGCTCCAACACAGCTGATTCAAATCGTTGAATTGCCTCCTCAGCATGTCACCTAGCTCTGCGTAGCCCTGCTAATGAACCAGGTGTGTTAAACCAGGTCAAAATCTAAAACATGCAGGGAGATGGCCCTTAAAGAGTGACTGCCATAACATTTTATATGTCTTCTCTCAGTACACACTATCTGCTGATGTCCACAGATCACTGTATTAAATTGAACCAAAAACTGCTCTGTCCAAACGTACAGCTGTTGACCTGGTATTCATTTGCTATAAAGTTTTGACAACTATAAATACTGTATAGCATTTCAACCCTCAAGTAAAACACAGACTGATCATGTGTACAAAAGTGAGACTTTTAGCTGCTTCCTTTCACTGCCACAGGATACTTTAGTTCAGCAAACTAAAGTATTGTGGGAGTGTTTGCATGTGTCTGTGTGCAAAAGAGAAAAAATACTGGTCAGAACTGGAGCAGAAATTAAGTCGGCCTCAGTGCTACCAGATTTTCAATCACTCTTCAACAGCTTTCGGCTGTTTTTTCAGCCGCTTTGTGCTTGCTTATCTTTCAAAGTTTAAGTATTTCTCAACTTTGGACATGAAAACCACTTATGTGACCTACAGGCTAAAACACAACTGAAACTGAAAAGTTGTAAAAATAATGATATCTGCCCTTTAGCTGTATATCAAGCACTACTGCACTGCCTCAAGTGATTTTGTTTTATAGCTTGATGGGAGCCAAACACAGACCTGTATGTGAGCGGTTGTGTATCTTGAGGTTCTCCAGGCGTGAAAAGCTCTTGTTGCAGGTGGGACAGCGGTGTGGTTTCTCATTGGTGTGAGTGCGTATGTGAATAAGCATTTTGTATCTACAAGCAAGGAAGAAACATAAGAAATCAGTACAGTACAGAATAGCTGATATCTCCTTATCTACCAAAAATAATGATTTCCTCACCTGGCATTAAACCCCCTTCCTTTGCGAGCACAGCCCTCCCAGTGGCAGCAGTACCCAGAATTCTTCTCAGGTTTCACATGGAAGTCGTTGACATGGTCCACTAGGTCTTGCAGGGAGTCAAAGAGCAGGTGGCACTAAAGGAGGGAGAACATTTTATTAAAAACGTTTGGGGTGATAAAGCTGTTTCGATTTCAAGCTATAACTCTTTTCTTTTCTACCTTTTTCCAGTGACATGCCAATTGTTCATCTGCTGAAAGTTCAGGAGAAGCCCTCTTGTTGTTCGTTTGGCCAATGAACATAGAGGATGGTAGGTGCAGTCCTGCTCCAGGACCAATTGGCACAAAGAACTGAAACGCCTGTGAGAGGTGAGAATTCTGATAAACATCAAAAAAGAAAGAGAGAAAGGCTGATCAAGCTGCAAACACGTAGGATCAAATGTAAAAAAAATGCACACACAAATTACAAGTTGAGTGCATTCAAAGATACCTACGCTTCAAACTGCACTGGTTTGCCAACCTGAATTATTGGCAAACCAACATGGTTTTAAAAAAATACCTTAAAATAAATTAATCTTTTATTTAAGGAGCATAATCTTAAAGTAAATAAAGGAAACCCCCAACATTTTAATTTAAGTACATTTATTCAGTGGGGAAGAGAAATCAAGTTAAAAAATATTTACTTTTAACAAAATCACCTGTAGCACATTTATCAGCACCACTAACAGTTCATTTCAAGAACGGTAACCAAAATTATTTTAATTGATTAACATTTTTAAGTCGAGTGTCTAGAAACTTAAAATTATTAATTCAGGACTTCCTGATTAACTGGTGTATAAATGCGTGCAATTTTTTCATAGTCTTTCAAAATGGGAAAGACAAGAGAACAGGCAATTTGAGTAAAGCAGATGTGTGTTGATCCTCATAGGTCAGCTACAAAAACTTATATCCTTGCCTAAAGTTGTCCATATCTGCAGTTAGAGCAATATTTAAAACCAGTTTAAACAACTGGAGTTTCAACAAACAAGGCTGGACGAGGACCACAATCTGTCTCACAGTGAGGAAAATGGTAAGGGAAGTAAAAATAAAATATCCTAAGCTCACTGTTAGGGAAACAGCAGAAAGTGAAATGGTCACCAGGTCTTCATAATAACCATAGATGCTACCTACATGCTACAAGTCTTTCTACCAACACAGATGTGAATTTGTAAAGTTACTGAACTCTACTTGGGCGTTAAACTGAAACGGCATGCTTCGATAAGATTCCACATTTCTGCAACAAAAACTCCGAGTGTGTTTGGTTAAGTTGTGGAGAAGGATGTCAGTACAGCGGAGGATCTTTGATACTGTGGGGCGTTTCTTCTTCCAAAGGCGTGTACAACTGTTTGGCATTGTAACTCTTTAAAATACCAGGTGGTTTTAAATAACAATCTGGTGGACTCAACCAGTAAATTGAAAATTAGTCGTCACTGAGTCTTTAAACAAATTAATGATCCAAAACCTATTTCTAAATGAGCACAGAGATGATCCTGGACTCTGGGCGACCTAGAGAGATTATTCAAAGAGGATTGGCTAAAGATCCCCATCTCTGTATGCTGCTTTGTTAAACGTTAAAAAAAGAGGGGAAAATTTGTTTTGTTGGCAAAAGATTTTAACAAAGTATTAACTTCAGGTGTAAGACTGGAACCAGTGATTTTATTAATTCAAAAAGGTTGGATTTTTAAAAATTTTATCATTTAGAGATTAAGCTTACTGAAATTCAAGGTGAATTTAATTTAAGTTTTATTTTTCACATCAGCAGGAGCAAGACCTGAATAACAGGTACTGAGGGCTTGACTGACAGACAGTAAAAGAAGATCCTTTCCCTGCTGAACTGCCGATTCTGGTCTCTTTTAAAATAATCCACCACATTTTCCTTCAAGTAGCTTCCCGCTACAAATCCCACTATGTCGCCGACCTGTGCAGGAGAGCTGAGAGATTCACTGAGGCTCTTCTCAGACTTAACTACACAGAAACATACACACAGAGAAACCCAGCTCAAGCAAAAAAAATTAATCTCAATTAAATGAGATGGAGAAAGTGATAGAGGTTTATCTAAGAATAAGTGTGTCAAGGTGGGCCCAGGGCGTTAGGAAAAACACAGAGGGACACTGGGTGTATTAACTGCCTTAATTCAATTGCACTAAAATTGAATTAGGCGACATGAGGTCTGCATGGGTGTAGTTTTGACTTAAATCTGATTACACACACACACACACTTCATGCCAGCGGGGCCACTGAGTGCTTGTTGCACAAAGGCATTTGTTAGGGACACAAGTTGTGTTTGATAAGAGCTTCCTTTCCCCTCTCACAGACAGAGGCCTCCCTAACCTTGCATAATTGAATTCCCTTGTGACAGTGTGACACAACTTGATGTTGCTCCTGATTTGATGACCTAAACATACTGAGTCAAGCTATGGACAGAGAGGGTAAAACTGATGAAATACAGTGCCCTTAAAATGTACAATATTAATACCCCTTGAACTTTTTTTCCACAATTTGTCATGTTACAACTACTTAATGGATTTTAGTAGGATTTAATGTGATAAACCAAACAAAACCTGGTACATAATTTGGGTCAATACCTTATAGTAGCAACTTCCACTGCAATTACAGCTGCAAGTATTTTTTTCACAAGTCTCCATTAGCTTTTCAAATCTAAAGACTGATATTTCTGCTCATTCTTCTTTGCAAAATGTGCTCAAACTCAGTTGGATTGGATGGAGAGGATCTGGGGACACCAGTTTTTTAGTTCTTGCAACATAAATATGGTTTGATGTAATAAGTTCCATTGCAGCTCTGCTGTTTGTTAAAGGACTGTCCTGCTGGAAGGTGAAACTACGCCCCCGTCTCAAGTGTTTTGCAGCTTCTAAGAGGTCTCAGCAGCCGCCTTCTACTAGGTGAAGAAAAGCATCCCCACAGCATGATGCTGCCACCATCATGTCTCTCTAATGGTTTATTTTCACTAATGGCTCTGTTTTTGCCAAAATTCCTTTAAGACCAGATTTGTGGAGTGCATCATTAATAGTTGTTCCATCAACAGATTCTCCCAACTGAACTATGGATTTCTGCAGCTCCTCTAGAGTTCACATAGGTCTCTTCTGTTTCTTTAATAAATGCTCTCCTTACCCGGCCGGACAGTGGAGTGTTTTCAGGAACTTGGATGCCATTACTCACGCCTGAGGGGAGGTAACCGCTGTTGCTCATTTCTGGAGAGCTGGGGGTGTGCCGGGAGGAGGGAGACATGCTCAGGTCCACCGCAGGGGGGGTCGGGGTGTCAGTCCGGTCATGAGGGACCACCTGCACACCTGAGAACACACTCATGTATATACAATTTTCTCTGTGTTAACAAATATGAAAAAGAAACAACTGTTAAATGATTGTTTGACCATGTGCAAAGAAATGACCTGAATAGTTTTAGACAGGATTCAGAGCTCATTATGCCACAGAAACAATACTGAAAGCTACCAGTGATCTCCACAAAGCCTGTCCCGTTCAATCTAAGAGTTAACTTTAACATGTTTCCTGGGGGTAAAGAAACCACCCTATTTAGTCACTAGAATCTAGTTTTTTCCTGCAGTTTTTAGGGTTACTAATTATACTAACAAAATAAGGAACATTGTGTCCTTGAGAGATGCAGAAAAATTTGTTCGTTCCTAATTCTTCTAAGATGGATTATTGTAATTCTGGAAGGAAATAATCTTTGGACAAATTGAAAATAAAGAGAGATCACATTCTGCATTTAGAGCATTTCTGGATAGGTTTAAACTTTTTAAGGATGTTAATAACAATCTCTATCTTATCTTTGCTGTTCCCAGCTGGGTGTTTCAATCCAGTTCATTTGTGATTCTTTGTTTACATGAAAACAAGTTGGAGACAGATTTATCAATTACCATGTTCTTTTCTTGTCAAACAGGTCCAGAAAGGGTATTTAAGAAGCTTTTTCCTATAGAAAGCAAACAGAATATTGGCCTGATTCAAATAGGGCATCATGTATGGATTTAGGGGAAGTCTATCCATGTTGGTTAATGTATATTTATCTACATTACTGGCTGAGTTATTGCTTAAGATTTTGAATGAACAGAGCTGTTTGCGTCTGCATGAGTGCAATCTGCATTATGAATCTGGTGCAGAAATCGTGTTATCAGCCTGTCACCAAGTTGTACATAAGCCTGCAAATGATGCAGTTACTTATGTCAGCCGAGTTGAATCGGGGCAACGTTTAAAACAAGAAGGACATTGGCCTTCGAGGATCAACCCCTGGCAACCCCTGGTTTATAGCAGACATTGCCTTGGCTATCTTAAGCTGCAATAAGCTTAAGTTGAGGGACGTCACATGAGGATAAGACCACCTTTCCTCACTCTGCTGTTTTCACTATACATGTGGTGTTGGACATTATAGAATAATTTTTCAATTTAATTCAATTCAGTTTTATTTATATAGCACCAATTCACAACACATGTTGTCTCAAGGCACTTCACAAAAGTCAGGTACATACATTCCAATTACTCCTAACCATTGAACAGTGCAGTCAGAGTTAGTTATTTATTGAAATTGGATAAAAAGATTTTCTGTCTAAGGAAACCCAGCAGATTGCATCCAGTCAGTGACTTGCAGCATTCACTCCTCCTGGATGAGCATGTAGAGCCAGTGGACAGTCACTGGCGTTGACTTTGCAGCAATCCCTCATACTGAGCATGCATGTAGCGACAGTGGAGAGGAAAAATAATGACAAGTATAGACTGAAACCTCCTTTAACTGCTGCTAGTTATTCACATCGTTTTTTTGTATAGGTGGCTTATAAACAAGCTAGCAGAATCATTAGTGCTTCTAGTTTCGCCTTGTTACACCTACCTGAGTGTGGAGATGCAGGTGAAGCCGGCTCTATAATTGCTGTCCCATCATCGTCCATATGCAGCCTGGGCGGTACCTGCTTGTGTGGTGGAGGAGAGTGTGGTTCCGGGGAGGGAAGGGGGGGCCGTTATCCTTCCCGTTTGCCCGCCTAGGGAGTCAGGTCAAACAGGTGAGGGGGAGTGGTAAACTCGTCCAGGCGAAAGACATGGGACTTGCAACCCGCTGCCCTCCCAACTGCAAAAACGGAGACAGAGATAGGGAGTCAGACTTGCACATTTCACATTTCAGATAAAATAGTTTGGAAACCATCTATTATTTTCTTTTCACATGTGTTATCTTGTGAGGCTTGTGTTTTGCGAGAGAAAATGAATTAATACTTTTACAAGGCTCTGGACAGCTTTCATCTTTATCTTTAGGACCTTTTACAGATAAGTCTATTTTCAGAACTCTCATAGTAACTAATGATAGAAAAATACATTTTGCTTGTCTGTAACCACACATGCAAAGAAATACAACAACCCAGGACTATAACCGTCAGTCAGCAGAGGGCAGGTTCTCACACCTGCAGCTTTTCCCACATGGACTTTGTTAAAAAAGTATCTCACATTCCCCAACCAGGGAGCACTCTCCAACAATGGCAAACCGACCACAATCATAAGCTGAAACACTAAGTAAGCCAAAGAAAAATAAACACACATACACACGGTGAGAACTCAGTGACTCCCTTCCCTTTTTCCATCCTGACCTTTACTCACACACTCTTCCTGAGGAATTTCTACAATCCGATCCAGATGGTCGCCCCCTCCGCTGGGCCTTTTTCACCTCACCCCTTGGCCAGTTGCTGGCCTTTACACCCTGTCGCACCCACCAGCGTAACCCATCCTAACCCACACCTCCACCCCCAACAGTGTGTGGACTTTCAAACTTTGTGGACCTTTGAGACCCGTCGCCAACCCCTCAGGCCTTCAGCTCCAGCTGTACATGCCCAGTTCATCTCCTCCCTGCTCTAAACACTGACCTCTGGACCCAGCCCTAGGCTTCACTGTTATTTGGGACTCTAATTGTCCTCTTCCTCATCCACAGGACATTTAAGAGTGTCTTTCTAACATTAATTTGTACTTTCACATTTTGTCATGTTACAACCACAATCTTCAATGTATTTTATTTAAAATTTTGGTGAAGGGGACACTGCAAAAATGTGGAAAAAGGCCAGATTAGACCAAAATTGAACTTTTTGGTCTACATGCAAAACAGAGATGCATATCACCTTGAACATACCATCTGTACAGTGAAACATGGTGGTGGCAGCATCATGTTATGGGGAGGCTTTTCTTCAGCCCCCACCATCTTCCCATAAGCTCTGACCAGCTTCCCTTACTCTACTGAAGAAAAAACAAACCCACAGCATGATGCTGCCACCACCACCATAAAGAAACCTGTTCTAAAACTAAATCTAGGGTAGAGGTTAAGCGAGGTTAGCAAAGACGGAGAAGTAAAAATGTCAGTATTTAGTTGTGCAAAGAGACATATCCCAAAAGAATTGATGGTTCTGTAAAATATACTGACTCAGGGCTCAAAATGCAAACAAATATGAAAATGATTAAATAATGAAAATGCACCAAACATTTCCGGTTTCAATTTGTAACAATTTTTTTAAAAACAAGTGTTGTGTTTTTTAAAAAGTGATAGACCAACCTTGTGGTCTATCACATTTTATCTATCACCTAAAAATCCAATAAAATTCATCGAAGTTTGTGCTTTAAACATGACAAAATGTGAAAATTTTAAGAGATATGAATACTTTCACAAGGCTATATGTGCAGGAGCCATTTACTTAATTAAATATGATATCATAAGGATAAATACCATGATTTAGGGCACACTGTTTTACCACAAATGAAAATAAATATGATTTTGTTCTCGGACAACGCATCTTGGCCGTACCAGTGCTGTAATGTTGATTTAAAGCCAAAACTCCACACAAGGCAGTGCTTTAGGGTGCACTGCTCACTCTCACCAAACAAACATGGACACATCTACTCCAAGCATTTTGCCCCATCCCAAAAAAAAGCAAAAAACAAAAGGGATACCAGCCCCGTAAAACAACTAAGGGAAAGGGACTCAACTCCCTCCTGTCCTACACAAATACACACATGCACAGAAAATAATTTTAAAAAACCCTAATTTTTACAAAATTTTCCGTCCTTCCTCTCTCATTTACACAAACACTGACACAGACTCATATAGGCCACAGTTTGCAGTGAATGGTGGGCTTTGAGAGCAACTGGGCCCCCAAACCAATAAAACGGGGTTTTGGGGCTGGGAGGCATGGGCAGGGGGTTAGGGAGGTTCACACTCCCCAAAAAACGCGTGGCCCCCACTTGCACTGTATTTCCCTAAAATGTAAATGGGGGGGAACCCCAGTCCCGCCAAAGATAAAACCATGATAATTTACACGGAAAGGGTGCAAACAGAGGGCAGGGTGTTTATTTTGCACTGAAACTGCAAATTTTCTGCATCGTTTTTTATCCAGCAAAAAAAAGGGCAACTCGGTTTTTTTCAAAATGCATGAAATTTAAATATTGTGGATTTTACAGACAAACACATGAGATAAGCACAGTGTGGTGTATTCAAAGTACCTTCAGTCAATAATAATAATAATAATAATGATAATGATAAATTATTGAATTTGTACCTAACTTTACATTTCTTAATCTCAAAGGGGCCACAAAATAAACCAAAAATCAGACCAAAGGTTTTTAAATTTTAAAATGTCGGGGCCCGAGATTTTTTTTTTTTTAATTGTTTTGATGCCCTTAAGATCCCCCGTGAATATATGTGCCCAATGTAAAACTGGGCAAAAAAAAAAGGCTCAGTTTTTAAAGGTTTTCCATCATAGGGTTTGGGAATGAACCAAATTCCTTCGCACAAGGGTGTTTCAGTTTCCCCTTTTTTTTTTAACGCATTTTGGGGGATTTTAAAGATTTTATTTGGTTGCTTTAATTAAAAACAATGCTTTGGAAATTTTTTTTCCTTTAGGAAAAATTTGGGTTTATTTACCATTTTGGCAAATGGGGGGGAATTACCGTTTTGTAAGACAAAATTGGGGGGGGCCTTTTGGGGGAAAATTTTAAAAACTTACCTACTGTACAATAATTCTTTGCACAGTTGTGTTTAGCGCTTCACAGCCACAGGAGTGTATGGATGTGAAGTTTAACAAAAATTATATATGCTTTCACAAATCTCAATTTAAAAGGTGTGTTGTGCAACTGGATTTAGCTCTCCTGAGCCACATTATCCTGCAGTTACGCTGTGTCTCTTTCCAAATCTAGGGACGAACATTTCAGCAACATAACACAAGCTCAGTCAGACAGAGCTGAACAAGTATTGAACAACACTTTTCAATTCTTAACACGTTTTTCTGTTGGATTTAGGTCTGGACTTGGAATGGGCCATTCTAACACCTGAATATGGTCCGATCTAAACCATTTCATTGTTTCTAAGGTTGCATGTTTAGGGTTATTATGTCTTGCTGGAAGGTGAACCTCTGCCACAGTCTCACGGTCTTTTGCAGCCTATAATGGCTTCTTCCTGGAATTCCCTGCATGTAACCAACTGCCCCATCCCTGCTGATGAAAAGCATCCCCATAGCATGATGCTGCCACCACCATATTTCACAGGGGGATCGTGTGTTCAATAGTGATGTGCAGTGTCTGCATTCTGCAATGTAATTTATGCAACAAACAAATATTCACAGGCCCACGGACAGCCCAGGACATGCTGGAGGGACTATGTATCTAAGCCGGCCTGGGAACGCCTGGGGCTCCCCTAGGAGGAGCAGGAGGAGGTGTATGGGGAGAGGGAAGTCTGGGTGTCTCTACTGAGTATTGGCAAGATGTTTTAGTTCTAATCATCCACAGAGGAGATGACCTCAATCAAACCTCATGAATCAATCACCATGGTTGTATTTCACCTCTGCAGATCCTTATAACTGTTTCCTAGTGGAGAATTAGCAGAAACTTACTCGGAAGTGACCCAATATGTGTGGATCTTGGATTGGATTTATGGGATTTTGGCTAAATCTTTGAAACAGCCACATCCACTGAGAAGGAGATTGTTGAGCAGAGTGTAACAAATAAGACCGTGCAGTAGAGAGTGGGAGTGATGCAGGCAGGGGAGGATTATGGCATTCTGTCCATGCATGCTTGTCAGATATGTGTGTGTGTCTATTGAAAGCTTTGCAGTGGGTGGTTGTGAAGTTTGAGGAAGGGGTGTTGGCTAGCCCCCATGCAGACTTCCTCGCTGGGCCGTGGGGTCGGCAGCGTCTCTGAAAGGCAGCATTGTCCCTCCATGGGCCCTCTCTCAACCTCTAGCAAAGTAAACACCGACTACAGCAGCTGAGTGGGAGGAAGGAGAGGAGGGAAGCTCGCAGGGGCCGCAGTGAGGATATATGAGGGTGAGGAGGAAGTGGTGGAGGAAGATTCTTAAAAGGGAGGTTTGTATGTCATCTTTAGCAAGCTTTATCATCCATCTCCCCGTATAAATCTTTCCGACCTGAGTCCCAAATTTTAAACACAAGTCCCTTTGAAGAGATTTGAGTCAGAGTGTCCATTAGAGGGTAAGTTAGTGTCAAAGATGGATGAAAGTTAGGAGGGTTAATGACTGAGGCTGTGCAGAGGGGCATCAGGTCAAACACAGGGCTGGCTGCGTGTTGCAACACCTCTGTGTTCTGGGGCTAAAAGCACATGGATCAAGGTTGAACAGGCTCTGATTGCCTAATCTTTCACCTGATCTGATCTGAAGAGAGGGTTGGGTTTCAGAGCCCTCTGCATTAGAGGATACAACTATAAACTATAATGTGATTTTGCTTAAGGGTATAAAATCATACTGTCCAATATTTTATTTTCCTAGCGGTATTTAAGAGAGTGAAAGAATTTGTATGTGTACAGATTTTGTGCGGCCCCCTCTGAGATTGGCTGTAATTTAATCTCCCTCCTGGTGGGACCCTGGGAGGTGGTCTGTAGGAGGTAAGCCATCTCTCCCCAGGGCTTTTTGCGCGCTTGCCCTCATTTTTCCTTTTTTCCTTTTCACAAACGCAGAGAGGCCTACTGAGCTAAGCGACACTATAAAAGCACAAAAAGTCTTCTTAGCCTGATTTCTTTCTTTCTTTCTTTCTTCAAATCTTTCAAGTGTCACATATTTCAAGGTGTGACGGATGGTAAAAGTAGTTGACAGCTCAAATCGGTATGATTGAGCCTCACAGTCACAACAATAAATAGTTAAAAAAATCACCAAACTTCAAAAGGAAACTGTTTCTGAACATAATTATATTGCAGCTATTGATCTCTGAAAGAAAACTTAAATTTATGAGAGGAGTGTTTTAAAATTTTCTTAAAATATCTTTTTTTCCAATCTTTCATATGATAAAAATTTGCCTTTACAGTTGAAGTAAGCAGAAAATATGTGCTATATTGGTATAAGTATCAAACTAATTTGACTTGAGTATAATATAAATAAAATGTCAAACAATTCAAAATGCTTAGTGTTCTCCCTCTAACCTAAAAATTCCTGGTATTACCAGGAATTTTTCCTAAGTAAGTATTTCCTAAGTATTACCTCAAAAACAGGGGGTCAATTTCTACCCAGGTAATTTGTCTGTACCTTGGTTCTTGCCGTGGAAATGCAAAAGCTGCCTTGGAAAGGAAAAGGTTTCTGTAATAGAAACAGGCCTGATCTGAACAGAGAAACTCCCTTAAGTCGAGTATGACCTAAATCAATGTAGAGCAGAACCTTTTATTCCTAAACACGGTTCAAGGCGTGACAACAACATGATCCACATCGTCAATAGCAGCACTTAGGAGGCTAAAGAATGGACTTCAAAGGAAAGGGACTCCTATCTTTCAACATGACCAAACAAAGGTTCTGTAATTCTGTGGTTTCAGCAGTAATATGTAAAAACCTGGAATTTACCATGTCTAGACCTGCTGGTAATCCCATCAACAGGTGGAGGGATAAGGTAAGAGATAAATGACAGGGGCGTGGGTAAGTTATGACTTCTGGCCTCTTACAGCTAGGTTCTACATGTGCAATTTAATCCAAACAAGCTAATAGGTACAAATATCTGAAATATTTGTGATTTACAGATCTTTTCTTGTAGATTCATTACAAACTTAAAGACGCACAACTCTTCATATCTATATCAAATCAATGTAAAAACTAAGCGATTTACCTTAATACTGAGTGATTAATATGTTTATACTGAGAGACATTTTCTTCCTTTACTGTACAGTCTACTCCTACTTTTTGATTTTTTTTATATTTGTACCTGTGTGCTTCCACTTGCCTTTTACATTGCTGCTGACACGCCTAAATTTCCCCACTATGAGACAATGAAGCATATTTCTGTTGTATATTAAATCAGACCCATATGAAGTCACTCTTAAACTCTCTTGTGTCATTACTGACGTGTGTTGAGGTAACAGCCGCCAAGGACCCCACCTTTGCTGGCGTATAAACCCACCCTCATCTTTCTTCTCTCATGCATAACCCAGCATACACACAAACACACACAGACAGCTGAGAGCTTTTTTTTCTGGCTTTTGTCATCCTTATTCAGCCTCCTCCTCAGACAGGAAACCTCAGTTTCCACTCCTCCTTCTTTGAGTCTCTCATTCTCTTTTTATTTTTTCCCCCTCTATTCTATATTTTAATATTTAACTCACATCCGTGGCTATGTTTGCGTTATTTTTTCTCATCTCATTTTCCCTACCGGAATCCCTTTACTAGTGCATTAAATGAATCTTTGAATTTATACACTTTCTAAGACACTTAATTGGGTTTTAAAGATTTGTTATCCTGTTCATGTTATTAATTTAAACCTCTAACCTTCCTTTTTGAACCATGTTGCAAGCACACTGAATCTTAGACGGTATTATGTAATAGCAGAATGCTTGCAGCCCCCAGGGAAGGCCTAAGGGAAAACAGTTTGTCGAGTGCTAGAGTCAAAAGGGCTGCAATACAGAGAAAAACAGGGCGGCAGAAGTGTGAATTAACACAGTTCAAAACTACAACTAGTTATTTGAGGAAAATGTAAGGAAAACGGGAATAAATTACCAAAATGAAGCATATGGGGCCAAAACAAGGATCAGGTGGAGAAAAGTGAGGAAAAGAAGAAAAAAAGGAGGGCTAGGTTTAGTAAAGTAAGGAGAAAGGGCAACAGGAAGCTTCTGAGTGAGCTACCGATGGCCTCCAGCCAGAGCTTTCAGACACGGAGGAATTCCAGGCAGAAGGCAGAGAAGGTGCCAGGAGGGAGGGAGCAGCCGAACGAGGAGGGCGGGTCGCGCCTGCGGTTTGTTGTGAAAGGGAGACTGCACCAAGAAAAAGGAAGAGAGCATGTTTAAGCTAACTGCCTTTAAAATGTGTTCAATTGGTCTAGCTGTATGTCAGTATTATTGAATAATAAAACAAAATGTCTGCTGACAAAATTTTCATAACAGGCAAATAAACTTTAGGAATTTTATTTTTTTAGGTTCCACATTAACAGTGCAACTAAATAAAATCATCTGAGGTCCAACACTAAAAGAAAGTATTGTGACACGGTATTTTAGGAAGTCTTGTTTTGTATGAGTTTTTAAATATGTTCCAACAGATTTTTATCTGAATGAGACTACCTGCAAAGAAAGACACCAAGTGGGGGGTCACAAGATGCTTTTCAGAATCTCGATGTGACCTCCGAGGTGTATGGAGGGCCAAAAGAGACAAATAGATTTACCATGAAATAAATAAATAGGAATGTCCCATGAAATACATAAATGTACCATGAAATACTCATGAATAAATATAGAGTGTAAAAATTATATGTATTTTTTAGGGGATCCCCAGTCTCTGACACCGTTATTTTGGGGGTCAGAGGCTGAAAAGTTTGGGAACCCCTGCTTAATGTGTTAAGCAATTCGGCTTTTTATATAAAATTATTTTTAATTATTAAATATGCTTAGATTATGTATATTTTTATATTTTCATTTAATTTTCTATTTTATATTGTTATATTGGCACTTTGTTTGTATTTTGTGTATTTATAGACCTGAGTTTGTGAAAAAAGTTTAAAAATAAATTGGTAAGTTAAATCTAACCAAAAATAGGCACTTTTGTTATTTTCTTATTGTTGATGGGGAGCCTTATTAGGGATCCTTATTATAGGCTCACTTCATTGATGGTTTCATTTATATTCACATTTTTAAAGGAAATTCAACAGATAAGAAGTAAATTTAGTTGTTAGGTGTTGTTAAATCCTTTATGGTTTACACCACAAAGAAACCCCTGATCTAACTCAATTGTTTTTTTACATTTGAAAATGCATATTCAGTGAATAAAACATGCATTCAAACAAAAATGTAAAGATTACTTTTTGTGTAAAGAATTGTTTTTTTTCCTAGTTGTAACAATCTCCCCATTATTATCCTTTATGGGTGAAGAAAAGAACCTTCTCGGTTTTTCATTGTTTCTTTAAACAAATCAGTGCAGTCCTTGATGGTGAGACCGCAAAGATTAACATGCAAAAAATGTGTCCTTCAAAAGCAAACTCAACAAATATGAGATTGGACTTTGATTTCTGCTCCAACGAGTGTCCAGTTAGAAGGCGTTTTACCACAAGCTGACATATAGTTTGTCAGCCAAATAGATATTGACAATGCTAACAGTAAAGCTGCTGTAATGTGTTTATGTTGCCGGATTTGTTGTTGTTCCTAACAGCTTGTTTTACTCACTTTTGTGTGAGTTAACAATCTCATTTTCCCCCCTACACTTTATGATAAATCTGTCAGGGAACTGCCAGGCATGCAACCAAGGGGAGGACCAAAGAGGAGATTTATGGAGTTTAAGAGGACATGAAGGTAGTAGGTGTGAGAGTAGAAGATGCAGAAGATAGGGTTAGATGGAGACAATTGACTTGCTGTGGCGACCCATAAAAGGGAAAACCCAAAAGAAAAAAAGATGACTTTATTATCTGACCATCTGGAGCTCAAAGTTCAGCGCTCATTATAAAGACTTTGAATGCTTCGAAGCAGTGAAATAATTACTACTTCACTGTCAGTGGAGCCACTTCAAGCCATCAGCATGCCGAGGTGATTTAATTTAAGTGCAGACAAAGGGTCTGCATAGCACAGCAAGTAATTAGTAATGTTACCTTCAGGTCACTGCTGCAACATATGAGTAGCACTTGTGTAAATTTTAAAGGAGAAGTGCATGGGCGCTGTACATATGGTATGTCTAAGTTGCAATGTTCCTGTCTTGGAATTTTCTGCTACAGCACCAGGTATGTAGAAAAGCGATGCTGGATCATCATTTAGTTAAAACCACTTATCTATTTACGCCAACGAAACACAAGGCAGATATGCAACGGTGTGATGGCAGCCTAGCATTCTTTTTAATTCTTCAGTTCATTGGAAGAAGAACACTGTGCTCTCACGAAAGAACATGATTACAATGAAATCAGTGCTCCATTAAAACGTTCTTCTGAGATGTTTTGACAGAACAATTTAATAGGAAAGGCAGATTATGCCTGAAAACATGGCTGCACAGGGGAAAACTCCCTTAGCCACAGACAATTTGCTTGTCTCTCTGCCCTTCATAGCTAATATACTGTCCACCATGAGTAGAGACTGAAAGGACTTGTGTGGTTACATGTTTTCAGCCTCTGGTCTGATTAGATGGCCTTCACGATACAACTATATCTACAGTGCCTCACAAAAATATTCATACCCCTTAAAATTTTTCACATCTTGACAATAACACAAAAAAATATAATAGCATCTATAGGCAACGTGGCAAATTTGTAAAAGGAAGTTCTCTACATGCAAAATGCCATGTTTGGTGGGAAAACGAACACTCTGAAAACACCACCCCCACTATGACACAAGGTGGTAGCAGTATCATGCTGAGGGGATGCTTTTTTCAGAAGGGTGAGGGAAGCTGGTCAGAGCTGATGAGAACTAAACACAGAGCAATCCTGGAAGAAATCAGAAAAAGATATGGGGGTGAACCTTCACCAGGACAACAACTAGTATTTTTATTTGTTAGCACGCTCCAGCCAAGGTCTGGACATAGTTGAGACTCTCTGGCAAAACCCCACAATAGATGTCCCAGAGACTCCGTTCTATTTGACTGATCTTGAGCTATTTTGCAAAGAATTTATGGATAATTCAGTTTTGTAATGTGTGCATAGCAGGGGGAGACATACCCCAATAAAGGAACTAAACTGTGTAATTGTGTCATCACAAAATAGATGCGGCACAGTGCACAGTGACAGGGGCTTTAAAGAGTGGTGAGTAATGTTACAATAACGTGGGACATTTCACAACATCAAAAGTTTTCAGAGTGGCAAACGGCAAGATATAGTGAACATAGGGAAAGGAGCGAAGAAGAGGTCCTGATTACCATCCCCAACCTGCCTGACTTTAATTCAATTCAATTCAATTCAATTCAATTCAATTCAGTTTTATTTATATAGCGCCAATTCACAACACATGTTGTCTCAAGGCACTTCACAAAACTCAGGTACATACATTCCAATTAATCCTAATCATTGAACAGTGCGGTCAGATTCAGTTATTTATTCAAATTGGATAAAAAGTTTTTCTATCTAAGGAAACCCAGCAGATTGCATCCAGTCAGTGACTTGCAGCATTCCCTCCTCCCGGATGAGCATGTAGAGACAGTGGACATTCACTTGCGTTGACTTTGCAGCAATCCCTCATAATGACCATGCATGTAGCGACAGTGGAGAGGAAAAACTCCCTTTTAACAGGAAGAAACCTCCAGCAGAAGCAGGCTCAGTGTGAGCGGCCATCTGCCACGACCGACTGGGGGTTAGAGAGAACAGAGCAGAGACACAAAGAGAACAAAAAAGCACTGATCCAGGAGTACTTTCTATGGGAAGGAAAAGTAAATTTTTAATGGATGTAGCTCCTTTAGTCGTTTCACCTAGAAAGAAAGAACAGATAAACTCTGAGCCAGTTTTCAAGGTTAGAGTCTGAAAGAGAGCGCATAGAGTTAGTCACAATAAAAGCTCAGCCAGTAGCCATGTCTAGGAGAGAGAAAGGGTTAAACACTAAAAGACAGGGCCATGGGGATCATCGGTAGAGGGTGAGCATTAAGTTGTTGCCAGCAGAAGCTCGGACGATTCCCCTCTCCAGAAAGGTGTCACAGGTAGACACATCGCCAGGTCAGGTGTAGCTTTTAGGAAGAGAAAAGAGAGAACAAAGTTAAAAGCTGAAATAACAGCAAATAATGCAAAATTGGAGAGTAGTGTGAGAATGTAGCGAAGAGGGTGAAAGTGGTCATTATGTCCTCCAGCAGTCTAAGCCTATAGCAGCATAACTACACAGAAAGTTTCAGTTCAGATTATTTAGTTGAACGGCGCTTATTTACAACAATGTCGTCTCAAGGCACTCCAAAAAGGGTCCCACTGATGGTCATTGTTGTACTAAAAACCACAAGGATTGGGATACCTCTCTCTGTCAGACTGATTATAACCACTGGAAAAGAGAAGGGGTCATACAGGTAGCAGAAATGGAGGGTGTGTTTGCATCTCAACCATAACTGAGCCGGTTTAGGCTAAACCTGACTGCCCCTTACTCCATCCAACAGGGAGGGATGAAGGCTCCCTCCCTGATAAACTAAGCCACTGTAACTATAAGCTTTATCAAAAAGGAAAGTTTTAAGCCTAGCCTTAAAAGTAGACAGGGTGTCTTCCTCACGGACTAAAACTGGGAGCTGGTTCCACAGGAGGGGAGCCTGATAACTAAAGGATCTGCCTCCCATTCTACTTCTAGAGACTCTAGGAACCACCAGTAAACCTGCAGTCTAAGAACCAAGTGCAGTGTCAGGAACATATGGAACAATCAGATCTCTGATGTATGATGGAGCTAGATCATTAAGGGCTTTATATGTGAGGAGGAGAATTTTAAATTCTATTCTGGATTTAGAAGGGAGCCAATGAAGGGAAGCTAAAATAGGAGAAATATGATCTCTCTTTTTAATTTTCATCAGAACTCTTGCTGCAGCACTTTGAATCAGCTGAAGGCTTTTAACTGCATTTTGTGGACATCCTGATAGTAAAGAATTACAATAGTCCAGCCTTGAAGTAACAAATGCATGGACTAGTTTTTCAGCATCAATCCTGGACAGGATATTTCTAATTTTGGCAATGTTCCAGAGGTGAAAGAAGGAAATCCTAGAAACCTGTTTAATATGGGATTTAAATGACATGTCCTGGTCAAAAGTAACACCAAGGTTTTTTACTTTATTACCGGAGGTAAATTTAATGCCACCTAGATTAAGTGATTTACTAAGCAGTTTCTTTTTTAAAGACTCCGGTCCAAAGACAACAACTTCTGTCTTGTCTGGATTTAGAAGCAAAAAATTTAAAGTCATCCAAGTTTTTATGTCTTCAAGACATGCTTGTAATCTATCTAACTGGTTGGGCTCATCAGGATTTATGGATAAGTAAAGCTGAGAATCATCAGCGTAACTGAAAATTTATCCTATGCTGCCTGATAATTTGACCTATTGGAAGCATATATATATAGTAAAGAGAATTGGCCCAAGTACTGAACCCTGTGGTACTCCACAATTAACCCTGGAGTTTAAAGATGATTTATCATTTACATGAACAAACTGGAATCTGTCAGACAGATAAGATTTAAACCAGCCTAGCGCTGTTTCCCTGATCCCTACAGCATATTCCAGCCTTTCTAAGAGAATATTATGGTCGACTGTATCAAATGCAGCACTGAGATCTAACAGAACCAGTACAGACACAAGTCCATTATCTGAGGCAATAAGAATATCATTAGTGACTTTCAGCAGAGCTGTTTCAGTGCTATGATGAGCTCTCCCGAGCCACTTTCCCTCATGCGTTAACCTCCAGTAACACTGCTGGGCCTCTACCTCCAGCGGTGAATGCATTCCCGCCAACTCTCACACATCTTTCATCTCTGGTCTCCCAAACTTCTATGTAAACAAAAACCTGCTTCATCTCTGCTCCCTCTTGAGTTTCTCAGGCTATATTCCTCTTTCCCACCATGTCTATCATGGGCGCCCCCCCTCCCTCCTGTCCTCTGCCTCTCAATCAAATCCTGTGGGCTCTCCCTCCCCTGGTAGTGATGCAATCCTGCAACTCTTGCATGCAATCTCAGGGTCTGGAGCTGGCTCACCGGCCAAGCAGGGGCGTTTCCACACCACGCTCGGCAGGAAAGCAACAGGAGGGGAAAAGATGGGAGGTGAGAGAAAAGAGGGAACGAAGCCAGTGTGAAAAAGAGGAAAACAGTCTGAAACCGTGCAAGCTCGTAGTGGGAGATCTGGTAAAAAGTACCGTAATAAAAAGTTTACAGTTTGTGCTGCTGGTTTAGGACTTACTTTCTGTGCAACCTGACTTTGTTTTGTGTTCAAGTAGTTCAGTGTGTGGGGTTGTTGTAAATCACCCTTAAAAGTTCTTGGGAAAGGGGCCTTTTAAAAGGGAAAAATGACTCTCGGAAAATCAACAGACAAATCTAGCTCCGGGGCCCCTTATCGGCCCACAAACCAGCTGTGTCTGTTTTGCTGGGATTGCGGCATGGATTTTGGAAGGACATTTTCCCGTACCCCCATTTAACCTGTCAGCCTGCGGGCTTTAACCCCAATTTTTTTTAGCTCATTTCCCCAGGGAATTTAAGTAATATTTTTAATCTGCCAACCTTCCCCCCAAAGAAAAAAAACTTCTATAAAAATTTTGGGGGGGCACAGCCAGGTGGGATAATTGTTGGGGCACTCCACAAAAATTTTGGCCCCCTTTTTAGTTGAAAGAAAGTCATAAAAAGTAAAGTTTGCATTTTGCTCCAACATGACTTTTGGCGAACATGTGGAAGATTTTGCCCTGACTGCAAAACACCAAATTAGAGGGAAAAAAAAAAAACTGCCCAAAACCCCCCTAAACCCCATTTTCCTGTAAAAAATGGTTTGGGGGGCAAAACCCCATTTAATAGGGGAAATGCCTTTTCTTCCCGCAGGGATTAGGAAGCTGGGAAGAGAGTTGATTTAAAGGAAATGAATGGGGGATTTAAAAACCAGGGTGATTTTTGTAAATTTAAAAGCCTTTTGAGGTGCCCAAATTTCGTTGGGGGACGGGTGGAGGTTTCACTCCGAAGCAGGAAAACGGCAGCACCAGCTGCTCATTTAGAGGAGTAAGAACAATTTAAATCCATAAACCCAGTTACACCAGAAAACTGACTTGTCAAATAAAAAAGTGGTTTATCTTTAAAAGTCCAAAGATACTGACAAAAATTGGCAATTTAAACCCGGGGCATTTCTTTAGGCCCCTTTAAAAAAGGAAAGCAGGGAAACCCTTAAACATTTAATCAAAAAAAAACATTTTAAAATATGAAATGTTTTTTTTCCCCCAAAACCCAAAAATATGCCAAAAAATATATATAAAACAAAAATTATTAAACGAATGCATTGTTTTGTGATTTGAAAATGTTTGTTTAAATTTCTCAGCCCAAGAATAGGCCATGTGGGGAAAACGATAAACATGTGGGAAAAAACTTTTTCTGGGAAGATAAGACCCAAAATTTAAAATTTTGGGCCCACAAATTGTGAACATACAATCCCCTTGGTGAAACATGATAATGGCCGCATCATGCTGAGGGGATGCTCTTATCTGACAGGGAAGCTGGTCAGAGAGCATGGGAAGATAGATGGGGCTCTATATAACTACACTAAACCAGTTAAAGTTTCGAAAACTTGAGGGCAGAGAAACAAATCCTTTTTTTGCCCCAAAACTAACCAGCGTGCTTTATTTTACTGGGGAAAATTTTTGAAAGTGGAAATTTTGGGAAATGACACCTTTCTGCAACCCACACTGAAAAACGGTCACTGTATGATAAAAAAATATTTAGGGGGCGGGGGCACCTTCCTCAAAGAAAAACTTTTCCTTTTTTCCAAAATTTCTTTGTAGGGGGCCGGGCAAAATAACAGGGGTTAGCAAGTTTTGTGTAACAGCAGTCTGCCCCCTTCTTTTAACATGGAGCGGGAAGTGTCCAAAAAAAAGAAATAAAAATTTTTCGTAGAAAATGCATTTAAAGGGGGGTTTTAAAAGCCCGATCCCCAGAAAATTTAAATGGTTAAGCCCGTTTATTTGAAACGGTTTGGAGCAATGTGCAAAGGGGGGTTTATTTTGCAAAACAGTCACATGCCAATTTACACTTGGCCCGAATTTTTAAAAGAAAAAAATAAATGAGCCCAAGGCAGGTCCCGGAATGCAAAGCACCGAAAACCTGCCATGAAACTTCACTCGGGCAAACATACGGGAAGGGTTTTTCAGGCCCAAATTCCAAAAAAATAAATCAACTTTTTAGCTTTAAAGGTTATGACTTAAGAACATGCAGTTTGGGTTTAAACTGACTGGCAGCCCCAAGAATTTCAGTTAATATTCGAAGATTCAAACAAATGGGCCGTGGGTTTTGTGGAGGTTTAGGCTAAGGGTTTGGAAAAACTGTCACCCCTCCCGCTTTTGGGAGGGGGCCCAAAATCGGGCTCCCAGTAAATTTTTTTTGGGGCGGGGATATTTTTGGCCCCACAAACGAGAAAAAAAAACCCTTTCACACTGACACGCCGACCCCAGCCCCCTTTCCTTTTTTTCCTCCCCAAATCAAAAAAAGCCAGGGAGGGACAAAGGGAAAACTCGGGGAAAACAGGTCTTTTTTATTTAATAGCTGGGGGTAATTATGTCTCAGCTGGGGAGGTTTATGAAAAACGGGCCCCCGGGAGGGGGGAGGCCCAGGTGTTTTAAAGGGGGTGAAAACTAAACATTGCAGTGTTCAAAAATTTTAGCCTTTTTTCCACTCTGGATTTTGGAAGGCCACTCCCAGCAGTCACAAAATCAGATTCCAGCAAAATTCAAGCTCTTTTTATCTGGGTGTTCATCCTTTTCAAAACAAAAATAATGTGGTTATAGTTTTATACTCTTCATTGATCGTTCAAAAACTTTCAGTGAATTCCTGCACATCCACCCGAACCTCCAATCTCTGTTGAAGAGTGAGTGACTCTGAACAATTCCCACTGCATGCTGCTGTGAAGGTAGGGATGGGCAATTATTGTAAGAACATAACATGATAAGAGTTGGTGTTACATGAAGCAAACTCTAAAAACCTTTTGCAAACTCTAAGAACAGAATTTATAGTTAAGACGGTCAGTTTTTCTGTTTGAGTTATTTTTTTTAAGATTGGTTGCCTGAGAGCATCAATGAATAGTAATGTATTTGAAAATAAGAGATTTACAGATCGATCAGAGGTAGCCTATCACCTCTGCGGCACCCTTGTATCTCCAAAAATGTTGCGCTTCTTAATGTAAATTGATATTGTTTGGTCAAAGTTAGCTGCTTTTTTGATATTTTTCTCCAGATATTTATCCATGGAACCACAAAGTTATGTAAAGCATTAATTGTTACAAAAAGAAACTAAAGCTGACTAATATTGCCTATGCCTCTATTTACAAAAAATCTAGCACAATTTTGCACTACTATGTGTTTGTCTGTTACATAAAAGCCCCTCTAAAAATGCATTAAAGGTTGGAGTTGTATCATACCAAAATGTGAAAAAGTTCAAGGAGTTTGAATTTTGCAAAGTTGTTCCTCCTCCTATGTACACATAGGAGGAAAATCATGGCAGCGCTTCAGCTTCCCTAACAAAAACTGAAGAGAGCAATTAATAGAGTAGATGTTAGATGTGTACTTTTAGTAAGTGATATGAGGCCAGGACTCCTGCTGCTGCTTTACACTTGGGTGTGCCCCATATATTGTCTCTGTCATGTGATCACACATTTACACACAAAGCCCATGCTGTCTTTTACTCCTCAGATCTCTCCAACTTAACTGTAACGCCTGTTTCCTATGAGCAACCCTCTCCCTCGTGTCGCCTCACCTCCACCACTAGCAAAGGGACAAAGTCAGTCTGACAGTTATTCCCCCCCCCCCTCTTTCTTCACTTTGTCTCCGTCCCTCTTCTTTATTCCCATATCACTGTATTCCTGTATTCTGGCTCCACTAAGTGAGAGGTTCCACCCTGCAGCTTTCGTCTTTTATGGCTCCATCCAAAAGAGAGAAACAGCAAAAAGAGAGCAGGGAGGAGACAGATGCAAAGGGACAGATGGGGGACAGCTGAGATGGCGACAGACTTGGTCTGAGTGTAATGCTGGAAAACAGAGCACCTATTAGACTCTTGATATAAATTTGTTGACACTTCAAATTTGTGTGATCTCCTGGAAACGAGCAAGCGGAAGAATCTGGGGCTGATTCCTGATAATAGCTCAGTGAAACATCAAGACCTAACAAATGTGATAAAGGTCAGGAAAATGCCCAAACTCTATCCTAAGGTCATTAATTCAGACTCAAACAAGAGCAGTTTTAAGATAAAAGCAAACAATATTTAAGCTGATTTACAAGCTGATTCCTCCAGACCGAACTGGTTTAAGTGAATCAGGTGTGTAGGCTGCCTTACTCTTGCACACACCTTTTCAGTAAAAATGTTCTTTGTGCTTGAGATCATAGCTTTATTATTGCCACTCCAAAACCTTGACCATGTTGAATCTAACCCAATGTTCTTTCTTTGTAATGCCAACTGTTCTGTGACCTGCACCAATCCCCCACGCAGCAAAACATCCACACTGCATGATGCTGCCACCACCAGACTTCACAGCAGGGATGGTGATCCCCGGCTGGCAAGCTTCTCACTTTTTCTAATAAATGTACTGATGGTCATTATGGACAAACATGTCAAAGTTAGATTCACCAGACTGCAGTCTCCAAAATAAAGGTCTTTTTCACCGAGTACATTTGCAAAGCCACTCCACAAGGTATTTCACTTTTGTTCTGGGGTTGGTAGGCACATTTTGCAGTTTATACAATTTATGTTGTTCTTACAATTGTTTTCACAGATGGATGTGGCACCTTCAGCTATCTTGAAATTTTACCCCAAGGAGGTCCACAACTCTCCTCCTGACATTTGACCTGATTTCCATGATGTGGAACAAGAAGCACTGGGTTTGAGGTGTTGCATTAAAAGTCAGGCAGATTAACTGAAATGTTGTGAATTATCCAATCAGAAGCCTCCACAGCCATGACATCATCTGGATTCAGAAAATCCTTAAACGCAAAATAATCTTAGTATCAGTAAACCTCTGATTTTTTAGGAAAAATACTCTCTAAAACATTCTCTCTCTTAATATTATGGCCTTTAACAACTGCATATAACTTAGGTAATCCTAACTGACATAAAACAGGAATGGTTTAGTCAGATTAATGTCAGACAGTGAGAAAAAAACAGGTTATACAGCATGTATGTACATATCTGGTTTCAACTATACCTTTAGCAACCAAAATCAAAACAGCGAGGCTGCTTCTTAGAGCATCTTAGACCAGAACACGTCGCAAACCTCAAACTTAAAATCTTTCCAAATTACATAAGGCTACTTCTCAAACAAACTTCAGTACATATGAAATAAATTAGTGCTGGAAACATCTCTGAACCACCACAGAGAAAGTAAACATTCACAGGCCAGGCTTTTTTTTTAAATTTTCACTTCTTCCTCGCTTTTACAGCATCTATAGAATGGACAACCTCTTATATAATTTACCCGTTGTTTATGACGCAGCAGGGCGGGGGGGCGTATGGAAAGAGAAAAATTAAAGGGAGTAAAATAGAGGTGGGGATATGGAGCCTTTGAGTTGGGGATGAAGGAAAAGAGAGAAAAAGAAGGGGGCAAAGTCTGGAAGCAAGCTGACAGGACTGGATGTGCCCGGACAGAGAGCCAGGGCCCAGGCCCAGACTTGAGCCTTATTTGAATCTCCAAAATACCTCGCCCATCTCTCCCTCATCCTCCTGTCTAAAAAAAAAAAAAGTCCTGCCATCAATCCCACTCCCCTTCTCTGCCTTCCAGTGGGTAATTCCTTACTCGTGTTTACAGTCAGAGCCCCTCTCATCGGACTCCTCCCTTTCTCTTCTCTTCGAACAAGTAATCACGCACATACATGCTTTAGCCATACTGTATGACCATGAAACTATTTAGGGTAGACACGAGAATCCGGGGAGTTAACCAAGCGAGTAAATAATAATACAAACCAGCTGTGTTTCTGCTGAAAATGCGGTTTTGGGCTCAAGCTTTTAAAACATAAAATCAGTAAAGCTATATCTGTTTCTCAGTCAGTTTTCATTCCCCTTGAACTTTCACATCTTGTCATATTACAACTACAAACCTCAATGTTGTTTATTGGGATTCTGTTTAATGGACTAAAACAAAATGGAGCTTAATTCATTTTCCTGGTTCTATACAAATGAGCAAAAAGCACATTAACTTACAAATAACTTAAGAATCTGTCGGAGGTTCACCTTCCAGGAGGAAAACAAATCCTAAACATACAGCCAAAGCTACAAAGGAATGGTTTAGATCAGAAGTATATTCATGTGTTAGAGAGGCCTAGTCAACGCTTAATTCAATTATAGAATCGGTGTCAAGATTGCAAAATTGATGTTCACAGGTGCTCTCCATCTAAGCTGACTGAGCTTGAGTGAAGAGGAATGGACAAAAACATCGTCTCTCGATATGCAAAGCTAGTAGAAAATTCAGTTGTAATTGCAGCAAATTGTGGTCAAATGCACGTCACACTTTTCAGATTTGTATTTCTTTCTTTACAGTTATGATCTACTTTGTGTTTGGTCTACCACATAAAATCCGCTTAAATTATGTTGACATTTTTTTGTAACAAAAGTGGAAAAGTTAAAACAGCAACCAGAGGACAATGAGTTTGACAGTCTGACAGCAGCTTGAAGCCTACTCGCATCCTACAGTACTGACTATGGCATGTTGCCAAAGCCAAAACTGAAAAGGTCCAAGGGGTGGAACATTTGCAAGGTTCTGGAGAGACTAACCAAAAACATACCTCTCTGTCAGCTCCTTTACACTAAAGTTATGCTTTTATTTCTTAATTTTGCTCTTTTTTACTTTATCTGATCCTCATCAAGAGCAGGTTGTGCCAGACATGTTCTGCATATTGTCTAAAGACGTTTGCAGGCTGAAATTCTGTTATGAGAGAGTCGTTGAGCTGGGAGTGCAGAAGGCACGTTACAGAAAATGAGAAGAGGCTGGGTGGGGTACTTGGACTCGAGCACTGAGTTGTCTGTTTGTTTTGGAAATGCAGCTCGGCAGACTTGAAGCTGATGAACTGATTCCTAATCTTTGCTAGTAAGAGCAAGATCCCTGCATTCATTTGCGACGTCCCACACAGGTGAAGAGAAAGACTGCAGCCCTTTTGACCCACAATGGGGACCCTGGAACTGTCTGGTCTGAGAGGAAACAACGAGGCTGTGAGGTGATTAGTGGTTACAGTTTAACTGGAGAAAAATGCACGGTGTGTGAGCCACGCCAGCTAGGCGACAAGGAGGTATGCACTGGTGTCTTTTAGCTTCCAAGCCAGAATGAGTCAATCCCTGTCCTGCATTAGTTGTCTATTTTTAAATGCATGGGTCCAAGAATCTGACCATCGCCCCACGAAAAAATAATATAACCCACCAAAGGATGACTCTGTCTCTCCAGTGGCAAATGGTAATAATTATACATAAGAGCAATTACAGGACAAAAAGTGATATTAAGACCCATTGAGTGTTATTTGCACTATTACCTTTGATTCAGCTTGAATCATCATCTCCTTCAGGTGAATTTTAGTTGAGTCACACTGACACTGTTAGAATTGAGGTTTTGGGTGTTTCTATTTGTAATGCCATTGCACTTTGCAATGACAGAGCTCAGATGAGGTTCCAGTAAAGGCTTGGCAACATAGTAAATCTTTAAAGTAATGCCAGGTTCACCCGGCAAGATTTTAAAATTGTCGGCTGATTTTCAAAACCTGAGAGTCTCCACACTTGAAGATAAAAAATCATATGTATAACAGGTGTGGCTCTACAGTGTGTGGTGTACAGCCACACGGCAAGCACAACACACCACATACCAACAGATTTCACTCACAAACATTCAGATTTCAGATGGGAAATCTTGCAAACCCTCTCGAGATCAAATGTGAGTTCAGAGTAACTCCCCTCCGTGTTTCTGTCACCTCGCTTTCTAAATGGCTATACATCACATTCGACAGGCTGTGTTGCGTGCTCGTTTGACCTCGGGGAAGACCCACCACATTAGGATATCGGGCCAAGACAATCCAACATGTTAAATATCCCTGATTTAAGGTTCTGAGCAGACTACATCACTCTTAACACAGAGCAGGAATATCCAATAAGATTATCTTAAGAGCCATCACGATGATCGAGGCATGTTGAAAGGGGAAGATCGGGTCAAAAAACGGCATAAAAATCCTGCCAGGTGAACCAGGCATAAGCACAAGCATAGTGACTCCAAAGAATACATACTAAGCTTCAGACCTCTTTGGCATCATCTGGAAACATGGTACTTGGTCTCTTACGAACTCTAGTCAAGCAGTTTGTAGTGAATTATGATGTGGAGTTCCATCCAAGAGACAGAACCTACCCAAACTGCTGTTGCATTGCAGTTGCAATGCTTTTATCTTATTATCAATAACTTACTTTATGTAAGATCACAAGAAATCCATCTCTGCCATGGGTATCTAAAATAAGACATTGTGCATCCCTGTGGCGCTTGATGCAAGTGTATATCAGGTGCCTCGTTTTCACAGCATGCTGCCTCATTCACTGACCACCATAATCCTTTCTCCCCTGCTGCTCAGTTGCCTTTTAGCTTGACCGTAATCCAGAGCAGCGATGGCACCCCGCTGCAATATGAAATCAAGGACTCAAAGTGGCTTTGCAAGTTTGAACAACTTAACAACTCACTCACCGATTGCAATGTCCACAGCTGCTCTGAATGACCAGCAAACATGCTGTGGCCATACAGTGCACTGTGTGAAAAGTCTGTGCACTCCTGATCAAAACCTAAATGCTGGGGAAGTTATTAAAAGTATTGAAGTTTCGTACTCATGGACCAAGACAATGTTGTAAGTTGAGCTTGAAAAGGCAAAAAAAAAGAAACAAGAACAAAAGGCAAAGCAAATCCACAAATTGAAAACGGCATTAAATCCCAAACAGGCTGTTCATCAGCCACACAAAATACTTTAGCCTTGAAAACTCCCAATGTGGACATAAATCTGGCAGTCACATTTTCATGATCCCTGACAGCAATGGCAAAATGTCTTTCTGTCTTTGAAAGTGACATAATTATTAAGATTCACAGGCAAGGACCTCAAAACGAGCCTTATTGCCTTTCTTAAAAGATACTGAGGATTAGGGGTAAAAAAGAATTTTCCCTTTACTACACTGGAGGATCCGATGGGCTGTTTATGAAGACACAGGCAGATCCTTGACTCAAGGTAATGGCTTAGTGACGCTGCCTGCCGCCCAAAAACAATAGGACCATATCTACAGGAGAACAGCTTAAAGAACAAATGTCTCTAAAGGCCACATCACCTCCCATGCCACAACTGTGGCCATTTTAAATTTGCAAGTTACCATCAATGATGAAAGTAAGAAAGAAAAGACAAAGAGTTTATGTGGAATGTCCTTCAATAGAACAGTGGACATTTAGGTTGTGGAGGGGGCACCAAACCATTGCTGGCTATGTGGAGATGTTCCAGTGGGCATTCCTTTTGATTGAGGATCATTCATCTGCGTGGTGATGACTGGGTCTTTCAACAGGACTAAACTGTAGTTCTCTAAAAAAGGTCCACCACAAGAGTGTCTCTCCAGGCTACATACCTTTCAATTTAATGAACAAGAGCAGTGGGGTAACGGAGTCATTTTTGTTGATACTTTTTGCTCTGTTTAGGGTTTTTTTTATGGGGGGGGGGGTAGTGATCCAGCAGTGCGAAATTTAGATACATTATGCCCATGTGCATTGGGGTTTCCCATCTTCTCTTTACTGCACACCTCTTGCTCTCTAAAGTAGGAAAAACCCTGAGGCTCCACCCTTTTCCACCAAAAAAACAGCTGTTCTCCCCTTTACAGCTTTGGACCCCAGCTGAATGATGTCAAACAGTTGTAGCATGGGGCGCAATGTATAGGCAGATGGAAAATTACGGAAGGGGGTTGATTGCAACGTCTGTGGTTTGATGTTCAGGGACTGACATGGGGGAAAGCCTTCATCCACTAATGCATGAGGTGGAGTGATTAATTTCTCCTACTAGAGCATTAACTCCCTTTCCAACAGACCTTCAGCAGAACCCAAATTCAGCTGGCAGGGTGGAGAGAGGACTGAACAGAGACCTGGTCTAAATGTGGTCAAGTATGAACTTAGCACAAGAAAATGTGCATAGGTAAAAGCTGTCAGCAAAGATATACACACACATCCTTGATTGTAGACAAAGATGTACAGCTGGTACTCAGTGGACATCTGGATTATCAGTGAAGTTTAGAATGAGCAGTGTCCACTGTGTAACCACTGGTTATGGATGTCTCTCTGTCTGGCCCCATACTTTCTCTTGAATGAATGTTATGGTTGACCTGCAGCTGAACTGTTCATCATCTGATTAGATAAACAATGCCCAGAGCAATGCTGTGGATGTGTGGATCTCCTCTGTTAACAGTTCACAGTTTAAACATAAAACTAAAAGGACTTCCAAGGAGGGTAGCAAAGTGGAATTCAATTTATTTTACTGCTCCTCTTCTATAGGATGGATCCAGTAGACTGATACTTCATGAGCCCACACATATCTGCATCAAACATACCCTACACTCACCTTGGAAATATTAGAATCATTCTTAATCTCATCCCCCCCTATGTTCCCCGATGTTCATTATGACCCTTTTAATGATCGGGCCTTATTTTCCTTCATCACAGGTCTTGTTAGATCTGCCTTGGCAGTGCTCAGCTCTCTCCCCTGGCATCTCCCTGAACAATAGACCCATGGGAGGCAGCCAATAGGGAGAAGGTCTATCGTAAAACTGATTCCCAGTGCGCCACACAATTAGGCATCGGGACAGAGGAATTGCTTAATTGGAGGAAAATAGATCTTTATCTAGGCCTCTCATTCGGTGCTCATCCTTGCCCCCCTGGGCTGCCTCATCTAGCTTGGAGCTCTGCAGAACAGTGATGATAAAGAGTTCACCAACTGGATCCAGTCATACTAGACAAAATATACTTATAAGAAATGGGTTAAAATGATAAACTTTAGTAAAAATACAATGGTTTCAATGTATCATGGTAATTTTAAAGAGTTAAGAATGTATAACATGATCTATTGGCAAAGAATGATTCACCTTTTCGCATTTTGCTCTTTGTAGAGTAGCAAAACAGTGTGTTTGATTTGTCTCATGAGTCGGAGGTCGGATCTAGGAAGGACATCACACAGGAGTTGAGCCCCTTCTTGTTAAAAGTAGAAAAGGTAATGGAATTTGTTAACTGTTGTGCTAACTACTATGGCAATACAAGCCGATAACAATCTATTTCAATGCATTTTATGGGTTCAAACACTGAAGGAACATGTTCACAAATGGATGTCGTACAGCACTGGTTGCGCCTTTAGTTCAATGGGGTAAAAACAATCAGAAGTGCTAATAAATACTATATAAATACTAATAAATACTAAATACCTCCAACTACGTTCTAGAAGTGTGGCATCAATATTGGATGCCAAACTCGAAGCTGTTATGCATCCTCTGACATTGCAAGTTGGAATTTCTGACATTAGGGGTTATCCTTGTTGGATTTTCAAGCTACGTATAAGAAGCTGATAAAAATGTGATTGGGGGAAAAAAATCAATCATCAATACAGATTTTTTTGGGCTAAATAAAGAGAATGGCTGGCTAACATTGATTAGCCACAAAGTGCACATTTCCTTGTAAAGTAATGCTTGTAACATCCTCTGCGCCCCATAAGTCCCAATCAAATTTTCAACAAAACGCTGCAAACATCAAAACAACAAAGTGCCCATAGATTCACTTTAAGGAATTACAAGAAGGTCTGACAGCTTAGAAGGAAAGTAAAGACTAAATTAATTTTGCACAGTAGCCGGTTAATCCTAATAGTCCAAATCCTAATAGTATTTCATACAACAAGAGAAAACTCAAATTTCCTTTTTGTTATTTTCTGTTTTAATTTTTTTTTATTATTATTATTCAGCTGAATTTGAGTTGGATTTAAGAAATGTTGCAAATGCATATCTATCTTAGCTCAATATATGATTATGGTTTTACAAACCATGTTGTACTTAAGAAGACTTGAAGCCATACAATTTCCCAGCATGTCTGATGGCATAAAAATTCCCAATTGGGACAATAAAGTGTCATTCCCAGTCTCTTTATTTCCAAGTGCAGCATGGCTTTTGAGCTGGTGGTGGCAGAATCATGCTGCGGGAGAGAGAAGCTGGTCAGATCAGCAGGTCAGACAGTACAATTCTAGAAGAAAACCTATTAGAGGCTCCAAATTACTAAATTTGAGCTTTAAAATGTGAATATGGGGCTTCAGCATGGCTTTAAATCAAGCCCTTGACAATAACACGTTGTTTACCAATATATTACGAACTTAAATCATCGTTAGAGGTTGAACTCTCTCAGATGTTGTGACAAGCATCAGGGAGCTCAGCAGGAGGCTGTATGTCTCCCAACAGCTGGCCAGGCTGCATGCGATGAGCTCCACCATAGACTACAATGGTCAGGATTTGTGACACTGCTCTGAAGAAGACTCTCAGGGGTTCTGGTGGAAGGGGAGGATGTGTACATTTGGGAAAAGCCTGGCCTAATGTTGAAACAGGCACTGATACGCACATATCTGGGAGAGGCGCGTTTGCAACCAGCGGCCTTGGAAATGACAGTACGAAGCACTCCAGGCGGGGTACTTCGGTGCTGAAAAATAGGTCACTGCCCTGTTTAAACTCGTCTTTTTTCTCAGCGTGGACAGTGAACGCAACATGCACAAGTGACACGAAGGAAAGCGTCGGTCCTGGCTTACCTTTACAGCGAAAATCCCGTGGATGTGGCCGAGATGTCTTCGGTCCAATCCACGTCTCCCTTCGGAGCAAGAACTTCCCAAGTCTTTACAGGATCAAACTCCTTGTCAGTTGTGGCGTTTCTTCCCAGTGGAATCGAAATATCTGGATGACAGGTTTTTCAGAGTATTACCAAGCGTTCAATGAGGCGGTCTGTTCTAAGACCATTGTCAGGGTGGTTTTCAAGCTTGAAGAAATTAATCACATAAAAGCTCAAACCCGGCGTATGAGACAGCCGGTTGTTTAAATTACAGCCGATCTAAGGAATGACAGGGTGATGTTGCGCATGTTGTGTTACAGCTGGAAACCCGTCAAAAAGTGTAAACACCCGAATCCATAGCCTGAAAATGAAAAGCACTGGTTGTGCTGTCTATCAAAAGCGCAGGGAGGATTTCTTTCCAGATTCAAAAGCCATCGCTTAATGGCAACGCTGGTCTAACAGGGGTTTCCTATGGGGTGGTCGGACCGGAGGGATGGCACGAAGTGGTCGACAGGAAAAAGACAGGGCGGGTTGGCGACGGGGTGTGGGGCTGAATGTGGGAGGATCGTCTATCTCTTGTCGGTGCTTTTCCAGATGCCAGCGTTAGGTCAGTCAGATTTCTTTTTTAGCGCCCCGCGGCTCCTCTAAGCGTTTTCCTTTGGAGTCGCTGAGTGTTGATGGTAGTTATCCCCCACCGCCGTCTGACGCACACAGACATCCGCCCGGAGCCCAGCAGCCAGCCAGCCCGTCAGGACCAGCCCAGAGCCTGCCACCTCAGCGCATGCTTACTGCTCCGCCCATCCATCATGGGCAGTCCCCGGCTTTCCTCCAAGTATCCCCCTCCTCTCTCCGACCACGTCTGTGTGTCTGTCCTCACGTTCAGCCGGTCCTCAAAAAACAAAACCCGCATTTTTCAGTCTTAGTCTGTGTGTACACATTAGTGCTGAGCTTGTTCACCTCCTCTCACCAGAAGCCTGCGCAAAAGCAATTAAATCTGCATTACATAAGACAAAAAAGTTCACATGAGTGACAAGACCTTGCATGAAGTAAAAGCATAAGAAATGGGTATTAAAGCTGTACAGTTTCTCCTTTGATTAGAAATAATGTTTTTTCAGTTCTTACGAGGCACCCGTGGGCGATCTTCACATCCTCAAGTGCAGCAAAGAACCCAGTCAGATCCAGTTTACATCTGCTCTGGTACAGAGCTTTTAAAACGTTGTCATACACCGCATTTTCACGTTTTGTCAAGTGGAGACAAAATATTTCACAAATAAACACCTGAAAATGTGACTTATTGTTTGTATTCAGCCCACCTGAGTCAATACTTTGTAGAACAGCTTTTGCCTGAATTACAGCTGCAACTCTTTTGGAGTATGTCTGTCAACTTTGCAGATCTACAACCTGAAATTCTGGCCCATTCCTCTTTGCAAAATTGCTAAAGTTAGATCAGACTGGATGAAAAGTGTTCGAGGATATCAGTTTTTATTTCCTCCCACAGATTATCAATTGGATTTAGGTCTGGACTTTGATTGAGCCATTTTAACATAGGCTTTGTTCTAAAACCATTCGATTGTGGCTTTAGACTTGTGTCCCCTGCAGCCTGAAACCTGCTTTCTTCTAGGGGTGTCTTTTATTTAAGTCCATCCATTAATCCCTGTGGTCTTTTTATTAAACAACAAAATATATGGCAAACATTTATCACATACAGGGTTTATGTTGGGGTACAATTCTGGCTAGTTTGGCTTCATAAATGTGTACCTGATGTAACACCTTAAACTGAAATAAGGTATTGTTTAAATAAAAGCAAACCCACACATTGCAGCTCTGGCTGTATGTTTAAGGTCACTGTCCTGCTGGAAGGTGAACCTGTTACCCAGTATAAAGTCTGGTGCAGCAGCTAACAGGTTTTCTTTCAGCATTGTACGTATTTAGCTCCATCCATTTATCCAACAAGTCTGAATTGCTTCCAAGTGCCTGCTGGGGAAGATGGTCATCAGAGCCTGGTGCTACCGCATTTTTAATTGTGGGAATGTTGTGTTCAATTTTCTGACACACACAGATTTTTGCATGTAGGCCAGAAGGTTCAGTTCTGGTTTCATCTGTTCAGAATAACCGCCTCCACATGTTTGCTACATCCCTACCATGGCATGTGGTAAACTTTAAATGGGGTTTCTTATGGCTTTCTTTCAACATTGGCTTTCTTCTTGCCACTCATCCATAAATGCCAGATTTGACGAATGGTTGAATAATAGTTGGCAAAATATTCTTCCACTGGAGCTGTAAATCCCTGAATCTTCTTCAGAGTTACCTTGGACCTCTTGGCTGCTTCTTTTGATTAATTCTCTCCTTGCCTGGTTTGCCAGTTGCACAGCCATACTTGCTAGGTTTTGCAGTTGTTCCATGCTCTATTTTTAAATGTTGGATTGAACAGTACTCTATGCGATGGTCTCTGGATATTGTTTTATAACCTAACCCTGCTTTAAACCTCTCCACAACTTTATTATGTATTTGCCTGATGTGATCCTTGGTCTTCGTGATGCTATTTGTTCAAAATATTCTTTGACAGAACAGGAAGTAAAGACTTTATTTCCAGATTTGCAATTAAAATCCCAAATATATTTAAGTTTGTAACTTCTCGATAGACCTAAACTGTGATATAGCTAAATCCAAACATTTCCATACAAGTTTTGATGCCTTGTGGACCAACTGCCATTTTTTTGTTCCTATCTCCCATTCAATCTTTCTTCACTTATCAATGAGTTAATCCTGTAAACTTTTATGTATTTTAAGATTATCTCATAAAATTTTAGTAATGGAAAAAAATCCTCTATCTCATCTAGGATATATTGCTCCAGTCATTATCACTGGCTATTAAATTACAGAGCCACCTAATTTGATTTCTACTTAACCTTGTTAATTTACCACAGTGACAACAATAGGGTGCAGTTGTGTGACCATGACTTGGAGGTGAAAGTGTAGCTTGTGAAGTGGAGTTCAAGGGAGCATTTTTCTGTCTTTTTCTGCCTAAGCGTTTTTCCATAAACATTAACAATGCTGCATTAGCCATGTTTGATTGGCCATCAGTTTTACCAGCTAATCCTTGAGTTACGTTTGCATGAAGACATCCCGATGGTGTCTATAACGACTATAACACCTTTTTTTTTTTACCTGGTAACAGGAGACAAATTGTAAAACTACAATCATATCTTCTCAACATGATCTTGTGTTAGTTCACAAGAAGGGTGTTAGTCCACCCTTCAAGTTCTCATCAACACCACTAGAGGGCGTCGAGAAACCTCAGATAAATAGCTGATGAAACTAATCTTGGTATTTCTTTTTCAAATAACTATTTCATTCAAAAATTAAAAGCTGTGTTATTAAATATCTTTTGTAAAGCAGATATTTTCCAGACTAATAATTCTGTAAGTGTAAAGTGTCCCATGCGGGGACCTTGAGGCCTCCATGCCTCATGCTTCCAGCCTTTTTATATAGAATATATATATACAGTCAAATATATTTTTAGTTGCCAGTTAGTAAAAAAACATTTAAGAGATTCCTATGTGGATTTGATTTGGCCACCCCTTCTAATTAAATAGAATTTTAACATTTGAGAGCTGTACCTTATGCAGAAAGTGAGTTTAGTTGTTAATGGAAAGTGAGTTTAGTAACTTCCTAAACTAACTTACAAACTAGTAAAAAAACTGAGTTCATTATTGTCAGAAAACAGCTGAAATATATTTCACAACAATTATGGTTTCCATACTTTTCTTGAAAGGTTTTTTTTATTGAAAATGTAAAAATAAATGTGTGAAAGATCTTTTTTTTCACCAGAGCAACAATAAACGAAACATGCAATATTTTAACAACACAACAAAGTCTGACTTTTGTAGAAAAGGGATCCGTAAATCATTGTAGATCTGAAACATAAAAGGGTCTTCCATGTTTAAAAGAAACAGACAATTGCATAGATTTTTCTTTTGTTGTGGTCTATAACATTTTAAGTCTATTCTCACCAACAAAAAGAAAACATTTTCTTCACTTCACTTCACTTCATTTCGTCACTTTTTCTTCAGAAATGCCTGCTGTAGTTGAATGACATTTAATGAATTAGCTCACCCAAGTCTGCTTATGAGTAAAGTCACTGGATGTTTGTCATCCTTTTACTATCAAATCAAATGCAAAAGGCCTTGTTAATAAAATGCAAATATTTTTTTTTGTACCAAAAATTTTACTTTGTCATATTTACATTTTTCAAGGAAATAATAATCTCACTCTAAAAATAAAAAAGTGTGTCCATCTGCATCAACCACCTGTGCTGGCTGGCCATATTTGCAACGTTCTTGAATTGTGGTCCGGCCACTCAAAATTATTTGGAGGGCCTCAAAAGGCCCGCAGACTGCACTTTGAACACCACCGGTGTAGGGTCTGCACTTTCACTTGACATCATTACCAGAACAAGTAATACATTTCTATGTCTGCCCATGTAGTGGACTCTAATTATAGTTTTTATAAGCTGAAATACAATAAGTAGCCTCAATACATTTAACATTTAAATTATTAATAATCTTATAATCAGATAACAGAGTGAATGGATATTATGTTTTTCCAAAGAATTAAGAAAAATATTTGTAATTTCTTTCTCTTTTAAAACCCTGTGTTTTATCTCAGTTTTCTGCAACACTGTGTAAAACGAATGATCATTCACTGTCGTGTTCTAATGCAAATGGTTGCAGCACGAAATTGGCTTGCGCGACCTTGCATCTGATGAACCTTTTAAATCAGGTTGGTATTTACCATCCCACCTACGCGGTGATCACCATACAGCCGGTACGGCGTGTCATCCAGCAGCAGCAGCAGTGTCCCTGAAAGGCCTCCCTTTGCGCTGTTGCTGTGCAGCGCTGCCAGCTGGTCAGCTGATCACTTATCGCAGCTGTTCCAGCGCCCGCCCCTATAGAGGCTGCTCCCGCTCTTTATTTACCGAACCGGCAGGCAGGGGGTTGGAGCTCCAGGAGTGCCACAATTCAACAAATAGACTAATATTACTTTTAAATTGATTTAAAGAACAAAAACATAGATTATTTGGTAATAACAACATTCACTGTAATAACAAAAATACATGTTCTATTAATATTTCCGTATTTTGCAAAAGTTATTTCATGGTGCACTTTAGTACAGAGACCACTAAACAGTTACATAAAGCTCGAAATATTTATATAGTTTTTTTCTTAGTCATGTGCATCCCAATAAATTAGAACGTCTTTAAAAAGTTGTTTTATTTCAGTAATGCAATTGTAATACAATAAGTGATATATTTCAACCTTTTTTTTCCGTACATTTAGATGATTAGTAAGGCCTACAGCAAATGAAGCAAATTATTCAGTTTTTCAATTATTCAGAATTATGAGTCGGACAGTCAGGGCAACTCAACCATACCCGACTTCTGCATCTAAGATGGTTGCCACCTGCACCAATATTAGTAAAACGTTCTTACTTTGACTGTTTTTAGCAGTTCTTTATTATTTATGAAACATTTAGTCTGTCGAACATGTACTACTTTTCAGTGTTTAGAAGGGTTGTTTCAACGCTCTTTATATCCACAAAAAAAACTCTAACAGTGTTTATTGTCACTGTTATTGTTGTAAGACTGCTATTACAGTTGCCAGTAATATGAACAAAAACAAGCAGGAAACTGGAACCACAACTCGGAGATGAAGTTAACTCCGACTTTCCAGTTCCGACTTCCGAGTTTAATGGAATCCAGCATCAGTCAACTGTTAACTCATTTGTTATGTGTGGTCTCCAGCAGAGAGCATTAAGGCAGATATGCTTATGTGGGTTGAACTGTAAATGAATATATTAACTTAGTAAAAGTTGATAACTGCTATACGACTTGAGGTTGTAAAAAGTCTATCTTGGAACAGGAAGTCAAGCTTGAATCCAGTTTGGACTAATTTAGCGATGCTAATGCTAAAGTTAACTTACTAGCAAGCTAAGCATCTTAAACCTGAGGGAGTTGTCAATGAACACAAAATCTTAGCTGTGGTAGTCAGGTAAAAGGTTTGCATGTCCCGTTTTTACATTAGATTTACAAAGGTTTTTATCAAGCTTTAATTGGTTTAGTGACATCACTACGCTACCTTGTAATATGCTAACAGGTTTTACAGCTTGCAATTTGAGCTCTTTTTAAAGGGTACTGGCACAGTTGTTTCTAATGGAAGAGACATTATAGCTATGGTTATTTCTGAAAATATTTACATCCCACCTTTTTACAATAGAATCTGTACTATTTTGTTAAAAGTGCCATGCTCCTAGCTAGCATGCTAGCACATTTGACAACTAACAAGCTTCCTAACCCTGGGGCACTTGTTGCTAATGAGGCATGTTAGCTGGGGTTGTCCAGAAAAGATTTATACGCCTCACTGTTAGAATATGATCAAAACGTTTATTTCAATTTCGCAAATGTTTTCTATCCTAATCAAAAAACTATAATTTTTTTGTTTCTTTTTATTATCCGAGGAAAAGGTTGATGAGCAAACAATCCTCATAATCATAAATTAACAATTTTTGTTGAGTAAATACATTTAAAAATGGAATTGTTAGGATTTAACTAATTCAAGTTTCTTTTAGCTGTTAAAAACATAGTCTCTACTCAAAAATATTCACCAAACTCTATCTAAATAAAATGTATGTAAATTCTTATATTTTTTTCATTTGGTAAATTCGGTTTGTTTTGTTGTTTTTGTGTTGATGTTTATTGTACTGTATTTATTCAGCGTATTCAATCATAAATTATATGTTAGTATTTTCTAACAATTTTTTTTCCTTAAGTCAATGCTATCAGATTTATTTGGCGTCTCTATGCGCTAAATAGTTCTTTATTTACACGCAGTTCCCCCATCTCTGCGGAAGGAGGCATTTGGTGGTGCGGTGTGGGACTCCTACCAGCTGTTTCCCGCCTTGAAAGCAATCCGATCAGCTGCACACACACCAACACACACTGAGACACGGTCATGCAGAGGGGGAAAGCAAAGGGGAGGGAGAAGGAGAGGTAGAGCGCCACACACAACGAGGGAACCCCATCAGCTGGAAGTCGAGTAACATTACAACTCTCGGTAGCCTCAAAAAGAACTACAATACACGGACGAGGGATTCGGATTTAACCCGTGTCGGATCACGGGATTTTTGTCAGCTGTTTCCCTTTAATCTAGGGAGACTGCCGTTTTGGTTTTTGTTTTTTTTAATTTTGGTGAAGGGGGCCAAGCTGGCGAGAGGCGAGCATGGAGTATTTCATGGTTTCAGCTCAGAAGGTGCCCCCGCTGCAACATTTCAGGAAAACGGAGAAAGAAGTGATTGGTGGTCTCTGTAGGTGTGTATACAAACCACATGTGCTCCATTCAGTACGAATAGAACTGTAAGAGCTGTCCACGCTCTGAGGCAACATGTTTGATCTGATCTGTTGTTGTGTACACGACTCGCTCACGGAGGAGCTGCGGGCACTAATTACCACCAAACACCGGTGTTGTACTGCAAATGAGCGCCTTGGTCTCTTGTGCTGCGAGTGCAACATCTCCTGTCCTGTATTTTGCTCATTTGGTGTAAAAATATATGTATTTTGAGGCTAACAAACATAAACCACGTGGTTCCGTGCACACCACGCTGCTACTCCGCTCCAGAGCACACCCCGTATCTATTTATCCTCATAGGTGCTGTAATTTGCATAAGAAAATTACATGTTTTACTAATGGATCCTGTGGTCCTTAGAAGGGTCAGTTTTCGCTGAACACATCTTTGGGGGGAGCTGATTTGCTGAAAGAGTGCCGAAGTTATTGTGGGTAGTGCGGCCATGCTTGTGGCTTGAGCTAAAAGTGTTGGGGGGGTTTTGGTGTTAGTCTCGCGTTGTATGATCTAACCGTTTTCCGCTAATGTAAAATATAAACAGCTTTTCTCATATTAACATTCTCTTTAATTTGTGATAAAATAATTGGGGTTTCTGTGCGGCTTGCTGGCGCTATCGAGCCTCCTCCACTGCGTCTTTTCATCTCGCACCTCTGCCATGCTGCCTGCCGCATTGTTGTAATGGCGGAGGACATGAAAAAGTCTGCTCGGAGCACCGAGGTGCTGTCGGGCTCTGTGGTGACTAAGGGCTCTTTCCTTTGGCTTTTGCCAATATTTTTTTTAATACGTATCAGATAACGGGATATTTGGCGTTCGAGGAGAGGCAGGAATATTAAAAGTTGCGTTATTAATAAGGGGGTGTGTATGTCGCTGAAGGCCCGTCTATACGTCCGCAGCCCTGCTTGTAGGAGGAGGCGGAGGAATCTTTTGCTGTTTGCTGCTGCGACTGCTGCGGGCGCATGGGTACTCTGGGAAATGTAGTCTTTGTTCTGTTTGTCTCAAATCATCCAACAGTCAGCTGTGAACAGATAAAATCAGCAAAAATATAACGATATAACAAATGTCTATGCTTTGGTGCAAAAATAAATATATATATACTACTGTAATCAGCTTATATACATGTATTATTTTTTCTGTACAGTGTCTATATTTTTATGTAAAAATAGGGGCTTTTAAGTGTTTTATAATAAAAAAATATTGTTCAAAAACCTTAATGTAACTATACCTTTTACGTTTTTCATAAAAATATCTAAAAAGTGAAACAATACATTTATTAATTTATTGAGATGCACAAAGATTTTGTAGCGAATTTCTGAACTTCGATTTTTGTCAAGGGTCGCGATGACTTTCTGATGCTGATTGCTGTCAGTTGAGTGTATTTCTATTTTTTGTGTTTATAGTTACTTAAATATTATCTGTAAACAATATTATGAAATACAGATGCATATCTGTTGTTTGCCTCATGTTTGTTAACTATGTTTATGCTTTACTGCATTGGTGTCTAGAGCTTCACCAAACAATCAGCCAGAGATAGGACTCAGTCGATTTTCCCTTGGTTAATTCTGATTATTCATCGGCAGGTCAAACAATGAAAATATAGATATTTTGCCCCATTCTTTGAATTCATGAAAACTAGCAACCGATTTTGGTCTATAAACACATCAACCTACAGCATGTGCTTTAATGTATTTTTTTTAATCAGATAACGGTTAAGGAGATATTATTTCTTATATGGTCCTGGATAATCTGCTGTGCATTTTTCTGTTTGTGTAATATTGGTATTAGCCAGAAGAGGCCTGATTGTTCATTACTGGCACAATGCAAGGTTGACTGAATATATCAACAGAATAAGACGACCCTGTTTTGGCAAATTAAAGTGTAACTGAACGGTAAAATAAATGGGAATCATAGAATATTGTTGCCTTTTGCATTTTATTTTTCATCTGGATGGGAATGAGATTTCTGAGTACTAAATCTGCCACTCGCCTGTTTACAGTCTGGTGAAGTACCGAGGAGATTTATTATAAATTATTACATTTACAACACAGACGTTTCAGCCTTATTTGATTATCTGGTTCTGCTCCTCTTTTTTTTTTTCAAAAAGCATTGATTGGATTTGATAATATTCTTATTTTTTTTTGGCAGTGATGCTTTGTGCCTGTGTTTATCTACACACTTAGCACTCAGACATGCGTGCATATCCTTTTTTTCTCATCTGTGTCTGCACCACAGTTCCTGGTGTTTGCGCTGAGTCAGTACAGCTTAGAGCTTGGCATGAGATACAGAGGTGGAAGTAGAGGATGTTGCAGGAAGTCCTCTTAGAATATCCCCTAACTTGAACACCAGCACCTGGCTTGCACAGGCTAATTTTGAATATATTTTACTTACAGTGGTAAAATGCATACATTGCAAGAGTTCTGCTTTCAGTGCAGAGCATGGAACCAATCATAAGCTGCCAGTCTTGTATGTCTTTCTTCTAATATTTTAGTTCTAAGTAATTAATTCCTGCTTTCCCCTAATGCATTTAATGCAAGGATGCATAATCTCTGAAATATAAGTTCATAGGGTGAGTCAAAATGCATTTGATAAGCGCATCATAATAAGTTTGTCTGTAGCTGCTGTATGCAAGAAAAGTTTCTGCTGAAGTTAAGTGGATCCTGATTCCCAGCTGAAGGTTTTATCTGCGCTCACAATTTATGATCAACTAACGGATTTGCTTCCCTCCCTGTTTTGTTTCTCCCTCAGTCTGGCCAACATTCCTCTGACCCCAGAAACAGCCAGGGACCAAGAGAGGCGAATTCGCAGAGAGATCGCCAACAGCAACGAGCGTCGGCGTATGCAGAGCATCAATGCCGGATTCCAGTCACTTAAAACTCTCATCCCACACAGTGATGGGGAGAAGCTCAGCAAGGTGGGTCAAAAACTGTGGGTTTGAATTAGGCGATGAGTTTGATCTACAATGCCGTGTGAAAGTATTTATTTGCTTGAACTTTTTTTTGTTTGGATTTTATGTGATGGGCAGAAACAAAGAAAGGGGCATAGTGCTTTTCTTGATCTTGGTAAAAACTAGTGCAGCCAACTGCCTATAGAAGTTAGTAAATGCAGTCCACTTTGTGTGTGTGTAAATACAGCTGTTCTTTGAAGGCCCTAGTGGTTTTTCAGGGAACCTTAGTGAACAAACGGCATCACGACCACCGAAGACACACCAGACTGATCAGGGATAAATTTGTGGAGAAGACATGGCCGTCCTCCTAAACTGAGACACAGTGCTGGGAGACCATTAATCAGCAGGCAAGGCAAGATGCACTTCCTTTGTCTGGAGGAGCTGCAAGGATTCACAGCCCAGTTGGGAGAATTTGTCTACAAAACAGTTATTACACATGCACTCTACAAATTTGGACTTTATGGAAGATTGGCAAGAGCAAAGCCACTGTTGTAAGAATCCTAAAGGACGTCCCATTGGGAGCTTGCTTCAAGTCGTGTAGAGGAGACAACAAACACGTGGAAGAAGGTGCTCCAATCAGATAAGATGTAAATTGAACTTCTTGGCTTACAAACAAGACACTATGTGTGGTGGTAAACCTACCATTAACATCACCCTAAACAGCCAGTCTCCAATATGAAACATGATGGTGGAAGAATCATGCTGTGGGAGTCTTTTTCTTTAGCAGTGACAAGCTTGTGAGTGGTGATGGGCAGATGGATGGAGCTCAATACAGAGCAATCCCGAAAGAAAACCGTAGTAAAATACATTGATGTTTATTGCTGCAACATGCCAAAGTGATAAAGAGATATCAATACTTTTGCAAGGGACTGTAGATGTATGGGTTTGAACTCGCTGTCATAACTAAACTCCCGATATTCCTCAGGCTGCAATCTTGCAACAGACAGCTGAGTACATCTTCACCTTGGAGCAAGAGAAGACACGGCTATTGCATCAGAACAGTCAGCTCAAACGAATCATTCAGGTACAGAAGTATGCATGAATATTTCCAGATGTCTCTTCAGTTTCAGCGTTCATCTAAACCAGGTGTCTCAATCTATGCTTGTGCTCTCCAGGAGTTAAGCGGTTCCTCCCCAAAGAGGAGACGTGCAGAGGAGAAAGATGAAGGCATCGGGTCACCAGACATCCTGGAGGAGGAGAAGACTGAAGACCTGAAGAGGGAGATGATTGAGCTGAGGCAGCAGCTGGAAAAGGAGCGCACAGTCAGGATGGTGCTGGAGGATCAGGTAACAGTCGGTTGGGGAAAAACCACGCACATTTTCACAGGTTTTAAGTGCAGTGACTGACGCACCTTTCTCTCAACGTGTCCTGCATGGCAGATGCGCTCCTTGGATGCTCAGCTGTACCCAGAGAAGCTGAAGGCCATCGCCCAGCAGGTCCAGGAGCAGCAAGCCCAGACTCAGAGTCTTGTTCGTCTGCAGAAGCAGCTAGAGAGGGACCTCACTCCAGCACACAGCCCCCAGGTTGAATCCATCTCACTCTGGCTCTGATCTTATAAAGAATTTAGATTATTTGCTGACTAATCTTAAATTTTCCTAGCTACTTCACTTTATCATCCCAAAACGAGCTTCCAGCATTTAGTGAAGTGTTTAAATTCCCCATAGATTATTTTTAATTTCACAGCTCATAAAACATAGTTTATTCGATGCTCTTTAAGCTAAATTATTTAAAATTCAGATAAAATAAAGACACTTTTTGACCAATCTTTAAATTTTACAAAGACATAGTTGTACAGGAGAGTCATCCCTAGGCCTTCAGTCAAAGGTCAACAGCCATGACAGTTTTAAATTGTGTCAAACGAGCTGCTCACACATCCCCTCGCTGTGCCTGTTCCCTCCATGACATCTTCGTCGTCCCATTTCCTCAGCCTCACCCTGACGGAGCAAGATGCCCATCAGCCCTAATATGATGTCACCAACATCACACTGAACTAATTAGGCCTATGTATAGATCAGACTGCCTTAAAATGACAGCAGACAATTTTTTTTTTGCCTGACTGAAATGACTACGATTTCTTTTTAGGAGCTTTTTCGAACATAAGGATATTTAGGCTTCATTACAGTAGAAGGCAACATATTTGAACTTGTTTACTCCTTAAAATTTAAAATCAAATTATTTTTGATTATAAATGTAAATGTTTTTATTTTTAGTAAGTGTTTATTGTGTGATTATTTTTGCTTCCAGGTGTTGGCTCCTGCTACCCCGCCGGCACCCACACACCATGCCACCGTCATCGTTCCTGCACCTGCACAGACTCCCCAGTCCCATCATGTTACCGTGGTAACCATGGGTCCAACATCGGTTATTAATTCTGTGTCCACATCTCGACAGAACCTGGACACCATCGTTCAAGTAAGCTGCAGTTAAAACTCAAAAGATTACTGTGGTCTTTTTCTCCACATGCGACCACTAGAGGGCGCTTCAGTCCCTGACATGTCTCTTCCAATAATCTCCAGGCAATCCAGCACATCGAGGGCACCCAGGGGAAGGGTTTCGAGGAGGAGCAGAGGAGGGCGGTCATCGTTACTTCGGGGCGCATGCTCTCTGACGTGGCGGGCTCAGACACGGCATCGAACAGCGACGGACCCGACGACTGTTCGCTGCCATGAGCTCGTCTCCCTGAAGGCTCGTGTACCGTACACCTTCATACACACACACACACTCACAGACAAAAAGGCCCCAGAGCAGACCAGGGCCAAGGGAGACTACAAACTCACAGCACTCTTGATCAGTGGACATAAACCAGGCTGGTAGTTGGATTATAGCACTCATTTTGACTTATTTTTCAGTTGTTGTTTTTTTTTTTCTTCTCTTCAACAGCTTTTACGAAAATAGGCACCTGAAAAGGTTTACAATTACACATGCATACCCATAGTTTCTCTCTCTTTTTTTTTTTGCTTACCTCCAGCCTCAGCTCTTTTACTCACTTACACAAACTCTTGTCTCTCCATGAATCTATGGAAATATAGTTAAAGCTACTACTTTGCAGACTGATTTTTATAGACTCTCGGTCAAACTGGAAACTGGACTTTTAAACGGCTGATAAACATCTCCATTAGCTGCTGGGACTGTCCTCCTCGCGCTGTGACTGATCAAAGAAACGGGAAAGAGGCCCACAGGTGTGACACCGGCACGCTTCACCCGAGCGTAAATATTATGAAGATTGATGCCCTTTCAAACAGCTTCGCTCGAGAACTATCCGAGCTGTTTGCGAAGACACTGTGAGCTTGCAAGACTGTCCTTAAAGTTTCTTATTTTATTGTTGTCAAAGTCAAATTTTTCATGTTTTTCCTCTTAAAGTCTCCACTAGAACGTTAAAACAAAATCTAAAAGCTGTTTTTAAATGGTTGACTGGTGCTCAAATGATAAGAGAGTGTACTTACTGGTTCAAAACTCCAGTTTTGTTTAGTTTAGTTTTTTTGTTTGTTTCTTTTGCTGGGCTGGGATCCCAGTAATCCCACATCTTGCCTGTTCTTCCTTTTTACTGTTGATATCCTCCATTTTTTGAGTATAAAAGCACCTGACCTGGTATTTAAGCTATGTGGGCCATGTTGAGTACTTTTGAGGAGTGTGTGTGTCTCGAGTGTTTTGAGGCAGCAGGGTTTAGTGGTGCCTGGGACTCTGGTAGTCTGAAACACCGCCACTTTAGCCTTGAAACGCACGACTCGTTTATGCGAAAAGGACGCATACAATCACTTATTCGCTCGATCTTAGGAGCCTGTTTCATTGTTTGTTCCACCTTTTGGAACTACTCACAACTCACAAACTGTTAGGGATATTTGGCATTTGGGTGAAATATATGGAAAACGTAAAGAGATCACGCTACAGTGATATTGTATCATAAAAGTAGGATACTTAAGTAGAGGCATGCTATGGTGATTTCCTCATCTAAAACAATTTATTGAAGCAAAAGGCAACAACAGAGGTGGTTGTACCACAACAAAAAACGTGTGCCCTTCAGCATCAATTACAGCTTGACAACAACATCTCCTGCTGTTCACTTCTCAACTTATTGCCTGCTTAGGCATGGCATCCCACTTTTCTTGAAGGGTGACCCTAAGGTCGTTGAAGCTCTAGGGTACAGAGTTACGTGCTTCTAGATGGTGACTCAGCTGACCCCATAGGTTTTCTGTGGGATTCAGCTCTGGAGAAAGTGCAGGCCACTCCATTCAAGGTGCCCCATTCTCCAACAGCCATTCCCTAATGATGTGACTTCGATTAGCCGGAGCATTGTCGTCCATGAAGATGAAATTAGGCAAGACCATGATGCCTGAGCCTTATCGTCATTCCAGGCACATTCCTTAAATGTGCCTGGAGTTGAGTGGCATTCATCATACGATTTCGCAGGGCACCATTCACATTGAAGCGGTCATCAGTGTGGCATTTGGCCAAAGGCCATCCACTTCTACATCTTCTGTGACTCTTCCACTCTCTCTGTGTCTCTGTTGCAACCTGCTGATGACACGCTAAGCTCAGTGACCACTTTGGTCTGAGAAGAGCAAGTTGTGCAAAAAGCACTGAAACATTGAACAGTTGGACATGTTCATTCAAAGGTTTAAAGAAAGTCACATTAAGTTCACTGGTAAAGGTTACAGTTTATTTCAGCTTAATCCCGAAATTTTGCCAGAAAGACGAATATCCCTATCTTTTTGTGAGTAGTGTATATGAAATGAGAGTATGGTGAAATTTGAGGAAAAAGCCCAATGAACTTGTTTGAGTGTGCCATTTATGGGGGACACTGGATTTTACTACATATGCTCTATGCATTTCCTAACATCCGTACGTTTTGTGCATTTTCCGTTTAACCTTTAAATGTAATGACTGATTGACCTGTCGCAAATAGAGGGGTTGCAGCTTGCCTTATTATTGGCTGCAGGGAGGCCATCCTTTCACACAGCTTCAGGGAACAATCTGGACACTTTTCATTTGGTGGCAACTAATTTTTACCTCTGTGATCAGGCTTGTAAACACCAGATGTATGCCAATACATATATTCCCATTTATACAGTTATTTTGTGTTTTGTTTTTGTTTTTTTCATTATGTTTGCCCCAGAATGAAACATATTGCTAATGTACACACTATACTAAATGAATTTAATTTTAATTGTGTTTGGATATACAGTGCCTTGCAAAAGTATTCAAAACTTTTTATTATAGTTACATTAGATCAGCAGTCTTTAATGCTTTTGCTTTTATGGGGTAGACCAACACAAGGTAGTGGATTACTGTGACGTGGAAGGAAAATGATACAGGGTTTCTTAAATTTTCTCAAGCGGGTTGTTTTTTATGTGTTTCCCTGTGGTTTTGCTCGTTGATCTATTGTCTCGTCTACTCTCATTAGAATTCCCGCAGCATAATCCTGCTGCTACCATGTATTATGATGGGGTTGGTTTGTTCACGATAATGTGAAGTGTTAGTTTGCCCCTGATTCTCAGTTGAATTTAGGTCTGGACTTTGACTAGGCTATTCTAACACATGCTTAGATCTAAACCATTTCATTGTAACTCTGGCTGTATACTAGAGGTGCTGTCGCTCTGGAAGGTGAACCCCCATCCCAGTCTCAAGTCTCAACAGGTTTTCTTCCAGACAGTATTTAGCTAAATTCATCTCCTATCAGTTCTGACCAGGTTCCCTGTACCAGCTGCAGAAAAGCATCCCCACCGCATGATGCAGCGACTACCAAGTTTGAACAATGGGAACCTTGTGTATAGCTCATGTGCAGTGTATGTTTTCTACCACTCTTATTGTTTTGCAGGTGGGCTATTGCTTGTCTCATCTGACTCGAGCACCTTCTTCCACATGTTTGCTGTGTCCCTTACATGGGTTGAGGCAAATTTCGGGACACCTTATGGCTTGCTTTCTTTTTGTAAGCCCAGATTCGCACAAAGGTTGACTCTATTTACGTTATGTTGGTTTTATCGCATAAAGTCTAACTGAATAAATGGAAACTTGTGGTTGTTGCATGCCAAAGTGTAAAATAGTCCAAGGGGTACTTTTGCAAAGCACTGTATGTGTATTTTTGAAAACGTTTGAGCTCCTAAGTGTGAAATATGTGGGAAAAAACTTCCATACTAAGACATTCCAAGAAGTCATATTGAAGGTTTCCTGCGATCCTGCAGAAAAACCAAATCACGTTTTGGACTTTTGGCTAATCTCAGCATTTAGAGGCAACTGTGCAAAGATTAAGCTTTGAACTGCTGGACAGACTGCGAGTTAAAGCCGAACACTCCTCGTCATAATCTGTGTGATGGGAATTCCCCTTTTAAACCTGTTGATGTCAGGTGCGTAGGTTGTTGTTATAGGAACATGGAGGGGTGACTGGAAAACTGAAGATTCTTCTGGTTCCTCCCAGTATCTGCATTGGAAAGTTTTCCCGCTGATTCCCAGAACTGGTTACTCTCCATGCATCTTTCTTTATTCTGTGTTTTGGGTTACAAAGTTATAATGTGGGCATATCAGATTGTCAGATTAGTGGGGGAGGGACTAAGGATCACTAAATAGGGCAAAGATTACAAAGCACTTACTGTAATATACTGGAGTTTACCTCTTTTTTATGTGTAAAGGAGGATCTCCTCATCTGAAGCTCTTGAGGTTATGAGTAAAAAGAACGCACAGCTGTGTATCCCCCACTCCTCCATGTCAGTCCTCCTACATTTACCAGTTTACCCTTCATCTTTTTGCGTCTTTTATCCTGTCGTTTATCTATTGTATAATTTTTTATTTTAAAATTTTTGCAGCTCAGTTTCTTCCCTCTTGTGTTTTTGTTTTTTTCTTCCTTTGTTCCCTTTTTTTTTTTTTTTTTTTTACTTTGTTAGACCAGTCAGTGCATATGGTCATCAAGAAGCTATTATGTTTGGTTTTTGTTTATGTTTCGGGGATAAAGAGGCTTGTGCCTTTGTAAAGACAGAATAATAAAGTTTGTACTTTGTTTTTTAAACATTTGGCTGGTCTGTGTGTTTTCTTTTGTTCCCTAAAAATATTTTGTTATTATAGCACCCAGAATGATTGGTGGCCATTTGGGCAGCTAAGTCCAAGTGTCTGCTGCCGATAGGTAGATGGACTTTGGAAGCACCCCTACCCCCCACCCCCTCATTGCTAAATTGAGACTGCCCACCTTCTATGTGACATGCACACCAGGGACAGTTGGTGGCATCTTGTCATTTCCAGAGATCCATTGAACCAATTAAAGTTGTCTCTTTTCACCCTCATCAAAGATCCCACAAGTTATGATGGACAAATACGGGTAATCATTTTAAATGTTTTAGCTGTTTTAATTTATCTTCATATGGACTCTAAAAGAATGACAGCAAGTTAAAGGTTTTATTACAAATAAAGATTTTTTTTTAAAATATTTGTATGTATGTCTTTTTTTCTTTATTGATGTCAGCATCACAGTTTTAAAGTGTAAGCTAAAATAAGTAATGTAAAAACTACCTGGTGCTATACATGTAAATTAAAAAAAAAATTCTTTCAGTAAATTCATTCAGAAAGTGAAAGTCACATACATTTATTACACACAGACTCAATATATTCAAAGCATTGTATGATTATAGCTTACGGCTAATAGAATCTCAAAATGCACTTTCACAGAAAATTAAAATGTTACATAAGACAAAATAAAAAGGAATCTTTTTTTCTTCCACTAAGCTTTCCATCAATACTGGTAAAAGCCAGCTTTTGTGGCTTACCTTTCTTGTGGAGGTTGTCAGTGACTCTCAGCTGAACAACATGTCAAGTCGGCAGTCTTCCTCATAATCGTGCAGGTCATTAAATTATATTTCTGGATTAAAAATGAAAAAGTGTAAGAATAAATCCTCTTTTTATTGATCTTATGTAATACTGCAATTTTCTTTTTTAAAATAACTGAGTTTTGGGTTTTCCTTAGCTGTAAACCATAATTGTCCAAACAAACAGGAATCAATGCTTGAGATGTATCACTTTATATGTTTCACTTTCTGAATTAAATTGTTGAAATAAACAAATGTTTATATGAAATTTCAATTTATAAAGATGGACTTGTATAATAACTGTTTTAAAAGTTTTAGCTATACATTTAATTTTTTTTCTACATTTAATAATTGGCACATATCAATGACTGACTCCTTTAATGTTCAAAATGCCTGGATGTCTGAAAATGGAGGCCTTATTATGTACGGACTGCACATCTGGACTAGTCAACACCGGATGTCTCCTTTAATCTCTTGACAGTGGGTTATATGTTCATTTTATTCATCACTGGTTCATTGGAGTTTAAAAGTCTGAAAAATAATGCCAGTGTTTGTCATCTATATTTGAATGAAGAGCTCATGTTGTCTAGATCCATAAAAGCCTATTTACCTTCAGACTTAAGAAGGTTTTACGCTCTGAAAATGAACATGCTGTAAGGTTTAGACACGCTCCCCAAATCATTTGGGACCGACGTGGTCGGGAGAGAAACTTCCTGCCATATTTAGGGATTAATTTACAGTTAAACGGTTGATTCCCGAGGAATGGTGAGATTATGTTCACCACTTTGTGTCTGCGTGAGTTTGATAAAACACCGATCCGCCCAGCGTTCAAGGCTGACTCAGGCGGACTCTCCTCAGCGATTACTTTCACCAACTTGCCAGCCGTGTTAGTATACTGTTTCAGAATCTGCATGAATACAACTAGGAGCATAAACTCTGATATTTACATTTTGGATGATGGTGTTAAAGGTTTCTTTACATTTGATAAAGGTAAAGAAACCTTAACTTTGTATGTATTCTGTTTTAATCTAGAACAAATTAAAATAAGTATTTTCATTTTGCTTTAACTAATTACATGTCTACACCTATTTCCTTCTTGTCAGAACATTTTACAAGGTTTGGAGTATACACAATAAGGACTTTTTGGCCATTCCTTTTTGCATAATCTCTAGATTGCCCAGAACACCTTGAATTCATTCTGTGCACCATTTCTTCTCATCTGAGATGGACTCAAAGTGGAAAAGTGTGCTGTAGTCTGACGAGTCCACATTTCATATTGCTTTTGGAAATTCATGGATGTGTCCTCCGGGACAAAGAGGAAAAGGACTATCTGGATAGTTATCAGCATAGTGTTGTTAAAAGGAAAGGTGATGTAACACAGTGGTAAAAGTGCCTCTGTCCCAGCTTCAGGTTGCAAGCATCACATTTAAAATGAGTGAATGTTTGCAAAAAAGTTTTTTGATGGACTGGCGACCTGTCCAGGGTGTACCCTGCCTCTCGCCCGTAGACTGCTGGAGATAGGCAACGGCTCTCCCGTGACCCACTATGGAATAAGCAGGATAAAAGATGAATGAATTAATGAATGAATGAATATTTGCAAAAAAGTTTTTAATTTAGAAAATTAAATATCCTGTCTTAGTAGTTTATTGAACTGCTTATAGGTTGATCAGGATTTGCAAATCACGTATTCTATTTTTATGTTTTACAAAATGTCCCAACTTCATTGGAATCGGGGTTGTCTGTAGATCAACACACTGCTGCCTTACATGAAGGGCATGTTCTCATCTCTCTCCCATTTTGAAGCATTTCTAAGACTCATTTAAATCCCTAGTAAAAAAGAAGTATGGATTTCCAATTAAAAGATCCTAGTAACTGATATACCTAAAAAAAGAGGGATATAAACTAAAAATAACGCTTCCCTTACATTTAGTTTGTTATGTTGAGCTGTATCAGTAGGTTTGGATTATTTCCCCACTTAATAAATATTCAAATTCATTTGTGTGAGAATGTGGTATTGCAATAAAATATGTATTTATCATGAGGCTTTTGAAACATCTGTACAAGGAGTGCCTATGAACATGGAGAGCACTACATGGAAAAAGATTGTACAAACTGGAGTGACTCTGGATTGATCCAAGTCTTGCATGGAAGTAATAACACAAAGACAGTTTCCTGTACACAAAGAGTCTCAGTGGGACTCCAAACGCATGGACATCAGCCCCTCCACCAGCTGGCCCTCTGTTTGCCCCACCTCTTCCTTCTGCATGCACTCTAACCTTCCTGGCTTGGTATATATAGTCTGTGAGACTATCAGAGTTCTCCTGGCAGCCATCATGAAGGGTACTGTCTCGATCTGCTGTCTCCTCACCCTGCTGTTTTTGCAGGCCACAGCAGGTAAGAGTCAAAGGCTTTATGGATAAAGGTCGCGTTTTAAATCCGAGGGTGCATTTGTGGTATGTAAAATTACGCCTTACTGCTGTTTTTTCGGAAGAATTTGATAAAGATTTGAGAGTTTAGAGGTTGATGTGATTAAAGTTTACAGCAGGTAAAATGAGAAGCTGAGCTGTTCTGGTGAAGTATTGTTTCCTGTTGATCTGAGATGGGTTCAATACTACAGAGTCTCACCCTGTTTGCAGTTAGCTTATGTTAATTCACCACTAAGTTATCTAAAGTGAAAATCTGATTTACGTTTTTCTTATTTCCAATTTTGATTGGTTTCTGAAGGACTGACGATGAGGAATATTTAGCCTCGGTTGTGGCCTGATTGCATGTCAGCTGTCCAAAGGCATGGCAACTGCTGATGAAAAGTCTTCAAGGAGAGTGGAGCTGCTGTGTGGGGATATTTAATAGACACCGATTTGTTCTTCTCAAATCATTCCTAAAAATTAGGTTATGCATTGAAGAATCTATTTTTGTGGCATGCATTTTGTTTAATAAATAATGTCCCAAACTAAATTATATGGAACAAATGAAAGATAATTTCTTGTTCAGTAGTTCTGTTGCCAGGACGCACTTTCTAAACCTGCAGCCCTGTCTCTGGGTCTCCAGTGGTGCAGTTATCGTTACCCTTGTCTGTCACCCCTGCCCGTCCTTGGGGTGCCGTTTCTCCCTCCACAGTCCGTAACCAGGCTTCTATGTTCCAGGCTTGTCAGGTGCCTAAGATTGGAAGACCACCTGAAACCTAACACCGTCCGCCACAGTTTCTCCCTCCCTCCCCCCCTTTGCATCATGGTCGGCTTTAGATATGCTGTGCAGCTGCTGTCACTCTGTACTGTCACAATCGCAATTTATTCCCAGCAACTGGCCTTTTAGGGACATGCATTCTCTGGGCAGGAGGGGCCGGACTGTAGGAGCCCCTCTCTACAGACCCCCGTAGGTGTGTTGGTTCCTCAGAATCTAAATTCACCGCTGTATAATATGAACACCTAAGAGAATCATCAAAGGGAAACAGATTTACCATATTTTTTCCAGTATACACACCCCTGCTATGTGCAAGGTTATCCACATAGCAGGGGCTTACGCACAACCAAAGCCAATTATGTACTCTTCACAACTTGTGGGAAAAAAATCTATCCATAACGTTCCAGTAATCTTGCAAGGTAAAACCGTACTGTTGAACACAGATCCTGTTCAAGGTTCACTAACACCATTGTCTTTTTAACTGGGCATGTGGTGGTAGGGATCTTTTTGCAGGAAGTTTTTCTATATTGCTTTTTGTGTGCCAGGACATAACCAACCAGTATCAAGTGCAGTGGAAACAACCCCACAGCATAATGGAACTTCCCAATTTGAGTTACACTACCCCACTCCTGGGTGAACTATAGATAAATCTTGCTAAATTAAACCCTTAATTTAAACCCTTAATTTAAATTAAGGGTTTTACCCAGCAAAATTAGTTAGGTATTCAACCAAAAAAACTTGTTAAAGTGATTACTAATCTTTAGGCTTTAGGGTTTAAAAGAATTACTTGTTAATCCAGGTTTCATGTAACCTGGATTACCTAACAATTAATACTTGGATTGAAATTAACAGTTTAATTGTTTTTGCTTAAGTCAACAGTAGAATTTATCAGATAAAGAAATAAGGACAAAAACATCATAATGTCTTGTAAGAAAGTTATTGACAAAGACCTGAATTTAACAGTCACACTAAGTATAAACTACTGTGAAAAATGTTGCCTGTCTACTGACTTTATGACTAATTCTTTGGTGAGAATTGAAAAGCTTGGACCTAGTTTAGCTTCTGTAAAGCACATTGAAGCTAAAGTGCTAATCTTAAGTGAACAAACTTGTTCTTTAGTGTGAACTAAAGTCTTTTACCACAACCCACTGACATCAACATTATTATCTAGCATTATTTTACCATCCTACTATGTTTTTTAATGCAGTGGAAGATTTACACTAAAGTCTAGTCAGGATGTTTCATAATTTAAAATGGCCGTCCTTGAAGAGCAATAAGACTCCGTCTGGTCGCTTTGTCTGGGCCAAAAAACTGTGCCTCTGTTTTTGAGCCAATATTTAAATAAATGTTTGATTAACACATCTGTCCCTGTAACATATACCCAGAATTTGGGTTAAAGAATTAATCCAGCAGGTTTTTGTGTGTATGAGTACAAATGTGATAAAATCGTAATTTCTCCTTTACCCTTATTTTATCTTGTCATATTTCTCATACTTTACACCATCATTCACTTTTAATATAAGTTACTTATTTCTGGGTGAAAAAAAACAAGCATGTGGTTTTGTCAGGGGGTCAACTTGATGGTGCTAGAAAAAAAAAGAAGCTGCGTTCAGCATCACGAGTTTATCTCTTAAAGACTCTTAAGAAAAGTGACAATATAATAAATATAATATAGCAGTGTTCTCCAGACTTTTTGCCACATGGGCCAAAATCACCAAGTTGAAAGTAATCACAGGACACAAAAATTCTAACTCTTTAAAATTGTTTCTAAGAAGCATTTAGGTCAAAACATTTATTCCATACCTCACATTATTACTGATGTGTACTGGCATTTATAACTCCTAAGTGGTGTGTTTGCAGGTAACACTATCCATCCAGGAAAGACATCGAACGTTAAAGCAGTCTCCAAGTGATATCTCATTCCCTCTAATTGAATGTGGCATGTCTGGGACATCCCCACATTAGCTGTAGTAGAAGGAGGAAAAGAACAGATGCACTATATGAAATTACAGCACTTCTAACGAGTAGCACCTAAGTCCCAAGGGTACTTGAACCCCCACCCCCTGCATTAAGCAATTTTACCCTTTGAGCTTGCTTCCTCTCTTCGTGCACCTTGTACAGTCTGCATTTTATTTACAGCTTTACTTACATATTGTGGTTGAAGGAAGTACATTGAAGGTTTTCTGTTAAAAGTTTAGAAGTCAACATCTTACCTGCAGTAGACAGCTGTCATAGCGTCTTTATTTAGTAGAAATTCTGTTTATTCTCAAATGTTAAAGATTATGGCCTGTCCAAGAGGTGCCAAGACTAAAGTGGATATGTACCGTCTTTAAAAACTCCAATCCAATAGTTGTCATAGTGCTTTAAACAAAAGCTATGTTATTTATTTTCACTCGAATTTATGTTACTAAAGGATTAATCAGAAAAGCGTAATATGTTCATTTCTCTGCACATGCTTTACAGGGAAGATCCTTGATAGCGCACCATCTAGCTTCAATTCAAGTGTAAATTATCCTTTTCTTCTTTGTATATAGCTGTTTTGACATTTCTGAGACTAGATGTGTTTTCAGATGGCAGAAGTCCAGTTTGGTCTTGGCACCAATGGGACTAGCTGTCAGCCTTCAGGACCAACTAGTCTGGATTTAAACTAACTGTGGAGAGGTATAGAGAGTTACCTATACTACATATAAGATATTTATTGCTTGTAACCTCTTAATATAACCTTAGCTTAAGAATTCAGAACTATAACTTTAATCTGCTTTGAACAAGTACAAAAAATAAGTGGATCTCTCCCTGGTTCAGCCTGTCTTGTGTGTTACACTGTCACTATCACTGAGTGATGTTTATGTCTCTCCATACCGACAGTGGAAACCCTAAAATAGGCAGCAGTCATTCTGCCTCCTCCTCCTCTGTCCATCTTTTGACCCATTGTGAGTCTATTTCTGACTGTGGGGGAGCACTGGCTGCCCAAGCCATGCCACCTGTTGCCATTTGTGACGTCTTCTCACCACAGCGAGCACAAACTCTTAAGTGTCCTCGAATCTGACGCTTGCCTAAGAAGAAATCATGTGCAGTACCAGGGTTACAGGTTGTCTTTTCAAATTAGGGAAGATTTGCCTTGATGCTATTAGAATAACACATTTAAAATCCCAACTCTAGATTGTTAAAATTAGAAGGAATTCAATGCAGTTGCTCTGAGGTTTCCAGCGCAACATCTGAATCCTTCGGCTCTCAAGTTAAATCCTTTAACTTGCACTGTCAGCCCTTACCATATTCAGTTTAATTAACTTTACCTCCACTGTGCTATGAGTGAAACATGATCCTACACTAACTATGTAAATACTAAACTGTTTCACTTTTTGTCACATTGTAACAACAACTTCTACTGTATTTTATTGGGATTTTATGTGATAGAACAACACAAACTAATGGATAATTGTGATGTGAACAGTTAGAATGGCCCAGTCAAAGTCCAGAGCTAAATCCAAGTGAGAATATGTGGCTTAAAGAGACTTAAAAACTGCTAATAGAGGCTCTTGATTCAACATTTGGCTTTAGCTATTATGTGAAGAAGAATGGTCAAGGATGTCTGTCATTAGAAGTGCAAAGTGCATCTTGAGTAAACTGAATTTTTATTCTAAAAAAACATCCAAAAACATGTTTCATTTCTCTTCTGCTTTGCAATTATGCACTGCTTCATGTTGGAATATTACACAGAATGTCATTCAAATTCACCAGAGGTTTTGGTTGTAGCATGACAAAATGTAAAACAGTTTAAGGGGCATGAAAATGAACATTATTCAAGTAATATCTTGAACATTATCTACCTTGTTTCTGTTTGGGTTGCTTAGTTCCAAAAACAGAGCTATGCAGTTATTCATTTTCACTATCCTTACTGAACAGTCCCCCAATGAGAGGTCCATAGCTGAGGTATGGCTCCGCGTAACAGAGCGGTAATGGTAGGCTTAAACAGGCAGCATTCCTGCAGAATGTGCCGATGCCATCAGAATGTTTCTCCAAACTAAACGAGCGTTGGGTGGCAACAAGCTCAATGAGGGCATAAGGCTAAAGGCGCAGATATCCAGGGGGCTCAGCTCTTCTGGCGCCTCCAGGGTTAATTCTGTACTGTGATACCAAGACTCCCCCCATCCTGCTTCACAACATTTCTTCTGTGATCTTTGGGGAGCCTCCATCAGGTATTGACTGCTTCAGGAAGGTGCTAACAAGTTCGCAGCAGTGTGGCACACTCAAGAAGCTGGTGATAAAAGACATGAAGCTCTGAGTGATGAAACAAGTTGCAGAAGCTTCTGTTACATTTGAGGGCATTGGTGAAGGATGGCAAGGAAGGGGCAGAATCAGCCAAAAGGTGCTAATACCTCTAACTGGAATCTGTGAGCACATTATATATCGTCAAATGTCCACGTTCTCTTGATTCCTTGATGCTCACATGAACATAGAGCCATTTTATTTAACCCTATGAGGTAAGCCTAGAAATGCTTCCAAATAACACTACTGCACATCAATTATTAGAATCTCTAAAAGCCATGTGGTCTTCAAAAAAGTGTTACTTTTGCATCTATAGGTTCGTTTAAATTATGTGTCTTTTAATGGATTTCAATTGCAATTACCTTCACTTGCACAAATAAATGGCAAAAAATAGATCTGTACGGGTTTATATATTACCAACAACAACCTTTTAACTGTTTGGTTTCCCGTTGTCGTGCACAGAGCTGAAAGCAACACTGCACAGATTTATTTTTAGCAGGCTGACTGGGTAGGAATCAGCACCATTGTGTTGTTTAACCTGCTGTATATCCAGGCTGCTATTCAGAAAAGAAGCAGCCTTTGAGGTATAATTTGCCATTTTGGGTAATTAATCACTAACCTCTCTGAGTATTTTTAAAGCTGCTAGGCAAAACTTGGAGTAAGATCAACCAAACTCACTTTAGGTACAGTATGGCACCTAGAGAACAACATGTAGTGATCAGTTTATCAATTTGTTTTCCTAGTTTATTGAAAAAGTGTTATTTAATGGGATAAAATCTACAATTCCATAAACAAACCTCCATGTGCCATCACCTCCTGGTGACATCACATAAGGCATAAAGCACCTGATTAATTTTTTTGAGAGTGCCCATTTTTATTTTTTCTGGATTTTTTCATGTTTTTGAGTAGATTCGTCCCTCAAAGGTGTTTACTGATATTTTTTTGCGACTCAGGCAAATCATTTGAGACATAAGTGAGAATTATCACAGATCTTCAATGAAGATTTCAGGCCAAGTTGGTATAAAAGCCATATGGACTGCTCAGTGTGTTTCATTCAGAGGATTTAAGTCCCAGTGATGTCTCCTGCAAAGCTGTTGCATCAGTCGCAGCTTGAGACAAAAATGATTGCCAGGTAGACAAACTTGTGAGGCCAGTTCTCTGAATTAGCCCCACCATGCATGCACCTTTAGTATATCCTATTCAAACACCATCAATCTAGTCAACACCATATGGAAGAAATAAGAAAAAAAAAAATCCCATTGCCTGGCAGTCAGAAAGGGAGAAGTTATTCAGGTGAGCTAAAGTAGTCAAACTGCATGAGGTGTTGTTGTACTGGCAAATATGGGCACAAATGCAATCAGATGGAAAAATTCAAACAGCAATATAAACAGTTTTTTTTTTTTTTTTTTTACCAGTTAGTCCTAAAGATCTTTGTCATCACAACCATCAGCTTCACCATACATAGCAGTATCCATCATGGTCCAGGCTGCAATCCTAGTCATTGTAGCAAAAAAAAGTACACCTTTCCTTTGCAGTTAACTTTTAATGGCATTTGGACTGTAGATTTATTCAAAGCAATCTCCTAACCATGCAAGTTGCAGACTGGTATCTCAAAACAATAAGCTGTTTACCACTTTGCAAGGTTGTTATCGCCCAGCTTATTTATCTGAAATCCCCCATTCAAATTAGCAACCCTGTTTCATCCTGATCCAGAATTAGGAGAATGCCGACAAGTTGCATGAGCATTGCAACAGCAACAAGTCAGACCTATATTCTTCCCTCTGTGGTGGCTGTCTGGTGCTGACAAGTTGGCTAATAACTAAAGTTGCCATGAGAGAACTTATCCCAGTTTCCTTTACAACCGGTCTCTTTCGGATTGAAGTTAGTTATTAGAAATCAGAATTAAGCCATAAGGTATCTTTAATTTCAGATCCCGATAAACCAATAAGCTTCTGGTAGTTTTACATTTTTACATTTTTTATTCAGTGTCTTTGTTTTTTGTAGTGTTTGTTCCCTGGTTACTGTGTAGGTTAGAAGTAGTGTTTACATTTTGTTTGTTGGTTCACGCTGGGGTTTTTGATTGTTTTAGTAAATTGTTAGTGGTGGGTTAAATAATGATAAAGTAAATTCTTGATTTTATTATTGATCAGCTATCATCAAAAGTTGCAATTTAACAGGGGTGTTTTGAACAATGAGAATACAGAAATCTCCCTGTGACTTCTTGTGCCACACAAATGGGTCCCTGAAAATGAAAACTATGCAGCCTTCAGATTGATAAAGTTCTAAGACTGACTGATTTATGATAATTTATAAAAAAACAAAATCTAATAAAGTGTTTGTTTTTCTACATCAAACTCTGGTTTAAACATGTGAGGGTAAACTCATTGACATATGCAACTTGACTGATAATGATGGTGTTGAAATCTGTTATAAGTCTGCCATAGTGTTTCTTGAGCCTTTTGAGATGTCATCAATTGAACTCAAAGTGGAATTACCAGTTTTCCGTTTCTTTAAAATTGTATTTTGTGAAATCCTGCAAGGGAAATCCATACTGCATTACTGTGCTGTGTTTCTGTTGGAAGTGTACTTTTGTTCATGAAGAAAAACATAACTGGGCCATATCTTCCAAGGTATGTGTTTTCAGTTCTCCATGTCTGACCGGTTAGAGGCTTCGTTGTATGTATCCTGCTTGTAAACAAACAAGCTTTCGTGATTTGAGTTGTCATTTGATGCATCAATGTGCCATTCAGATTCTTGGCCAGAAACACTAGAAGTCATTGCCCACATGGCTGGTGGCTTTGCTCCAGTTTGTTGGTGGACAGCCATCTAAGACGGGGGTCATTGATATAATGTGGTTTATTTTTGGGTGTATCAATCAATATAGTGTAACAAAAAAATATAAATTGTGCTTTGCTTTTATTTATCAGCCCGCTTTACACTGACTACCACTAAATAAAATCCAGTAAAACTATGGCTTACTTATGCATTTGCTCAGCAAGGAAAATATCCCCTGCAATTGAATGTGTACTTTAGAAGCAGCCATGTTGTTCGACGGATCTGCTCCAGGCTGCAACAGCCTGACTGAGGTTGCAATCTAGTTTGTCAGAACTGTACGTGAAAAGATAAAAGTTTTATCCCTGCGGCCAGAATTCAGCACTCTGTGCACATTTTATCTACAAAGAAAAAATAAATATCTTTTGCCTTTCCCCTCCTGGTGTCTGAGCTGCACACCAAAGAGTTTATGATGAGTATTACAGAAATCATCGAAGCACCACCATTTCTTGCCAGTCTCCTACTGAGATCAGAGCACAAGCCCAAACTTTTTATATGCTTTTGATCCTCCAATGCAGGCATTCCTAGTTTTATAATATGGCGCACTTGAGGTTACGTTAGGTTATACAACTTTTCCCTTACAGTGATTTTTAAAAAAACAAAAACTGGGGGCATAGGTTTGAATTTAAGGTGATTTTCTTTTTCTTTTTTACAACCCACGTAGGGTCTAACATGTGTATATATACAGAGTCAAAGTTGTGGGCCTTTAGATATATACAGAACACACCCACTTATATTTGAACATCCTTAAATTTCTCTGAACAGGCTGCAGAGAATCTGGAAAACTTCATAGCCAGTAATATTTAGCTATCAAATACCCACATGAATTGCTGGCGTTCATTTAAATTGTTGCATTCTCTGGTGTTTTTCTAAGAGTTTAAGACCTAATTTTTGATGTACATCCATTTTACACTTTGGGTTTGTATTTGGGGTTGTTGTTCTGTTGTAACACGCAACAGCGTCCAAGTTTCAACCATCTGACCCAAACTGTCATCCTCAAATAAAAGAAATGCCTTCATCAAAGTTGAAATCTACAAGCTCGGCTGAAATGTATAGCTACCCACAAGCTAAATGCTTTCTACAGAAAAGTTTTCATGCCAGGCAGACAAAGAGAGAGCTATTTAGCATCAATGACAAGTAGTATATTTGTGGGAGGGAACTTGTGGCTTTTTAAGTATAAGAAACTATACCGACTGTCAAGCACGGTGGTGGTAGTATAATGCTGAGGATCTTCAACTCAAATCAACAGATATTTGAAACTTGGACACAACTTGGACAGTGATCCCAACACACATCAGAACTGGTTTGGGGCTGGATAAAGCAGGTTAACATTAAGTGCCTGGAATGGTGACAAGTTAAATTCTGCTGAATCCAAACATTAGTGAGGTTTTTGTGTATATTTGAGCCGTTATATAAAATTTTTGACCCAGAGTCAATTAGAGAAAACCCAACAAAAGATTAAAATTCTTGTTTTTACAAATCATTGAAGGTTTATCCTTAATTAGCATCTCAACCTAAAAACAGAATCTTTCAAATGGACGATCAAAGCATCTGATTTGTATAAAATTAAGCTCATGATAAGTTTATATAATCTTCAGGGCATCACTGTATGTCAGTGTTATATAGTCTATGCTTTAAATACTTTTTAAATGAATTTCAAAGTCCTTCTAGGACATAAAAACTGTAGTGAAGATACAGCTTCATTTGAAAAAGCAAATGTGAAACCTACAGAACGTATTTTCATATGGTAGATCCCACATTGGGCTATTTCTGATGTTTATGTGCTCGAACATAATTCATGTGTCTGTGCCTGGTTGGTAAAAAACCCACAGAGGATTGCAGATCCTTGTTGCATGTTTATGACTGCAGAGAACGCTCATTTTGCCTCACCTCTTTGTGAAACCAGGGAAGTCCCAAGGCTTATCTCTGGTGGTCATCATTAAAGCCTGCGGCGGTGCAATGTCTTTGTGTGGTTAATTTCAGCATTAGCTTTCTAAATTAAGAGCTGATTGTACTGACAGCTGTGATCTAAGTAACCCGATAGGTTCAGAAGAGGACATGACAAGTGAGAAATATGCTCCCTCAGACCCTTTGCCTCGTTCTCCCTCACACAAACAACCAGTAGCCTGTAATAGTAAAGAAACCACATTCATGTTAAGGTCTTCTTTTTGGTAATATAAACCCACAGACGGGTTGAATGCGAATGGAGCAATCAGGTGTTGGAACTGTGTTCCTACAGATTTTTTGTTCAGTTATGATAATATTTCACAAACGGTTCTTAACAAGAGATCTGAAAGGTCAGATCCCAAACGCTTGATGATAAAACTGGTTTGTCTCAAACAAAAGTGTCATCCAAAGTGGCCATCAAAGATGCACATTGAGCAGATAAATATCACTGATGTTTTCTTCTTTGTTACTTTTCTTTCAGAGGTGGAAGAATTTGACCCTGTCCTAAGAGACAGATCCCACATTGATGAGACACTGCGGCTTGCAACAGAGGAAAAAGCAGCAGACTATGCCGGTGAGCAACACAGGGGGTTAGATCATTCATATTTACTTTGCAAAGTAAAATTTTTATCATCTTGCTCTTAACAGAGCACTGGGTACTTTAACAGAAGTGCCTTTAGACAGTCTTAGAAGTTACAGAATGGGAAAACAGTGATTTACTCTCAACTCCTTTGTAGAGAAAAATCTATTATCCCTGTAAATGTTTTTTCTAGTAACACAAAAAAATGTATTCAACAGAAAATGTGTTTGTTTTTTTCCAAAGTAGATATTCCTCATGCAAACTCTTCCTCTAACATTGTCACACTTTGTTCTGCTCTCTCACCTTGTTTTCTAGCGGCTATACAGAAGTTGCGGAAGATCTACCATTCGTCCATCAAACCAATGGAGCAGGCCTACAAGTACAACGAGCTGAGGCAGCATGAGATTTCAGGTATCACTAAAACTTGATCTGTTTGTGCAGTTTGCCTCCCCTTTATCTGTTGTGTGGATCTATTTTATTTACTTTTTTATATGTACTTTCTTAACACTATCCAACGACTCATACCAGTGAGGTTCAGCAAATTTCTATCTTATTCTGGGGGTTGCAGTGCCTTGCCAAAGTACAAACAGCCCCTGAACATTCCCCCATTTTGTTGTGTCACAACCACAAATGTCAATGTATTTTATTGGGATTTTATTAGATAGACAAATACAAAGTAGTGTGAAGTGAAAGGAGGGTTTTGCAAATTTCCTTGTTTTTTTTGTTTGTTTTTGTTTGGGGTTTTTTACAAATAAAATTCTGAAAAATGTAGAGTGAACAAACTGCATTCATAGAAGAGTGGTGAGATGGTAGCCATAGTTGAAAGAACCCATAAAAGTCAACTTTAAAGGTTGCCACAAGTCTTGTAGGAGACACGGCAAATATATGCAAGAAGGTATTCTGGTCAGATGAGATCAAAACTGAGCTTTTACCAATATACAAAACATTGTGTGGTTGAAAACTAGCACTCTGAACACACCATGTCTACAATGAGACTTGGTGGTGGCAGCATCATGCTATGGGGGTGCATTTCTTTAGCACAGACAGAAAAACTGGTTTGATTTGATAAGAAGATAGATGGAGCTAAACATAAGGCAGTCCTAAAAAGAAAACCTGTTAGAGACGTGGGACTGAAAGCGAAGCAATTGAACAATTTAGATCAGTGTATATTTACATTATAGAAAGGCCCAGTCAAAGTCCAAATTGATATGCAATTGCTAATCTTAAACTTTTTTCAAAGGCGAATAGTCCACAATTTCAGTCTCTACATGTGCAAAACTAATAGACATGTTCTAAAAGATTTCTAAGGGTGTTTTCACACCTTTAGTTCGTTTACTTTGGTCCGAATCAGTTAATGAGTTTAACTTTTTCTGGTGGTTCAGTTTCTCCTCGCACAGAGAAAACTCCCAATGAACCAAAACCTGTCACTCCAAACCACACGAGAACGATCATCCCTTTTATTGGTCAGATGTGTCCGGGGCAGGAGTACCACATGTAAATACAGGAAGCAGATTATATGTTCCAAGAGAGTAGAAAATACAGAGTATTTACTGACATCATTAGTTTCAGGTTATGTGTATTATTTCAAGCAAAATAATTTGAGAAGTATACTGAATGGTTTCGAGAAGATGTCTTGAAGTTGCATATGGCTTTATGCTTCATGAAAAAGATGTAGGGAGTTTGCTTGTTTACTCTGCGGCATCCCACAATGCAATGCAAACCTGGCTACGCGTGGCTGTGACAGATCACATCCATATCATAAATGAACCACTCAACAGTTTGTTGTTTTGGTCACTGATGACCCTAGAGCGATTGCTGTGTTCACATTTAAACAAACAAACCTCACTGAGAGGGCAAACAAACAGAGTTAAACAGACAAAACACCTGAAGTTTAAACAACACCGAAAAAGGTATTAACTCAGGAATACAAATGCACACCACACTTTTCAGATTTTTATTTGTAAAAAATGTGTGAAACCATGTACTCTTTTGCTTCTAGTTTACATTTACGCCCTACTTTGAGTTGGTCTGAGACTGCTATAAACATCTTTTAGAATAGAAAATGTAACAAATTTCACCCTCTTGTGGGTTTCCAGGCTCGGTTTGCATGGAGACATTTAGTTTCTATCTACATCTCTGACTAATGATGTACTTTTCGTGCAAGACAGTCCATTCCTGTCATTGCCTGACCACATGAGCACACCATGCATTTGTTGACAGACATGTTTGACGACTTGTAGGTCAAATATGCTACAGTGAATTCCAACCATGATCTCCAACTCATTCATGTACATCGAGACTCCCCACTGCTTGTAGAAACCTTATTCCCTTACTGAGCTCTCCTTCCCCTCCTCTTACCCTCACTTCTATGTCCTCCCCTCATCCCCATCTGCCCTCATCTAACAGCATATCCCGGACGAACCCTGGGCGACTCAGCCACAGGTGGGTGTGGGCAGGGCTTACCAGTGCATGGCACTGCCTAAAGAGCTAACCCCCTTCCTTTCACCCTGCACAAATTTGCTCTCTGTGAAAAAGTATTTAGCCCCTGATAAACTTCAACTGTTTTCCTTTTTAGTCAAACTTAAATGTTGCAGATCAAATTTAAATATCAGACAAAACTACCCTTAATCAATACAAATTGTTTTTTGTAATGTTGATGTAGTTTACTAAGGAAAAAAATAGCTTTATGTAAAATTATAGTTGCTAGTTTTATTAAATCTCAATTTTAGTTTAGTTTTACTAGTCACACCCAGGCCTGTTTACTGTCTGACCTGCAGAATAAATAAATTATTTCAATAGAACCAGTCTGACAACATGAAGTAGGCTAAAAGAGCTAAAAAAGCAACACATTTTGCCCAGCTCTTTGAAAAAATTCAAGAACAGATGAGAAACAGAGTCTTTGACATTTATCAGTCTGTTAGGAGTTACAAAGACATTTCTAAGGATTGTGGAGAGAAAATGGAACATTGGTGAGCCTTCCTCAGGAGTGGCTGGACCACCGAATTTACTCCCGGAGCGCATCAACGATTCATCCAGGAGGTCAAAAAAATAAGCCATACCAAACATCTAAGACACTGCAGGCCTCACTCCACTCACTTAAGATCAGTGTTCTTTATTTTACAAAAAGGAAGAGACTGGTGAAAAAATAGCACATGTGGGAAAGTGTCAAGGTGAAAACCACTGATGACCACAACGAACACTGATTATCCTCAAGACATCCGGGAAAATATTCTGTGGATTTCTGAGACAAAAGAAGAACTTTTTAGAATAGGTGCGTCCTGTTACATCTGATACAAAACTAACGCAGCATTTCAGAAAAAGAACATCATACTGAGAGGGTTACTGAGCATTTTCAGGAGCTGGATGACTTGTTCGCATCTAATGGAGCATAAATTCTGCTCTCTAGTAGAAAATCCTCAAGGACAATCATAAATACTCTTGTGTCATGAAGCGGGACAATGATCCAAAGCACACCAGCAAGTCCACAACTAATTGCCTTAAAAACACTACAATGAAGGATCTGGTGTGGCCTAGTAAACGTCTGCACTCTAATCTGATCAATGTGCTGTGGTATGACTTTAAACAGGCTGTTCATGGTCAAAAACCCTACAATGTGGCTGAGTTACAGTAATTCTGCAAGGAAAATTGGGCCAACCAACAAACACTTAATGGCCATTGTTGCTGCAAAGGGAGGAACAAACAGTTATCAGGACTGGGGGCAATTGGTTTTATGCATAGTGTCAGCTTCGTTTAAAAAGTGTTTTAGTCACCAAATGAAATAATCACTTGAAAAATATGCTTTGTATTTATTTAGGTTATCTTTGTCTGATAACAAAATATGTTTGATCTGAAATTTAAAAAAGCCTGCAAGAAATCTGCAAGGGAGACAATACTTTTTCATGGCGCTGTAAATAATTCAAAAATGTTTTCCTTTGTATGAAACTATAAAGCATGATGTCCTTTATTGGGTTGTCATCAAAGCAATCCATCATTGAAAGCTTCTGTCCACAGAAAGCTGCAGTTTTGAAAATTATGCGAATAAAACAGGAAGGACATTTAGTAAAAAATAAATACATTTTGTGGCCAAAACATGAATTTTGTCATTTAACTGCAGCTGTTTTACTGATACATTTTGGGAGGTGGGGTAGGGTGAAGAAATTTCTTATTTGTGCAAGTAGTTTTAAAATCATGGAGGGGGTTGCATATGCAATTCTGGCTTAAAATAATGAAGAGCAGCTTCTGGGTGGTCAGTGTTCAGACAGGACTGAAAACATTTCACTCCAGATTTAGTTCCAGAACATCAAATGCCTGCATTAATGACTTCAAAAGTTTTTTTTTTCCTTGAGATTTTTCCTTATCATAGGTTAAATGTATTATCATAAAGACAATGTTAGCTCACCACCCCTAAACCATTTCCACTCAACACGTGGCAGCTTCCATAGAGAAATACAGCTTTCAGTGTTGAATCTGTTTCAAAATATCTTTTTATGAGATATGGCTGCATTTCTTGATACTTTGTTGCTACTGTCACCTAACTGTGGCTTCAGTGTGTGTTTTGGCCTATTTTTGTATTTCTTGTCTGAACCTTAAAAATGCAGCCTCCATATGCATGAATGAAGCTGACAGAGCTATTTAAATATTCTCTCTAGTGTCCTTTTTATAGACTTCCTTTTCCTGAAAACATTGGTATGCAGTGTGAAACATTGATCTAAAGAGAATGCAATGCTTACTTACTAGTGCCATGCAAAAAGTACTCATATGCCTTCAGCTTCCTCACATTTTTCTTGTCACATCCAGTAAGTTCATGGTGTTTATTGGGATTTTATGTGATAGAACAACACAAAGTATCATATAACTCTGAAGTTAAGGGAAAATGATACATAGTTCTTAAAGGTTTTTACAAATAAAAAATTAAAAGTGCTGCCTGCCTTTATATTTAACAGCCTTAACTCTGAAACCCCAAATATATATAATCAAGTGCAGTCAGGGGCTTTCAAAAGTTACCTAATTAGTAAATAATTAAATGTAGAAGAAGGTGCTCTAGTCAGATGAGACAAAATTTTATTTTATGGCCTACATGTCAAACAGTATTTAAGAAAACTAACAATGGACATCACTCTGAACACTTCAGCCCCACTACGAAATATGGTGTTGGCAGCATCATGCTGTGGGGATGGGTTTCTTCAACAGGGACAAAGAAGCTATTCAGAGTTGATGGAGAGGGATGGAGCTAAATACAGGGCAAAACTGGAAGAAAACCTGAGACCGGGGCGGAGGTTTACATTCATCAGGACAGTGACCCCACACTTACGTCCAGAACTACAATGGAATGGCTCAATTCAAGCATGCTCATGTCTTAGAATGTCCTAGTCGAAGTACAGACTTAATTCAACTGAGAATTTGCAAAATAATAGAAAAATAAATAGAAAATTGCTGTTCATAAACGCTCTCCATTCAATCTGATTGAACTGATGCTTTTCTTGAGAAGACAAATGGGCAAAACTTGCAAACCCTGCAGAAAAAGACTAGCGGTTGTAAATGGTGCAATCGTCCTGCAAATGGGAAAGCGTCCAGAACCATGCATGATTTTTCTTCCACGTCCTAATTATTCTCCACTTTGTGTTGATCTTTCACATAAAATCCCAATAACATACATTGAAGCTTGTGGTTATAGTGTGCCAAGGTTTGGAAAGGTTGACACAGTAAGAATATTTAGCTCTAATTTGTGGTTGCTGTAAAAACCCACTGACTGATGCTTTGTAGAAGTATAAACAAACAAATATTGATAGATGTCTTGTTAAAATTTAGTCCTACCAAAAACTTAAGAATCTTGACAAGTTTTTGTTAAGATTTACTACATTTCTATTTATTTTGTTTACTCTGACTTGTTTTACATGAACTAGATGAAGTTTTTTGAAGAATGTTCATTATAAAACAGTTTGTTGCTGCTTTCATCATATCCAATATAATAAACCAATTGAAGCTTCCTCTTTTGATATGTTACGAAGCCCTTACAACCTGCTTTTTAATTCTTCTTACACAGAATTACAACTTCATCATTAAGTTGTTTATTTGGAAAAGGTTAAAAAAACATCTTTGTCAAGTTTTTGGCTGATTGATTATTACATTGTAAGCATGGAAGCGCTGGCTTTAGTTTGGAAACGGCTTACATTTAGAATAAACTTGGAAGTGTCTGCTTACTGTTCATACAACTTTATTGAAGTTTAAATTTCTCACCTAACAGATGGAGAGATCACCTCCAAGCCCATGGTGCTGTTCCTTGGACCCTGGAGTGTGGGAAAGTCCTCCATGATCAATTACCTCCTGGGCTTGCACGACAGCCCATATCAGCTCTACACAGGTATACCACACAGCTACTTGATTAGTGTATATTATGATTAAATCATAATAATGGGTCATTTTACAGGGGGGAAACAACTCTGAAAATACTTTTTAAATCTACAGAAAGATTAGAAAATTAGTATTCACTCTCTTACAGTTGGACCTTTAGTTGCATTAGCTGAATGTTATTGATGCTTCAGGCCTTAGGTGAATATATTTGTCATTTTCATTGCCTATTCGCATTTTCTCATCAATACATTTTCCAGTTGCTGCACCATTCTTGCTAACTTCTTCTCTTCTGTCATAATTTTGCTCTGCAGGTGCTGAGCCCACTACCTCTGAGTTTACTGTTATCATGCATGGGGAGAAAATCCGCTCTGTAGAAGGTATTGTCATGGCAGCAGACAGCTCTCGCTCTTTTTCTCCCCTTGAAAAGTTTGGCCAAAACTTCCTGGAAAAGTTAATCGGCATTGAGATGCCCCACAAGCTGCTGGAACGAGTGACTTTTGTGGACACACCGGGAATCATAGAGAACCGAAAGCAGCAAGAAAGAGGTAATGAAGAGCGTCAGCTTTTTTTTTTTAAACACACATCAGAATAAAACAAACACATACTGGGCCTTGCAAAAAATACATAGGCAACCTCTTGAACTTTTTACCATTTTGTCACATTATATCACAAATGTCAATGTATTTTATTGGGATTCTGTGAGAGACAAAATGGTGTAAAGCCGTGATGCGGAAGGAAGATTATTCACAGTTTGAAAAGTCTGTTACAAATAAATATTGGAAAAAATGCAGCATGCATTTGCATTTAGTTGCTGTGTTGGTCATATATATGCACAACACAGCATGTATATGTGGATATGCATATATATGTATATATGAATATATATGTATATGCGTGTACACCTTAATGCTTCACACTAAATAGATCTTTCCCATGGGGAAACATGGTGGTGTAAGCATCATGCTGTGGGGATGTTTCCTTTAGCAGGGACAGAGAAGCTTGTAAAAGCTGATGGGAGCCTGGGTGATGCTAAATACAGGGAATCCTGAAAGTAAACTTGTTAGAGGCTGCAAAAATCTTGAGACTTAGGGGGCAATGACCCTAAACATACAGACAGAGCTACAATGATCTAAGCATGTTCTTGTGTTAAAATGGCTCGGTCAAAGTCCAGAGCAAAATCCAATTGAAAATCTGTGACAAACTAATGCCGTTCATCAATCTGAACACGTGGTAGATGCAGCATCATGCGGTGGGGATGTTTTTCCTCAGTAATGAACAGAAAACCTTGTTAGTTAATGGGAAGAGCTAAATACAAGACATTCATCTCTAAAAGATAATTCTGCACTATTTTGTGTTGGTTTATCAAATTAAAATATTCCAATAAAATACACAAGTTCTTTTAGTTGTAATGTTTATGCTTTTCTAAAAACACTGCACAATACAATGTTTTTCTAACAATTTTTTCTTCTTCCACTCAGGTTATCCTTTCAATGATGTTTGCCAATGGTTCATTGACCGTGCTGATCTCATCTTTGTTGTGTTTGACCCAACCAAGCTGGATGTTGGTCTTGAGCTCGAGATGCTGTTCCGACAGTTGAAAGGCCGGGAGTCACAGATCCGCATCATCTTGAACAAGGCGGACAATCTGGCCACGCAGGACTTAATGAGAGTCTATGGAGCCCTCTTTTGGAGTTTGGCTCCACTCATTAATGTTACTGAACCACCGCGTGTCTATGTCAGCTCCTTTTGGCCATATGATTACGCCCCAGACACCAGTCGAGAGCTCTTCAAGAGAGAGGAAATCTCCCTCCTGGAAGATCTCAACCAGGTGATTGAGAACCGAATGGAGAACAAGATCGCCTTCATCCGCCAACATGCCATCCGTGTACGCATCCATGCCCTGCTTGTGGACCGTTACGTCCAGACCTTCAAAGATAAGATGAGCTTCTTCAGTGATCCCGAACTGGTCTTCCAGGAGATTGTGGATGAGCCGGACAAGTTTTACATTTTTAAATCCATTCTAGCCAAGACCAACGTCAGCAAGTTTGACCTACCCAACCGAGATGCTTACCGTGACTTCTTTGGCATCAATCCAATCACTAACTTCAAGCCCCTGACATCTCAATGTTCCTACATTGGAGGCTGCCTGTTAGATAAGATTGAGAAAGCAATCACCAATGAGCTGCCTGCTCTGCTGAGCGGCATTAACTCTGGCAAGCAGCCTGGCTTGTCATCCTGTGAGGTCACTGGCTGTGGTGAAAAGCCAAAAAATCGCTACCGAAAGAACTGAGGAACATAAAATAACTTGTCAGGAGGAAGAAAGGAGACAGAGAAGGTAAAGAGAAAGGGGGGTCTGGTGGGAGCCAGATCCCTGCTTTTGTCAGGACATTTGTATTGTTGAAGAGACAGAGGGAAGATTAATGTTTGGGTTTTTTTTGTCCTCAGGAGAATAAGCAGATGCGATAGTGGGAGAGGGAAGCCACAGTTTGATAAGGCAGCTTAAGGACACAAATGCTGGAGAAATGAGAACACACTACTTTTATCAAAGTTCATTAAAATATATACCCTTCTCTCTTATGGCACAATCACCCTGGACTGTCTCACACCAGTAGGTTGAGGAATTACCAATCCGAAAAAATGGCTCTGAACCACTGAGTTGACATAAAAATGATGACCTCTGACACTGAAAATAAGCAAATACCAGCTGCCTACTATGTGAATAAAACAAAAGGCGGAAACAGATATTTGTATTGTAAAATTACAAGAATTGCACTGCAGCAGGTCAGTTCCAAAGATTTCAGAAGCTGTTTTTGAAGTAGCCTTTTTGTGGGTGCTATGCAAAACCATTTCTGTCTGATCATCCAGGTCTTTGCTTTGGATATAGATTATCATTGGATGTTAGACTTTTAATTTATCTACCATTGCATGTGTTTTTCTTCCGCCATAAAGATAAAAACCCTCATGCAGCATTGTTGAGACCAGAACCAAACCTACCACTCATTAAACAAGGCCGTTTTTCTTTTTTTAGCTTTGTATGCGTATCACTCTTGGTTTTTGACAGTGAATTGAACAGAGGTCAGGGTTCAAGAGTCTTTTGAGTAGAGGGTATGTTTATTCTGCTACACTTCTTAACAGTTTTTTTTTTGAGTCTATAAACTGCCAGGTTTGGGCAGAAATTCATTGGTTTGTTTAGAATATGTTTGCTTCTCATTTTTGTTACTAATTCACCCAAACAGAAGCTCAACACAAGATTTGCTTAAGTTACAGCTGCCTTTTTTTTACATTTACTCAGCTTTTTTCTCAGCAAGTTTAAAAGATATATGTTCATTGCTTTCCTGTACATATATCCATCCTTTGTGTTCCGCTCATCTGAGATCAGTTCATGTGGGCAACAGTTTCAAAAGGGGAACCTAAACTACTTCTCCCCGCAGTTCCCACCTTATTCTAGGAGACCCCAAGATGATCTCGGTCCAGAAAGGATATATAGTCCTTTTAGCGAGTTCTTGATCTTCCCCGAGGTCTCCTCCCAATGGGACATCCCCTTGGAGATGTCCTAATCAGATGGTCTAACTACCGCATCTGACTCCTTTCAAGTCGAGTTCAAGCTCCTTTGCGCAGTGACTCCGCACTGAGCTTCTGCCACATGACTGGATCTACCTGGGATATCCCTCTTTCACTCATTTATAACTCATGATCATAGATGAGAGTTGGAAGGCAGACGAAAAACCAGAATATTTTGGCTCAGCTAGTTCATTATTAAGACAGACCAGAGCATCACCTGCATTACTGCAGACAAGATCCCGGTCCGTCTTCCCATCTCCTACTCCATCCGATCTTCACTCGTGAAGAAGACACCAAGAAACTTAAACTCCTCCACTTGAGGCAAAGATTGAGCTACAACGCAAAAGATGTAATCAATCTTTTTCCGGTCGAGAACAATGGTCTCAGTCTTAGAGGAGCTGACTCTTATCTTGGTCACTTCACACTTTGCTGCTAACTGTGCAAATGCATGCTGAAGATGGCGACAGAACCACATCATGTGCAATAAGAGACATCTTCTCCACAAACACCAAACACAGGATGAGTGACCATGTGCAGCCTTGGTGAAGTCCAACACACATTGGGAATAAGAGAATGCAGAATAAAGCTTTTGCTTATGGTTATACAAAGATCGGTACAACCCTTACAAACCTTCCGGACCCCCCATACTCCTCTTGTGAGGAATACCTGCCACAATCCTAAGCCTTCTCCAGTTCCACTTAACACATGTAGACTGGACAACCATACTCCAGTGACTCTTTTAGCAGTTCCACGAGGGTAAAGACTTGTTCTATTGTTTCACAGTTACCTGTTAAACATTTAAATATTGTTTTGAGTTTCTAGATTACCTAAAAAGTTACAATTTGAACCAATAGCACATGTTTTTGATGGTGGATCTCTATGGTGGATTGGATTACATGTAAAATAATGCTAAGCAGGCAAACGTAAAACTGAGGACTCATGAGTTGAGCCTTGACCTCTATGGAAATAAGGGAAATTCTGAACTTGTCCCAGAATTAGTAGAAGGAAATGGTCACAAAGCTGAAAATGCACAAAATAAAAGGTTATCTTAAGAGTATGGCAAAGATTATTGGGTAAAAGTACAGGTCAGTATGCAGAAACAACCAGCAGAGATTCAAGCCTCCTAGGTGTCTTTGTTTGACTATTGAATGAATGACACACAATACATATAATGTGGTGGGATTTGCTTCACATTTTGTTTACTCCTAATCAACAGATTTAGACCTGCATTTAGGCAAAGCTATGCAAAAAATCATGCCTGCTGTTTCATTTTTACAACAGGGGTTTGGATAGGAGGTTCTTGTTGTATCTTTTTACTCAACATGAGAGCAAATCCTTGCCATTTTAAAAAGCCAGTCTGTGAAAAACAAAGTTTGAAGTCCTGCAAAGCAGGTAGATGAAGGACGGGACTCTCTGTCTTCCGGTTTACTCCACATGCCATGTCACTAACATCCTTTACTGCTTTCCCCATCCAAACGTCGAAGCATGATGCAAAGAACTACGGCAATCAAAGTCGAAGAAACGGTTTCTTCCCTCTCTTCACCAGCGAGTGCTTCACTGGGTGTTTTCTTTATACTGCCGATTCGAAACATGGTCACCAGAGGGTGCTGTTCAAAAGAGTAAAAGAGAAATAGCTTTGTGAAATGCGCGGGGTTTATGACCTAAGCTGGTTGTGCTTCTGATACATTTCAGTGTCTGTTTTATTCACCTTTTAGATGATGAATGAATGTGTGTCCAGTCAAAATAGTTTCTAATACACCTTTTGGTATAACACTGACATCACCACTGACCCAAGTTGTGGAGGTTTGACAGAAAAGAATAAAGATTTCTGATTGGTTCAGTGAAACTTTGTGGTTATTTACCTTTTTATGTGTTTCTTTCTTATACTTTGCTGCCCAGTGTTTCAGTGGAAAGAAATCTAAATCTTTGTTTGAAAGTAAGAGATTATTCCACAGTTGCAGGGTTTAACATGGGTTTAAAGTGGTTGATCCAGTGCTGTGGGGCTGGTGTTCTGTAACTCTCAGTTGTCAAACACACCTGAATCAAATATGACTAAACTACCACCTCAGCATAAATGTAAGTACTACAGAATCTTGCTGATTATTTGATTTAGTAGCGTTGAAGAAGATATACATGTGAACATTGCAGTACAATAGATCCAGAGACCTAGAGTTTCAGACCCTAGTATTACAACACAATATTGGAAAACAATTAGAAAATTATAATTGCACCTATAATATATAGAGAAACCCCTGTTTCAGATGTCCAAATGGTGGTGGCATAATTTCTAGTATTAGTGGTGAAGGAATAATTTCTAGTATTAGTCCTCAAGGGCCAGAGTCCTGCATGTTTTAGATGTTGGACACCACTAGTTTAAATCAAAACAAGTCCAGATCTAAATGCAACTGAGAATGTGTATCAAGTCTTGAAAACTGATGCAAATTGCAGTGTCTATATGTGCAAAGCTAGTAGACTTGCAGCTATAATTGCAGAAAAAGGTGGTTATACAAAATATTCACTTGGGGGATTGATTGCAAATGCAAGCCAACTTTTTAGATATTTAGGCAAGAAAAGATCAATTAGATTTAGTTTATCTGGAACAGCACTGCTTGGATGGATGAAGACAGGACCTAACAGTGCTAGTTACACGAAGAAAACCATTTAAGGAATAAAGAAGAACCAATGGACAAGAGTAAAAGCATGGCACCATGATGACGTAGAAGGTTTTGAAAAGCACTATGATCAAAGGAGTTTATTGATGATGAAGAAAACTACAGTTTGGGGAATTATCTGAGGTGTAGTAAAGACTGGAGGATTCAGCAAAATACAGCAAAGCTGCCTGTAAAGGATTATACATTATATAATGAGCTAAGAGAATACTACTAAGACTACAAAGGAAGAGATGTATCATGTCAAATTTCTAATATAAATCGGTGGAGAAAATCCAAATTTAATCTTGAAGTACTTATTTTCATTTTATTATACCTTTCCCAGTTTTGCTCAGTTGAGCTCTTGTGAAGATTTGCTGCATGTTAACAAGTTCTTCCTCTGCTCAAATCACAACACTGTTAATAACACAACGACTGAAATGTGACACAAATCACTTCATTATTCTCAAAAGGGACACACTTCTGTTCATTTTCAAATCCCAGCCTATAAAACTGGACTTTGAAGGCACAAAATGCACAGGCCTTCTTATAAGTATTTAAACATCTGATAAGGAACAAACAATAAAACTGGCGAGTCTTGTTTTTGTCCAACCCAATGCACTTATACATATAGCATCTTATGTTTTCTTGGTCTGCCTCTGTGTTCTGCTGTCACATTCATTGTCCCCCTTAAATTAATTTTGGTGTTATTTCTCTTGGTGCTTTCCATCTAATTACACGCGCCTATTGCAGATGCTCGTGTCTTTATTGGGGGGCTTTGTCACTGAAAACATCCCGATGCTATTATATTCCCCTCAGGTACATGCGTTTAGTCTACCCCTCCCTCTCAGCACTCCGCTCATATTTTCTCTGGTTCTGGACGCCAAACACGCCAAACAGCACCATCAAGCTTGTGGTGATTAGCAGACCGGAAGTCAGACCGTTTCACAATAAACCTGTGTAGTGAACATCATGTGTTGCAAAGTTAAATAATTTCATTTGTTCAGTTTCAGGTGGGTAATTACAGCAGCAACACCTGTAATTAATTGCTGCTGAGTGACAGAAGCTTCAAAAATAAAATGAAACAAAAAATGAAAGAAAGAAATAACATTTAATGACAAAAATTTGTTTTGCAGGACAATAAAAAGATGTTAGTTCTGGCCTCAGTTTTGACTTTCAGAAGCCCAAGATGCTGCATGTCAGTCAACGATCTGTCAGCAGGCAACCAATTCAGAAACAGATCCCAGTTCTGGAGATTGGTCCAGAACACAGTTATCCTGGAGCCTTGTCTTTTTAATCTGTATCAGCATCAATGTGAACAACAGCAGCAGCATACCAACATAGTAACAAGATCACCAGAAAGTGAGGCAGCCATAGAAATAACTGTTACGCTCCTGTCCAAGAGCATTATTATTATTATTATTAAAAGTGTGATGTACATTTGTATTCACCTCCCTTTACTCTGATACCTCTAAATATAATCCAGTGCAATCATTGCATCTAGAATCTAAATAGTAATTAGTGTCCACCTGTTAGTTTATTAATCTCAGTATAAATCCAGCTGTTCTGCGAAGGCCTCAGGGGTTGGTTAGAGAACATTAGAGAATAAACAGCAACAAAGCAGGGTTAGTTTATAAAACAATTTACCAAACTTTGACCAATACACAGAGCAATAGTATAGTCATGCTTTTCGCCAAATCTGACTGAGTTTGAACAATTTTCTAAAGAATCAGCAGAACTTTCAGTCTCACCCCCCAGAGGACTTGCATCTTTAATTGCAGCAAAGGGTGGGTTTACCATGTATGGATTCAGGATGGCTGAATAAAACATACAAGTTAAATTAATTATGATTTCATCTGCAGACATATACAAAAAGACGCATGCTTTTCCAAACAGTTATGGACTTCTATATTCCTTGCAGGACAATCTTTTGTGAAATGAAAGAATCGGTTGCACAGATTACAACGTTATTGTTAAAGGAAAAGGCGGAAGTTGTTTGTTTCTTATGTTGACGTAAATGTTTCGAGCTTGCTTCTCTCTCTCTCTCTCCTGCACACACACTCACACGGCCGCGGCTGTCAGCGCTCTGAAGATGGTGGCGGCTGCTGCCTCTGTGATTTGCCCACTGCACAGTTGCTTCAGCTGCTCCATCGTGTCAAGTATGGCCAGATAACCGGGAGAGAAGATATTCTCATCGCAACGTGGACTCTACACAGGGATTCAAGGAAAGACTCTGGTATCATTTTAGTCTTGGGTTAAAGTGGAATTATGTAGATCTGTATGAAAACAACCTCTCCTGTGTCATCCAGTCGGATTCAATTAAAGTGGTTGGATCGAGGCGGGGCTCTGCTTTTTAACCTGTGGGGCTGAGGTGTGGAAGGGGAAGGGAGCATGGAGCGGAGGTGAGGATCTTTTAATTAGCTCCACTCGGTCTCTGCGGGCTTTTCATCTCATTGCTATCGCAAAGGGTGACCCAGCTTTTGCAGGCAAACTTCAGACAAAAGAAAATACTCTTGCTCTCCGCTAAAGGCTACCGTTTTTTTCTTCCTCGTTGCTGCCAGGTGGATATTTGGACTATATGTGGAGATTTTTTTTACTGTCACGCTGGACTTGTGACTTGTGGTAGGATTATGCAAAGCGGCAATGATGAACTAAAAAGTGCTCCCAGGATATCCTTAAGCAGCGGGTTTGTGCAGGAGTCACCCACAGACACGCTTTTTTAGTAAACCCAAACGTCCCCATTGGTTGCGTTTCCACATGCTCTTGGACCTCCGCAAGAACCGCTCCCAACAGAAACGCCTGTGAGTTCCATTAGGGAGCAGCGGTGGAGAAACCGGAGTGGGAAGTCAGGAAAACACGGGGCTAAGTGTGTGAGAATATTTGGGATCAGGCCCTGCAGCAAAAAGCATGTGTTTGAAAGCTCTCGTGTGTTTTTCTGCGCTCACATCGCCTTATGTGTGGAAAAGAACCGTCCCATAATTTGATCACAAGTACTAACAGACCGCATAACTCTGCGGCTGAGTTACTTTGCATGAAGTTTTGCCTAATCCTGTAAACAATTCATGCGCCTTTTGTGCAGGACGTATTACTTTCTATAGACAACATGAGGAAGTAGGAGGGGAAGAGGCTGAATGTGGACCGGGCATTAAAAGTACCCACTGTGTTGACAAGTTTTCAAAAAAACTCAACATAAAGATGTTTTCTAAACCAATTTCCCCCTCCCAATCTTTACTTTTGGGATAGATTTATGGTTTTGTGTAATATTTTCCTATGACTGGAGCAAGCTGTGGGCTGTTTGGACTGGAAAAGAGCAGGCAGCAAGTGAACCTTGCAGTCTCAAGTGCGTCTAAACAGAGGGGAATGTAGAGGAATGCAGGGATTGACGTCAAGAGGGGCTATAATGAACTGCTCAAACGCTTTGGATGGTCTTCTGGTATTGCTACAACCAGAGCACTGAAATCATCTACTGTTTCCACATGCTTTGCCTTACCTTCCTGTCAAGATTTTTCTCACAATTAACTGTGCCTTCTAATAGTAGTTTTCATTTTGGATAGAGCAATAGACAACATGGCATCTCCCCAGCATCAGAAACTGCTGCCACACAACACAGAAGTGAGCTGCGACTCGAGTGGCGATGGAGGCGTCTCCGTGCGAATTGGCAGCAGTGTCAAACACAGGCACGGAGGAGGGCCGCTGGGTTCAATCGGAGGAGGCTTGATCGGGGGCACCAAGCACTGCAAGTACAGCATCTCATCTAGCTGCAGCTCGGGGGAGTCTGGTGTGAGGAGGCCCATGGTGAAGAGTGTCCGTGCTAATAAGGGGATGCCCCAGCTATTCGAGAGGTCAGCGGGTCATTTCTGGGACCCTAAGTTTGACTCTTCTATCCTGGAGGAGGCCTGTAGAGAGCGATGTTTCCCTCAGACCCGGCGGCGCTTTCGTTATGTGCTCTTTTATCTGGTGGCTGCCAGTTTCCTCTGGGGGTTGTATTTTGCTGCCCATCCTTCCTGCTGTGACATAGTTGTTTTTCTCCTCCCAACTGCTTCCTTCCTCATCTTCTGCCTTCTCCTCTTCCTACTGACTTTTACCAAGCTTTATTCTCACTACTACAACCAGGCTTCTCTGCTGCTTATCTTTGTAACCTTCATATTGACCCTGGCCCCTCAGATCCAAACATTAGGATTCAGGGACCCAGATGCCAGGTCATCTGAATTTGATGTGGGGGAAAGCCATGGCATAGGGCCCACAAACAACAAGTCCAACAACAAGTTAGTTGGGGGTTCTAATAACGTTCCCTGCATTTCTCCTGTGGGGACTTTCTCCCTCTGTATTGAGGTTCTACTGTTACTGTACAGCGTTCTGCATGTTCGTCTTTATGCGTCTCTTATGCTTGGGTTGCTGTACTCCGTCTTGTTTGAGACCTTGGGCTGTTTGCTCCCAACCCAGGTGGGAGAGAGCTGGAGCTGGGCTTTTTCCTCAGAGTTGGAGATGTTCTGTTGGTTGGCTCCGGCCAAAGCCCTGCTTCATCTCTGCGCTCATGCTATTGGCATCCACCTGTTTGTCATGTCTGAAGTGCGCTCACGCAGCACCTTTCTTAAAGTCGGACAAGCTATTATGCACGGAAAAGATCTGGAAGTGGAAAAAGCCCTGAAGGAGAGGATGATCCACTCTGTTATGCCAAGAATTGTGGCAGACGAGTTGATGAAGCAAGGCGATGAGGAAATTGGTGATAATTGTGGTAAACGTTACTCCACCAGTGGTGCAGCTGCAGCCATTTCCAGCCCAAAAAACAACAAGCGCAAGAAAACCTCAATTCCCAGAGGTCAGATCATCTTCAGGCCCTTCAACATGAAACGAATTGAGCCCGTCAGCATCCTCTTTGCAGATATTGTAGGCTTTACCAAAATGTCTGCCAACAAATCTGCTCATGCCCTTGTTGGGCTTTTAAATGACTTGTTCGGACGTTTTGACAGACTCTGTGAGCTCACCGGCTGTGAAAAGATCAGCACTCTGGGGGACTGTTACTATTGTGTGGCTGGCTGTCCAGAACCTAGACCAGACCATGCCTATTGCTGCGTAGAGATGGGCCTGGGCATGATTCAGGCAATTGAGCAGTTCTGCCAGGAGAAGAGAGAGATGGTGAACATGAGGGTGGGTGTCCACACTGGCACCGTATTGTGCGGCATCCTGGGGATGAAACGCTTCAAGTTTGACGTTTGGTCGAATGATGTCAATCTGGCCAATCTGATGGAACAGTTGGGTGTAGCAGGGAAAGTCCACCTTTCGCAGGCCACTTTTGACTTCCTGGATGACCGATACCAGCATGAAGATGGGCAGGTCAACGAGAGGATAGGACAGAGTGTGGTGGCTGATCAGCTCAAAGGTTAGTTTTTTTTTTTACCTATTTGGCTGTCACTGTTTTTTTACAGTAACTGTCAAATTGAAAAAGTAGATCACCATAGGAAACCCAAGCTCTATTGCTCCTGTTAATTGCTTGTAAACGTTATGTCTAATGTTGCAGGTGTATTAATGTGTACTATATTAAAGCAGAACAATACGTATTTTCAAGGTTGACGCAGGGTTAGGCATCATGTTTTTACACCTTGTACTGGTCTGCTGTCAAAGGTTTGAGTTTATCTGCCCTTTCTGTGATGTTTACAGTATGCGCCTGTATCACATTCAGACGCCATCTTTTCCTCAACCCTCCCTCCTCTCAGCACAGTCTTTGTTCTCGCGCTCAATTACGTTCCCTTTCAGACGTCCTTAGATCGTCCGTTCTTTTAACCTCTCCCTGACCCTGACGGATTGCTTTGAGCGACTCCTCTTCTAACAGAGGTTTTCCTGCAGTCTCATCCTTACCCGTCTTTGTCTTTCTCCCACCCCCAAACTGCTTGACTGCAGGGGTTTTGTTTTATACATCTATGCAAATCACTTTAATGTTACTAGATGGGGGCTTAATGGCTCTTGTCATCCTTTAAAGCTTGCTGATCCATTATCGCTAATCACGAGGGAAGTGACAGCGTCTGACTAAAGGCATTTCAAATAGTCTTTATTTCCCCTTTTTAAATTAACGGCCGTGATCATTTTTGTTTCACTGTGGTGCCTTCATTTTCTGAATTAAAATGAACTTGCAATTCGTGCACATTAGCAATTCATTTGTGCACATTAATAATTTGGGATCCATAAATTATCAGTTTATTTAAATAACCACTTGACTCTTTGCAGATGGAATGCATTTCCCTTAAAATCATTTCCGTTCCCAGGGAAGGAACATGACTGAGGGAATTTGATGTTGTTTACCAGAGAGCAGCAGTGAGTTATGAATGTGTTTCCTCCCCAACTCTGATTAGTCACTTCCACCCATGGTCTAGCTCCTTATTTTCCTTTCAAGGATTAATGTGTTACCTGTAGTGTATTCAACCCCTCCTCCTCGCCTGTCTCCTCTTTTTATTCCTGACTTCTTCTTGTGCCTTCATCATTTATTTAGCATCCTTCTGACGATTTATTCACTCCCTGTAGGTTTTCTGTGCCAGTGAGAAAACTGGCTGTCAGGAGGTGGTTATTCGCCAGAGCTGTAAAAGTCTATGTGCTGTCTGGCTCAGTCTGTGTAAATCGCTTGGGCAACTTTGCAGCGTCCCAGCTGGCTGCAGTCCTTGTAGCTTACCTCTACAAAATAGTTTTGTCATAGATACGGATCTCTGCATAGCTGTCTCTTTATGCATTTTTGATGTCCTTGCTTTTGAGTTAGTGTGTTGTGACACTCGGTAGAGTTACCCCAGACTGAAGCAACAGATTTTTTTTCTGCACATCGTAGAAAGGTTAACTACATGTGGTAAATTGAAGGTTACAGCTGCGTTCTGTTATCCTCTCAGCTCTGAACTGAGGCTTCAGTAACTGATAGAAATGTGCTGAACCACAGACCTCAGGTTATGTGATTTTTATGCACCCAATTTAAAAAATGTCTTTTTTTTTGCGTACAAGACTGACAAAACTATATCAGTCCATTCAGGTTATTTTGTTCTACCTTGGTTTTTCATAACCGATTTTCACTCTTTGCAATGTCATTCACAGTAAAACAGAGACTGCATTGGCTGCTGCTGCTCCCTGTGTTATTCATATTTGGTGAACTGGTGATTCTTATTGATTTTAGGAGCGTGTGTAAGGATGCATGGTTTCTCGTGAGACCCCTCACACCCATACGTTGGGATAGAAAGCTCTACAATATAGAAAGTGTTAAAAATTGACTTGACAATGCGCTGTTGTAAATAAGATTGTTTGATGACTTTTTAGCAGTCACTGATGATACTGCACCAGTCACTGTTGATGCGATCATCATTCATTTATGCTGAAAATGATAGTGGTGTCCAGCAAACTGAAAAGATGGATTAAATAAAAGAAATAAATAGTAAAATAATTTAGAAAAATCCTATTAAACAGGTTATTGCTGTATTTTTTTCATGCAAAAGCCTTAATAAAAGTTTGAATGACCTGAAGTGGAGAAATTATTTTTCTTTTTTCTATTTACAGTTTAGGAGTAGTCATGGGCTCGTTCAAGTTCTACCAAGGTTTAAAAAAATTTTGTTTAAAAGCAGCAAAATAACGTTCTGGTGCCTCTTTTCATGAGAAAGTGTCATCATGACTGGAATTTTTGACTAGAGCGATGCAGTGCCGTCGTTCTCCTACCAGTTTCTGACACTGTTGGTCAGCTGGCTGAAAAAAATCTCCTAAAGGCTTTTTTTTCCTGTTGCTTACCAGAAAGAAAAAAATTGGAAATATTTCTTGCAAACAAATCTCCACAGATGTTATTAACTTAATGATTTAAAACTGCAGTTGGCAAGCTATTCGTTGGATGTCTGTTAAGCAGGCAATTGCTGGCTGGCTTCCTGAGCAGATAGCCTTTACAATAACAAGCTAATATCAGCTTGTTCTACTGGTCTTAGTTGAAAACTACTGAACTTCTACCAAATTTAGTGGGTGTCTGTTCTATGTTTTGCTGAAGTCTATATATCTAAATCAAAATAATACTAACCAAATGGGGCAGTTAGCATTATTATAACTATAATAGTGTATTATTTTAGTAGCAGAAGGTTTGCTTTTGGATAACATAAATGGGATCATGTTATACTTTGACCTTTTTAAAGTTATATGACCCTCTTATAAAACTGTCTATATACTCTTTGTGAATATTTCTCTTGTACTCTGGTGTACTTGTGAATTCAGACATTTTTACTAGAATAGTCAGCTATATTTACCTCAGTTCCTCTGGAAACTGCCTGTCTGTTTTTCCTTTTGTGCTAAATGCAGAGTAATGGCCCCTGGTTAATGTTATGCCTCTGGAGGAAATGTCAGATTAACTGTACTATGCTGCAGATAAGAGTCAACATTGTTCTCTTCTTTCAAGCAATCGTTGCTTCTAGTCATTTGCTGATTGTGTGTCAGGATATAAAATTCTCAGTCATTCTTATTTTCTCATTTTAACCCTTTATTCAAAGAAAACTACAGATTAGTATTGGATGTTTTAACGAGATCAGACAGGTATCAAGGTATTCTGGTCCATTGTGACTTACTTCAGACATTCCTGGTAAGTTTGGTTCTTTTTCCTCTGTGGACCTTTATAGTCTTAACCTTTCCGGCTGTCAAATCATGCCACCTTTTCCACACATGGCAGCTGCTGCTGTCTTAAAAAAGGAGACTGTGTGCTTGGCTTCACCCTGCAGACACAGTGTCTGTTTGAAAACTGTCAAATCTCTTTAGTTAAGATGCAAAATTTGCTCAGGATGTGCTATAGTATCTGTGCATACTTCGCCCTCTGTTCCAAGGTGTTTTGGCACATTTTTATGCTTCTTGGGAGTTGTGCTGTTTGGTATGTATGCTGTGAAGCTTCCAGGCTGTAGCTCAAAGTTGGGAGGAATTAATTAAATCATAAGAAGGCCTGCTCTACTTTGATGATCTTTAAAATGCTTTTATTCATTAGAGCTTGTGACGGCTCGTTTGCATAATTATTGGGCAGGATCGTCAGTAACCAGTTTCTCAAAGTATACAACTTTACTTCAGCCCATTAAAGCTTACTGGACATCTGTATCACCTCCTCTCACACCACTCTCTTCTTATTTTGGCCTGAGGGGTATTTCTAATTAAGAAAGAATGGATAATCTTCTTGGCTTAAGTGATTGATGTTAGTAATTCTACCTGGACATATCTCCCCACACCAACCCGGTGTTATTCTGGCCACCGAACACAGCGAACATCTGCCTGGCCAAACATTTTTATCACTGGAAATGATATTGATTGCCTATAATGAGACTGTCATGACTGTGCTTATTTATGATGATGCGACAAGGGAGTAGAAAAGGCGAAAGCATTTCATGACGGATATTAAAAAGAAAAGAACCCTAGGCATTGGGTTATATATGATGCAGAAGACAGTTTTTGTCTAAGGCTATAAGGTTGTACCTTTTTTAAAACCTTCCGGACAAAGACTGATAAATAATGACACTGGTTGCAAAGTATTCAAATTTTGCATTAGATGATGCAACTTTTGTCTTTTGTTTTAATGTTGGTGTTTAGGGATTTGCACTAAGAAGTTATTAAAGAAACTGGGAGAATCACAACACTCACTTTCACCCATTAACCAGGTGAATGTCGTCCCATCGGGCTGTGCTGTCAATTTGCAAATGGTACAATATATGCCTGAAGCTCACTGTAACAGCTGGCACATTTGGACTTGATCACAGCAAATGAGGATAGTTAAGCTATAGCAAAGTATTTTATTCCCTATGTTATCATGAACTATTCTGTCAAGTTGATAACATGTAAAAAATACTGTTGGGTTAAAGGAATTGAGCTGCATTATTGGGTAATGTTGTTTTCATCTTCAGCTTTGTTCACAAGTGTTCTTAGCAGATCAGAAGCAGTGGAGTTTCAGTAATGGCTCCCCTACTGGAGAAACATGTCGTATCATGATGAAGAGGGGTACTTCTCCCATAAATGACACCTTGGGTTAGCCCCTCCTTCTGCCTACCTTGACCGATTTAAAAAGGCGGTAATTAGATTCTGGAGTGCAATAAAATGCAGTGAAGTGCTACAAAAGTCACGCAAGCTAGTCTTCCTGTTGTCATCAGCAAGTAAGTGACAATTACTGAACACATGGGTTGCCATCTCCCTATTGACTGCATATGCTTAAAGGGAATAGAAAACTTGTTCAGGACACAGCTGACTAAGTTCTAGCTTTTTTTCTATCTGGTGTCCCCCTTTCTAATGCCGTCCTGGGCAGCTGCCCACATGGCTCATATAAAAAAAACTTGATGAATTTGTAGACTTTGTAACCCTTTCCATACTAAAATATGTGTTACTTTGTTTCTCATTTGTTTTTAAATTTCTTGAGATCGGGGCAAGATCTGTTGCTTTTTGGGACATTATAGCCTACTTCATGTTGTCACGTGGGTTCTATTAACCTCAAAGTGACAGAAACATTTACATAGCCCTGCATACTTCACTGAAAATACATTAGTGTAAAAGTCCTTTGAAGGGTTCTCAAAGTCAGATGTTATATCATTCTAATGCCAACTGTACTCAAAGAAGCATTGGCCAATAAATGATGATTAGCTTAATCCCTGACTGCCTCTGGCAGAGACTGGTTTTCAGTCCAACAGATGTTTGAACTAAGGAGCAGCGTGTGCCAGGGCCTTGGCAGTTGGCTCCTGGGTAAAATAAGGCCATATACATTTAGGCTCTCCCAAGGCACCATTTCCTGGGATGTTTGAGCCTGTGCTCTGCCTACCTATTGCTGCCCTCAACAAAAGTTAAACAGTTTGGCCTTTTCACCCCAATATATACTCAGCCTTCATTTTTCTATGGTGGCAATGAAATGCCTTGCATCATTTATATTTTGTCTCCTAAAATCAAATCAGCACACACAGACATCCCTACTGTAAACAGACAGGAGGCATTGATGAGCTGCACTAAGTGGAGAGGCTTGCTGGCTAGAGAAGGAGATAGTGAAACAAAAGGTGGGGATGATGTGGCTGCAGCTGAGATAGTGTTTTGTAAAATGAATGAGTGTTAAGTAGATTCACTCATAGCCCTGTGTTCCCTCAAGTCTCGGAGCACAATGCGGCTCTACAGATCTACACAGAGGCCATCAGGGGAAGTGAAACATCCAGCCAGACTCTAAACTGTTAGAGAAACCCTGAACCACGACATATTGGTTCTGCATGATAGATTACAGCTTTACCCAGAAAGTAATGGCATCCCACTGCACAGCACCGGGTTACACTGTACTGCGCATTATACTTCAGCAAAGCATGGAACTGTGGCTGGCGGTAATTTGGTATCACTTATCTGAACAAGGAAGCAGGGCATCATGATCCATTGTGGGGAGGTTACTGAAGGGTCAGGATGTGGGAAAGAGCTGAAATTTCATACCGGGGTTCATTAGGATTATCTGGTGTGTTACAGATTTACTCAGCTGGGTTATTAAACCTGGATGCTTTCAGGCAAAGTGCTTCGCAGGTGTAATGTTTGCTTCTTCAGACCTGTGAGCTACAAAGGATTTGTACTGAGCATATGTAAAGAGTGTCTGACTAAAGACCAGAAATGCTGAAAACGCAAACAAGCAAATATGCGCTAATAGTATTTTCTGCATAGCTCACTGAAGTTTGAATTAAACTAATACTGTTAGAGACTGAGACTGTTTAAACGATGTTTCCTGTGCTGCTTGTCCGTCTAATAAGTATGAGAGATGTCACTCTGGCTTCTCAGTCCTCCATGAAAGAATAGAATTAGAAGAGGGTAGAATTTGCCTTATTTTTTAAACTTTCTTTTGTAAGGACTATACTACATCAATAGTTATGACTAATAAAAAACAAGGGACACACAATTTTTGCATTTAAAGGATATTTCTCTAACTTTCATTTGATTTTTATTAGACAAAAATGTAATTAAGGAAATGTTGATGTTGATGTTGAGTTCTGAGTTTTGATGTATTTGTTTGTAACTCAGAGCCAATTAAGGGGAGAACTGGATGATTCAAACCTCTGAGTAATTGACTGGTGCATCTTTGAAATATGCATCGGAAAACCAATTTGACAAGTACCAAATTAATAGCAAATACATTTTTTATTACTTTACTTTTCCCTATAGTCATTAAATGCATTATAACTGTGAACTCTTAACCGTTTCAGTATGTAAACTCATCAACCAACAACATTTACTTTGATCCATTTTTTTTAATTTAAATTTATTTAAAAAAAATTGTTGTTAAAAAAATCTTAGAAATGTGAGAACAGTGGTGGGCGTGGCAGTGGCGCATGGGTAAAAATGTGCGACCCATTTATAGAGGCTTCAGTCCCCGGTTCAATTCCCAGTTCAGGCACATTTGCTGCATGTTGTCCCCTTCTCCACCTCTTACATGTCTACTTACTGAAAGAAATAAAGGTCACTAGTGCCAAAAAAAATCCAAAAGAAATATAATGTTATACATGGTTCTCACACCTAATCCTTAGGACCCACTGTTCTTCATGCTTTTCGTGTGTCCCAGCTGCAGCACTTGATGGTATGCTGAGGAGGTCATGCAGTCATTTGAATCAGGGGTGCTGACACAGCTCTAAAAAATGAAGGACAGTGGGCCCTGAGAAACGGGATTGAAAACCATTGGGTTACAAATAATTTTATGCATCAATGTTAAAATGCATGACTTCCTTATTTTTCTGTGGGTTTCTGAACTACAACCTCCATGAAGGAACCTACAGCAGATTTTTATCTTATGTTTTACAACCCTTAGAATAAAAATTCAGAATCAGGAGGTCAGACCTAAAAGAAAACTGGAAATTGGTGTCGGACAGGAAAAAATAGGATCAGTGCATCCCTACCTAAAAGGACTGAAACCCCTTGTACCTGTTTTTATTCTGTTGTATAAATTCTATGTAAATATATAAAAAACATGCAGAAGAATGACTAAAGCCAGCCCTTCACATTATATAATCTTTATAATTTCTGTTAAGTTATTAAGAGCTTGTGTAGAAGGACTAAAGAGCTACATAAATGGCTTTCTCTGGAAGCAAAGGTTGCAAACCCTTGTTTTATCCATGCAGAGATGATCCAGTTACAGAAGAGAATCCTATATCAACAGCAGTGTCTGACAAGAAGCCACACTGGCACTTTACAGCTAGTAGAACAGACACAGCTCATAAAACATGTAGCAAAACTGCACTCTAACATACTTTATTTGTTACGTAGCACAGAGATTGGGACACAAAACAAAATCAATATGTGCACCAATAACGGATATGCCGGCAACCTATTACAGGCTACAGTGTTCTATTTTGGTTCTTCTTAGGGAATGGTTTCATGAAAAGGGGCTTGATTGAATATGATGTTCTTATATAACTTCTGCGACAACAATAGTAAATGTAGTTTGGTAAAGTTAAATTTAAATATTTACCTATTTTTTGTGTACTGCAGCAAAGGAAATTATAATGCTGTTAAGTAGTTGTAAAGCATGATTAAGCTGTTTTAAAATGTATAAAATGTTTTATTTGGCTAGAAGCACAATTCTTAGTTCATTTTAAACAGTTTTAGGGATATATCTTGTAGAAACACAGATCTAATAAATATTTCCTTATTTTCTAATCCGTGTGATAATTCATCAAATTTGTTGTTTTTCAAAGCAACAAATTTGTTCACGTCATTGTGTAACAATATTTGATTTGGTAAATCTTATCCTAAGTGATATATCTAGGATAGTAAAGTCTCTTTCTTCTCATGAAATATTGATGGCACCCATTTATGCACTGGAGCATCTGACCTGGTAAAATGGGAGAGCAATTTGTGTTCCGGGTTTGTATCTTAGCTGCTCCATTAGCCACCGTTGAACTGGAGGGGTGGTGGTGCAGACAGGCTATTAAAAAGCAGTAATAAGTAAATGGGAGTGGTTGTTGACTGACATTTCAGATGTTAGCCTAATAATTCACAGGTTTGGTTATGGGGAAGTAAAATGTTAACGTTAATATGTCATAGTTTCCTTTGACATTTTTTTAAGTAAAAAAGTATTGAAAATATGAAAACATATTTGCTTGTAATATTTTAATATTTTAACTACCAAATATAGGATTTAAAAGGTGGATGGGTAAATGTTAAAATGTGTTAACATTTTCTGAACACTTCAGCAAAGCTAGGCTGCACATCGTAAGATGCTGGATTCTGGGGTGCTCAAAAAAAGCAAAGGGTACTACTCTAAAATACAGCTTTGAAAACTCTGAAAATGACCTGTAGCTAAGAATAAAATTGGTAGCTATGTTTGTTCTTTTATTAAATCAGGATGCCCCGCGTATTTCAAATTGTGCTCTGCATTTCTAAGGAGATTTTTCCTCACATATTTATTTAGAAAGGTGAAAACTATGATGAAATGGAAAGAACTGCCTGAGGGCTTCAGTAAGAAGATCGTAGCAACCTATTGTTCTGGTAAGGAATTTAAAGAGGCCTTAAAATAATTTGAAATAAGTCATTTTATTGGATGGAAAATGGCTATAAGCAGAGGACATTTACAACAATTGCCGACATGCCCAGGTCTGGCTGTCCAAGCAAAATGTCCTCTCGGGTCCTAGATGAGGCCTTTGCTGCTCTTGGTTAATCAACTTTCATGGGAGGTGTACAAGGAGGAAACCTTTGCTTTCTAATGAAACCATTGAAGGTCAGACTAAAGTATAACAGAGAGAAAACTGAGAAATGTAAAGTACTCTGTAAAGTCAAAGCACAGATCTCAGTAAGATGCTGTGGGTAACCTGAAACTAGCTGTACATGCAACATCTCACATCTGTGAGTGTGATGTTTTTATCTTTTCCTAAAAAATAAAAATTATGTTCGACTTCGATATGTGGACATTCTTGACAAAGAATCAAATATTTAATGGGGCGTCCTAATTTTTCCAGAATAATTTAAGGGCAATATGGCAGAAGAGTGATTTCTTAAAAACGTTTTCCAGTGCTTATCCATTTATTGTTACATGATGCAATAAAATCTTGAATACCTTGAATAAGTTGGATATAAATAAGACTGTACCATAATAATGGAAAGGGTCCAATCTTAGGACACTATTATTTATCAGTTTGGGCTCAGAAATTAGTTTTTGTTGTTCCTTTTCCAGACTAGCAAAGAACGGTTCGGGGCATGCTGAAAAGTGGTTGAACACAGTTAAATATGGACTAATGGTCTGAATGACTGTTGCCTCTTAAGATTTGTCCTGTGCAAATCTTTAAACATCGCGCCTGCAACACACACTCAATCTGTGCACTCTGGGCCCACGAAGGCTAACTGCCATGGCAGCCGGCCATCGAATGGGGTGAGGGTCAGTTGGCTGTTTTTACACATGCAAACAGCCAAATTAACTCGATTCTTCTGAATCTGGGGCTTTCAGGATGTAAGAAATAAGAGCCTGTTTTTTACTTTAGGAAGAAATAGCCACGCATGTGCATCTACAAATGAAAAAAAAAATGCTTCTGAAAGAGTGAAAAACCTTGAAAAGTGTAAGGCAAGGGTTTTTCTCTTGCTTTCTCACTGCATTTGTGGTTTGTCATTTAACTCTCCTCTGGTTCAGCGTTCGTTTTGTTGTGGAAGCTCTGGTGATAAATTGCTTTCATGAGTCACTTATGCCATATAAGCTTTTTCTCCCGTCTATGATCAAGAGTGCAGAAAATGCCAGCAGTCCTCAACAGACACACTTTTCTTTTACCGACAGTGACGGATGGAGCTCACTCTAAAGGAGACACACTGTAACCTCTAACTCCATCCACCAACACCTCACTGTCTTAGACTCTTAATTCTGCTCCTGCCTTTCCAGTTGGCTTTATGCAAATCACTTCACATACAGTCACGTCCCGTCTGTGGCTGCGGGGACTCGTCAGCGGGAGCGAGCATGTGATAAATGGCGGTGTGAATTATGAATGAGTGAAGATGAAGGGCAGCCGGTGCCTGCAGAACCCTGCTGCTGCCCTCAGCTTGCACGGATTGATTGTGTTCTGCACGATGGGGAAATTACTTTTTTTTCTTTTTCTTTTTTTAATGATTGCTTGTTTGCATATTTGCTTGAGCTATAAATAAATGACTGCAAACTGTTTTATTATTTACGGTTTACTCTGTGGAATTAAATTATGCCATTTTAAACACTCTTCTCTCAGAACGAGGAAGTGCTTTGACATGCTGGACTCACACACCCTTCCTGTGTTACTCCTAAATATTTTTGAGTAATTATCTTCACCTTCCGTTTGACCCCTTGTTTCTATTTCACGTCCCCTGTAATCACATAATTTTTAACCCATTGTCTGGGGCATATGCTGTGAGTGACGTAGTAATGTTCTCTACAAAACTGGTAAAGCTTGTTGATTTTGTGCATACTTTGCAATATTTTGTAGCCATGTACTCTTGTTCTCTATTTGTTGTTGTTGTAGATGAGATGAGATGCACAGATCAGGCTCTTGTTGGCTCAGACCGATTTCTAATTTTCTTTAAACTCTGACCTTTTTTCTTTATAAGGAAGCTATACACAAATTACCTATTTTCCATAGTTTCTGTGAGGTTGTTTTAAGTTTTCATGTGAAATGTGTGTATGTAGCAGCACGAATATACTTCAGTAACCTGCAGTGTACACCAGATCCGACATCTTGGATTTAAGTGTCTAGAATACAAAATTATGATCTCAACTGCAAATTTCCTTTTAAAACACACTATAAGGAAGCTATGAAAGATGATTCAAGTGTGAAAATATTTACATTGAGTACAGATTTAAGATTTTAAAATGAAATCCTGTCTAACTTTCATATTATTTGTGTCTGCATGAGAAAAGTCTGTGAATGATACTAAACATTTATTTTATTTAATTCATCAACGATGTCCTTAGTGCATCTAAGAATATGTGGAAAAAATGTGAGTTTTTAGTTTTAATGCTTTAATGAGCAGGGAAAACCAGAATTTTTTTTGACCCTGCAGGTCACTGCTCAGAGCTGGTGGATTATAGGATCACTTGCCCATGTGCGTCCCCTCTCAGTGTTCCAACTCATTAAAAGCAAACTCTGATTAACCTGAGTTAACCTTAACCTGGTGAAATTTCCCAGAATATTCTCAGAGTATATCAGCTTCAGATTTTTCTAACCAGTGATCCATATGGACTCGGCATATCATGGTGTTCACCTGAAAGTCTCAATTCTGAGTGAAAACTAACACGGCCCAGTGATCTCAGCAACGCAACTTGTGTTTGCATGTTTTATTGTAGAGCTCTGAGTAAGGGGCTAATGTCAAAGCTGGACCTTACCTATATTCTTTATCTATATTCAGCCCGTTTTGTCAGTATAGGAAGGACAGGCACTAAAATACCATAAGCCTTTTTTCTTTAAACAAGTCTCTATTTTCTTAACATTTAGTAAAATATGACAGTGACATTTACAGTTGTCCTTACTTTGCACATCACAACTGCCATCTGAACTTTTTTTTTTCACTTCCTCACTTGAGTTTTCATATATCCTTTTATCAGCTTGTGGTGTATAGCTTTTAGTGGTGCAAGGAATGGTCTTGCATGTAAGAGATGTTATAAAAATAAACTGGATTGTTTGAGCTTGAACAAGTGCTTCAGAGATGATTTAATATGTAGGTCAGTGGAGCATTCAGACTGTCAAGAAGGAAAAGCTCTGTGGAGGATGGATATGAAACTCTAAGGAGGTCAAGTTCATTTTTGTAGCTGCAATTTTTAATGTGAATTGAAGTCATGAATGCACAGCCCACATGCTTCATCTTGCTTACACTAATGTTTTAAATGACCGTTTAAGGAGTCCAACACGCACTGGGAACAGGTCCGACTTAGTGCCGGCAATGCGGACCAAACTCCTGCTCCGCTCGTACAGGGACCGGATGGCCCCTAATAAAGGGCCCCCGATTCCATACTCCTGGAGCACCCCCCACAAGGCATCACGAGGGACACAGTCGAATGCCTTCTCCAGGTCCACAAAACACATGTGAACCGGTTGGGCAAACTCCCACGAGCCCTCGAGTACCCTGTAGAGGGTATAGAGCTGGTCCAGTGTTCCACGGCCGGGACGAAAACCACACTGCTCCTCCTGAAGCCGAGGTTCGACTATCGGCCGGACTCTCCTCTCCAATACCCTGGCGTAGGCCTTACCAGGGAGGCTGAGGAGTGTGATCCCCCTGTAGTTGGAACACACCCTCCGGTCTGCCAGTCCAGAGGCACTGTCCCCGATCGCCATACAATGTTGAAGAGGCGTGTCAACCATGACAGCCCCACAACATCCAGAGATTTGAGGTACTCAGGGCGGATCTCATCCACCCCCGAAGCCTTGCCACCGCGGAGCTTTTTAAGCACCTCGGTGAATTCAGCCTGTGTGATGAAAGAGTCCAACCCCGAGTCCCCAGCCTCTGTTTCCACCAGGGATGCTTGATGGCAGGATTGAGGAGATCACCGAAGTACTCCTTCCACCGCCCGATAATGTCCCCAGTCGAGGTCAGCAGCCTCCCACCCCCACTATAAACAGTGTTGGCGAAGCACTGCTTCTCCCTCCTGAGGCGCCGGACAGTTTGCCAGAATCGCTTCGAGGCAGACCGGTAGACCTTCTCCATGGCCTCACCGAACTCCTCCCAGGCCCGAGTTTTTGCCTCTGCCACAGCCCGGGCTGCAGCACGCTTGGCCTCACGGTACCTGTCAGCCGCCTCAGGAGTCCCACAAGCCAACCACAGCCAATAGGACTCCTTCTTCAGCTTGACATCATCCCTTACTGCCGGTGTCCACCACCGGGTTCGGGGATTGCCACCGCGACAGGCACCGCAGACCTTACGGCTGCAGCTATGGGCAGCAGCATCAACAATAGATGTGGAGAACATGGTCCACTCGGACTCTATGTCTCCAACATCCCCCGGAATCTGGTCAAAGCTCTCCCGGAGGTGGGAGTTGAATACATCCCTGGCCGAGGGCTCCGCCAGGCATTCCCAGCAGACCCTCACTATGCGCTTGGGCCTGCCAAGTCTGTCCGGCTTTCTCCTCCTCCAGCGGATCCAACTAACCACCAGGTGGTGATCAGTGGACAGCTCAGCCCCTCTCTTCACCCGAGTGTCCAAAACATGCGGCCGAAGGTCTGATGATACGACAACAAAGTCGATCATTGACCTCCTGCCTAGGGTGTCCTGGTGCCAAGTGCACTGATGGACACCCTTATGCTTGAACATGGTGTTCATTATGGACAATCCGTGACTAGCACAGAAGTCCAATAACAAAACACTACTCGGATTCAGATTGGGGAGGCCATTCCTCCCGATCACGCCTCTCCAGGTGTCACTGTCATTTCCCACGTGGGCATTGAAGTCCCCCAGCAGAATAATGGAGTCCCCGGGAGGGGCACTATCCAGCACCCCCGACAAGGACACCAAGAAGGCCGGGTACTCCGCACTACCGCTCGGCCCGTAGGCCGAAGCGACAGTCAGAGACCTATCCCCAACCCGAAGGCGCAGGGATGCGACCCTCTCATCCACCGGGGTAAAACCCAACACGAGACGGCTGAGCTGGGGGGCAACAAGCAAACCCAGCCCGCCGCCTCTCCCCGTGGGCCACTCCAGAGTTGAAGAGAGTCCAGCCCCTCTCAAGGAGATGGGTTCCAGAGCCCACGCTGTGCGTGGAGGCGAGCCCGACTATTTCTAGTCGATATCTTTCGACCTCCCGCACAAGCTCAGGCTCCTTCCCCCCCAGCGAGGTAACATTCCACGTACCTATAGCCAGCCTAAGCATCCGGGGATCGGGCCGCTAAGGTCTCCACCTTCGTCCGCCACCCAATCCTCTTTGCACCTGTCCCTCACGGTTCCCCCAGCAGGTGGTGGGCCCACTGGGGGATGGCCTCGCGTCTCTCGTTCGGGCTTGGCCCGGCCGGGTCCCGCGAGGAGCAACCCGGCCACCAGGTGCTCTCCGGCGAGTCCCGGCTCCAGGGAGGGACAAATCTTGGGCTGTGGACAATGTGAAACATGTATTGTTCTCTGATGAGTCCACCTTTAATGTTTTCCCCACATCCGGGAGAGTTACGGTGTGGAGAAGCCCCAAAGAAGCGTACCACCCAGACTGTTGCATGCCCAGAGTGAAGCATGGGGGTGGATCAGTGATGGTTTGGGCTGCCATATCATGGCATTCCCTTGGCCCAATACTTGTGCTAGATGGGCGCGTCACTACCGAACCATTCTTGAGGACCATGTGCATCCAATGGTTCAAACATTGTATCCTGAAGGTGGTGCCGTGTATCAGGATGACAATGCACCAATACACACAGCAAGACTGGTGAAAGATTGGTTTGATGAACATGAAAGTGAAGTTGAACATCTCCCATGGCCTGCACAGTCACCAGATCTAAATATTATTGAGCCACTTTGGGGTGTTTTGGATTGAGCGAGTCAGGAAACGTTTTCCTCCACCAGTATCATGTAGTGACCTGGCCACTATCCTGCAAGAAGAATGGCTTAAAATCCCTCTGACCACTGTGCAGGACTTATATGTCATTCCCAAGACGAAATGACGCTGTATTGGCCGCAAAAGGAGGCCCTACACCATACTAATAAATTATTGTGTTCTAAAACCAGGTGTTTCAGTTTCATTGTCCATCCCCTGTATATGTATATGTATATATATAAATTTAGAGCTGTACAATATCAATGTGTGTAATATCACAATCAGCAAAATTTAGCTGTTAGAAACCACAGAAGACACAAGTGGATGTGTCAACGATTGCCTTGATGTTTGACTACCTGACAAACAGACTGCAGTTTGAGATTAAAAGGTGGTGTGTCTGACCAGTAGGCCAGCAACACAGGAGCACCACAGGGGACATTACTCTGACCACTCCTTACAGTCTGTACACCTCAGACTTCCAGTACAAGACAGAGTTCTGCCCTATGCAGAAATACTCACCTGACTCTGCAGTCGTAGGATGTATCCGAGATGGGCAAGAAGCTGTAAAAGGCTGGTGGACCGCTTTGTGTCATGGTGTGGGAGCAATCGTCTTAAATTAGTTTAAAAAAGAAACAGAAATAGGTCAAACACTATTTCCGTCATGGGAGAAGAAGTGGAGGTGTTGGAGTAGAAACACCACAGTGTTCACCTGGACAGCAGACTGGACTAGAGATGCAACAGTGAAGCCATCTACAAGAAAGGACAGAACAGAGTGTACCTCTTCTGAACAAGCTTAGGTCCTTCATTGTATTGAAGCATGATGCTGCATATCTTCCATAAGTCTTTTGTGGAGAGTGTGATCTCTTCTGCCATCATCTCCTGGGGTAGCAGCATTAGAGGCAGTGACCTAGAAAAGCTCAACAAGCTGATGTAGAAGGCTGGTTCTATTCTGGGGACTCCCCTAGAACCTCTGGAGATTATTGTGCAATGAAGGATTCATCATTTAAAGAATAACATCACGGAGAACCCTGAGCATCGTCTTTATGAGACTTCAGTCGATGTCTTCAGTAAGAGGCTTCTTCAGATCTTCTTCAGACCACTACAGGAGATCCTTCCTGCCCACAGCCATCAGCATCTACAACAACGTCTTTAAAGAAACCTGTAATATATGGGCTACGACAAAATTTTATTTCCTTTTGGGATTAATAAAGTATTTTTAACAGAATTGTATATCAATCAATAGATATAGACATGTATGACTATTTACATCTGAACTATTTTAATCCCAAATTCAAGGAGACAGTTGGATTTTTCTAGGTTTGAGAGCTTATATCTCTGTATCTGAATTCACTGTTAACTCAACTGTGTCATATTGTTTTAGAGTTCTTAGATAAGAAATATTTCATTTGATAACTGGTCCCCTTGTAACCAACATTTCAGAATTGACTAAATCTGCCTTTCTCATCCTTGATAAACTTTCAGCTTTAAATGATTCTCCGTTAACTGGTTAAACAGCACATTAGCATCTCTTTATCTTGCTTTTCACTTTACTACTAAAGAATTTCAGAAAGAAATGTGCCTTCATTGTTATGGTAGTTGTTTATCTGTGTTTCATCCCGACAAGGAACTGTGTTTTAACCAGCCCTGGCTGCACCTTACCTAATCAGTGTTTAATGTGTGTTATTTTTACAACCCACACCAATTTATTGCATAACTTGCAGTGAGATAAGGCAGAAAGAAGAATTATTACCAGTGAGCGCTGAACTCGATTCAGTAGAAATGTAAAATAAACAGCACTGAGGTTTAATTTAACTGAATTTAGATGTTGGTTGTATAGATGGTGTCCTTGTTGCTTTTCCATCTGCGCATCGCTTCTGTTTCCCACTAGCTGTCAGCTGCTCCTTCATTCAGACTCTACAGCTTTAGGAATCCCCCACGCTGGCAGTCCTAAAGGTCTCTGTTGACTTTTTGTGTCAGTGTGCGCTAAGTACCTGATAAATTTCCTGCAGAGGTGACTCGCCGTCCTTTTATCACTCTGTAGTTGTCTGTCCCCTCCTTCTTCCTCCCCACTGTCTACTTTTCTTTTTGTTTCTGTCTCACTCACTAAGTGCATTAGATTGCTGCCTCTGCTGTTTTTAAACTGCGACATCATCAACAATGCAACATTACAGGAAGGTTTTTGAGCAAGCCTGGTATCAGATTGTTTCTGCCCTTCTTACTGATACATGAGTCACTTTGAACCGCTTTCGATTCTTCTTTTTATGAGTGCAAGGCACCACAAAGCAAAGAGAATACAAATAACTTGTCTTATTTAGAGTAGACCCTGAGATCATAATTAAGATCCTCGTGTATTGCAGGTGATCCAGCGCATTTTCATCATCAACCCCCCATTGAACAGATGCCATCACTCAGTGTGTTATTATTAGAGCAGAAAACCAGGGACAGGTGGTGATTCAGGGGTTGAAAGCAGCTTTGTCTTGCTTTGCTATGTGCTTTGATCATTTTCCCACTCTCACATCTGTGGTCACTGTTAATTCAATAGGGGAGCGCTGCTTACAGCAGCACGCCGATATGATCTCAGGCTGAGATATTTCAGCCATTTCAAGTAAATGTGAAACAGTGGTGGTGGGGTCTGAAGACAATTCCTTAATCACTAATGCATTTCTCTTTTTTGACCAATTGAATAATAACAATAATTTCTGTGGGAACCATTCATGTCAACTTCTTTGTCCTGTTTCTTTTAACCTCTGTAACTAATTTTATGATTTATTTGACCTAATGGAAAGTGCTCTGTAAGTAGAACTTGATGTATTTAATCCTAAAATGTCAGAAAACAGGCTTTAATAATGTTGTTTAATAATAGACAATTAGCTTTTTACCTTTTAATTTATATTTAGCATAACTTTTAAAGATTCTACACACATTAAAGTTTTTATGCAATACTGTTTTATTGTATGTACATTGTAAGAAAGATTACGTTTAAAAAAAAAACTGTTTATTCTTCACTAAGGGCTCATAAGCATGAAGGTACAGACCCATTGACGAAATTAAAAAAGTATTCAAAAGTTAATTTATATCAGTACCTTCGCTCATGAAGTGAAACACATTACATAGATTAACTGCACACTAACTGATGTTTTCAAGCCTTTATTTTTGTTAACTGAGGATTGAACGTCTTCAGCCGTTTTCACCCCAGAAAAATTCCATTATTTCTGGGAGATCGTCATAGAAGCAAAGTCCAGGTTGCTATAAGAAACATTCAGTACATTAGCAGTAAATGACCTTAATGTTAAACAGACTATATAATTATAACAGAGTTTGTAATGTAACTTGGTCTTAGACTATTAAGAGCTTTAAATATGAGGACTTTTAAATCAATTATGAAAGTAACAGGTGATTCATAGGAGGTGAAACAGAAACAATATGTTCTGGTCAGTACACAGCCACTTGTACAATGGACCCTGAAAATGTTTGTTTTTCCATGGTTCAAAGAAATATAATGTGCAGAAGAACATTGCCATATCCGTCACAATATGAAGAGACTCAGTCAGGCTTTGAAATAAACGCTTGAATTGGGGATCATATCTCCTTAAATATTTCACTTTTCATCTGTGATTTTGCTGTAATTTGCTCCATATAATATCCCTCACCCTGTTCTTCCATTGAGAGACCGTGGGTGGCTGTGGCTTCAGCCAAGAGACTGTGATCATTTTCTTAGCCAGTACAAGTAGAATCTTTAAAAGATAGAAGTTGCGTTTTTTGCGAGTTTTATTCTGGAAAATTCCTAGTATGATTCCAAAGGAATTGTAATGCCCAAACATACTGTAATTTTTTTTGTATACCTTTCCAGTAGTTACTTAATTTTGTACAGTCCCAAAAAATGTGGATATAGTCTCCTGTTAGTCCACAACCCCTCCAGCAATTGTCTGAGGTGCCACTATATCTATATATGGCAAGAGGGGTCCTGAAGAACCTCGCTTCGATTTTCCATTCAGATTCCTTCAGTGTTGGACTACAATAAAGTTCATGACCCTCTCAAAATGTCTGTTCCCAATCCTTATTCTTAATTATCACATTCATTTTCAGTTCCCATTTCACCTTTATATCTTTTGTGTCTTTTGTGTCCTCCTCCTGTAATATTTTATAAATATATGATATGTATGTTGTAGTAATAGTTCCTTTTTATTACAGAGAGGAAAGATTTCTCCATATTGAAGGGAGGCTCTTGTAGTGTGTTCCAGTCCTTATGTCTATGTAAATAGTGCCTCAATTGTAGATATTTCTTAAAGTCATGGGTTGGGAGATTATATTTTTGTTGGAGCTGCTGAAAAGACATAAGGTTTCCAAACAATTGACCCAGCAGAGTTAACCCCTTTTCAGCCCAGTTGTGTAGTCTGGCTGTAGGGAGGAATTCAGAGTTATGACTGGTTCTTTTAGCTCTACATAAAGAGCTAGGTAGATTAAGTACCTTTTAGATCTTTGACCTTATCGATACAGTGGACTTAACCCATTCATTATTGATTTTGTTCTTAGACCAAGTGTTTTTGTTTACAAAAAGAATGGTATCAAGGAATACATCTCAGCAGTCACCTTGTTCCATCTTATGAGAAATGGTGTCTTCATCTTGGCATATCCAAGTGATCATTGACCTGAGTTGGGCAGCCCAGTAATATTTTTTTAAATTTGTATTGCCAAATGAATCTTAAAAGCAATTTGTTCAATATAGTAAATGTAGACATAGGTATTCTTATTTGTAGGGATTGAAAGAGGAAAAGCAATCTCGAAAGGATGTTCATTCTAATGGTTTCTATCCTACCTACAAGTGAGAGAGGCAGAATATCCCATCTCATGAGATCTGTCATAATCTCATCCATCAATTTTCCATAGTTAGTTTTACACAGTTGTGCTAATTGCGGAGTTATAAACATACCTAAGTACCCGAATCCCTGTTTGGATGTTCTAAAATTTTATTTTCCCGTTAAAATTGAGGGTAAGTGACCATTTATTACCATCGCCTCTGATTTTGATTGGTTGATTTGATAGCCCGAGAGGTTACCATATTCTTCTAAAGTTCCTGTAAGTAAAGGAATAGAGGTGGCATGCAAGAATGTCATCAGCAAAAAGAGAGATCTTGTGTTCCTTATTATTTTTGTCCATAATGCCCTTAATATCATCATTCTTTCTAATTAGTGCCGCCAGAGGTTCAATATTTATAGCAAAGAGTAAAGGGCTAAGGCAGTCTCCCTGGCGGACACCTCTTTCAAGAATAAAGAACTCAGAGAAGTATCTATTAACTCTTACACATGATTTAGGATTTGTATATATTACTTTTATCCATTCCACAAATTATGTAATGGATAAAACCCATAGCTAATAATGTCCTGCATAAAAAGTACAAATTAACTGTATCAGAGGTTTTCTGTGCATCAGAGGTAATTAACATGGATTCTTGTTTAGTTTCTTTGGCCTGTGTTATAATATTTAGGGTTCTCCTTATGTTATTTGCATTATGTCGGTTTGGGATAAACCCGGCTGGTCCAGGTGAATACGTTTTTTAAAACCTTTCTGTATTTTAGCTAGAATGCTGGTCAGAACTTTTAAATCAGTAGATATCAAACTAATTGGTCTATATCCTTCACAGTTGGATGCATCTTTCCTTTCTTTACGAAAACCGGGAGATAATGGCCTTGGACCAAGAGTTCGGCATTTCACCATTTTTAAGCGCATAATTAAAGATTTTTTGGGTTTTACTGGTGAGAGAATTGTTTGAACGCATTGTTTTAAAATTTCCCCCAGGGGTCATCAGACCCTGGGATTTTTTGTTCTTTAGTTTATTAATTGATCTTGTATTCTATCCAGTTTTTGTCGGACAATGTATGATGCTTTTTCTTCGAAGGACGGGAAATTAAACTTAGTGAGGGGCGCATCAATTTGATTTTTGATCCCTCGTCCTTGGTTTGGTTCCTCAAAAAAATTTCATAGAAAGAAGCAAAAGCATTGGCTATTCTTTTTTGGGGATATAGGGTAATTTTAATGTGGGGTCTATTATTTTAGTATACTCGTAGATTGGTTTTACGGGTTGGAAGGTTTAAAAATCGACTGGTTTTTTTCCCCCCTTTTATAGAACCTGAACCTTTGTTTGGAGAACCTCTGGGCTCCTTTGCTTTGTATGTTAGGACTTTTTTTTAGCTCTTTCCTGGTCTTGATTAATTCTATCAATATATCATTTGTCCATTCATCATTTATGTTCACTTTCTAGTTGTTTTATTTTGTTTTCAAGTCTTGTTTGCTCCTCCAGGTGCTTTTTTTTAAGTCTAGAAAATATCTGGATCATTTGTCCTCGTATTACTGCTTTTGCTCCACTCCACATCATTGGAGAGGTGACCTCCGCATTATCGTTTATTTCCAAATATTCTAATAGACTACATTTTAGTTCCTGAACTACTGCCTTATCAGTAAGTAGTGATACATTTAGTCTCTCCGTAATTTGAAGAGGTATGGCTTTATATAAGTCTCTAGATGTAGAAACACAGGAAAATGGTCACTCAGTGTAATTGTTTCAATAGTACAGTCCATCACTTTATGTATATGTTTTTTAAGAAATGCAAATGGGTAAGAAGTCTATTCTCCAGTTCAAATAGCTGTTTTGATGGACCTTTGAAAAAAAAAAAAGTAAAGTCTTTCTTGTTTGGGTTCTTAAATCCAGATCACGGGTCCCCAGTCGCCATCCAAATTGCTGTTATTTAATCTGAAAATGGTTTTTTCAGAGCTGTTGCCCAAAATTTCTAAGTCGAAGTGAAATGTCCTGTCTATTTTCCCATCCTGTACTTGGTTGAAGTCTCCTCTTCAACCATTAATATTCCATTGCATTGAATGCATTTGCATTGGATTGCTTTTATGAAAAATTTCGGCATTCTCATTATGAGCATAAGTGTTCATAAAGATAACTCCTCAAAATGCTTTTACTGAACCTGATTTACCATAATAATCTACCATTTAAATATCTGGATAACTTTTTCAAATGGAGGAATAGCCAATGTATATGGATTAATTAGAATTGTTACAAATCCTCTCTTATTTAAATACTGATGTACCAAAAAATTTAACCAGTCTCATCTTAGTTTTTTATGTTTTTTATAACTGTTCTAACATAAATAATGTTATATCGTTTCGCCCTTCGATTCATAGCCTTTAATGGTATCTTAGACTCAATTGGCTTTACTCAAAACATTAACAAACCTACCCACCTTTGTCTTCATTCTCTGGACCTTGTGCTGACATATGGCATTGAGTGTAAAGACATAACAATATTTTCTCATCAACCCTGTGCTGTCTGACCATTTTTTAATAACCTTTGAGTTTAATTTAACCGAGTACTCCACACCTGAAAGAAAATTTCATTATAGATAGATTATCAGACAATGCTGTAACAACCTTTAAAGAATCTGTTCCACTTTTAATTTCCTCATTATCACAGAAAAAAAAAAACAGTGGAGGGCAATAATTTTTTTTTTCTTCCCCTTCCCCTTGAAAAAGAAGGTAATTATTCATAGGAGGCAGGCTCCCTGGTTTAATTCAGAGCTGCGTACTTTAAAGCACAATGCAGAAAATGTTAGAAAAAATGGAGAGAAAATGGCGCTCTACACACCTAGAGGATTCCTACTTAATCTGGAAAAATAGCCTACTGTTGTATAAAAAGACACTTCACCAAGCTAGAACAGCTTATTTCTCATCATTAATAGAAGAGAACAAGAATAATCCTAGGTTTCTCTTTAGTACAGTTGCTAAACTTACACAGAGTCATAGCTCTGTTGAGCCATCCATTCCCTTAGCTCTCAGCAGTCATGACTTTATGGGATTCTTCTTAAATAAAATTGATTTTTCTATTAAAAAAAAAATCTTTAAAAAAAAAAATCCCGAAGATGATTACTTCATCCTCATTCATCCTCAGTGAGACAAGACAACATTGGAAATAACTGTAGAACCTGATCTGTGTTTGGACTGTTTTGATCCTGTGGAGCTTCCTGAGTTATCAGAAATATTAGCTTCATCTAAACCTTCAACTTGTATGTTAGACCCAATCCCAACCAAATTATTTAAGGAAGTGTTCCCTCTGATTACCAGCCCCATTTTAGATATGATTAATTATCTTTAGTAAATGGATATGTACCACAAGCTTTTAAGGTAGCTGTAATTAAACCTTTGCTTAAGAAACCTTCGCTTGATCGAGATGACTTAATAAATTACAGACCTATATCCAATCTTCCATTCTTATCTAAAATTCTTGAGAAAATAGTTTCTAATCAAATGTGTGAGCATTTACACAGCAATGACCTGTTTTTAAGAGTTTCAGTCAGGTTTCAGAGCTCATCATAGCACTGAAACAGCTCTGCTGAAAGTCACTAATGATATTCTTGATTGCCTCAGATGAATGAATACTATGTGTCTGTACTGGACTTGTGTGTTGTAGTCTGGTTCTGTTAGATCTCAGTGCTGCATTTGATACAGTCGATCATAATATTCTCTTAGAAAGGCTGGAATATGCTGTAGGGATCAGGGGAACAGCGCTAGGCTGGTTTAAATCTTATTTGTCTGACAGATTCCAGTTTGTTCATGTAAATGATAAATCATCTTTAAACTCCAGGGTTAATTGTGGAGTACCACAGGGTTCAGTACTTGGGCCAATTCTCTTTACTATATATATATATCTTCCAATAGGTAAAATTATCAGGCAGCATAGAATAAATTTTCACTGTTACGCTGATGATACTCAGCTTTACTTATCCATAAATCCTGATGAGCCCAACCAGTTAGATAGACTACAAGCATGTCTTGAAGATAATAAAAACTTGGATGACTTTAAATTTTCTGCTTCTAAATTCAGACAAGACAGAAGTTGTCGTCTTTCTTTTGGACCGGAGTCTTTAAAAAAGAAACTGCTTAGTCAATCACTTAACCTGGATGGCATTAAATTGACCTCCGATAATAAATAATAAAAAAAAACCTTGGTGTTATTTTTGACCAGGACATGTCATTTAAATCCCATATTAAACAGGTTTCTAGGATTTCCTTTTTCATCTCCGGAACATTGCCAAAATTAGAAATATCCTGTCCAGGAGATGAAAAAAAACTAGTCCATGCATTTGTTACTTCAAGGCTGGACTATTGTAATTCTTTACTATCAGGATGTCCACAAAATGCAGTTAAAAGCCTTCAGCTGATTCAAAATGCTGCAGCAAGAGTTCTGATGAAAATTAAAAAGAGAGATCATATTTCCCCTACTTTAGCTTCCCTTCATTGGCTCCCTGTTAAATCCAGAATAGAATTTAAAATTCTCCTCCTCACATATAAAGCCCTTAATGATTTAGCTCCATCATACATCAGAGATCTGATTGTTCCATATGTTCCTAACAGAGCAGAGATTCCATCTCGTTTTAGGTTATCCTGACAAATTTTCCCTTATTTTACCCCCCCCCGTCTTTTCCCCCCTTGGGTTGGAGGGGAGTAAGGGGGATTCAGGTTTAGCCTAAACCGGCTCAGTTAGGGTTAGGTGAAAAAACACACCCTCCATTTCTTTTACCTGTATGACCCCCTCTCTTTTCCAAAGGGTTATGGGTCAATTGACAGAGAGAGGTACCCAACGTTTTTTGGCTTTAGGGGTAACAATGGCCATCAGGGGGGCTCTAGAGGGAAAAAAAACTGTCTTTTTTTTAAGGTTTTGGGCTTAAAACTTTCCTTTTTGAAAAGTTATAGTTAAGTGGTTTGGGTTTAAACCGAGCTATCTTGCATTTTATGCTGCAAATGGGCTTGGCCCTGCGGGAGGACAAATGACCACTTTCACCCTCTTCGCTCTTTTCACATATCTTAAAATTTTTGTATTATTTCCCGTTTTTTTCAGCTTTTTTTTTTTTTTTTTTTTTTTTTTTTTAACTTTGTTCTCTCTCTTTTCCCTCCCTTCCAGAAGGCTACCCCTTGGGCCTTTTGGACTCTGTTCTCCCTTGAAACCCACCTTTCTGGAAGGGGAACCCCAAAAAAGTTTTCTGTTTGGGCAAAAAAACCCTTAATGCTCACCCTCTACCGATATCCACAGGGCCCTTTGTTTTTTCCCTGTTTTTTAACCCCTTTTCCTCTCTCCTGGGAACTAGCTCCCTGACTAAAGGCCTTTTACGGTAACTAACCTAATTTTGCTCTTTCCCAGACTCAAAATTTTAAAAAAACTGGCTCAGATTTTTATCTTTTCTTCTTTCTTGGGGGAAAAGACGCTGAAGGAGCTACATCCATTAACTTTTCCCCTTTTTCCCTTTTCCCATAGAAAAGTACTCCTGGGAATCAGGGGCTTCTGGTTCCCCTTTGTGTCTCTGCTTGTTCTCTTTTAACCCCCAGTCGGCCCGTGGCAGATCCCCACCCGTCAACGGGAGGGCCGGGTTTTCTGTGGATTTTTTTCTTCCTTTTTTAAAAGGGGGTGGGTTTTTTTTTTTCCCCTTTTTACTTTTGCTACATGCTTTCCAGTTGGGGGGTTTGTTTTGAAAGTAAAAGCCAGGGACTGTCCACTTTTCTCTCATGCTCATCCGGGAGGGGGGGGTTTGGGAATGTTTTGAAAATCACTGACTGGATGCAATCTGGGGGTTTCCTTAAAAGGGAAAAACTTTTTATCCCAAATTTAAAAAATAAAAACAAACCCTGACGCCCCTGTTAAAACTTGTTTTAAAAAAAAATTTTAGAAGGTATGAAACCTGATTTTTGGTGAAGTCCCTTGAAAACGACATGTGTTGTGAAATTTTTTTGGGGCCCCATCTAAAATAAATGAATTAAAATTTGAAATTTTAAATAACGGCCCCCACCCAATCTTTGGCAAAGTAGTGGTCCTTTGTTTTTATTTAAAATCCCCCGGAATTTTTTTTTTAATTTTTTTGGGGCGGGCTCGGGGTTCGGCTTTTTTTCAAGTCTTTCTTTAAAAGGATGTTTATACCTTGGACAGAGTAGCTTTTGGTGTTATTGGAAGTGTCCGTGTGTTCCTTTCTCAGTTGTATTATCTCCGCGAGCACTGACTCCATGTTGTCTTTATGTTTACTCATGTCCGAAGCAGCTTCACTAGGATGGCTAGCTTCTTTCTTACTGGTAGACTTACTTTTCTTTTCAGCTTCTTTTCTAAGGGTGGACATCTTAATTTTCACGTTGATTTGCAGTGGAATATGTACTATACTTTTCAAATTTGTCTCTTTTTCAGGATCATTCCCCAGAGCAGAACAATCAGGCTGCTTCTCTCTTCATGACATCACCGGAAGTCCCCAGTTACAGAACCTTTAATGAATAATTTTTTGGTAGATTGGTAAATGATGCATTGCAATAATCCCATTAGCTTGAAACAAAGATATGGATCAGTATTTCTGCATCTCTTTTAGTCATTGATGTTCTTACTTTTACAGTATTTGGTATTTAGAAGGTTGCCACTTTGATGATTGTTTTAATGTTCTAATAGTTCTTTAATAAGCCTATACGATAATAACTGGAGTTGTGATCTTGCTTAATCATCTGAATTAGCTTCCGTAGGTTTTTAAAAAGCAGTTTGTTTTTGTTCTTGGCATTTTATTTCTTAAAACTCACTGCTCATTTATTGCTTTCAATGTTGCCCTGTGTTTAGTTCTGTCCATCTTCCCTGTCCCTGCTGAAGAAAAGCATCCCACAGGATGATGCTGCCAGCACTGTTTTTCAGACTAGGGATGGAGTGTTAAGGGGTATGTGCAGTTTTTAACTTTTCTGCCACCAATGGTGGTTTGCAGCTTTTCCAGAGTTGCCATGCATCCCTTGGCTGCTTCTCTGATTGATGATGTTCTTGCCCAGTCTGCCAGTTTAGGTAGACGCCCATACCTTAGAGATTTGTAGGTGTAACTCTTCCCATTTTCAGAACTCTGTGAGAAGCTCAAAGCTTGGAATATTTTTTATAATCTAACACTGTATTATTCAGGTTGTCTGGTCTGTGTAGTAATGTTCTCTGATAAACCTCTGAGGCATTCACAGAACAGCTGAATTTATGCTAAGATTAAGTTACACCCAGTTGGACTCCATTTACTAATTACATGACTTGTGAAGGCAATTGCTTAAAAATGTACCTTTTTATAACATACAGTGTACAAGCTATCAACTGATAGTAACAAAGGAATAACAGGAGCAAAGGAATAACAAGAACAATCCCTTCTTCACCCCTCTGTTAATTCCATTATTGCTAATTTGATCTTTTCTAATTGTAAAAATGACAATGTATCTTGCAGCCGAGATGCCGAGGATGGAGGGGCCCTACTCTTCCACAGCAACAGTATTTTATGCCAAGCAATGAGTGGAGTAAATGAAAGGACATATCTTTGTTTGGGTGACAATTTCACATTGAGCCAGGGCACACCAAATACAGCAATGAGAGGACACAACTCAATTTCATGTCCCAATATGTCTACAACAGTCTTAAAGTAAGACTTCCAGTAATTCTCATGCATTGAACATGCTCTGAACATGGGTGTAAGACCACAAGGAGTTTGTAAACATCTATCACATGCATTTTGGGTGTTTAGGTATATCGTTGCCAGTTTTGTTATAATACTCTCTGTGAACCACTTTCAGATTATTATAATAAAATCCCAATAAAAAACTTGAAGTTTTTGAATGTAAAATTATAAAATATTAAAAGTCCAAGGTGTATGAATAATTTTCCTAGGTAGTGTCTGAATGAAACTAATTTTAAATCAAGGCATCAATCTTAGGTGACTGAACTAAAAGAGAGAATATTCCAGTTCACAATAAATAAAGCTAAAAAATAAATCTAATTAAAGTAAAATTTGAGAGTAAATTTAGCTCAATGCAAAACACCTAAAGTCTTCCAAACCTAAGTAAACCATTATTTATCTGTTTAAATGTTTTAGCAAAACCACTGAAACACATGATGCACTGTGTGAAACTGTTTTTGTGTTTCCATCTTACAAGTTAAACATTGTCAGTATGCTTAGATAACTTACATAAGTAAGTTACTTAAGTAACAGAAAAAAAAAGATTTATTTCTGAATATCGTGATGAACCAAAAGTTCTGACAGTGACTTATAAAAAGACTTGCACAAATCAAACCATCAATTCAGTCTTTAACATGATATAACGGAGTCAGTGATTTACATAAGATAAAGACAGCAGGAAAAAACGAAAACAAAACAAACTATTAATGAATTAAACAAGGATAAGCATGGAAAAGGTTGCCCTGCGATGGATTGGCGACCTGTCCAGGGTGTACCCTACCTCTCATCCGTAGACTGCTGGAGATAGGCACCAGCCCACTATGGAATAAGCGGTATAGAAGATGGATGAATGAATGAATGAATGAGCATGGAAACGGAAAAATGGACTGAAATGTGAACTTCACTGAAGTCTTGTTAATGAAACAAAGTATTGTACAGGTTAGCCCAAACATGTTTAAAGTGATTTAAAGTTTTAAAGTGATTTCCATTTAACCAATAAGTTGTTTTCTGATTTGAAACCTCCCCCTTTAAAACCTCCCCAAAACAAAAACGGGTAAATGAAACCTTTTTGGGAAAAAAAATTTTATTTTTAATTTTTTAAAAATTTTAAAATTTTGAACAACAAAAAAACGAAGAATTCGGGTTTGGGCTTGTCTGGGAAAAATGACCCAAAACAACCGGGGCCCTTTTGGGTTTGTTTTACTGGGCTTTTCCCTGACCCTCTCCCTTCCATGGAATCCAGCAGTATGCATTTGGCATTGGACTGTGTGCCTTGAGAGGGTTTCCCAAATTTGCCGGGCCCCAAAAATTCCTTAAGGGGGGGGCCCTTTGGGGGTGACCCCTTGCATGGCCCCCCCCCCAAAGTTTTGGGTCAGTGCGGGGTGTTTTTTTATTCCCCTTTACCCTTTTCCCGGTTTTTACAGGTGTGGAGCATCGGGTTTTTCAAAAAAGGAAATTCCAAAAATTTCCTTTTGTACTGTGCGGACATTTTATTAACCTTGAAACCCTTTTCAAAACTTATGGGCTCAGCTGAAACCCTTTCACTGACCCTTTTTTTTTTGTTTTACCTTTGTTTTGCCCAAAAATTAAACTGCTGTTTTTTTTCCACCTGCCGAGTCGTTTTCCAAAAAGGCTTTTCCCCAAAAAAAATTCCGTGTAAAAAAAGAAGGGTTTCAAAAACAGCAGGGAACTTTTTGGATAGTGTGAAACCCCTTAAAAGTATTCCAAAAAGGGTTATCCCGTGGTTTTTGGCCATTGGGGGTAAAAATATTTTTTTGCCAGGGCTTTTTTACCTTTAAGATTTTTTGGGGGAAAATCAATGAAACGTTTTAGTTTGATACTTCACCACACATCAAATATTATTAAGCAAGGCCCAATTTTGGTAAAAATTAAAGAGATTACTTTAAAACAAAACCTGCTACAGGGGGGAAATGATTTTGGGGGTTCTTGGATTTTCAATTTTAATTTCCCAAACCTCAAAGGGGCACCCAAAATTCAAGATTTTTTAAGGGGGAAAGTGGGAAAAATTTAAACTTTGAAAAACTACGGGAAAAAAATCAATTAAAAGCCATACCAAAAAGATAAATGTGAAGTTTGCTTTTAGTCCCAAAATAGTCTCTACAGTTAAACTTTTCTCCCCGCACAAAAGGGCCCAAAGGCGACAAAAGCCTTTATGGTAAAACATTATGAGGGGGGGAAAGGAGACGGGGAAAATTTTTAATTTTAAGGAACAGTTTTGGTTTCACAGGAAAAGGGGAAAAAATTCCCCCAAAAAAGGAGGGGGGAAAACGACCCACGGGCCCTTTTTCAGATATGGTCAGCTTTAAAATTTTCTTTTGGAGATAAGAGCTTCCTGTCCTGATCCTGCCACTAAAAGAAAAAAAAGAGGGGCCGGACTGTAGAGGATAGAAGGAGAGAGGAGAGAGGAGAGAGGAAATTTGGATGGGTTTTAAATTGGGAAAATAGGGGAAGGCGGAAAAAAAGAGGGGGAAATGAAAAGGCCACGAGCAAACGGGAAAATTTGAGGGGGAAAAGGATTGTGGGAGTTTTCGTATTATTTTTTTTCAGCCCAACAGAGGGGGGACAGCCACAATGCGGGATGGAGGGATAACTGGCACAGAATGCAATAGAGCAGGGGATTTGGGAAAACAAGGCACCCCCAAGTGAGGGGTTAAAAAAATTTTGGGAGATTTTTAAAGAGTGTCCTGGGGGTTTTTTTGGGAGGGCTCGGTTTTTGGGGAGCCGGGGGTTTTTCCCATTTTTCCGGCCCCAGGGGGGCAGGAAAAAAAAATGCAGGGGCCAAAATATAAAAATTTAAACCCCCACGTCCACCCCCCAGAGCATGGACAAAAAGAGGGGAAGGATATTGACACTCCTTTTAAATTTAAAAGGGAAAAAGGAAGGGAGGGGGTAAGGCGGGGCCCTGTTGTGTGTGGGGGACTGTGTGCTTGTGTGGGAAAGTAGGACACTATTCTCGGGAAAAGGGATGTTTTGTGCTTAAACCAAAAAAAAGGTCGGGGCCCGAAAAAGGCCAGGTTTGGTGTGAAACCCCTTTCCTGTCCTTAAAAACTCAGAAAGCTTCGTAACTTACCCCTTTTTTAGGTTTTTTTCATACTGGAATACAAAAAGCAAACATTAAAATCTTTATTTAATGGGGTATCTTTTAAAATACTTCTCATTATTTTAAAAAAGAAAGGAAAAAAATTGGGACCGGGGCAGAGAAAAGATCCCTTTTATTTTACTGGGATTCTTGCTTTTCTTTGGGTTCGGGTAAACCACCCTAAAAAAAACACATTTCCCTTTTATGGAACATCCCATCCCTTTTTGAGCTTTTTTCTCTTTTTGTCAGGTTACAAAACAAAAAAACCCTTACTATGTACACTGGGTTTTTACATGAGAGCCCCCAAACCCCAAATTTGCCCCAATTTTCTTAGGGGCGGGGCCCCCTTTTTTTTTAGCCCCCCTGAAAAAGCAAAAATAAACGGCCCTTTTTGGAAATCAAATGTTTCCTTCAGCCTCATTTTTTAAAGACTGGGCCATGAGGAACCAGTAAATCAGAAGCAGCCCGGGGGCCCCCAAAGGGTATTTTGGAGGAGCTACAGAGATAAAACGGCCGGGTGGAAAGATTCATTTGGGACAGGAAACCAGCAGTAAAGGCCCATTAAATTCCAAAAATTCTACTTTTTAGAAGAGGGGCCAAGAAAAAAACCAAAGGGAAAGCCACAATAAATCCTTTTGGGCAGCCCTCCCACGGGGGTCTTGTAGGGGACACCAGTTAACGGGGGTTTTGAAGGGGTTTTAAGTCAGGTTAGTTTTAGACTACATGCAAGAAGCTTTTGGGGGAAAAACAAAATGCGGGCAAAAGCCCCTAAAAAAAACAGCCCTCAATCTACTGTGGGGGGTGGCATCATCTTGGGGGCCCCAAATTTTTAAAATTTTTTTAGCCTCCCAAGAGGACCAACCCCCGCAGAGGGAAATTGGTGCCTTAAAATATCACCCCACGTGGAAAAACTTCACACTGGGATTTCCCAAAAAAAGGGGAAATTCCCGGGCCTTCCCCCTTTTTCCCTTTCGGGACTTATGCCCCTTCCCGGGTTAAAATTAAAAAATGTAATCAAAACTTTCATTTGGACAGAGGGGCTTAAAACCACAAAAAGCAAAAGTCCATAGGAGCCTCTCGTTCGTAGTGGCTTCTTGATCTGCTAACCCAAAGCCTCAGTAAAATTTTTCTGAGGCCCCCCCCCTTTCCAACCCCCCACCCCCCAACCCCCCCAAAAAACCTAAATTGATTTTTTTTTTGAAAATTTTCTCTTTAAAAAATCCAAAACTTTTTTTGTTGCGGGGGAAAAAATTTTTTCCCAAACCACCCAAAGGGGTTTCCTTTCACAAAATTCCCGAATTTTCCCCGGGTTTTACAGCATTCGGGGCCCCCTGTAAATGCCCCTTTTTCCCCCATGATTTTTGTGGGGCCTTTAAAAATGGCCTTTACTTTAATTTTTATAAAATTTAAAAATGTTTTTTAATTGATTTTTATGTAAAAATTTAAACTTTTTTTGGGGGGGAAATCCCTTTTTGGGGTTTTCACTAACCTGTAACCCAACTTGTCAAAAAAAAAAACAAAAAAAAAAAGGGGGTTGAAATATTTTTTTCCCGTGAAAATTTTTTCTATGTAATTCATTTTTTATTTTTTGGGAAAATAAGGACAAAAAATAATTAAATTTTTTTAATGATATTCAAAATTTGGGGTTGAATGCCCCTGGAAAACAAAAACCCCCTCTTTTGACCCCCTTTTCATGTAGGCCCCAAACCCCAATAAAAAATAATTACCACAAACTTTTTCCCCTTTTGGAAAATGTTTCCCTTTGGGGGCATGGAAACTGAACTTTTTAGATTGAGAAAGCGGTCTTCTCCTTTTTTTTTACATTGTAAATATTTAATTTGCTCCCCTCTTTGGTTTGCTTTTTTTAATGCCCCAGAAAAAAAACGGGCTCGCAGAATTTTTTCACTCTGAAGAGAAAAGACCCAACTCCCCCAAAAACACCTCCCCCCACCCCCCAATCTCACCACGCCTTGGCCCCTTTGGGGGTTTTCCCCAGTTTCTTTTACTTTTTCCCTTTTCGGGGTCCTTGTAAACACAACACCTCCCTGATCTTTTCTTTCTTTTTGACTTTTCTTTAGTTTTGTTTATTTTCCCTCCTTTTATTGAAACTGTTTCTGAAAATCTTTCAGGGGAAGTGTTTCTATACATTGCTTTCCCCTAAAAAACCTTTGACCGTAGAAAGTTTTTTCCCTAACACCCCTTCCCAGTATTGGGACGGTTTTTTCCTCCCTTTTTTTCCCCCCTTTGCCCTTTCCCTAAACCGGGGGGAACAAAGGAGTACAGTAAAACCCCTTGGACGGGGAGAAACTGTGATTGAAAGAAGGGAAAGGTTTTTGGGCTGACGCCCCCAAAATTTGGGCACAGAGATCTGCTAAAGCCTGCAGGGGAAAAGTTTTTTTTGGGGTGCCACCCCCTTTTCTGCCCTTCTGCTCAGATACCTGGCCCTGAAAAGCAACATTCGCTCATTGTTGCCCTTTGTTGTAATCCTGTTATTAATAAGCCATTCTGGGACAGCAACGCTGTTTTTTTCAGTCAAGCTCAGGATTCAAATGCAGTTTAAAAAAAAAGATGTTTTTTTAATAAATGTCCGCAGAGTTTCGCATTTAAGTCAAGAGAGCTGTTGTATTTTAGTGCTTTTTTTTCATTACAATTTATTGTCTTTACTGCATCACAGAGGTACTTTAATACGGTTTTGTTACTCTTTGTTTTTTCTCCTTCTCATCTGTGCATCGCATCTTCTTTGGTATCTAGCTATGGGGAGATCGTCCTTGCAACCAGTATGCTGTTGAGGGTACCACAAATGGCCAACATTGTCTACATCTTTTTCCAACACTTTACAGTCCATTGATGTGGAGGTTACTGGCACCACATGGATTTGTGTGACAGTTAACCCACATTAATTTGGGATATGTGTTTTTGGACTTTCAATACTTAGTTGGCATTATTCTTGAATGGTGGTGTTGCTAATTCAGTTTTGTAGAGGGAGTCAAAAAAATCTGAAAGAGACAGCAAAGTCCTTGATTCTTAGGAAGGTGTAGACACACTTAATTTTTAGCCGGTGGTTGGTGGCCTTGGAACACAAAATTATTAACCTTAGCCAAAGAAAATGCAGAAAATTCGGACAATTCCTTCCAGTAGTTATTTCCCAGATAAAATGAGTCAGCACAGGGCGGCTTCTTAAAATGAACCAGTCTTTTGAACGGCTTTTTGAAAGAAACGGATCCGCAATATGCGGCTGTGAATCCCAACCTAAGCAGAGTACAATGCAAAATTACAACCCCTTAATGCCACAGACGCTAACTGTCTCTGACTCAGTCAGATGAGTCTTCTTCTTAAAAGGTTCTAAAAATTTGTTGGTTCAGAACATGGCTCCTCAGGGGGAGCACTTCTTGGGAAGGAGTTGACATGAGGGACTGATCAACCAATCAGAAGGAGATTTGGAGTGATGTGAAAGTTAGTCATCTTTGACAGCCAATGATAAATAGGTTAGTTTTTTTTTTAATTCTTGATTTTGGCGTTAATAAGACTACTATTAGGTTCCAAAAATATCAATAATGTATCATTTTTAGCAATAACTATTTCAGTTTTGACACTCAACTATTTCAAATAAATAATCATTACATTTAATAAAAGACAGCTTTTACAGTATCTTTATAATTAATATTAACGTTTACAGTTTATTGATTAGTTTTAAGCTTTCTTGATTTCTAAATTAACAGTGAGCCTATAAATTTTGTCTCCCCTTAGGTGCAACAAACATCTGTTGGTGGCTTTCATATAAAACAGGACAGTGACATTGAGAACTGTCGTGAAAACAGTAATTGCTTTTGAAAAAAATGTCTTGCTAACTCCGATGAACAAGAGTTTCTTTTGTCTAAAGTCCGATGGTGACAAAGGAAGTGATCTGGAAAAAATAACATCAGCAGGTGGTTGGACTTATTGCATGAATGGTGCCCTTGGTTAGCCTCTCCTGAAACCCTTATTTTTGTCAGTCAGTCATTTTCTACCGCTTCTTCCATAGTGGGTTGTGGAGAAGCTGGTGCCTATCTCCAGCAGTCTATGGGTGGGACACAGGGTACACCCTGGACAGGTCACCAGTCCAGCGCAGGGAAACACACAAACAACCATGCACACACTCATTCACACAATTTGGAGTGACCAATTAACCAAACAAGCATGTCTTTGGACTGTGGAAGGAAAGCTAGACTACCCGGTGAGAACCCACCTATTACTCCATGCAGAAAGACCCCCGGCCAGAAGTTGAACCCAGGACTGCAAGGCAACACTGCTACCAACTGCGCCACCGTGCACCCTTATTTTTGGTTTTGTGAATTTCAAAGTGTATTTCAAAGAATCTCTGTTTAATGCAGAACCCTTCAGATTTTATATTTTATCTAAAGATGATCAAATGTAGCCCAGATTTGTTTGAAAAAATAAGCGGATAGTCGTTTTAATTTAGCACTTAACAGATCTACAAATAAATTACCAACTTCAGTGTCATTGGCCTCCTGTAGTACTTACACTGTTACAAAATACATAAGGCTGACCACCTCTAATTTATCAAACTTGCAAGTAAGAGAACTAGATCAGGGTGAAACTGAGAACGTCTTTTGTTTGGAACGCCAGTGTTGGCCCCAGATGAAATGGTGCCCAGGGCAGTGAGCCTCATCATTAAAAATGAGAGATTATTTGGGATTCTATGTACGAAATTGAATAATGACGTGAAGCCCCAGTCTTGGTCTTGGGATTAAAACTTTGGATGTAAATTGCCTGTTTTTGGTTGGCAATAAAGAAAAAAATGAGAGATTAGTCATGAACTGGTGTGCATTAAATTGTGCATCCCTTCTGCCTTCCAAATCTTTCACAAAAGGACATCCAGTAACATTTTTACATAAAGGGCATCATACTGTAAGTGTGCCATCATGACAGGCTGTGTGTTGACGGTTGTTTGCATGCCATTTACTTGTGGCCTTCTCTTTACTCAGGCCAGGGGACAGATATGTTGAGTTGTCTGAAATTGACCATTTCATGTGCATCAGGGTGTAGCCTTTTTATTGTGTTTGTTTGATGCTTGCTTAGTATCATGCAGAGAGGGTTCTCGGACATTTTCCATGAGAGCGTGGCCGGAGAATAAGGCCGGAATAGATTTGTTTGCAAAAGTGTTTTCTCATTTTGCACTCATCTGTTCAGAACAAAGTGGCTCAAGAGGTGGAGATAATGTTACTGGGCTCTCACAGGGAAAGGTTATTTACTGTTCTCAGTGTGCTGATAGCGCACGACAGGACACTTCACGTCCTGTAATGCCTGGAGCCTGCCAGTAATGATGTTCTTCAATGAGCCCAAGGACAGAGGAGGATCGAACACGGGTATGGACCTGCCGAAGCCTTCAAAGGTTTTTGCAGAGTGACTGATGGAAAGTAGAACATGCACACAGAGCTAGGAAAAAAGAAACAAGAATTAAAACTTCATAATCTTTGCTCTGTAAAACGTTTAGAGCCCATATGTATTCTGAAGTGGGATGTGGAGCTTTGTATCAGGACCTCCAATCCACAACGGAGCTATTTCAGCTACCTCATGGTAAGATTGTAGATGATATTGTCCAGGACAGGAAAGGAAGAGGCACACTAAACTGTTTAAACGCTCATGCATCCCCTCACACACACAAATCATATATTGTGTAGCTTTTGAAAAGCTTTCTGCCCGATTTGCCTCGCTCGTATCGGGCTCTGACATTTGAAGTTAATGAGGTTATGGATTCCTGTCTTTTAAGATGATCTATGATGGCCTGTTTTAGTGTGACAAGTGAGATCCCTTGTTTTTTTTTCTATCTTTGTACATTTAGCTTGAATGCCTGTTAACGTTTTCACATTTTGTTATGATAAAACCACAAAATTTAATATTTTATTAGGATTCAATTTAATAGACCAACATAACAGTGCATTATTGTTAACTGGAAGGGAAATGACTCATGGTTTGCGAACCTTTTTTTAAAATAAAATGATTGAATTGTATTTAGCTCACTTTTGTCTCTGACTGAGCTTAAATTATTGTTTAAAGAAGAAAGCAAAGCTGCTAGAGACATACATCAAAAGACTTGCCATTGCAATGGCAGTGAAAGGTAGTTTTAAAAAGTTTGTCACTTTTCAGATTTTTATTTGTAAAAGAAAATTAAAAACCATATATATGTTGCCTTCCTATTAACAATCATGCTTTACTTTGTGTTTGTCCATCACATAAAATTCCAGAAATATGCTTTGAGGATTGCTATATGACAAATATAAGAGGTCCAGAGGTATGGCTATTTTGTAAAGGCAATGTATGCATTTATATCTTACTCAAAAGTTTAAACAGAACCAGAATTGATCTAGTTTGCTTCCAGCTTGTCAAATTCTGAACTAGTGATGGGTTTGTTTTTTTAGTTTGTCCCACTTTATATTTCTGTCGTCCTGCATTTTTAAAAAATAATTATGTATTTTTACTATTGACTCATTTCTTTCTTATTCCAGTTCAGGACCTCTCTGCCATCTTTAATAATATTTAAGTCGGGTGAGAATTAAGAGGTGATCTTCCTGGGGAGTTTGCTCGCTTGTCAAGCTGTGAAGCTGTTAGATGGTTGTGACTGAACAGTGCCCTACATCAGCAAAGATTTGTCCTTGTTAATGCGGCGTGAAGACTGGTAGTTTGCTTGAGAGGGGGCTTTTCATCTTTTACTCCAAAAGGTCAAATTCTCTCTCTGACAATGATGGCAGTCCACAGTGCCTGTCCTGAGGTACAAATCTTGGTGCTTCATCTTATAGGTGTTATCAGTGGCTGCTGTGTTTTGACCTACGAAACATGCCATCGATCTTAGAGGCTTTTTAGACGTTTTTTAGTGTCAGTTAAACTTTTTAACCTTTTTTCGACCAGACATGAAAAAGATGCCAAATAATGTATGCACATGTTAATCTGAGGGGTTAATTACGTTAGGGTCACTTCAAATACAACCTTCAAATTGATGCAGCCCAACAAGCTTTCACGTTTTCTGGAATTTGGGGAGGAAAGGACTAAAGTATGCAAAGATGTGATTAGGCCAGACTATATACTTGCCTTGGAAATGTTCTAAATAAGCTTTTACAGTATTTGGGAACAGAGACTAAATGGTCCAGTGATTTCTTTAAGATAGATTTGGCTTAGTAACCATCAAATATAACTTTTTATTTCACCTGGTACCACAGGTTTTACAGTAGGATTTACTCATGCATCAATTTGAGCTTTGCAGTATATCATTACTTTACGCTCACAGCAATATCAATGTATGCAGTATCTATATCACAAATATGTGCTTGTAGTTTCACTTTTGGAATTGAATTACTGAAATAAAATAACTACTCAATCATGTTTCAATTTATTGAAGTGCGCCTCTATTCACCTTCAACGGAGTTATTTATAATATGGAGACAAAGGCCAGAGATGTGTGCTTTTCGATGTGTGCTTCACGATGGAAGAGAGAATGAGATTTGATTATTCAAGAAATGAAATCACCCTGTACTGGGTGTGTGTTTCTTTCTCTGACTCTGTTTTTAACACACAGTCATAGGGACTTGCTCTGATTTTCAGAGCTCCTCTCAGCTTCCCACTGCCTGTTCTCATCTGCTGTGCCATTCTGCATCACTGGTGCGAAGAATTAGTTCGTTGTTACTGCCTTTGAGCACCCTGATTTCTTATCCTAGAATCTCGTCCACCTGGCCCATTGACACAGCTACAGCGAAGCTATCCACCTACTCCTCCACACATGTTGTGCAAAGTTGTTTGAGTGTGTAGGTGGACAGAGAAGTGTTTTTCATGACCATGTAATCCTTTTGTTTATTCATTTGTACTTTTCCATGCATGTTGTTTTTTTCTTCGATCCCAATCCATTTATCCTTCATGGTGTATTTTGATGTTTTGATGTCGTGTGGCCTGAGTGTGTGTGTAGTACGGCCTTGCAGTGTTGCAACACAGGCTGTGGCAGGTCTGTCTGGAGTGCTTAGCGCAGACAATGCTCAGTGCTGGAAGGCTGCCGCATTACTTGGAGCTGAATTATGTCACCTGTAGTTACCTGCGCTGACAACAAACAGAAACATAACTGAATTTGTTATGTGACAACAAAATGATGTTGACTGAGTGGAGGGAAATGGGCAGAGGGTCAGCCACATACTTGGTCTCCTTGCTTTCACTTAGAGATAGTTAGATCCAGCAACACTGCAGTCATCTACACCATGCATTTAATATATTCAAGGAAGGCAAATGCAACTATCAGCTGGTATTTTGTTTAATTTGGTTTATTAATTTGTTTCCTACACCGATTTGTGGTCCATTATATGACTTAACTTCCCTTTTTCTTTTGCTTGGTTTTCAGCAGATCTTGTGGTCTAGTGTTACACCCAGAAATGTTTGGTAATATACTCTTTTCATGTTATCAATAGTTATCTGTGTATATTTGGCCCTTTAAGATTTAATGACAACATTTTCAATACATCAATTTCTATTACGACTGAATTTAAATGCGGCTGCCGCTTTACCCAGAACGAAAACTGTTTTGTCATATATATATATATATATATATATGTATATGTATATGTATATGTATATATGTATATGTATATGTATATGTATATATGTATATGTATATGTATATGTATATATGTATATGTATATGTATATGTATATATGTATATGTATATATATATATATATATATATATGTATATATGTATATAAATAAACTAAACCGTTTAGGCCTAAGACTAACCCTTGTGGGATCCCGCAATTTAGAGATCTGGTCTCTCGTTTAAAAATCATTTTTTTCTTAACGATTCTGACTTAGTTTATGTCTCCAGTGAACTGACCGGTTTTCATAGTTGAAAATTCAAGGGAAAAAAGCTTGTATGAGGCACCTTTGTTGAATCTCAATGTTGATATTTGGTGGAAGTAGAAACATGCAGGTGTTTAAAACACTGCCTAAGGCCTGCTGTGTCTGAAATGTACTAGGTCATGTTATCTCATAACAAACAAAACTATGTAGGTCTTACAGATTTGGTGGAGCAATGCTCATGCCATCAAGGGAAAACTGAGACTATAGCACAATTGCACATCTACCAAGACATGGCCGCCCAACTAAAATGACAGGTCTGGCGAGGGGAGGGTTAAGCAGCCAAAAGGACTATGTTGACTTTATTGGGGCTGCAGCAATTGACGGACTCAGGCTGGAAAATCTGTCAACAGTAAAAACCTTAGTCATGCCCTGTACAAATCTGCCCTTGATGGAAAAAGTGGCAAGAAGAAATCCTGCTGGCAGTTTGTCACCACAAACATGTGGTAGAAGGGCCTCTGTCAGATGAGACCAAAACTGAACTGCCTGCCTAAGGTGCAAATTGCTTTCTGTGTGGAGAAAAACCAACACTGCACCCTGAATAAACCATCCCCACTGTAAAACATGGTGGTGGCAGCATCATGCCAAATGGGGTGCTTTTGTACAACAGGGACAGTGGAGCTTGTAAGATCTGATTGGAAGATGGATGAAGCTTGTTGGGAACTGTAGATGAGTTGAGACTGGGGCGGAGGTTCGCCTTTCAGCACGACAGCAACCCTACAAATACAGTCAGAACTATAATAGAATGGTTTAGATCAGTGCATTTTCATGTGTTAGAATGGTCCAGTCAAAGCCCAGGTCTAAATCCAATTGAGAATTTGTGGCAAGACTTGAACATGAATGTGCAAAGAAGTTCACCATCCCGTCTGAGTTTGAGTTATGTATAGAGAAAATTTGCAGAAATGTTAGTATTTAGATGTGCAAAGTAATATACCCTAAAGCATTCAAGGGGTTTGGCTCCTTTTGCATGGCACTGTACTTTTCATACATGAAAGATTAAATATATTTGTGGAAGAACTTGAGATCAAGGTGGATAAGGGAAATAATTGCATTTAACCTAATGGAAAGAAAACTACCAGTGAAATGAGTAATGTAGAGAAATGACCACTGAGAGAAGAGGTTTACCTTAAAAGTATCTGTTCCTTCTATTAGTGTTTCTCCATATGTGTCTGAACAATCTTTCTTATATTTTATTACATAAATAAGTCACTTAAAGAAAAAACCACTATAGATCATGTTTACATACATGCTTATGGAAATAAAAGAAGGATTCATGTAAATGAACTTGTTCTTTAGAAGTACAGTAGTTGAGCTTTATATTTAGCACATTTCTCTTTTTAAACCTGCATAGAAAAATAACAGGGATTTCTCTGAGCCTTACCTGAAGTCTAATGCAACCCTAAGGTTCCTCTATACACACAGAGACAAGTAAACCCCACTCTGACCTAATTTTTTTGTCACCTCTCCAGGCATGAGGACCTACCTTATCTCCAGCAGAAAGGTGGAGGTTCACTGTAACTGCACCCAGATGGGGTTGTCTGGTCCAGGGAATGCTGACCCTCAATGCCAGATGCCCAGATTTCACACGCCTGATGGGGCCTGCACCCTTCCCTCAGACAAAACCAAGGTGAGTAGTAACAGTGTCTGAGAGAAATAGACATGTTGTTGAAGGCGTATTGTTTATAGCTGCACATGCTACACCGCCTGAGGACGAACACGGAGCACGGTGTGTTACTACAACCTCTTTTGCTGTATGTGGGTGTATCAGAAGCGTTTATAAATATTTTTCTTTTTTTTGCACGCAGAGAGCTTGACTTTGTATTGACTTTTAGCCCAGTATTATCATGCAGCCTTATATTTCTATTTGTTCCTTATAACTTTATTAATATAACCCCGGCCAGGTGTGATCAGGATTTGTTTACATGCTTAATGGTACATGAAGGGACCCAGTGTTTTATCTCTCTCCCATTTGGTAGGTTCCCAGTACCGCACACTAACTTTGTGTCCCAGGTCAGCTGTTGCACATAGATCTGGTATAGCCACTCTTCTCTCTCTTTTTTTATTATTCTTAGGCAGTTTCCACACACAAAGTCTAAGGTAGATTTTCCGACGATCCATTTAATTCCTAAAAAATGTTTCTGCATTGTTTTTGAAAACTGCCTTCATTCAGAGGGAACCAGAAAACATCCCATAGCTCTTTAGTAGGTATGCCAACCCTGTATCTGGTGCTGCAACATTACCAGCAAAAACAGAGAAGAAGGTGTGTTGCACCCATTATGAGGTTAGAGTGCCGATATGATATCATTGTTTTTGTAATATGTTTTATTTTTGTTATCTACTTAAAGATCACATCACAAGTAAATTAGGATTGTTTTGTTTTCGGACTGGAGGGGAGCTTCCTAATATATCACATTGCAGTAGTAATCGCAATATCGGTATATGGCAGTCGATTCTATTTGCAATTCCCTGCATTCACCCTCTGCATGCTAATATACAGCGCTGTGAAAAGTTTCTTTTTTTGCTTCTTTGTCACAATAAAATCTTTCAACAAAAAACTTGACGTTTATGGAAAATGTGCTGTTTTCCGAAATAAATTTGAACTTTAATTAAGGTTTCCATGTAATGCACATAGAAGAAAATCTTGTGAACTCTTACCAATTGATTTAAGGGCTCTACTGATAGACCAATATCCAAAGAAGAGATTTCTCTCTCTCTCTTTTACGTTTTTTACTGCTTTCTACCTGATTGATTCCCAAAAGGCAAGCTTCCATCATCAATAACTTGTATGGCAAACAAAGGGAAGATTCAACGTGGCATTCTTTCTGTCCACCACCATGCGGACACAAAGATTGTAACGGTTGCTGGCACTATTGTTGCTACATGTGTTAACATAACTCTTGATATTTCTCATCTTTATGTTTTCATGTTTTCTTTTGCACACCTTATTAATTATCCCACTCTTTGCGTGACTGCATATGTTTGTCTCCAATCTCCGGACAGTCCCCCTGTCTGTCCTGCAGTGTGACCCTTATAGCTGGCGAGGGTCAGGTTCTGGAAGAAGGAATGGTACATAATGGCTGTCGTGATGACAAAACCAATAACAGCAAGGTGAGAAAGGGAATCATGTCAACTTGGTCATCTAAAATGTGAAAAGAAAATTAATTTAAGCCGTTCCGTGGGTTTATATTTTGTAATGAAAGCTCCAGAAAATATTGAGCTCTAAGAAATAAAACTTGATGGGTCCCTGATGAATTTGGTTTAGACTTTTGCCTTTAAATAGATCTGACTGAAGTACAGTTTTTCATTTTCACATCCCGTTTATGCCACTATATTAAACCTTCTTCAGAAAGCAGAGCTGCACTTTCACACCTTCTTTCTTTGGAGTTTTGGATCTCTCTCTTTTTGACCTCTCCTCTCATTCAGGACTCTTCAAATCTGAAGTGTTCCCCTGCGGTATCCACTGTCCGCAGCCCCAAGACAGTGAATGGCCTGCTCAGTCCTCAGCTCGAGGCCTTGAATAACAGCCAGACTTCACTGTGTGAGATGCTGCAGGAAAAAGAGAAGAAGACTTGGAGTGGAGGAGCCATGGGCATGGACCACTCTGCGCTCATCCCGCTGCGCTCCAAGAACTTCCGGGAACGGAGTGATGCTCATTTTGTGGATGTTATCAAGGAGGATAGGTAATCATTACCCTGTCTGTCCCTTTCGTTAGAAAATCCTGTTGCTAAGGGGGTAGGTGTCAGTTCTCTATAGGGAAATTCCTGAAATTTTAAGCTTTAGATGAATTATTAAAGTGCCTTACAAAAGTATTTAAGCCACTTCAACTTTACCTATTGTGTCATTTTACAACAATAAACGTGGAAGTAAGGGGAAAGAAAATGATGGCTTGGTTCTGATCAGAGAACCTTTTTCACGTTTGCTGTGTCCCCTACATGGCTTTTGGGAAACTTTCTTCTTGCCACAGTTTTATTAAAACCACATTTTTGAAGTGCATTACTGTGTCAACATATTTTCCCACCTGAGCTAAAAGTTACCATGGGCCTCATAGTTGCTTGTCTTATTAATGCTCTCCTTGCTTGGCTTATTAGTTAGTTGATTAGGTTGAGGATTTCCAGTTGTGCCAGAGTTTTTCCATTTATGGATGTTTGATTGGACAGCAAAGCTCAATGCTTTGGATATTGTTTTATAACCTAACCCTACTGACTCACCCTAATTACTGATTAGAGGATTTCTAAAGGCAACTGGTTGCACTAGATTGTATTAATGGAGATCAGAGTAAAAAGTTTTTGAATAGTTATTCATTCCCTAATTTTCATGTTATTATTTTCGCAACACTTTCGAAAACCATGTTTAATTTTCCTTTACGGTCACAATTATCAGCCACTTTGTGATAGTCAATTCAGCACCATCCCCATTAAAAATTACATCGTTTGTAGGTGTAATGTGACAAAAACTGAAACAATGTAAAGGGCTCATATTTAACTCTGAATCTGACATGATTTTCTCTGTGTTTGCAACTCTAACAGTCTTATGAAGGACTATTTCTACAGGCCGCCCTTACACAAGCTGAGCCTCACCTTCCTGGAGAGGAGCCTGGAGTCTGCCTACCGGATAAGCTACCAGGAGGAGGTGTGTTTCTGTGATGTAATGGTCTCCATCTGCCTGAATTTGATTGAAAGTGTGAAGGCATATGAATGTAGTTTGAGTTTATTTGTATGTGCCCTGTTCTTCCCCAGCAACATGCTGTTGTTACTCTTTGTCTCTCTGTAATCAAATATTCGCTATTGATTCTTAAAGAAAAGTCAGTATCTTCTCATGATATCAGTCAGTCACTTTGTGCTAATTTTCATATTTATGCTGAAATAAGGTTACTTATCTGTTTTGTTACCTGTATCAGTGTTTCTCTGTCAGAGTCTTGTTTGGGAAGCCTGTTGGCACCACATTATCAACAGACTGGTCAGACTGCGGCAAAGAGAAATGACTGCAGGACCTTGAAAGATGTTATACAGCGGGTTATAATGCCCTCTGCTGGTCTAACTTTAGAAGTTCGTTTATGATGGCATGAGTGCAGCTGTTAGTGATAAAAATAGGTGTATTTGGTAATTATTTCATTTAAATTTCCATCTTTGCCTTTTCTCCCAGGTGGAGAATCAAGGAGCAGTTCAGACGTTCGCCAGCCCGACGTTCAGTTCTTTCCTGGATATGCTGCTGTGCTGTTTAGTCGTTCTGGCGCTCTCTCTTGCCTGTTTCCTCCGACCTCTCGTCACCCGGCAGAGTTCGTCCACACCTGCACTTATTCTCACAGCTGTAGCCACCCTGCTGGAGGTTCTGGCTCTGCTGTTTGCTATTCGGTGAGATACTAAATACAGATTGCACGTCTTAAGATACCAGGCTGTGGGTCGACAATGAAAAAAATAATTTAAAGGTGCAGCCTTATTGTGGGCTTAATCAGTGTTCCAAGGCTATGTAAGGTTTATATTTCCCATAATATAAGATACGAGAAATTCAGGAAATTTCAAGGCTGCCTGGTGAATATTCAAACTGTAGAACTGACTGGAGCAGTGTGTTTACCTCTGCAGGACTGGAAATACTAAAATGTGCTCTGACAGAAAGTGTAATTGGCTAAAACGCTGGTAGAACGTCTAAGAAATACACACAATGGTTATGTTACCCTTTTTGAGATTAGGGATCAATAAAAAATAAAGACAATTACAACAGTCTGTATTTATTTGCAACCTTGTAAACGATGTATTAAAAGTAAATAAATAAAATGATCTTTCCTTGCAGTAGCATATTCTTACACTCAGTGGGGATGTCTTGCATGGAGGCCACCCTATATCAGCCCCTCATCCTATAAGTCCGTCCCCTTATTTAACCAATCAAACATCCACTCTCTCAATGAATACCATTCTAAAAAAAACAGTATGTTTTTATTACGTAACCTATCAGAAACATTGAAAACTAAAGATAATTGATTTGTAGTAAATGGTCTTGTGGCACACACAAAGACCCAAAAAACCATGACCCAACTATGCCTGTAAGCATTTTGGATATGAAATCTGACATGATCAAATGTGGGCCAGATTCTTTAAAAATCACTGGAAAGTCCTCTAATTTAGCTAGAACCATATTGGCCATATCAAAAAAAGTCCCTGCTTCAACAAAAAGAAAAAATGGAATGTCCAGCCTTTAATTTGAAAATATTTACTCAATGGGTGAAAAAAATCCCATATCAACAAATAAGTGTTATTTTCTTTTACGAAAAAAATCACTGGTGCCACATTTGGCAAATCTACATATTACTAAAAGTTGTGAATGAAGCATTTTTGTAGCACATTCTTTACTTTTTTAAATTGATCAAAGTGTCTAGGAAGTCTTTGAATTAACAATCCAAGTGCAGTTTAACTGCAGTTAAACTCTATCCAACATACTGAATATCTTGTTGGCATTCAAAAAGTCAATTTCTGACACTATAATAACAAATACTGAAATGTGAACATTGCGTGCAAAGATATTGTAATTACGATGCATTATGTATAAGTTCTGTCTTTCCTCTTTTATTCCCTCTCCAGTATGGCTTTCTATCTGGACAGTGTGCTGAGCTGCACTCGGGTGCTGATGAGGGCCGTCTCTGGCTGGATACTTCGCCACTTTATCGGAGCTGTTCTGGTGTCTTTGCCTGCTCTGGTAGTCTTCTCCCATCTCACCTGTGACATGTATAACTCTATCCAGGTATAATTCCGTTTCATTTACTTTTTCCTGGCATTGTTAACGAAAATATTTAATTTTTATTCCTACAGTGGTTATGCTTGGGCCCAAACGAGATTCTCATTGTAAGAAAACCTTGAGTAAATGATCAGTTTTGTAAAATCATGGTATTAACACAAACCTTTCAAGCAACATTCTATAACATAATCAATTGCAGTCTTCAAAACAGCAATTATATCCTGATTCTTGCTTGTAAGTGAAAGAAGAGTGTAGTAAGTGACCTTCTTTAAGCCTTGTGACTAATCAACGGGTAGGGGAAGGGCTGATCCTTAGTTTTGAAACTGTAACCTTTTAAAACTTAGGTATCACTTGATTTCTGTAACTAACTTTATTACTATGACCATTTGGCTTTAACTTGGATACAATTTGAAGAAAATGTTTAAAAAGCTTGCAGTCAGTTTAACTCCCTTTTTTTTTTTCTTCTTGTTTCTTCTCAGTTTACTATGTTCATCCTCTGTGCTATCATCATAGCTATTATTCAATACTGTAACTTCTGCCATCTCAGCTACTGGATGCGCTCCACAGTAGGCACACTGGTGGGGCTGGCAATTCTTGCACTGCTCTGCTGCTCCCCCTGCAGGTAGGACACAGCTAAAACAAATCTATGAAAAATGTTACAGATTCTGCTCGTCAAAATGCTCAAAAGTGAACTTGCATATGGTGTTGCATACTTCAAACTGATGACATAATGTTTGGAGGTGCATGCACATACATTAACGTAGTAATATTAATTACATTTCATTAAATATCATCAGCGAACTTATTTAATATCGTTTTATTGTTACTCTTCGTCATTGGTCCTGGCTGTGACCAATTAGTTGCAATATTCAGCCATGAGCTAAGAAGTTTACCTTTTCTCTGTTTACTTTCTTTCCAAATATTACATCCAGTTGTGTTCAAAATTGTCTCTGTTCAACATCACTAACCAGATTAATCACTGTTTTTGGTAGAAATGATATCTCTCCGTGGCAAATAATTTAGTGGTAGGTGTAGTAGAGTAATAGAAAAGCAAAAGACTCATCAGCTATGACTTGCATGCTGCTTATTCTTTGTACCTGAATCATTAATTGGAAGGGGGCATGTTCAGTCTGTAAGGTAATTTATTCTTTGAAAACACAGCTGTCAAACAAATGGCCTCTATTTAAGAACAAAGGCATCAGATGGTGTACATTTTGGTTATAGTGCATTCTGCTAAAGAATCGGAGTAAAATGGTTTGTTCCAGGCATTATTCAGGACAACAACTATGATTTAAAAGTTATTTCAAGAGGAGAAAATGTATAAGAAGCTGCAGAAATTATCTCAAATGCTTTAAAATTAAAATAGGTTCTTTCACAACCTAGGAGATGTGAAAGAAAAAAACCTCTTCATTGAATAGCTGATAGTCAAAATAGCAAAGACTCAGCCAATGATCTACTCCAATGATCAAAGAAGGTCTACAGCTAGCTTTGAGTACCGTAACGGTTAGGAGAAGCCTATGTGAATAGCAAAAACCACACGCAAAGTCCCGTTGTTGAAAAATGACATGTACCTAGGAGGTTACAATTTGCGAAAGAGCATAGAATTTCCACCAAGATTAGTCATCCTCATCAAAGTGGATCTAACTATCTTAAGATAAGCAGTTTGCTGTCTTTTTCACTTTTTCTCATGAAATACAACATATACAAAGTTATTGTCAAATACTACACGAGGGAACAAACCAGATTTTTCTGTTTTCACTTAAAAGTTAAATGAAATGACTTAAAAGTTGAACTTTTAAGTCATTTCCTTTTAGTGGTGATTTTTGCCAGAACCTGCATTACCTTACTTTATTATAGGCCTATTTCTTTATTTATGTCCTGTTTCTTGCATAATCTTGTTAATCCCTGTTTTTTTACAATTTATTTTAGAGAAATGTTGACAGATTGCACCTACGACTGTAGGGTGAATGTTAATACGATGGATTGAGTCCCAATAGTGTGTGCATAGAACATTCTATTATCAGTATGTTATGTGACATACAGTAAAATTTCTTTTTAAAAAAAACGAAGAAGAAGAATAAATCAATACATTGTTCTGATATTTTTTATGTACTGGAATTATTAATACATTTCAGTTTTTTGTCTTGTCTCTTCCAGTGTTAGGGAGAGTTTTTCCTTTACTTTGACAAAGTTAAAATGAGTATACATAAAAACCATTAATTTTTTCATACCATTATCAAATGGCACTAGAAGTGAGATTTTGGTAAATCCTGAAAAGAACCCCCAAGTTAATATGGGTACTACTTTTGTTGCATGCTTACATTTTGTGTTGCTTTCCTGTTATTCTTAATTTTCTTTCTTACCTTTGTCTTTCCACCAGGTCTTATGGTCAAAGCAACATCACAAACAGCTCCATTTTAATGTTTGACAACTCATCAAGTTCTGATCGACAACCCGACTCCAACCCACACAAACGTCTTATTCCTGAAGCCTGTGTGGCCTTCTTTCTGCTCCTTCTCCTCGTTTGGTTCCTTAACCGTGAATTCGAGGTCAGCTACCGTTTGCATTACCACGGCAATGTAGAAGCTGATCAGCACCGCATCAAGATTCAGAACATGAGGGACCAAGCTGACTGGCTTCTACGCAACATCATCCCAATCCATGTGGCGGAGCAACTTAAAGTCACCCAGAGTTATTCAAAGAACCACGACAATGTGGGGGTCATATTTGCCAGTATCGTGAACTTCAGTGAGTTTTACGAAGAAAGCTACGAGGGAGGCAAGGAGTGCTATCGCGTTCTCAATGAGTTAATCGGTGACTTTGATGAGCTTTTACGCAAGCCTGCCTTTGCAAACATTGAAAAGATCAAGACCATTGGTGCAACATACATGGCTGCAGCCGGACTAAACACTCAGCAGTGCGCAGATGCGGTGCATCCGCATGCGCACCTTCGCGCTCTTTTCGAATTCACCCTGGAAATGATGCGAGTGGTGGATGACTTTAACAAGAACATGCTCGGCTTCGGCTTCAAGCTTCGCATTGGCTTTAATCATGGGCCCCTGACAGCCGGCGTGATTGGAACCACCAAGCTTCTCTATGATATCTGGGGCGACACTGTTAACATCGCCAGCCGCATGGACACAACGGGCGTGGAGTGCCGCGTTCAGGTCAGCGAGGAAAGCTACTGTGTGCTCAGTGGCATGGACTACGAGTTTGATTATCGAGGGACGGTTAACGTCAAAGGCAAAGGTCAGATGAAGACGTTTCTTTATCCTAAGAGCAGTGACAGTGGCCCCGTGCCTCAGTACCAGCTGTCAGTCTCACCAGAGATCCGAGCGCAGGTGGATGGTAGCATTGGCCGGTCTCCCACTGACGAGATTGCAAGCATGTTGCCAACCACCAGCAAGAATGCAAACAGTACCAAAACGATGGTCCCCAGTGCCAGCACTGGTTCCTCAAACACAACAGGGCTTTGTCAAATGAAAGACTTAGACATCCATGAAAGATGTCCCTCCACAGCCGCTTCATGTGCCAGACGATCCATGTCACACGGTGGCTTAACATCAATACCTGTAACCAGTCTTGAGGGACACTCGCCAAGTAACAAACAGCTCATAGTCTCATCCTCAATCCAGCAACATGCACCACAACACTCACCAAGAAAAGACACAAAAGACAAACTAGAGAATAACTGTGACATTATTACTGGAGATTTAACCAGGCTTTAAGTATTCGCCACAACAGCACTTTTGTTGCCAATCTTCTTTCCTTTAAGCTTTCATTACTGCTAGCTGGCATGTGTAGAAGCTACACGTTTGTCCAACTTCAGGTAGAGAAGGAAGATTTGGACAGACACAGAAAGCTGGGTTGTACAAACAAGCCAGGTTTTCCATCAGCCAAGAAAGGGCTTGTTTGTAGTGTAAATGTGATTGGCTGATATCATCAGAGGTGCTTGGGGAAACACACATAGGGTGTTGGGCAGATATTAAAAGAAAATGGAAATTTGCCTCCTAACACTCCCATTGTCTGCCATTAACTTACTTGATTACCTTTGCACCTTTAATCTTGATTGTTTCTTTCAAATGTGTTTTAAGTGCCTTTAGACTAGAATAAGATTTAAACAAGGCCTGTTTAACTCAATAACAACTAAAAGGGAAAACTTTACAAGCGAAAACTTTTTGGAATAAAGCTTTGCTGTTGGTTTACTTTTATGAACTATATTTTGCAAAGATATTTTTTTCTTTCTATCCAAGAGGAGATCAATAATGTGAGAAATCATACAAAGGGATAGTTAGAATTTTTGAAGTGAGGTTCTGTGAAGTTTCCAGTATAAACAGTGAATGCAAAGAGATACTCAAATACTTGGTCCATCTGACAACTCGAGGTGAAAATGTTTGTATCCATGGGATACAATGTTTTATCGTTTGTCATTACCTGTCTGAAATTTCACAAGATAATGTTAAATTTGTTGCTGTTTTTTCAGCCAAACAACATCCGAATTACTAAGCAGTCACTAATCTGGCAGAGGCTACTGGGATATCAGTCCGCCAGGATAATTTCTAAACAACTGTGCAACCTGGAAGAGCACAGGAGCGTGCCATCTTCGATTCTGATGGACAAAATCCAAAGCAGTAGTCGCTGATGTGTCCGATGGATACACCCAGCAGCCAATGTAACAACCAACATGTTTTTAGCGTAGTAACAGAGATTTTGTTCAGCTTAGAAAATGCCAAAAAAATGACAACAGCCTCTTATGAAAGTTTAAATGTTTAATATCTCCTGTTTTAATATCTCCACAGTATCCCAGGGATATTGACATTTTCAGTTGTTGATGACTGAAATAGCTAAAACGGGGTCGTTTGACTAATTGTTCTGAGACACACAAAGTCCAAACGTTTACTCAAATCTCACAGGACCTAGAGCGGACTGATGAGGTGAAGGTGATGAGGCAGATTAATACAGCTTCATTAATTAACACGTCAGCTTAGAAAACAAAAACAGGGATAACAATACTCCCATGTGAAGGTTTTGATGGTAAATATCTCTCACAAGTTATGAGACGTGGAAAAGCAAAGAATCCATCAAGTTCAATAACGTTGCACCCAGTCCAAATGCTCTACTCTTGGTGGTCTTAAAATGGACTGATGAGTCAAAGCTGGTGAGGTAAATTAATACAGATGGCAGCCAACAAAACTAATGTAACTTTAGCATAATGACAGAGTCGTTGGCACATTAACATTAGTAGATATTAACTGACTAACTAATCTAGCATTGTATTCCGTGCATAAAAACATTTTCAGTTTGAGTTGTTTTAAGTTGCTAAAGTTAGCTAAAACGTTTGCCCCCATATTTATTAGCTGTTAGCTTTTCACCGCTTTGAGGACTTACTCACTTTTTTACAAACGTATGTTGATATGACATCAATAAGGGGACTATTATTAATGGCTTTCTTAAAAATCCACAAATATCCCTTTAAGTGAATGAAATAAAGCAAAAATGTTGTTTCAAGATGGCAAAATCTGCACAATAACTGCTGCTGTGCCTCAGTTCGTGTAAAAACCAGAAAACTCCTCATGAAAGCAATGGCCAGGACTAATCGGTACAAAACACTGGCGGATGACGCTGAGCTTTATGAGCATATCCGCACGAATTACGCGTTGCGTGTCCTTTATTTTATAATGCATTCAGGCAATGGTTAAGCTCCCCTAGAGTTACTCAGATGACTGAAAAAACAAACAGGTTTGCGGTTGTAGCAGGTTTTCACTGACTACAATTAAGATCTTCATATTCCCAAATCACTGAGATGATTTCTTCAGCTATAATTAATCAGCATGGTTGCAGCATTGAAGGCTTCTGATAGTTGTGCCTCCAGCCCACAACTTAGACTCGTGTGGGAGCTGAAGATGCGTTTGGTGTTTTGCAAGAAGCTGACATACCTGTAGATGGGTTTTAAGCCATGATTTCAGATGGACTAAATACAAAAAAAGTAACTGCCTAAGGGGTTGGATTGCATTACACTGTGTTAAAGTAGTTCTTAGTTTTCTCAAGACGAGGATAATCAATGTGGAATGTCACAAATGTGTTTGTGTTGTTACGTGAAACTTAAGCTGTTCTTCTAAGACGCTCAACTCTCCAGGATCTCAAAGACATTACTGGATGCAAACAGCTTGACGCTTTTGCTGCTTCAACCTTTAGTGGCATGAAATGTAATGTGCTAGCACTGTAAATGCAAAAGGAGTATCTCAAATGCATTTCATATTCCTAGGTGTTTTTAAGCTTTTTTCCATGCTATAATGTGACATTTTCTGTCATTGTTCTAGCTGAAAATGGATTGCGTGCTCAAGAGCAAAAAGCTACAGTAACACTCACTTGTCTTAATTTTGGATGTGTTTAAAAAGTAATAGATAACTAGTCCTTATATATTAAAGCTGCCATTTCATATTCAATAAATGTGATCCAATTTGCCTTTTGTCTAAAAAATACTTCTGTTAACCATTTCAGTTAATATTTGTTCTCTATAACTCAGATGCTTATATTAAAACATATTTACAAATAAAGCATAAAATGGGAACCTTAACTTTAAATCACATTTTATTTTGAGAGTTTTCAGAAATGCCTAGTGCCTTCTCATGATTAATTTGTAAATAATGAATTATCTTTTATATTTTTCTTTTTTCCATTTTAGTTTAGTTTTATGTGCCATATGGAGCTGGATTAGTCTAAATGTAATAATGGAAAATGAAATGGAAACTAGTTTTTTTTTGCTCACGAGCACACAACCCTTGTAGCTCAACATGTTTGTGACACTACAAAAAGGTGGGGGGGGAAATCATTACTATACAGTTAAGTGCTGGTAGAAGTAAACGTGTTGTGGAGAAAGCATAAACTTTAGATGTCTTTATTTTTGGGGTAATTTTGATAAGCTTTTTGAACTCTGAACCTTTTTGGGGGACAGAAATGAATAATAATATACATGTATGTTTCCCCAGAGTCTGATTTGTATCTGCTTTGTTTTCTTGCCTATACATGAGCATACAGTGTATTGATTTAGCAAGAATAATTGAGATGTTGGTGACATTCTGAACCAGCAGAATAGCGCACTGGGAAAATTATGATGCCAAAGAGTGTCATTGCCATCTCATGCAATTTCTTTGTGTGCCGTCTCTATTTTCTGGTTGTTTTTCCCATACACACGCACACACTGTTAAAATGCAATTGCACAAGGCTCTTATTTTTTATGTACATTATGCCTTTCTACTGTAAAGCATTTCTATTATTTATATAAGAGCATGTTATTGGGTATAAAATAGTTTAGAACTGGACAACTTAAAAAAATGTTGGTATAATACCGTTTTTTTTTTTGCTTGCATGTGTAAATCTGTATGAGTGTTTTAAAAGTGTGAAGTTCTATGGTATCTTCTGAAAGAAGGGATTTGGAAATGTGTCCAGTTTTCTCATAATATACAGTAATAGAGGGATTTCAGCTAATATTGCTAATAGGTAAAAGTGGAGTAGCTTGTTATTACTCCCACACAATAAATTAATATGTTTCGTGTTAGTTACTTTTTTGTATAAGGCACGCTAATAGGTGAAGTGAAAGTTAAAGTTGAATAAAAGTCACATGCTGAAAATGAAAGAGAATGTTTGAATTTACAGCCTTAACATTTCTTAGACTTGTCTTAAGAGGGAATAGATTGTAAGTCGCTCTTTCAAATTTTGCTTTATCTCTATTGTTTTTGTCTTGGACTGTTTAACGCTAAAATTAGAACATATTGCACATAGTACTTAAAGATAGATGGATGTTGTTTTCTAAAATGTGTGTAATTAAATAATAAACCTCTGATAAAAACGTTTGCTTTCCAAATCATATTAACTTTCAGGGTTCAGTAACTTTTTCTCATTTTTTCACAACCTCGTGTGATAGACTAACACAAACCAGTACATAGTTGTGAAGTGGAAGAGGGAAGAAATATATCTATAGATAGATCTATGTAAGGTGGATGGATATTTTACAAATAAAGGTGCATATATTTGTATTGGGAACTCCTGAGTCAGTGATTTGTGGAACCATCTTTCACTGGAAAGCTGCTGTATGTTTTTCGGAGTAGGTCTCTTCAGGTTTTGCACATCTGTGGACTCAAGCTCAGTCAGGTGGGGTGGATAGGGTCTACTTAGAATCTGAGGCTAGGCTTGAACATTTATTTTTCAAAGTAGGATTTGGGTCTTGACTTTGATGACTACTCTGCTGAAAGGTGAGCCTCAGCCTCTGTCTCAAGTCTTTTGCAGACTCTTGCAGATTTTCTTCCAAAATTGCCTTATATTTAGTTTGATCTTCCTATCAACTTGGACTAATTTTATTGTCCCTGTAAAATAAATGAACTACCACAAGATGATGATACCACTACCATAATGTTTGGGATGGTGAGGTCAGGTTGTACTGGATGTTGGGCAAAATTTTAAAATCTGATTTTATCTGACCAAAACACCATTTTACACATTTGCTATGTGGCTTGAGTCAAACTGTGTCAAACTTTTTCGAGTTTTGGATAATGGCTTGAGCAGTGCTATGTGAGATGGGATGTTTTATAACCTAACCCTGCTTAAAATGTCTCCACAATTTTCTGGGTGATCTACCTGGTGTGTTGTTAGATGTTCAGGGTGCGATATGTTCGCTTACATTCTCTATTAAACCTCAGAGGCTTTCACAGAAGATTTTTATTTTCATACCAAGACTAAATTACACAGAGGTTGATTCTATTGGTTAGGTCACCTCTGGAGGCAATCGGTTGTACTGGGTTTTAATTAGGGGTATCAGAGTAAAGGAAGGTGGAATATATATGCATACCTCAATTATCTGAAAATCTGAAAACGATTGATCCTTCTTCCCATGAACGGAGCAAAACGTACATCACAAAATCCCAATAAACTACCTTGGGGTCTGGTTGTAAAGTAACAAGGTAATGCGACGTCAAATGAGTTGTTGTAACTTTTACTGTTTTTACGTTCACAAATGCATCGGTTTTCTTAATTTGTTTGTTTTAGCTTCTAATAAAATGTACTATGTAGCTCTGAAGTTCAATAGAGACTGAACATCTTTATTTTTGATGTTATTTCACGCCTAAAGGTAACTTCTCATACGTTCACATGACGCACGGTGGGACACAGGTTTACGTCAGGGCGTCAGAGCACTCCTCCCCTCCTTCCACCGAAGAAAAAAAAAAAAAAAACTTTTTTTTTGTATCAGAGGAATCAACAGCCGCCATCTTGACGCGGCTCGGAGTCGGGATTTCGGGGGGAGCACAAATTTTAAAACCGACCGGAGCCATCCAGACCCGACTGAAACGGGATTTTTCTGGCCGAAAACCGAAGAGTTGATTCTTCCGCGGAGAATGATCCCGAACATGTGACGGTTGCGGGGGTTTTTATCGTCTGGAAAGGGCACTGTATATTTGATTTCCCTTTCAGAGAGCGCCGCTGGTTGTCGCCGTATCTCCGTCCACTGAACGTTGTATTTACCTGGGAGACAGCGACGAGAAAAAATAACCACCTCATAGAAAATATTTTCTGAATTTTCCTCTTTTTATTTAAGCATAAATTGTATTTTATCGCTGCTTATTTCGACTGCTAAAAAATGATTCTGTACGTGGGTGAAACCGACCGTCTGCGAGCGAAGGGATTTGCCTGTACGCTGTGTAATATTTTATAATTGTTTTTTATTTATTTTCCTCAAACTGAAATAATTTTTGGCCGCAGTAATTGGGGATAATTATGTGGGTGTTGGGTGTTGGATTATCATGGGGTGATCTTCGGTGGCGAAGCGTGGCGCTGTTGCCCTTCTTTTAAAAACCGTCTTCTCCGGGCAGCATTTCACCACTCTACCAGTCAAGAGAAAATAAACTACTAACGTTGCCTCTTCGCACGCAACATCGAAAAAAAAAAAAAAAAAGTTACGCATTATTATAAACCGGAGACTCACGGCTTGGACTGACCCTGCTATTTTTGTTCCCGGAATCACCATCCATTGATCATTTTCACCGAGCAGGATGGCTGACAATCTGCTGGATGCGGGACCCCCCACTGCAAAGCGACCCAAGATTAATTCACCGCTATCAGGATCAGACGGCCCAGGTAAGCACACATCTCCATTTTAACACTCCTGTAGCTTAATAACACAGAGACTGACTACAGTGCAGAGAAATGGAAAGAGTAAAATAACACCAAGCTGCCACCTGAGCCGTGGGATGCGCAAAACTAGAGGAACTGTACATGAAGTTCCTATTGGATTCCTTCAATGAATAAACTCATAATACTAATAAAAAACATAGTTTTGAACATCCGCCAATCTAACCGGAAACTCATATATTCCACTAATGCTACCAAAATAAAGCCATAATAACTCATTAGGTACATTCATATCTTTTAAATGAAGGTTGCTATTTGCATTATTTTTTTGTTTCTAATATCTTTTAGATTAACTGAATTATTCCATCATTTGCATTGTTTTTAACCTGTGTCTTGAAAAAGTAATAGCCATCTGTTCTCCATCATTCAAACAAGTGCTTGTCTCAAAATCTATGCAGGAAGGGGGAAAAATGGGAAACACAACTAGAGTAAATAAGACTTCCTTGTTTCTCTTTTTTTTCTTTTTGGAAGAGGAAACACACAAAACTTTAGAAACTACCTTCCATTTTAAGGCCGTGTATTACTGATTAGCCCTAGGGTCTGTGTCTTCACTTGTCCAACTTGCAGAGCAGCTTTTCTTTCATATGTGGGGAGGAGACTAACATGGTGGCATTATGTTAAAGCTTGCATATATTACAAACAAGATCTTATGGATCTCTTTGCAGTATAAGTTGTGAGCTTTAACTGATTGATCCTTTCCAGACTATATCTTTCTCAAAAGTTGCATTTTTCGAGGTTTTATCTGTTGAATTCAGTTTTGTAAATTTGTAATTTTACCTTTTTAAAATGGGATTTCATAAGTTTTCAAGAATCTTATGCAATTAAACGGTTGTAGGCAAGAGCCTGTGCTCTGGCATTCAGCTTTCTGTTGGCTGCTTAATAGACATGCAGCTCATAGCTTTCAACTGTAGTTCTGAGCGGCATTGCATCATTAACAGTTACTGGTGGTGCTCCTTTGGTTTGCAGGCCATGACTGCCCGTGTTTTACATGACCAGAAATATTTCCACTCTCTGCTGTTTTGATTTTAAAACATTGGAAGGATATGACGAAAAATTTTTGCTGTTTTGAATTGCCAAAATTCAAAAACCTTGATATACCTCGATACCGTGTTAACCAGCCCATGCTTTTTCATTGGTAAATATTTTGCACGTAGCAGGTGTATTTAATGAATTTAGACTCAACCCTAGGGTTGAAAATTAAATGGTAAATGGCTTGTACTTGTATAGCGCTTTATTAAGTCCGACGACCCCAAAGCTCTTTACACTACAATCAGTCATACCCCCATTCATACTCTGACAGTGGTAGACTACATTGTAGCCAGAGCGGCCCTGGGGCAGCCTGACAGAAGTAAGGTTGCCATACAATCGGCACCGCCGAGCCCTCTGACCACCTTTAGCAGGCAAGGTGGGTGAAGTGTCTTGCCCAAGGACACGACGACAGAGACAGACGGCATGGGTTCAAACCGGCAACCCACTGGCTACCGGACAAATCTCTGCCTCTCCTGCTACTGTTGCCCCATATTTTCTATCTCATCAGAATATGACAAAAAATATTTAGATGCTTTAAATTTACTGCTTCATTTTATTTAAGCTGGACCCACTATTAAATCTGTACCTTATATTGTCAATTAGCCAGATATGTTTTGCCTCTGGACATTGATCGGCTGGTCAAATACTGACCAATTAGACTTTTTATTTTTTGGGCACAGAGGTAAAAGCACAACCCATGTACCTTAGTCTACCCAAACCTTAGTCGGAAATGCAGGCTATTGCATTGACCTTTACTGCATCCCCCCACCCGACCATTTTCTTGTCACCTCACTTTAGAAAAAATGTGACAAAGGCCACTAGTGCATAACAAAATAATAAAAAAAAGATTTGTAATTTAGCCTCTTCATAAATTGCATGAAAACTAGAAACACTTACCATTGTTCAGCAGTAAATACTTGACGCAACAATATTTACTTTCGTACACATTTTTTGTGTATAAAAAAATCACAAAGTTTAGGGACATGCTTTGATGCATAAATTAGATTAATCTTGTAAATCCTTAATTTTTCGGTTTAATGTTTGTGTACAAAACTACTACCACCCTTTAAGAACACGCAGCACATTTTTTTTCTTGTTTGTAGTCCATGCACAAAAAAACCCCATACGGTCAAAATCAGAATCCGCAAGCTAAGACCTCTAACCAGGTTTGTCCAATTATAGAGAAATTTATATTTATTTTTTGTAAACATTTTAATAGGGCTGCAAAATCACAGGGAAATATTTTGTCTCCCGACCCATGCATGAAGCTGTTGCAGAACTGCAAAGCTCCTTCAGTGACAGACTTCTGCGTCCTAGGTGCACAAAGGAGCGTTATCGCAAATCCTTCCTCCCAGCAGCTGTAAGACTTTATAAACATCATAGCTCCCAACAAACTCTAATTGAATAAGTTGTCTATATCCCTGCATAGGGATGGGTACTGAATTTGGTACTTTTATAGGTCCCGACCGAATTCTGGGGAGGGAGTGGAGGAGTAGGCGATTTTCCATGCCGGACATGAACACAGCATTGCACGCACATGAGCGTAATGACGTCAGTAACTGCTGGTACAGTCAACAAAGCATGGCTGATAGAAAGCGCTCGAAAGTATGGCTCCACTTTTCAAAATGCGATGCAGATTACGCTCGCTGCAATATTTGTGACGCAAAGTGCAAGGCCAGCTGTGGGAATACTGGTAATCTGAGGAAGAACCTGAGATTTGAAGAGTGCACAATTTTTGTCAACCTCAGATCTTCAGCTACAACTCCTGCATTCGGCACCGTTTGTATATCGTTGCCTTTTTGTGACTCTGCATGTTTCCATTGGCCTTTCACTTTGCTGCTTGTACACCTAAATTTGACCACAATGGGACAATAAAGGGACACTTGGATTGCAAAGAAGACTGTTATTCTATATATTGTGGATTCAATTCAGTTTTATTTATATAGCGCCAATTTACAACACATGTTGTCTCAAGGCACTTCACAAAGTCAATCATACAGCTTTCAAGTCAGGTACATACATTCCAATTAATCCTAACTATAGAACGGTGCAGTGAGATTCAGTTATTTATTCAAATTGCTTAAAAAGTCTGTCTAAGGAAACCCAGCAGATTGCACCGAGTCAGGGACTTGCAGCATTCACTCCTCCTGGATGCACATGTAGAGACAGTGGACAGTCACTGGTTTTGACCTTGCAGCAATCCCTCATACTGAGCATGCATGTAGCGACAGTGGAGAGGAAAAACTCCCTTTTAACAGGAAGAAACCTCCAGCAGACCCAGGCTCAGTGTGCGCAGCCATCTCCCATGATCGACTGGGCGTTTGAGAGAACAGGGCAGAGACACAAAGAGAACAAAGAAGCACTGATCCAGGAGTACTTTCTATTGGAAGGAAAAGTAAATGTTAATGGATGTAGCTCCTTTAGTCGTTTCACCTAGAAAGAAAAAACAGATAAATTTTGAGCCAGTTTTCAAGTTTAGACTGTGAGAGAGAGCACATATAATTAGTTACAGTAAAAGCTTGGTCAGTAGCCATGACTAGGAGAAAAATAGGGTTAAACACTGAAAGACAGGGCCAAGTGAATCATCGTTAGAAGGTAACTATTAAGTTGTTGGTAGCAGAAGCTTGGACGATGTCCCCCTCCAGGAAGGTGTCACAGGTAGATGCAGAGTCAGGCCAGGTGTAGCTTCTAGGAAGAGAAAAGAGAGAGAACATAAAATTAAAAGCTGAAATAAAAGCAAATAATGCAAATTTGGAGAGTAGTATGAGAATGTATCAGAGAGAGTGAAAGTGGTCATTATGTCCACTAGCAGCGTAAGCCTATAGCAGCATAGCTACACAGATAGCTCAGGATAACCTAAGCCACTCTAACTATAAGCTTTATCAAATATTATACACTGCTCAAAAAATAAAGGTAACACTTAAACAGCACAATATAACTCCATGTAAATCAAACTTCTGTGAAATCAAATTGTCCACTTAGGAAGCAACACTGATTGACAATCAATTTCACATGCTGTTGTGCAAATGGAATAGACAACAGGGGGAAATCTGTGGCAGTTAGCAAGACACACTCAATAAAGGAGTGGTTCTGCAGGTGGGGACCACAGACCACTTCTCAGTACCTATGCTTTCTGGCTGATGTTTTGGTCACTTTTGAATGTTGGTGGTGCTTTCACACTCGTGGTAGCATGAGACGGACTCAACAACCCACACAAGTGACTCAGGTAGTGCAGCTCATCCAGGATGGCACATCAATGCGAGCTGTGGCAAGAAGGTTTGCTGTGTCTGTCAGCGTAGTGTCCAGAGCCTGGAGGCGCTACCAGGAGACAGGCCAGTACACCAGGAGATGCGGAGAAGGCCGTAGGAGGGCAACAACCCAGCAGCAGGACCGCTACCTCCGCATTTGTGCAAGGAGGAACAGGAGGAGCACTGCCAGAGCCCTGCAAAATGACCTCCAGCAGGCCACAAAAGTGCATGTGTCTGCACAAACGGTTAGAAACCAACTCAATGAGGATGGTATGAGGGCCCGACATCCACAAATGGGGGTTGTGCTCACAGCCCAACACCGTGCAGGACAATTGGCATTTGCCAGAGAACATCAGGATTGGCAAATTCGCCACTGGCACCCTGTGCTCTTCACAGTTGAAAGCAGGTTCACACTGAGTACATGTGACAGACGTGACGGAGTCTGGAGACACCATGGAGAGCGATCTGCTGCTTGCAACATCCTTCAGCATGACCGGTTTGGCAGTGGGTCTGTAATGGTGTGGGGTGGCATTTCTTTGGAGGGCCGCACGGCGGATGCTTTAGTCCAAGTCTGGGAAGAGATTCCTCAGGAGACCATCCGCCGTCTCATCAGGAGCATGCCCAGGCGTTGTAGGGAGGTCATACAGGCACGTGGAGGCCACACACAATACTGAGCCTCATTTTGACTTGTTTTAAGGACATTACATCAAAGTTGGATCAGCCTGTAGTGTGTTTTCCCACTTTAATTTTGTGTGTGACTCCAAATCCAGGCCTCCATTGGTTAATAAATTTGATTTCCATTGATTATTTTTGTGTGATTTTGTTGTCAGCACATTCAACTTCCCCTCCTTGAACCGCCACCTTAACGTGGTGGAGGGGCTTGAGTGTTCAAATGATCCTAGAGGCGTTGTTGTCTGGGGCTTAAATGCCCCTGGTAGGGTCTCCCATGGCAAACAGGCTCTAGGTGATGGGTCAGACAAAGAGCGGTTCAAGAATCCTTCAAGAGGACCACTAAATCGAGGCACGTGACGTCGCCCGGTACGGCGGAGCCGGGGTCCCACCCTGGAGCCAGGCCTGGGGTCAGTACTCGTCGGAGATCGCCTGGTGGCCGGGTTGCTCCTCGCGGGACCCGGCCGGGCCAAGCCCGAACGAGAGACGCGAGGCCATCCCCCAGTGGGCCCACCACCTGCAGGGGGAACCGTGAGGGACTGGTGCAAAGAGGATTGGGTGGCGGACGAACGTGGAGACCTCAGCGGCCCGATCCCCGGATGCTTAGGCTGGCTCTAGGGACGTGGAATGTTACCTCACTGGGGGGGAAGGAGCCTGAGCTTGTGCGGGAGGTCGAGAGATATCGACTAGAAATAGTCGGGCTCGCCTCCATGCACAGCGTGGGCTCTGGAACCCATCTCCTTGAGAGGGGCTGGACTCTCTTCTACTCTGGAGTGGCCCACGGGGTGAGGCGGCGGGCTGGGGTGGGTTTGCTTGTTGCCCCCCAGCTCAGCCGTCTAGTGTTGGGGTTTACCCCGGTGGATGAGAGGGTCGCATCCCTGCGCCTTCGGGTCGGGGATCGGTCTCTGTTGTTTCGGCCTACGGGCCGAGCGGTAGTGCGGAGTACCCGGCCTTCTTGGTGTCCCTGTCGGGGGTGCTGGATAGTGCCCCTCCCGGGGACTCCATTATTCTGCTGGGGGACTTCAACACCCACGTAGGAAACGACAGTGACACCTGGAGAGGCGTGATCGGGAGGAATGGCCTCCCCGATCTGAATCCGAGTGGTGTTTTGTTATTGGACTTCTGTGCTAGTCACGGATTGTCCATAATGAACACCATGTTCAAGCATAAGGGTGTCCATCAGTGCACTTGGCACCAGGACACCCTAGGCAGGAGGTCAATGATCGACTTTGTTGTCGTATCATCAGACCTTCAGCCGCATGTTTTGGACACTCGGGTGAAGAGAGGGGCTGAGCTGTCCACTGATCACCACCTGGTGGTGAGTTGGATCCGCTGGAGGAGGAGAAAGCCGGACAGACTTGGCAGGCCCAAGCGCATAGTGAGGGTCTGCTGGGAACGCCTGGCGGAGCCCTCGGCCAGGGATGTATTCAACTCCCACCTCCGGGAGAGCTTTGACCAGTTTCCGGGGGATGTTGGAGACATAGAGTCCGAGTGGACCATGTTCTCCGCATCTATTTTCGATGCTGCGGCCGTAAGGTCTGCGGTACCTGTCGCGGCGGCAATCCCAGAACCCGGTGGTGGACACCAGCAGTAAGTGATGCTGTCAAGCTGAAGGAGTCCTATCGGCTGTGGTTGGCTTGTGGGACTCCTGAGGCGGCTGACGGGTACCGTGAGGCCAAGCGTGCTGCGGCCCGAGCTGTGGCAGAGGCAAAAACTCGGGCCTTGGAGGAGTTCGGTGAGGCCGTGGAGAAGGACTACCGGTCGGCCTCGAAGCGATTCTGGCAAACCGTCCGGCGCCTCAGGAGGGGGAAGCAGTGCTTCGCCAACACTGTTTATAGGGGGGTGGGAGGGGGCTGACCTCGACTGGGGACATTATCGGGGGGTGGAAGGAGTACTTCGGGGATCTCCTCAATCCTGCCATCACGCATTCCCCTGGTGGAAACAGAGGCTGGGGACTCGGGGTTGGACTCTTTCATCACCCAGGCTGAAGTCACCGAGGTGGTTAAAAAGCTCCGCGGTGGCAAGGCTTCGGGGGTGGATGAGATCCGCCCTGAGTACCTCAAATCTCTGGATGTTGTGGGGCTGTCATGGTTGACACGCCTCTTCAACATTGCATGGCGGTCGGGGACAGTACCTCCGGTCCCCCTTCATAAGAAGGGGGACCGGAGGGTGTGTTCCAACTACAGGGGGATCACACTCCTCAGCCTCCTGGTAAGGCCCTACGCCAGGGTATTGGAGAGGAGAGTCCGGCCGATAGTCGAACCTCGGCTTCAGGAGGAGCAGTGGGGTTTTTCCCGTCCCGGCCGTGGAACACTGGACCAGTTTCTATACCCTCTACAGGGTACTCGAGGCTCATGGGAGTTTGCCCAAACGGTTTCACATTGTGTTTTGTGGACCTGGAGAAGGCATTCGACTGTGTCCCTTATGATGCCTTGTGGAGGGTTTCCCAGGGAGTATGGAATCGGGGGCCCTTTTATAGGGCCATCCGGTCCCTGTACAAGCGGAGCAGGAGTTTGGTCGGCATTGCCGGCACTAAGTCGGACCTGTTCCCGGTGCATGTTGGACTCCGGCAGGGCTGCCCTTTGTCACCGGTCCTGTTCATAACTTTTATGGACAGGATTTCTAGACACAGCCAAGGGCTGGAGGGGGTCTGGTTTGGGGACCAGTGGATTTCGTCTCTTCTTTTTGCAGATGACGTGGTCCTGCTGGCCCCCTCTAGCCAAGACCTACAGCATGCGCTGGGGCAGTTCGCAGCCGAGTGTGAAGCGGCTGGGATGAAGATCAGCTCCTCCAAGTCAGAGGCCATGGTACTCGACTGGAAAAGGGTGGCTTGTCCTCTTCAGGTTGGAGGGAGTTCCTGCTCAAGTGGAGGAGTTGAAGTATCCGGGGGTCTTGTTCACGAGTGAGGGGAAGAATGGAGCGGGAGATCGACAGACGGATCGGTGCGGCTGCCGCAGTAATGGGGGCGCTGTGCCGGTCCGTTGTGGTGAAGAGGGAGCTGAGCTGAAACGCCAAGCTCTCGATTTACCGTTTGGGTTACGTTCCTACCCTTCACCCTGGCCATGAAAATTTTGGGTCATGACCGAAAAGAACGAGATCCCGGATACAAGCGGCTGAAATGAGCTTCCTCCGTAGGGTGGCCGGGCACTCCCCTAGAGATAGGTGAGGAGCCCCGGGCCATTCGGGAGGGGCCAGAGTAGAGCCCCCTGGCCCACATCGAGAGGAGCCAGTTGAGGGGGGCTCGGGCATCTATACCGGATGCCCTCCTGGACGCTTCCTCGGGAGGTTTTCCAGGCACGTCCCACGGGACGAGGCCAAGGGGACGGCCCAAAGGCACGCTGGAGAGACTATTCTCTCGGCTGGCCTGGGAACGCCTTTTGGCTCCCCTCGGGGAAGCTGGAGGAGGTGTCTGGGGGGAAGGGGGCGTCTGGGGGTTTGCGAGTCTGAGGGCCCCCCCCCCGACCCGTTCCGGAAAAAAAGGAAACGACGAGTATGAGCACATTCAACTTTGTACAAAACAAAGTATTCAATGAGAATACTAAATTCATTCAGATCTAGGATGTGTTATTTGAGTGGTTCCTTTATTTGTTTGAGCAGTGTATATACTGTATTTCAACAATTTCTAAAACATAATAAACTAAATTAAAAACTACTTTATATGGATCTAAGCCAAAACTAAATTATGAAAGAAGTATACTTGTCATTTGAACCAAAAAATTCGCCAGCATTTTAGTGCAACTAATGAAAGATTCTAAAAGTCATTTAGATTTTGGCAGGAAAACTTTAATACAGTTCTGGTCCGTTATTAGTTGCTAATAAATCACCTTATTTAAATTTCAGTGTGCCAAGCATATTATGTTGTCGAGGGGTGCAACAACATTGAGTAGCAAATCTTGCACATCATGTGTTTTTGATCGACGCTTGTGACTTAGAATCTAGGGTTAATTTCCTCAAAAGTTAACCGATTCTACTTTTTTTGTTTACTATGCCGTTTCATACCTTTGCAAAATTGACTTTTTTCCATGTATGCAACAGTGGTGTCTACCGCAGGGTGTTTCATGCTAACCATGCGTTAATTTGGATCCCGCTGTTTTTATTTTCCATTTAATTATAACTTTTTTGTTTTTATTTTTTCACGCAGATTATTTTAATGTAACAATGTCACACAGTAACGTTAATAGCAGCACAGCGCACTGCACTGATGCCTTGAGGCTTTAGCTTTAGCCGTCAGTGGGTCACTGAAAACACAACTGGCACCATACCGAGTAGAGCGAAACCGAGTGGTGTTGGCTAAAACGAGCCAGTGGAAAAGGTCCATAAGTTTTGCAGTTAAAAAGGGTGCCTTGCTGCTAAAGTACCTGAAATAATAGATTCTTGAATACTTGTGTACATGTTGTGTAATAACTGGCACATAAGTAAGTGCCTGTAGACCCCGTGCTACAAGCCCCCAGTCCAAATGCAGGACAGTCTGGGCTAATTGTTTGCTGCGGTCTTTCATCATGTTGAGGCCTTTTCATGAGGTGTTTGTATCACCGTAGCAAAAGACTGGCACACACAGATACATGGACCTTTTTCCATTTTGTTAACAGACTACATTACAAATTCAATCTTATTAGTTCATTTAGTAAAAAAAAAAGATATATAGTTGCAGGAGAACCTCTATTTCTAGAGTACTTGCTAGGTAAAGACAACAAATTTTATCTTTTGAATACATCTTTCTAAAAAAGTTAAGAGTTAATGCATTCTTGAGTTTTGTCATTTGCAAGATTTTACCAATAAAATGAGTAAAACAGCCCAGCCAGAGTCTTGACACTGATGGACAATCTGTGGACGAAGCTAGAGATTAGGGTGATGGAAAGGAGGCATTCCAACCTCAAACACTAGGAGCTTTTTGCCACAGATAATTTCTCAAAATACCAGTGGAAAACCACTAAAATCTGCTCTGAAGGGGTTTCCTTTCATTGTTGAGGACAGTATAAATAAACTTTTTGAAATAAAAGGTAAATTAAAAAACAAGTTTATTTTTGCTAAAAATTGATACTTAATTTTTATTGTCTTATGACACATGCCTGTCACATTTTTTTTGTATCAGAAACAAACTTTTTGGTTAAATATAAATGACTTGACATTTAAATTAGCCCTGGGTATGAATAATTTTGGGCTTAACTGTAACTACAAACCAAAACCAAAATTAAACATATACAGAATGGTTGAAGTAAAATGCTGCAAAATGGTTTGTTTATGGGTAAGAAAAGAAAAGGATTGGCAGCATGTGTGTATGAACAGGCTAAGGGGCAAATTGACCCAACCCCAATATAATTTATTTATTTGTAACTCCTATTTTCTTTTTTTAACTTTTATAACAAAAAATGCTTTTACAATAATTTTTTATTTACTTTGATTTCTAAGGAGGAATGCAAAGTACCCACACTTTAGTAGAGTTTCAACACCAACTTTAATCACCAGTTATTAAAAACAAAACACCCTCTTATGACAGGTCAGGTCTGACTTTAAAATGAAGATAATGTCTCATCAGTCGGCAATCTTGATTTTTCAAGATTCAACATCTCTTGACATGAAAAATTCAAAAAGTTTATCTGGTAAAATATAATAAAGTGTGTGCTTGAACTGTAATGAGTTCCTTTTTCCTTGTGGCGCACCATATGCGGGAATACTTGCTGACTCAAACAGACTTTTAGCTTTAAACAGTTATGAAGCAGAATAGCATGACACAAAATGTTTATGAACAGCAGTTTTTATAAAGCTAAATGAACAGCAGTTTGAAAGACAGGATTTCCCACCTTTGGCTTGTTCAATATTTGTTATTTCATTGTGGTCAAAGTGGGGTTAAACAGGAGAACTTTGGAGAGAGGATTAACCCAGAGTATACCAGGGACCGCAGGATACCCCTGGATTTTCTTTGTCCACATCCTAATGAATCAGAGCTGCGATGACCAATAGAAAAAGGACTTGTAGTGCTTTCAAACCAAACCTTTGAAACGCTTTTTGCTATGTTAGACTCCGGTTTCTGGAGCGGATCACTCTGGTGCGAGCCCATCCCTGATCCTGAAACCGACCAGAGAACCATATCCTGGCATGTTTACAACTGCCAGTCTCTGCACGGTTTATCCGGACCCATTTGCAGTGTGGATGCATGCTGGGCCAGAAAACTAAAAGCAGGAAGAGAGGATGTAACGTAACAGCAGCACGTTTTAGTAGAAGAAATAGAGGCAAAACAAATTAAGAGCTCAAATCAGAAGACAAAAGAGTTTGAAAATGTCTTCGAGCTACGTGAAGTGAAAAGCTGCAGGCACACAGCTACATTTCATTAGGCTCATAGCATAATTATCTAAGTCGTGTTTGAACATTTTCAGAAAACAAGAAAAAACACATTTTTCAGGGAGCACATTATATTTTTTATTGATATTGAAACAGTAAGCCAGAATGTGACTTAGGCAGTTATGCTATGAGGCTGAAGATTTGAAAAAAAGAGTAGCAACAGAATCCTAGATGAGACGGACTTTCTTCTTTGTGCATTTTTACTTCTTGATCAGCGCAATACTGCCCCCAAACAATCCGTTGCAACTGCAAGACGTTGTTTGGTCCGGTCTAAAAAATCTCTGTGCAAAAGCAAACCTGGTTACACTGAAGGTGTCAATTTTCTGACTTTTACCGATCTCTGGACTGGACCAGCAGTGTGAATGCACACTGCTGACATATAAGATTTTTTTCGGGCCAGTCTGCTTTTTCTGTATCTTTCCTAGTTAACTAGTGTTGTGATAGCATTTATTTTTCTGGGTTTCATATGTTTTGTCAGCTAAAGAACTACTATTCCTTGAAGTCTAATTTATAGATTGGTCGGTTTTAAGTAGGGCTTTTGTGTTTTTGCATTTTAGACATGTTGGTTCAGCCTCTGGGCAAGTCAGACAACCCTCCTTGCATGAAGAACAATTGGTTTAATATCGAGGCCTGCAGATGGCACACACAAGACTGTTCACTGCAAAAACACTATACTTCGTGATGGTAATGAATGTGGTTATTTCTAAATTTATATTGTAAAAATAAAATTGTTCTATGTTTTTATTCTTTCCAGTTAAAATTCATTATCAAAAAATCTATTGTCGTGCGCTTCTAATGTTGGGTAACATAAATGGATTTATTTGTATCTCAGTTTGGTTTTTGGATACAGGACGGAGGAACATGCATACTGAGCTGTTGCTCACAGACACAGATTAGCAGTCTTTGATGTTTATGTTAATGTGTGAGCGTTTTTTATGGTGCTCCAGACTTGTGTCAGTATGTGTTTGTGCCCATGGCCACAGGCCAGTGTCAGGCTTGTTTTAATTTATATAGCTAAATGTGTGCGTGTCAACACCAAGGGCAAGTTTCATCCAGTCTCCAGTGGCACTGCTCACCTATTGGTCTTTCTCCTTGGTTTCTTTGTCTCTCAGAGACAACTGTTAGCATTTGAACAATGGGGGAAAAAAGCATTAAAATGTTACTTTTTGCAAGATTAGTATTATTTTGCCAGATGAGTGATGACTGCTGTGGTGGAACAGATTGGGATGAATTGGAATATGGTGGGTGTGGCTGGATGCCACCTAGAGACCCTTTGTCTCCTCTCTACACTATTTCTCTTAGCCTTTTGCATTTGGCACGTGTGTGCTAACGCTTTACATTCAGTATTATTTTATGGGTTATTGGAGGGGGTTTCATTCACTAATATTTGTGCCACTTGGTGTGAGGAGGGGGTTCTTGTTTTCTTTCACGTTTACTGAAAATGTCCTTGTCTATTTCTCTAAGTAGTTGTCTAATCATGCTGGTGTTAGTGAATGCTTTCACAGTTTTGCTTGTTTTCCGTGCTACTAATTTTGTATATCTTTAACTCTTCATTTTTTCTATAGGGTTTTGCTCGTAATTAGATTCACATGGATCAATTCACCCTTGTTTCGCCAGCTTTGGATGAAACATATATCGCATAAAATGAAAGCAGGCTTTCATTAGCAGATGTTGTTTAGTAATGCTAGCTGTTAAACAGCGTGGATAATTCTGTGTGTAAAAAAATCAGAGTAAGAAACAAGACAACCGAACTTCAGGTGGACATAACAAGCAAACTTCTGTTCAAATTTGTTTGACTATGAATTCAATTGTTATTAGTATATCATTCAAATATTTGCCCAACACACACAGTCTTGCATGCGACTAGAAGATCGAGTAATAGCCATCCAGACTTTTTTATTTGCATTGTTTTACTCTTAACTCCAATCATGGCACTAAAGCTACAAATTGCTGCTTATGTTGCTGAACCAGAGATAAGGGAAGGTGATACGGATATGAACGTTATTTATCATGTTCACCTTTAAAGAGGGTAGTCCCAGCAGCTTCTGGGTCTTCTGATCTGTGCATTTTTCATTTGAGTTTTCAGTGATGAGTGATGATAACAGATCATTTTGCTGTGAGGTGTCTGTAAATCAGTGCTCCTTTTTTCAGCTCTGGCCAACTCTGAACGGCTCACTTGTGGTAGCGGTACCGTTTCTCCAGTCGTCTGGTAATGATTTTTCTTGACAGGGCTGTAAACACCAAACTAAGCAGATTGCTGCAATCTTTGAAAGCTTTGACTTGAGAAAAAATGCTCTCTAATGACATTTAAATGTAGATTTATTATATCCTAACTTTATTAAAGGTTGGCAGATATGGGTTTTTTCTTGATTTGATGATCATAAGTAAAATCAGGACAGTAAAGAGCTGTTTCATGGTGATTTATTTCTATAATTTCAGTCAATCTCATTTTACCTGGGACCGGAACATCTACAGTACCATAGTGCCGACGATCATCTGGAAACTGCCTGCAGATGGTTTGATCAACAAAAAGTTGTAGCGCGACACGTTTAACACTTTTACTGTCTACAATACCACAGTTATTGGTCAAGCATATTCAGTCGTAGTTGATGACCTAAAGTCAGTATTATAAATAAAATACTGATTTATCAACTGGCTGATGTATTGGTCTGCCTACTAACTTGATTGTTTTTAACTGGACATTAGTTGTCTAACATTTTTGGAAGAGGTTTTAATCTTTGGCTTGATGCTTTACTTCCTTATAAACAGTCAGTGTGGAAAATTCAGATTTCTTTAACAGAAAAAAAGGTTAAATTTGACAGTAAACTGCAACTTCTTTTTGCTGGTTCATGACAGTTGGAAAAGACTTCTTTATTTTAATTTTATTATCGCCTCTTTAATTACAGCTCATAATGTGCTTCCAAAATTAACTCAATTCATTTACAAGTTTTGATTGTACACTGCTTGTTCAGACTTTACAGCTATAATTTTTAGTCTTTTCAGCACACGATGCTGGGCCTAATTCTAAAGACATGCAAAAGATCTAAAGAATCTGTCCTGTTTTGATGCTCCTGGCTTTCTTTTCACCAGAAATACTGGCCTTTTGTGGAGCTATGCTGTTGTTAAAAATATAGCCTGTATCACAATGTTTGCTCCCCATATCTGAATTAGTCTTGTGCTTAAAAAACTTCAGATAATTTCTCCTGCCTTAACAGATCAAATCCCCATTTTATATCCAGCACTCTGTTTGGTACCATTTATATGTTTAATTATTGTGTGTTAGTTCATTTCTCTCGCTAATTTGGCATTTTGCAGAATTATAACGAATATTCATAAAACTGCTTACAGGTTACTTTCAATTTCATGTAGTTACATAATATTTTTATGAAGAGTTTGTATTACTTTCATTTTTGTTTTGACTGCGGTTTTGATCTCCATTTGGGTGCACTGACTTAGTGCTAATGATGCCTGGCCAAAACAAAGTAACTGAGCAACGTTTTGTTAGTAATAATTTATTTATTTGTTGGGGTCGCCTGACATTTACATTTAGCAAACGACTAATATAATACAAACGACGCGTCCCGTGAGTTACAAGTTCCTAGGCAGATGTTTCCTTTTTTTAAATGTCTAACATCCGCTAGAAGTTACATAGCTGCATCGTTAAACTTAACCTACAGTTTATTTTAAAACAAAGACAAAATTATTACGTGGTTTGCATCTTGAAATGTTCTTGTATAAACAATTAGCATAATTAACATTAGTAAACGTAAACAGCAGCCTCTGTTCATTACCTGCAGAATGTAGACCTTTACTTTTTTACTGTGAGATTTAATGAAAGCAGAGTAAACTTGTCGTTTTTATTATAAGCCTTTCTCTCTGTTGAGATCCAGCTACCTGTTTAAAAGTTGCAACACAAATGAACAGCCAACATGTCTCCCGTTTTATAAGCTGCTTCTACAATTTAGGCTTCCTTTCATTGTTAAACACCTCACTGATGTGGAAAATTGTTAACGTGGAGTCCCCCTTCCTCAGTTACCAAATTCACAGCAAAGATTGTTGTTGGTCCTACCTGTTATACCTTCTACAGACCCATTCAATAAAATAGAATATTTTTGGCAAGTTGATTTATTTCAGTAACTCATTTTACCAAGTTAAATACATTATATTGATTAATTACACAAAGAGGAATGTTTTTAAGCCTTTCTTTCTGTTAATTATGATTATTGGCTACATGTTAAGAAAACACAACATTTAAGATTAGAATTTTACATCAGACCCATAAAAAAACATTTTTAAGACCGAAATGTGGAATTAATGAAATGTAGAACCTGCTTAAAGGTCATTTTGAAAAGGTACTTTTAATCCGACAAATGAGCCTCATCTGATCACACATGGTAATTTGTTGAATATGACTGTATATTGCGCATTCACCTACTGGCCGATAAAGTCAGTCAGTTTCTCAGTGCAGCTAAAACTGATTTTAAATTGCTTCCAGCGCTACAGCCGAAATGGCTAAAGCTCATTTTAATTAGAGGGACTGACAGCACACTCCTTGGAGTTCTCTTATTAAATGTATCTGCGCAAATGTTAGTTAAAAAATCTAAGAATAAGTAACAATTTATATTGCAACATGTGATATTAGCTGAAGTACCAATATTTGTTGCTCTTGGGTCTTTAAATAAAAGCACATAGATTCTGCTATATTTTTTATGGTTTGGTTTCAATTTCTGTTTTTATTGCCATGAATCTGTTGCATTTTTACTCCTGGTTAAGATAATTTTACTCTCATACCAGTTAATTATTATTCTAATTTGTCGTTTTTAGAGTGCATTTAATGACAGCTAATAAAAACCTCTACATTTTCATATCCTGTTCACCATCTGAAGCCAAATGTTTTTCTTAGCACTTAAAAAAAACCTCTGTGAAATACTCTGTAGGTGGGTCTATAAACTTGTTTTGATTTTTAAAGGTGAAAGCCACAATGTAGGTTCAGTCGTTATGATTTAGTCATTATTCATTAGAATCAGCACTACTTTCTCTATGGAATGGCTTTTGTTTCCAGTAAATGTAAGGTCTTATTATGGGAATCTATTTGTTTATGTTGCTGCATCTTCCAGCTTTGGTATGGCAGCTCCGTTCTGCTGCAAAGCATGTAATGTCCAAGGCAAATATGTTTGTTATAAAGATTTTAAAGTGACGCCTGACAATGTTGCGCATTAACACGTAGCAACATCAATATCATAAGTGTTTTAAAGGCTTAAAGGTGCATTGTTTCCTTGAGCATACGTTTGGACTCAACTGGATTCTGTAATTCTGTTTTAGCCTAATTTTCCTAATTGCTGTCCCAATATATAATTTAGACATGGGTTGGTTTTCTCCTTTGTTATAAATCAGTGGCAACGTAGAATAAGTAAGGTGTGTGTAGAGGTGGGGTTGTTGATAATTGGCTTGCAGACAAAAGCTCACACACCTACACAGGAAGGACCTTGGCATAAGCACGTGATCTGGGTTTTAAACTTCGCTTTTTTTTATTTCTAGTCGGTGTGTTATTTGCACAACTACAAAGAAAAGGCGTCGCTTCTCTGTCACTCTATTGTAACTTTTTGTTTAAACATAAGTCAGTCGATGGTGTTTTTCTGTCAGGTTGTTTTGGTTTTAGTACACAACAGTTTCTATTTTGAGGCTAATACCCAGAAATTACCCAGCTCCATTTTTGTTAGAACAAATACATGCATGCATTTTGATTTTTTTATATATTTTTTTTGATTTAATTTTCAAATAAAATGGTTGTCAGACAACTGGAAATGCACCCGCTGATCCTTTTTCAATTCTAAGAGAGTGTCCTAAAAACACTATTTTTACTTACTATTATTAAAAATTATTAACATCTGTTTAATTCAAAAGAAAATTCCAAAACATGAAGCCTCGTTTTGTGTGTTAAGAAAGTTGGGGGGGGGCATTGCTTTACTAATCTAAAGGCGAGAAAGTAAAAAATGATGAGGAATGGATACGAGATTAACATTACCTTTTTGTAATTAGCATTATTTTGGTAGGACACATATGAACAAATGCCATCATTTGAATTGCCATATCCTCCTGTAACTGCAGCCTCAATTGGGATGATAATTGTGGTCATAATAGAAATGTGGGGAATAATTTTTTTGATAAATTATTACATAGACCGACCTCGTGTGCTTTGCTGTAAACTTATTTTAGGGATAATTTTCCTCTTGGAACATGTACCTGTTTTCTCCACTGTTCTAGGTGCAAAATTCTCAAACCCTGCATACAAGCAAGTACTAACACAATTGTTTTTACAATATCTTTTTCTACTGCTGTATTTTTAACAGTCAGGAAACACAAATGTGTAGCTTATTAGTCAGACAAGGTAAAAAATTCCAATTCAAAACAAAAAAATAATCCAATCCTAAAAAGATAAATGCTGCTCATTTATCTTTTTAGGATTGGAATATTTTTATTTTTGACCCTAGAGTGAACAGTGAAGCACATAGGTCGGCTCCTCTTTCTTTACTTAATGTTTTATTTTTTGTACTATAAATAATTTATTCAACAGTTACTATTTTGGATAAAACTGTTGACAGCGAGTAATTATTCCTTCTTCCTTATGTCTCACTTTTAGATCTTGTATCGTTGCTCGATCTGGAAAACTACCTTCCTGATGATCTCCTTAATGGTGAATTGGGAAATGGACCGTCTGCAAATTGTGGCCCAAGTGGAGGGCCACCTGGTCTCAGCTCGGTGGTACCTGATGCTGCTGCCAAACACAAGCAACTTTCTGAGCTCCTGCGACCAGGAAGCTCGTCTATTTTGGGGGGTGGTCTCAATTCTGGCAGTCCCCAACAAGGAGGCATGGTGTCGAGTCAGCTGGGTACTGTACTGGGAAAAGGCCCTCTAGGCCAGGGTTCTCCCAATCACCAGTCGCCCCAAGGCCAGAAAGGAGGTGTTTCCACTGGACAAGGAAATGGGGCCATGGGCTTTAACCAGGCGATGTTGAACAGTGGCCAGGGTCATGGGGTTATGGGCCAAGCGGGACAGGTCATGAATGGTGCTATGGGACCAGCAGGCCGGGGGAGACCTGGGGCTGGCATGCAGTACCAAGGCCAGGGAATGCAAGGAACACAAGGGGGTGCTGGACCTGGTGTTGGAGGAAGTGTGCTGGCAGAGACTCTTACCCAAGGAGGCCCCCAGATGGGTTCACCACACACGATAAATGCCCAGCAAGCTGGAAACATGAACAAGGTGAGTTTAAAAAAAATGTGATTAGTCTGACTCAATTAAGTACAGTTGCATCTTGGTAGAAAATTATTGAAAAGTTCATTTATTTGATTAATTCAACAAGTGAAACTCATTAAACATATTGATTAGAAACGTAGTTTTATATTTTAGCATGTCAGTTCATTTTCATTATCGGATTACAGCCAATGAACAATAATCACGTTTTCTGAAATGGTTCATATTTTTACTTTTCTGTTACACTTCTTTCTTCAACTAAACTTTCCATAGGTACATTTGGAAACAGCACAGTGTGAACAGCCAGCTTCTCTAGTAGCAGTTACCTTTTCTGGGTCATCCTCCTAGTGGGGGACATCAGGGCCCGTCTGCTGGAAAATGTCGGCTTTGTGCTAGGTTGTGGTGAAACTCATAAGTGCATGTTAAAATTTCATGTTTTCAGGTTTTCACGTGGCATTTAGAATTTATTGTGATGGTGTAGTTGAGCGCAGATTATTTAATCTTTATACTACAACTTCAGTCTTATTCGCATTTTATAATGTACTGTCAACGTTTTGGTTAAACATTGCTCTAATTCCATCTTATAAGCTGTTTTTACCAGCAGCTCGTCCATGGGTCAGGCAGGGTTGGCAGATCAATGCTGATCTGTTAATTACTGCTTTTTTGGCATCTTAATAATGAGAAAATGGGATTAAGCATTGAAAGTGTTGCATTGCTAACAACTTGTGCCTTGTTACACATGTGCTTTAATTTTTGAATGAGAGGCGGTTTACATTAGGCTCCGCTGGTTTTATTGTCTCTGAATATCTCCAGTTTCAAGCACTTTGAAGTGCTCAATGTGAGAAATTGTTCCTCCGCTTCTCTCAGAGATACAGGGCTTTGTGGTTTGAAAGGAAGCCAAGATTAAACCAACAGGCTAGTTCTTACTGACATCGTTGCAGACGACGTCACCACATGAAACAAGCCCCTCCTTTCCTGTTCAGTCTTATTCAGCTTAATTTCTCAATGTACGTGCTTTGGAAATTCATTGATTTACCTCTAGCGATTTTATTTTTTTATATTCTCCATATTAAAACTTCAGTGTATTTATTGGGATTACTCGCAATAGCGCAAAAAACAGCAAAATTGTGAAGTAACTGGAAAATTGCCATATAGTGGTATTCTTTTTACAAATAGAACTCTGAAAATTTTAAAGAACATTAGTGAAGAATCAACATCATGAAGTCCGAGGAACACAGCAGACCGGTCAGGGAGAAGGTTGTGGAAAAGGTTAAACAAAGGGTTAGGTTATAAAAGCTCAAGTTTCAGCACCTCTCACAGAGTGCCGCTCAATTTATAATATGAAAATGGAAAGGTTGTAGCGGTCAAGAGACCCATTGGTAACCCAGGAGGAGCTGCTGAGATCCACAGCTCAGGTGTATGAATCTGTTGACAGAACAACTAGAACACAGCCAAACGCTGCGAGGGGCACATTATCCTGAACGCCCAAATCATTACTCTGAAATATGGTGGTGGCGGCACCATGCTGTGGGGATGCTTTTCTTTAGCGGAGACAAGGAAGCTGGTTAGAGTTGATGGATGTAGATGCATACAGGGAATTAGTGGAAGAATACCAGTTACAGTGGTGTGTTTTTAATTTAAATATGTACTGATATTTTCCCAGGAGCTTTAATGATTTTCCTACCTTGTGGAGTGATTGTGTCTGCGTTTGTGTTTTAAAAAAAATATTTTTTATCTGGCTGCAAAGAAATATTCCCTATGTGGACAATAATAAAGTGATACCGGTACCGAACAGTTAGATGTTGCAAGCGGCATGAGAAAAAGCTAGCAGATCACCTCGAAGTACTTGGCAGAATTGCATAAGTGTCAAAAATGTCTAAGAAATGGTGCAGCATATGTGTTTGGCTGCCTTTTGGACATTTGAAATGCAGTTTTTAAAGCTGGAAATGGTCCAAAAAGGTAACGTCAAATATTTATTGTATTGTTCCTTAAAACAGCTTTTCACTGTTGGTAGTGCAGTTAATCTTTTCTTCTTTGGAGGTAAATATTTGCCTTTGACTGTAGCCTAAAATGGGTACAAAGTTTTGATGATTGTTAGTTGTTAAAGGATGGTTGTGTCTAGGAAAAAAGACATCTTAGAATAGGAATATGATTGTAAAGTTCCCAACACTTTTAAAAGATTATGAACGTTTCCCTTCACATAAGAAGTTTTCTTGAGCATTACAAGTTTACTAATAAAACTTGATGAAATAAAAGGTTCCCAAGCTGAGGGATGGCAGACGCTGGAGGCCTTCAGTTGCCTTTCTCTTACCCGCCGACAATCCGCTGATAAAGGGAGTTCATCAAGTGGGAGAAGCCATTGGTAGGAGAGGCTGGATGTGTGAATGAGAGGCAGACAAGCATCTGTGGGTTTTACGTGCAGGGAAGGGGGAGGGGCAGGTAGGCAGGCAGCAGTGCAGTGCTCATTTGTTGTGCAAGCTGGTCTTTCTCTGCTTGAGTCACGTACTGTTTTTCTTTAGACTGGGCAGGGCTTGCTCTGTCGGGCTGCTGCTTAAGCTACGGCAGAAGAAAAAGCCGGGACTAACGGAGAACAGATTTACACAGGAAACAGTGTTAAATGGCTGAAAATTATTTTATTTATTACAGATAAAAGCACTAATCAAGCAGATTTGAGCTCCATGATCCCCTAATTTTCTTAGAAAAGTCGAATTACTGAAGGAAAATGCATTATCCTTACATTATGTTAAAGTAAACCCTTATTCAGGAAGAAAAATGTAACATATCCTTAATAGTTGCGTGCCAACAAGTAAGGATACTCTGCATATCATTACCTGTATCGCATTTAAAGATCTCAGGGATTTTTTATGGAGGCACTTTGGAAGAAATCTCCCAGCTAAAAGCCTTTATTGCTCATCATTTAAAATAGGAATTGAACAGTACTTTAAAACAAAAAGAAAAAAATAAGCAGTCACTAATTTGAGGTGTGCATTAGCACTAGAATGGTGCACAAAATGAAGACTTTTCACCTTAGTTTCTGTGTGTGCACAATCATTGTGTTATTTGTGAAAGTTTAATATTGAAATCCTGTAGGATCAACCTTTTTAAATAGAAAAATGTAATCTAAAAAGTAACAAATCAAATCATAGTGTCTGTTTTGGGGTTAACAAATTAAACAATCAGTTGTTGTTTAACCCCATTATTGCCGGATGACAAACTGTTGTTGCAATGATTTATTTTTCACAGGGATGATAAATGATACGATGATTATCCATTGCTGCTTTGAACTGTGATGCCACCGTATAAAAGACACAACCTTCTTTTCTCACTGTCTTACATTTAGTTTTAGGTCAGTGAGGATTATCAAAAATGATTTGTTAATTCAATGCCAGGCTAGAGTTTTCTTTGAAGAATTCCTTTGCTTTTTTCTGCAACATTTTTCAAATCTTCTAAAAGCCAGGATGATCATGTTTTTGGCTTTATAAGCTTTCTGACTTTTAACAAGTCAGCCAAGATATCAAGATCCTCAATCTTGGATACACTTTCCAGATGACTGAAGGTGCCACGTTTATTTATTAAACATTTATACGTTAATATAAAAATCATATTGTATAGACTCCATGGGAATGTCCTGCTATCATGCTGTTCTGAAAGGAGACCGGTTCTTTGTGTCAGAGATTAATATGTTTTATTGCAAAATGTGCAACCCAAAACAAAAGCAAAGGACCTTGTGAAGATGCTGGCTAAAGCTGGTAAGAGTCATGATCCACAGCGTAATGATTCCTGCGTAATCGTGGGCTGAAAGGACACTCGGGATGGAAGATGCCAATTCCAAAAGCAACATTAAAAAAAACGGATTACAAATCCACACAGAGCCAAAGACCTTAACCTTTGGAGACATGTTCTGTGGTCTGATGAAACTAAATTTGAAGTTTCTCACTCTAATGCCCACTGTTACATTCAGAGGAAAAAGGGAAACACTTACAATCCTGAGAGTACCATGCTATCTGTGAAGTACAGGAGTGGAGGTATCATGTGTGGGGTTTTGCTGCAGCAGGGACTGCCACACTTCACAGAAATGATGTCAACACGAGGAAAGGACATTAGGGGGAAATATTTAAGCAACATCTCAAGACGTGATAAACTGTAATGCATCAGTCTAGGTATGAACAGTTTCAAACATCAAATGCACATCTGTTGAGCATATTTTAATGCTTGTTGAGAATAAGGACTGATTTTAAATAAAATGCATTGATGTACATAAAACTAAATTTCCTATTTATAAATTCCACCTTTGTTAGGCTGCTATTTATTGTGCTAACAGGACATAGATACCAAACCTATTGGGACACTTCAAAACAGACTTAACGCTGGAAAGTATTTTTGACGAGATGCTCTACACCTCAACGTGTGCTGGCAGAATCTGATGTCCTGACAAGATCGAAGCTCTGTTCAGAACCATACGAGCATAATCTGACTGCTGACATCTGAATGATGTTCAGAGTTGGGTTTCTAAAGCAAAAGTTAGGTAGAGCTTTTCAGTGTGCCAAGACAGTAAAAGTCATTGATTCTTTTTATTAATTCAATTGAAGATAAATGGCATTGATTAAAGTTAAAGTGTATCAGGCTGGGATATTGCATGTAGATTATCTTGTATTGATTTTTTTTTTATCCATTTAAATAATGGAGATAAAGTGTCTTTGGTTTCTGTTGTGTAAGACTGACTATGTGCTCCTCCTCTTACCTTCGGCGCCAAACCTGAATAGGGTTGACCTCAGTATACCAGTCAGAATGGGCCATATTTACAGAGTTAATTTGAGCTCTGTACATTAACCTCTACATTTGAATCAACATTCAATGGACATTTCTATATTTTTTTTGCACTGTGAATGAAAATAGCAACAGCATTTTACATCTGATACATTTTGCTCTTGCTGTAATTTACGTAAATAGACCCAAACGTGGGTTGGTTTTCCCCTAAATGCATTCAGTTGCCTCACCTTAACATGGACAAACTGCACCGGCGTAGAAACATCTATATGGCAGCGCAATATTAGGACCCAATCTTAGTTGACATGTAGTTGGTGAATAAAACTCCCAAACGCTGGTTTGCACTACTTTAACGCTCATAAATATCTTTGTGCCTATCTGTGTGTTCAGGTTAAAAAAGGTTTTTGCTTCATTGAAAACCAATCCACCTATTTACTTCCGATGAAGAAATCTTGATGATGTGAAACACAACTGCAGCTGCTAAATGTAACTTAAGACACTAAAAAAAAAACCCTAAACTATAATCATCGTATTTAATTTCCAATACTTAACCTTAATGATTATAAATGATTGTTCTATAACTAGAGCTTCACAATATATTGAATCAAAATTGTCATTGAGATTTAAAGTATCACAATCGCAAACATTTGTTTGGGTGCAATATTTGGTCGGAAATAATATTTTAGGCGTAATCCAGTAAAATGTTGTTTCTCAATACTAAAATTATTCACTAGGATGGACTTTCGTTGTTTTTTTATCTCACACCTTGGTAACCACGTTTAGAAAGCTCTTAGCGTGGTGTGACCCGATGATGCGAAGGGAAATGGGGGTTAGTCACAATCAACATCATTACAATATTCAACAAAATGATCAGAATGGCGTGCAGCCATACCAGCATCTACTTGAAAGAAAAAGAAACTGATGATACATTTATTTAGGTTGTTATAAGTTAAAATAATTATTTACCAATGAGCTACCTACATGCTCTGCTGTTTGGGAATAACACAAAAATAAGTAAATACCAAGTAAATACCAACTGGTTGTTGTGTATCTTATAGCCGGTAGATCATATTACTACAGCTCTTCTTTTTAAATGATACAGATCTGATTCACTTCTGTCCGTGAAAATCCCAACTTCCCCCAAGTTCCTAGAATTTGCAGCATATCATCGTTTAATTGCATAATTGTGTATGTTGCTTTGCGTTCTGAGCCTTTTGTTATTAATTAAACAAAACAAACACAAACTACAAGGTACAATACTTGTAAACTCACCTGTTGGGATTTTTTAGCCAGGCACAACACAATGCAATAAATAGGTGAAACCAGAAGTAAACATGAGAAGAGAAATGTTTTGTCAGGGGTGGTAAGTTTAGCTATTTACAACCTGGGTGCATGAGGCACAACTTTGGTAGTTTGGTCAAATTAAACCATCCCAAAATCTCTTTTTGTCAGGAGTGTTATTTTGTTGAGCGAGAACGCCAGCTGAGCTCTCAAGTACCAGTCAGATGTTTGGATGGAAATATCCTGACCAACTATTGCCCTGTTTGCTCACTGTAGATGGCGATGTCGGGAGCTCCGTTCGGCCAGCAGTATGGCCAGGCCGGGGTGCAGCAGATGGGGACAGCGGGGGTCAATGCCCAACAACTCCAGAACAAGACGGCCCTTTCTAACAACCTGCCCTCATTCCCTGCTGAGTTAAAGGGAGCTGGGAATGTGCCAAACCTGGTGAGTGTTTTAGCCCATGCATGAACTGCTGCCTGTTGTCTTACTTGTGTTTCTGAAGTCATCCTTTCATCTTGGAGAAAAAAAACATTATATTTTAGTTCAGTGTTGGTTTAATGTATTGCTCATATTACTTCATCATTGTTGAGTTATCCATTTTTTGGGACAATTTGCTAGAGGTTCTTCTCTTTAAAAATATCAATCTGTAGTTCTTTATAGTACTAAACACAAAATGTATGTATGCAACTGTGTTGGGGGAAAAAGCTGAAGCAGCCAACCGATAAAGCAAAACTAATACTGTAAGACTAAAATGATCAGTCTTAATTGATTAAAACGCAGCCAAGTGGTAATCCTTCCTTCGCCCAAGAGCTTAAACCTGACATGGCAACACACAGTTTCTGCATACAGCTCTCGTGAATATTGCATTATAGTTAACACTATAGTTAGAAACTAATCACTGCATTTTATACCACAATTCATTATGTCTTTTTACACATAATTTTAGAGCTTAAAAAGAGCAACATCTGACTGTAATCCATGTACTAACTGGATGTGTTTACACGCCCTTGCAGTCCCAGATGCAGCAGCAGGTAGCATCGATGGGCATGGTCCCTGGGGCCGGCGGCGTATCCGGAGGCCCAACTGCCGACCCCGAGAAGCGAAAACTCATTCAGCAGCAGCTGGTCCTGCTGCTCCACGCGCACAAGTGCCAACGGCGGGAACAGGCCAACGGAGAAGTGAGGGCCTGTACCCTGCCTCACTGCCGCACCATGAAGAACGTACTCAACCACATGACTCACTGCCAGGCTGGCAAGTCCTGCCAGGGTAAGTAAAAAAGACAATAAAATAAAAGCAATGTTATACCAGTTTTTTAAAACAACTGCTACAGTCGACATATTGAACTTTCGTTAGCAATATGCATGAGTGATTAGCATGGATAGCATTATTAAAACAGCAGTGTTTTTTTCCCAGAGAATGAAAATCCTTAATATGCTGCCAACATTTCTCAATCCAACATACTCCATAACAGACTTGGGTTGAAAGCTCAGGAGAAAGCAGCAACGTTAATACATTCAGCCTTCCTGTTATCTGCTGAAAGTCTTGCTCTCTCGCATCCATAATAAACCACTGAACCGCTCTGTATCTTGAAGAAAGTACCGATTCCTCTTTTTAAAAACGTTTTTTTTACATGTCTGTGTTTCCTTTGACATCATTATTACCTTACTGAAAATAGCTATTTGAGTTTTCTTCCCTAATGGTGCGTTGAGACCGACCACAACAGAGGAGAGTGATTTATATGTTAACCGTATGCAGAGGCGCGTTCAGGAGCGAAGCGGTGCAAAGCGATGCAAAGCGATGCGACGCGAGCCGCACGATGAGGGCGAATAGAGCGAAGAGAAACCTGCAGTGGACGCGAAGCGAATTTCCCTGCAGTTGAAAAATCTGAACATTTCTGTCAATTCGCGTCTCGTCTATAGCACCCTTTTCAGCACAAAGGTTGTCATACAAGTATGAAACTCACAGAAGTTACTCAGGATGCATATATGTATATGTAGGAAATTATATTTTATTCATAAGTATTTAATTTTCAGATGCATATGTCAGCAAGCCTGATTTCTAGGTCGCCGATCAGCCGTTATTACATAATTATTCAATACCCCACCGTGCTACATTGTTTTCTTATATCAGCTCTTGCCTGGTTTATTTTGGCGGTCCTCATCCATATGTTTAGGCACAAAAATGTTTATTATATTTAAAAGATGTGGACAGAACAATTTGGCTGTTTTCCTGCTGAGCTGAGATTTGTTTACTCACTGAAGACAGATAGAGAGCGCCTGTAGGTGGTGTCCCGGGGGCTGATTGGTCCCCCAACATTGGGCAGCAGGTCCTCAAACTGGGTCCTAGATAGACGGAAGTATCGCTGAAAGCGACAGTGATCCAGACGCTGCTCCTGGAGTAGGTGGTGGGTACTCTCCAAACTGGTTCTGTCTGGTGAACCAAGCGATGTCAACGTCGGCGACGTTGTTCGACTTTCCATTAATAAAGCACCTTGACTCGCTCCATGTTGAACTGAAACCGGCAAGCAGCAGATAGAAGCTCCTCCTATTTGATGACGCGGGGAAGCGAGTGGATCTTTGTCACCCATTCGCCACGCGAATTGCTGGCGAAATGTCAGGCGAGCGACAGCACGCAAATGAGCCGAAAAACTTGCTGGAATCGCAGTCGGTCTAAACGCACCATAAATTCAGCATCAACACCAAAGCGTATCGTGGAATGATGCGTTCACTGATTACATTTTTAATTAGCCAGTTGGCGTTCAGGAACCATAGAGACAAAAGTTGTTGGATTCCAGTCATTTCTTGGCTACTGTCTAACCTTGGTGTCTTGTTCAAGGGTGACGTAGGATGCAGCAGAAGGTAGATGGACTGATTTAGGCCTTGTCTGCTTTTTACTGTCCTGGATAGACGAGGCTGAAATTCCACTTCCTCTGGAAGGTGGCTGGGTTCTTCCTTAGGGAAAGGGTGAAAAGCTCAGAGTAATCACTGGTCATCCAGATCAAAAGGAGTCAATTAAGGTGGTTCCGGAAGATCCGGAACTGTATACCCTTCCTGCCCTGGGAACTCTTTTGGATCTTGCAAAATAAGCTGGAAAAATGTCACCAGTGAGCGGGATGTTTGGGTTTCTCTTTCTAGAGCTGTTACCCTGCAATGTCAGATAGTCAGAAGAGGATTAATGGATGGATGGGAAACATGACAAATGCATATAAAGGTCTTCAGTCACACTTGTTTCCTACAAGTTAAACTGATTAACACCACTACGGTTTGCAAAATTGTACATTGATTTGCTGGCCTCTTAATTCCCAGTACTGAGTTGGACCGTTTTTGCCTTTAAAGCGAGACTTTGGTCCATACCAGCATGGCATTGTCATGCAGTTGCAGTAAAAAAAATGATGAATAACAATATGACAATATTTTAACTTCATTAGAGCAAAATCAATAGGTTGGGGGCAATTCAACCCTTGTTTAAAAAAAGATCTAATTTAAGTCACTTGCCAGGTTGGCAAAACCATAACACTTGGGAAAACTGTTAATATCCTTTATGCAAGTTTGTATCTTCGATTCAGTCATGCAGTTATTTTTTATTGGTAATCTTTAGTGTGCACCTTTGTGCTTCAATTTGCCTGTGAATTTGATGTTGATACAAATATATTTTACAACTGAAAAGTATTTCAAATCAAACATGAATCTGTTCCATACAAAATATGTTTTTTACACTGTGAACCAGGATCTGGTCCATGCTGATGTATTCAGCAGGAGCCCTGTACAATTTCTGTCTTTCCTGTATTTTTCCTGAATATTTTCTTTTACTGACAGTCTGACCATTCTCCACTAATCTCTGACTCGAAGTATTTTCGTCCACGTGACTGCCAGTCGCTGGGTATTTCTCCTTTTTAGAAGCATGCTATATAAACCTGAAAGACGGTTGTCTCTGGAAATCCCAGGTCAGGTGTTTTTGAAACATCCATGTCATGTTCAATGTCACTTAAATCAAATGTCTGCTCTATGCTGAACTTCAGCAAGTTATCTTATCTTAGCCACATCCAGATGCCTTAATGCACATAGTTGCTAGCATGTGATTGATTTACACAGGTACACATACCTTAAAAAATGGCTGGTGATTGTATTTTTACCTGACGGGAGAAGAAGCAAAAAGCAAATATTTTTGATAGAGGATGGTTTTTAAAGCCTTTTCAGAGTTATTTCCGATCAGTTACACTGGTTGCAGAGTATAAAGCAGAAAGGCATGCATATTTGTCTTTTATTGTTTTAGTGGAGCCAATTACCTCAGCTGACTGGCTGACCCCTAGTGACTGACAACATGAGCAAACATTCATTTAATCCTTTCAAACTGCGGTAAAGATGGTTGTTTTACATTTAATATGTTAACACTGGTTCCCAGCAGCTTCCATCAGACACCCAGGGTTTGTGAACTTTGAACTTCAGTGTTTATGCTTAATCAGTTAAAATAAATGAAAAGGTAAATTTATGGTTTTACAGCATGTTCACTAATTAACTTTATGTAGCTGATGTTTTCTATCTTCTAAATAATATGATGTAGGACTGCCTCTCAATGCTCCTCTCTGAGGGTTTCTGTTTGCTTTCATTTTTCCTTCAGTGGCTCACTGTGCATCATCCAGGCAGATCATCTCCCACTGGAAGAACTGCACGCGGCACGACTGCCCGGTTTGCTTGCCTTTAAAGAATGCAAGTGACAAGAGAAATCAGCAGCGTAAGTAACTCCAGAAACATTTGCTTTGTTGCTTTTATTTAATCATTATTAGAAGTGCTCAACAAACAGCAAACCAGCAACAAGGAAGTGTGAGTGTAGCATGAATGGTGCCACCTGCAGGTTGTGTTGACCTGCTGCATGTCTGTGCTGGCTCGCTAGCTCCAACTGTGAGAGGATTCCTCTAGAAAGGGAGGGCCTGTAATGTGACACCCAGGGGAGGGGCTGGGTAGCTCTGCTATTAGTGGGGGCAGGGTCTCAGGACAGCATGCTCTCTAATTGGTTAAAAGGCACTATGACAGGTTTAAATCCCCCATAGAGGAAGCGTGCTCACTGTCAGCAATCAACTCAGCAGGGAACTGCACACAGGTTTTACATGAGACCTTTTACAGCTGCCATTTTCTGTTTTTGTTTTTCCTGATTTATTTTTTCATAGTTATTAGATTTTTTTAGATGTTATGAGACATTTACTAATATTATTTATTATTGAATAATTAAGAGTGGACAAAAGCTGAAAATGCTGGTTTGTTGTGTCTTTCCAGTAAATAATATTGGGATTTTAATCATTTACTAGCATTGGTTGTGATTTTTGATTAATTAAGAGCAAACAAAGCACACGATGCAAGAGGTTTTATCACCTATTGTTCTTTTACTTTAATTTAATTGACTTATTATCTGTTTATGTTTACAGATTCCTACTGATTACTATTTTTTTTAAATTAAGAACAGTCAAAAGAGCAAGAAGCAAAATTTTCATACATACTGTTTTGTTTTTTTTACTGAATATGTTTTTCATTTTTTGTCTACTGTTCAATGTTGGGATAATAATTATTCTCATCCATTATCTTATTTGTTTGATTAAGAAGTTTTGTCACCATTGTGGACGTTGGTTTAGTTTTTGTTCATTTTACAAGTTTCTACTAATTACTGTTGTGATATTATTAAGTTACTTATTTTCTATAATGTTAGCCTCATAGCATAATTGCCAACGTTATATGACTTAAAGTGCCAGTGACATTGAATTTTCATGATAAATCCATATACATTTATGGAAAGGAAACACTGATAAAATATTTTAAGTAAATTGATGCCACTGAAGTGAACAGTTGTTGAGATATATACACTAAAAATGCATTTCCAGACTACTCCTTTGCGATTTTGTTGCGCTCTTTTAAGACGTCACAGGGGAACCTCGGCACGTAAATTGACTGCCGCTACAATGGTCAGCAACACAGACGGCAGCGAAGAATATGATATTTCTTTAGATATATTTCAGTCACGTTCACAGAGAGACGCAGCAGAGTCAGGAGAAGATAGTCAGCTTTCATCAGATGGCAGAGCACAAATGCTGCGGCGTGCGGACGGCCATCTAATTCGTTTTTGCATGAATCACCATACCAACAGGAAACATCAGGATGTTCAAAATAATTCCCTAAATTCACTAGATCTTGCTATATTAATAAATATGCACATATATTTATATATACACGACTATATTAGCTGTTGTTAACTGTAGATCAGTTACTGAGTAATTAAGGTATTAAAAACCGAGCAATTAAACGTTAAATGCACCAAACTAAGCAACAAATATAGCTTTGCTGCACTCAGTGTACTCACCTATTGTAGAGAAAAACACATGAAAATATCTGGATGCAATAAAAAAAAAAACGAAGCAGTTTAACTGGTTTAACTCCCACATAATGAGTTGTTTGGACTTGCCACCTCATTTATCACTGGCTTTTATTGAGCGATCTGCATACGGTTCTTGGAGCTCCTCCGGGCTTCGCAGCGGGCCGGACCGGACCGGCGCAGATACAGTGTAAATAAAGGGTTACAGTAAATTTGACTCTGAGTGAAACAAGCAGAGGCTAAGTTAGCATCATAGAGCAGTAGCAGCAGACACTGCCTGGTGTCATTTTTTAAAATTTCATATCCGAATCTTTAGAGAAACATTCATTTAAATATATCGTATGCTTGTGTAATTTATCTTATTTTAATAATAATAATTAGCATTTTGGATGATTATTATCAATAATAATGATAAAAATAATTATTTCAGATTTTAAATGATTAACAATAACTGCCGATATATAAATGTACTTTTGCAACAAGGAAGTGTTCTTACCTGCTAAGCCGTTTAGCAACAGCAGCAACAACCTTTTCTTTGGTGATCTTTTCCAGTCAGATGCACTGAACAGCGTGGCCATAGACTCTGCTTCAACATTCTCCTTTGTCTGTCAGATAGTCTGACCTCTGACGTCATTTGTCTTGTAAAATCAGAGGTTTCTTGTTCGATGCGGTTCTCCGATCACAACTGGCTGTGCCTAGTGGGACCAGCCCATCTGTCCCTCATCAGTTTTCCAGCTCTGATCCACTCAGCTCTCCTCTTCACTTCAGCAAAATAGTGTAGACTATCAGAAGGAAGCGGGAACAGACTCAGCGCTTGTGCTATAGCCGACATAAAAACCACACGGAGGGAGCCCAGATGTCAGTCCAAGGGCCTGAAATGCGCTGGCGAGAACCTTGGATATAAAGATAATTAAAAGCACAAGATGCAAAGTTGGCTCACTTATTTTTTCTTTTCATATTTTCTTCTTACTATTTTTAGTTTTTGTTCATTTTCTACCTTTTACTATAGTGATATTAATAATTTACTGGCATTATTATCTATATAGAGATAAATAAAAGCAGAAATTAAAAAAGTTAACTCACTTAATGTCACTTTAAATTTCATATTTACATTTTAATCAGTTTAGCTAAACGGCGTATGTGTAATCCTTTCTCTCCAGCTATGTTAAGTTCTCCCGGAGCCGGCCTGCAGAATGCCATCAGTACAGTCGGACCTGGCCAGCCAAGTGCCACCGCCATCAACAGCGCTCCTACACACATTGACCCTAGCTCTATGCAGAGGGCCTACGCAGCCCTGGGCCTCCCGTATGGGAACCAGTCCCCTGCTCAGGTCCAGGGTCAGGGTCCGGCTCAGCAGAACCCCCAAGGCCACCAGCAGCTTCGAAATATGAACCCACTCGGTATGAAACCGAATGACATTTTTTTGTTTTTTAACAAAATGATTCAGTCACTATGCATGTACGTAAACTGTCGATGTGCGTTTATCAGGCACTAATCAGATGAACCAGATAGCAGGAGGCCTGGGAACCCATTCCTCAGACCAGGCTGGTTTGCACTCTGACTCCTCTCTCCCCTCTACGCTCAACAAGTGAGTCTTGTTATTATTTCTCTTATGACTAAACGTTGATGTTTTTTTGGTCTCTGTCCATCTTCTGCTTCTTTCGTGTAATGTGTCTGAAGAAAAAAATGTCTGTGTTTAATGTCTGTCTTGCAGTCAGCTACTGCCAGATGGATCAGTAGTAGAAGGTATGGGAAATCTGCCCGCTGCCACCCCTCTCTCTGCTACAGGGGTAAGAAAGGCCTGGCATGAACACGTGACTCAGGACCTGCGCACCCACCTGGTGCACAAACTGTAAGTCGAGCGTATAGGCAGGTCTGCCTTTTAGAAACCTAAACATATGTATTGTTTCAGCAAATAAATTCAGCTTTTTATCCTGCAGAGTACAAGCCATATTCCCCACCCCAGACCCTGCAGCACTGAAGGACAGACGAATGGAGAACTTGGTGGCTTATGCACGTAAAGTTGAGGGAGATATGTATGAGTCGGCAAACAGCAGGGTAATTAAGTATAATGCTCTTAGTCATTTTATTTATCATTGCATCTCAATCATTGCTTTTTTTTTTTTTTTTTAGCTTTCTTCTGATCTCATGGTTTTCTCGTCTTCTTATTAGGATGAGTATTACCATTTCCTGGCAGAAAAAATTTACAAGATCCAGAAGGAGCTGGAGGAGAAGAGACGCTCACGGCTGCAGAAACAGCCCATCATGGTCGGTGCGGCTGGGCCCCAGCAGCCTGGTATTGCTCAGCCCAACAGCATGGGCCTAGCGCAGTCCGGTCGACTTCCAAGTTAGTACCAACAACTCTTAAGACCATGGTTTAACATCGAAGTTGGTTCAACTATTTGCATTTTTTTTATTCTACTAAGAGCAACATTTAATAAAGCACCTTTCTGTCCTGCCTCCTTGCAGATGGGCCTGCACCGATGCCCAACATGCCAAATCAGATGATGAACCGTATGCAGGTGGATCAAGGTATATCTTTGTTCTCTTAGTAGATGGCATTTTGAAAAAAAGGGGATTTCTATTATACCCTTTTCTATAAGATCTAGTTGTTGTATGTGTTTATAATAAATATCAGAGCTGTAGTTGTAAACTCTGTGTTGGTAAAGCTGTTTTGTAATGCCTTTGTGATTGTCAGCTTTAGTTCCTTTGCCAGCCCAGTTGGGCATTGAAATATTAAATTACATCAACTCCCCTGAAGAGGTATGTACATAAATTTGTTCCCACAGGAATCAGTCAGTTTAACCCAATGGCGATGCAGAATGCGCAGATGCCTCAGGCACCCCTGGGAGCGAGGGCTCCTTCCCCGATGAGCCATCCACAGCAGATGAACATGAACTCTGTTCCAGTGGTGAGATTGCTTTCCAATCTCTCTTCTTTTTTTTTTCGCCCTTAGGCACGTATTGTGCGAAATTCACATTTTTAACAGTTTTAATACATCGTGGGACTTTTTTTTTTTTTTTACATTAGAGAACAAATGTATGAAAAGTTATTCCTTTAAATGGGATTTGTTTTTCCTCCATTGAGTAAGTGCACTGGAAGATTGGACTTTTCTACATGTTCCAGTGTCGTGCTACTGCAGTTAAACATGTATACCATGTCCCAATTCAGGGGCTGGATCCTTCGAAGGCCGTATTTGTAGGCTGATTACGTCACAGCGCAGCGACGAAGGCTGTCCCAATTCATGAATCCTTCCGAGACTCCTTCAAATGCGGCCGACAAATGTGTCCTTCCTTTGCCCGATTTGAAGGATGGGTCGTGAGTATCCTTCACGGTCCATCATTTCCCATGATTCAGCTCTGGCCATAATAACTCCGGCTTGCCTCACCAGCCTTCCCGGCGGTGAGGCTAGACCGTCCCAATTTGCAGCTGCTCACTTCCGGCCTCTGTGGTTTTAGCGGTCGACGAAGGACCCAGCCCACGTAGACCGGGCCCTTCGAAGGATCCAGTCCCTGAATTATGACATAACCATAGGGTTGGGCATCGTTTGAATTTTAACAATTCCAGTTCCGATTCAGATTCCTCATTTCGATTCTGGTTCCTAGCAGTTCTCGATTCTGATTCTTTTAAGAGGCAGTGTCAAAAAAGTTGACATGGTTTTCTCTTCAGTTTGTTGCACCAACATCTTTCCCTATAATGCTATGGCGAACGGAGTAGCACACCAGAGTCTGGTTAACAGCCTGGCTAATGTTGGCAATTTCAAGTTGTTTTTCTAAGAAAAAAACAGGTGGACTAATATTAGCTGGGTATTTGCATTTGAGTTGACCCTCCGTTTTAGGTCGAGTATAACCTCTTAGCTGCCTCAGTGTTGGTATAAGATGTATTTTTCTTTTTGTTTTACTGACCTGATTCTGACTGCAGTGCGGTGCTAGGCTGAGCGTCAGAACCGAAGGAAGTCCGCGCAGCAAGTCAGAGACGGGTTATCCTGTTACTTCTGCACCATGAATCCAGAGTTGTTCAATCATGATCGTTTCATGATATAATCTTATTGCAAGTGTTGCAGATAGCTGGCTGGTCAATTCTTTTATTAAAGTTAAGCCACACTTTAGATTGTCGCCACACGCTGTCCATGGTTGCGCACACACTTCCTGCGGATTCTTCTTCATTGGTGTTCGCCGGCTTCTTTTTCCCGACGGCGGACTGGGCATCAAAACTTGTAATTGAAATTTAAAAATCTGACTGGTTCCGCGAGAATCGAAATGGTTAGTCCTGGTTCCAATTGATTCTCGACACTCAATGCTTCATTCTTGGTCCTAAAAAAATAAAGTGAAGTAAAGCCTCTCACTTTATTTTCATCACTAATCTAATAAATATTCAAGATGATGATAATATAACATTTAAGCCATTTAATCATTTAAACTTGAATTTTAAAAAAGTTATCGTCAAGAAAAACAAAAAGAAATTTTTTTCAGCACTAGTTGCCTTTATTTTTGGTATTTTGCCAAAGTCAGCAGACAGGAAGTGGGGAGGAGAGAGGGGAAAGACATTCAGGGTAGGTTTCTGCTTATTGATTGCGAAATGTTCATCTGTGTGCAGTAAAATGTTTTGACAAATATGCTCCAACATAAGAAAATTTGTTTCCTGTGGTTCACATGGGCTTTTTTAAGTTTTGGATGCACAGATGAACCGTGATAACATCAGTATTGGACTGCCTGCTGTAAGGTTTCCTAAGGTCTCAAAAAAATCTCATTTTTGTTGTCATGTTCCAACTCTGGATAAGTATTAAAAAAGAGAAACTGAGTTTCCAGACCTCCATAATAAATAAAAAAAAATATATATTTGAATACTATACATAGTTCATTTTGTTAAGATGGCTTTCTGAATCTTATATAAGTTGGACAAAAACTCATTAAATGTTTGTGATTTGTGAGTTACTGAAAGGAAGCCCACAGAGACATACAAGCCCCAGAATTATTTAAAAAATCAGTTTCTGCACATTTTTGGCCTCGACACCCTCGGCCCAACGAGTCAAATTACAACCTGTAATACGTGATGCATGTGATCTGTAATCAGTCGGAAATGCTTTTGATTTTGAAATGGGTTTAGGTCCTAAAAAATACTGTGAAATAGCCCTGTATCACACTTGTAATCGAGAGCCAAATCAAGCATTGTGGTGTGTTTATGAATTGTTGAACATAAAGGCAGTAAAGTCAAACTTGGCAAACATTCTCAAATGTTCAAAACTGCAGGAAAGATGTAGAATTTTTAAAGGAAAAAGTTGGGATGTGTCCTGGTTTATGTTGCGCTGAATTCATTCTTTATGTGAAATGTTTATCCAAAAGGATTTTGGGGAATTAATGCAAATAATTATAAACCAATTCCATGATGACAGGGAACTATTTAAAATGGGGAATAATACAGAGCCTTATCTCTCCCCTTATAGTTTATTATTACAGTTGTTTTTTTGTAATGTATTTTATTTATTAATGTATGCCGTTTTGTTCTACGGTTATGGTGGCAGCAGTATAGTCTAGTATTTTTTTAGAAAAACCCAGCTGGTCCTTCTTCCTGTTGTGATGTGTTTGCATCATCTCTACCACTCTTCAGATGGGCATGTCCCCCTCAAGGATGCCCCCGAACCAAGGCATGATGGGTAATCATGCGAATAACATGGTGTCTCAGCCAGCCTCCCAAGGCCAGTACCTGCAGCAGGGTCAGTATCCTGGTGCTGCAGGTGGAGCCATGAATGTGAATATAGGCATGGGGCAGACCATGCCACAGGCTGCTGTTGCACAGGTAAGATGATCTGCGATGCCGTAGGAAACCCTTTATGATCTGTGAGTTTTTCTCTGTGATTGTGGCCTTTTGTCTATTCGTCCATGGTCTGTTTTATAAATGTTTTGCCATGCTAATAGTGTGACCCACTTTTTCCAGCAACAGCAAACCTCTAACCTCCCTCTGAATGCACTGGGCTCTCAGCTGCCCTCTGGGCCCACCACCCGGGGCACCCCCCCTCCACCTAACGTCAGCCAGCAGCAGCAGCAGCATGCTCCCACACAGGCCCAGGTGCCACCCCAGCCCTCCACTCCTGGCTCCACAGTAGGACCCTCCTCCACCCCAACCCACATTCCAAGTAGCCTTCCTCGTCCTCCTGCAGCTATGAACACTCCTCCTGACCCATCCCAGCCTCTGACACCCTTGCAGCCCCCATCTGAACCCCCCAGCCAGATGCAGCAGCCCACCTCTGTGCAGCCACAGCACCCTAGTACACCGGTGAGATCCTTGTTCTTCCTGAATGCTTAGAACTGGCTTATTCCTCCGCTGGTTTAAATTCAGTTTCCTGTCTGGACTTTTGATTGCTATTTAAATAGTCTCATCATTCATCTTTATCCAATTCAATGTTTTGGGTTGTGATCATTTTTGTCCTTTTAATTCCTTAAAGTTATCCCAGGCTGCAGCTGGTATCGATAACAGAGTGCCCACTCCTGGCTCCGTGGCTGAACTGAGCTCCCAGCAGGCCCTGCCTGACATGAGCAGCTCTGAACTCAAATCTGAAGTCAAAGAGAAGGAAGAAGTAGACGAGGACAGCAAGTCTGGGAAGAAGCAAGATGATGTAAAGATGGAGGTATGTAGAGCATGTTGCATATAAATATCAATGGGCAATAATAGTTTTAGAGCACAGCTGTAAAGGTAAATGTGACTTTTGTTTCTTTTTAAGCAGCAGGATAATGAAACCAAACCCTCCCTGGTGAAGAAGGAGGAAACAGATGCAGCAGAACCAAAGCAGGAACCGATGGAGACTGAAGAGAAGAAGCCAGAGGTGAAGGTAGAACCCAAAGAAGAGGAGGACAATGCGTCCAACAGCACATCAGGCACTTCCACTGCTCAGAACCGTAGGAAAAGTAAGACCACTGATCACACTTTAATGTTTTATTTGACATTGACATTTTGGTAGCGATATGATTTAAGAAATGCTCTAGTCAAACTTTTTTGACCAGTTAATGATTTCCCGTCTTTTGTAAAGCTTTAACTTTTACTGATTCTGTTCGACTGATTTCCCCTAAACTAAAAGAAGACAGAAGAAAGTCTTTTGTTTTTTCTTTGCCTTCCTGCCATGGGCAGTCATTCATTAATGTTGGGAACAAGGGCCATGTCATACCGCTGCACTGCGTGAGAGCAGTTAGTAATAATAATAATAATAAGTCAAAATGATAACAAAGTTGACATTTTAGTTCAATATGGAGTCAAGACACACATCCAGAAATCTACTGGACTGGGTGCTGGTCTAACAACATCAAACAGATCTCCCATATCTGGACCTTATTTAATGTTTTAGACCAACAGGCTGTTAGTCTGTAGAAGGGCTTTGCGCCTGAAATGTTGCTTATAATACAGGATGGATATGGTCGCTCTGCTAGGTGTGTGAATCTATTTATTAGTTGACATTTTAAACTGGCTTTTGCATCGTATATTAGCGATTAGCGCTGCTAACATTATTCGAATGACAGCCTTTGTATGTATTCCTTAGAGTGTAGATCCTCATCCTCTGGGATTTCCAGGAGCCTTCCAGCTTTTCCAAATCAAACATGTTCCCTCACAGAGGTGGAAGCCCGAAAGTAAAATGTTCAGCCTTCGCTTTGTCTGCTGAAGGTCTAACTGTCGAGCAGCCTGAATAAACTGCAGGAATGTCTTACAAATTAGTTTTATTTTAAATTCCTTCCTTTTTATATCTCTCACTGATACTGAAAAAGTCGGCCTCTTCATTCTCTCGCTTACTCACAACGGCCACTCTGAAGATTGTTTTCGTCAGTGCAGCCTGGTAGCGCTCAGGTATGATGTGTTCACTGATTGACAGAAGACCTGATTTTTCAGCAAATCACGGGTCAGGACTGATTAAGCTAAAAATGGGCAGATTCCAGTCACCCGCTGGTTTTCTGTGTTTAGATTTGTTGAAAATGTCTGGCTTCAAATAAAGGTGGTGAATGGCATTAGGGCTGCAACTGTTCTTCAATGTAATAGTATCTAGACTACGAACATTTCTTAAGGTAACATTTTATGATGAATGTGCCTCAGGTAAATATTTTTTATACAACTGCAATGCACCATGGGAAGGCATGTAGCCTTTTAGTAAGCAGGCAGCATAAAGCAACCGTTGCTCTACTCCAAAACCCAAGCACCCAGCTGCCTGTAGATGAGCAGATTTTACAGAGTCCAGCCAACACGTATGGGGGACCGCCTCTGCCGTGACGCAGACATGCATGGAAGCAGAAAACATTAATGAACTACGTTTTTTACGTGGTAATACTTGGAGGAATCACTGGGCATCGCTGGGCATAGTGTCATGGAGCAGTGGTTAGTGCAGGGGTGTATTGTTTGAGACACGTCAACAACCGCAATGTGTTTAACCTTTTAGGGTTTGGGAAGTTAACTTTTTTTAATAACTTTTTTATGTTTTGTACTGTAATATTTGTTCAAATTTGAACAAGGCCTAATAAGTAATGGGAGCGAAGTGACCAACATCTTGACAGTGACGAATCTGAGTAAAGAGCAGTTTATGACCTTTTAAGGGATTTGGACTAGTTCACTTAAAAAATCTAAAATATTTCTTATACTAATAATACTACACTATACTAAAAGATATTCTTAAATACAATTCAATTCAATTCAGTTTATTTATTTCAGTTTATTTATATTGCGCCAAATCACAACACATGTCGTCTCAAGGCACTTCACAAAAGTCAGGTACATATATTCCAATTAATCCTAACCATTGAACAGTGCAGCCAGATTCTGTTATTTATTCAAATTGGATAAAAAGTTTTTCTGTCTAAGGAAACCCAGCAGATTGCATCCAGTCAGTGACTTGCAGCATTCCCTCCTCCCGGATGAGCATGTAGCGACAGTGGACATTCACTTGCGTTGACTTTGCAGCAATCCCTCATAATGACCGTGCATGTAGCGACAGTGGAGAGGAAAAACTCCCTTTTAACAGGAAGAAACCTCCAGCAGAACCAGGCTCAGTGTGAGCGGCCATCTGCCACGACCGACTGGGGGTTAGAGAGAACAGAGCAGAGACACAAAGAGAACAAAGAAGCACTGATCCAAGGGTCCTTTCTATGGGAAGGAAAAGTAAATGTTAATGGATGTAGCTCCTTCAGTCGTTTCACCTAGAAAGAAAGAACATATAAACTCTGAGCCAGTTTTCAAGTTTAGAGTCTGAAGAGAGCACATAGTTAGTTACAGTAAAAGCTCAGTCAGTAGCCATGTCTAGGAGAGAGAAAGGGTTAAATACACATTTTCTGATTTCTGAAACGTTTAATTCTGCTGCTGAAAAGTAACTTTGACCCAATCTAAGGTGGTCTACATGCCAAATTAAGCCATCAATAAATCCTGAATTTTGCTTGTTTTCACTGGAAGCTGTGAACAGAAATGTTTTAGTGGGAGTTAAGGAGGTTGTTGATGTTGAGTTCCACTGAAGAGTTGTTTCCCATCTAGTCTTCAAGCCGGAGGAGCTGAGACAAGCCCTGATGCCGACTCTGGAGGCCCTCTACAGGCAGGACCCCGAGTCCCTGCCCTTCAGACAACCTGTAGACCCCATGGTGCTCGGCATTCCTGTAAGTGTCAACAATTCTTCTGCATGAACTTATTTATCCCACAACACCAAAACTAATAGAACTGGGAACGCTTATTCCTTCAGCCCCAGTAACGCTCTGTGCCAACCTCTTCCTGCAGGACTACTTTGACATAGTGAAGAATCCCATCGACTTGTCCACCATCAAGCGCAAGCTGGACACGGGTCAGTTTCAGGAGCCGTGGCAGTACGTGGACGACATCTGGCTCATGTTCAACAACGCCTGGCTGTACAACCGTAAAACATCACGTGTCTACAAGTACTGCACCAAGCTGGCTGAGGTGTTTGAAGCAGAAATCGATCCCGTCATGCAGGGTCTGGGCTACTGCTGTGGCAGGAAGGTGAGACAGTAACACGACCAAAAAAGCCATTTTTTTATGTACTTTTTTATTAAAAGCATGAAAATATCTTTACACTTGCAGTACTTTGATAAAGTATTAATATCCCTTGAACGTATTCGAATTGTATCACATTACAAGAACATTCAATGTGTTTTAATGGGATTTTATGTGACAAATCAACACAAAGTGATACATAACTGCAAAGGAATATATGTTTGCTGCGCATTTGCATATAGCCTCTCTGCTCTGATACCCCAAATAAAACTGTGCTGCACCCTTCTGCCTTTAAAAAATCACCTGTCTAATAAAAATACAAACACAGCGGTTCTGTGAAGGCCCCAGGCGTTTGTTAGAGAAATTAGTCAACCAAAAATTGAAAGAGTGCAGACACTACAGACAGATCGAGTAAAGGGAACATTTTTCAGAGACCCAGCCAAGTCTATGATAACCCTGGAGGAGCTGTAGGGATCTACAGCTCTGGTGGGAAGCTGGTCAGAGTTCATAGAAAGGTAGAGGGAGCTAAATACATGGCAATAATGGTAGAAAACCTGTTAGAGGCTGCAAAAGACTTGAGACTGGAGCTAAAGTTCACCTTCCAGCAGTAAAACGGATGCTAACTTAGATACTGGATTGTTCATTTAAAATTTTATCGTCATAAAAATGTTAATTTTTCAATACAGTGAAAAAAATATTTGGCCCCGCTTTAGTATGAGTAAAGCATGATGTATGTCAGTGAAGACTACAGCTGTGTGGATGGTAATATTTCTTTATTTTTTTTCAACAGTACGAGTTTTCGCCTCAGACACTTTGTTGCTATGGCAAACAGTTGTGTACCATCTCCAGAGACAGCACCTACTACAGCTACCAGAACAGGTAACAGTGCACACTCACAATACTGAGGAGGATGTTATTACATGGAGGTGCTTTAGGGGGTTGAACTCCTTAAAAAGGCTTAAGAAGCCAGTTTAAACACTCAGATAATGAGATAGTATCATTACTGGATTGTTGCAGACACCACAACATCTTTCTTTATCAGTCTGTGTTCAGTTCAAAGGTTCAGTTTTACAGAAATCTGCCACCAAAGCACCCCCTTCAGTTCTGCTACTGCACCTCAGTGCAACACAGTACAGTTTTTAACTCTGTAGCGAATGCTTTGATGTTTCCCTTCTTAACATCAAGCAGTTTCCAGAGATTTAAAGGAATTATTGTTAATCCCATTAACTTTCAATCGAATTTTGCCATTGATCAGGATTTTATGGTCCCTTTTAGTCAGTTATGCATCCATTTTAAATGTAGACTTCAAGTTTAAAGCTATGCTAAATGTTGCCTTCATAGATGAAAGGTGTCCTCATTTATCTAAAATAAAAACAAAAATGTGGTTATGTTTGTGTCTTTTTAAAGACATATTTATTATTGCATCGTCACCCCATCTGACCTCTGCCTGACATCCATTCTCACCGTCTCTGGCTTTAATCTCACAAATCGTCACAGTGAAAGTATCTGTTCACCAGCATACTGTTTGAAATTCATTTCTCATTGTTGATCGTCTTGTCTCTTTAACCATTTTCAGCATGCAGTCAACCCCCCCCCCCATCATTGTTCCAGTTTGAATGAGAGGCTGAATCATGACCAGTTCAGTTCTGACTAACCTGTACCTCTGTCTGTGTGTGTGTGTATCCGTCCGTCTATCCGCCCATGCTCGGTCCTTGGTTGTTGCCATGTGCTCCGTTCACTCTGCATTCTCCCACCCGTACGCTGGTTTGCCTGTGCTGCTACTGTCTGTGCTGGCTGCAGTTCACCCAAATATGGCCTTATTGCCGACAGGTATCATTATTGTGAGAAGTGCTTCAATGAGATCCAGGGCAACAGCGTGAACCTGGGGGACGACCCGGCGCAACCACAGACGTAAGTTGCCAAAGCCTGGCAGTCTGAACACTTGCTGCGGATCATCTTTGAGACTCTCTGCCTGTTTTGACTCGAGTCATTAACATCTTTGTTTGTTTTCTCTTTCATGCAGCAAGATATCTAAAGATCAGTTTGAAAAGAAGAAAAATGATATGTTGGACCCAGAACCGTAAGTACACTATGGGCCGTACATGAAGTTCACCAAGGGTTTGAGGGATGGCAGAGATGTTTTATTGTAGCTTTTTGTGAAAGCAAAACATATTTGTCTGTTTTTAGGTTTGTTGAATGTAAAGATTGTGGAAGAAAAATGCATCAGATCTGTGTGCTGCACTACGATGTCATTTGGCCCTCTGGGTGAGTTTTGTTCTTGAACATCATGAGAAAGGAACAAAAAAGTACTGATACCCCTTAAACTTTAATGCATTTTGTGACCTTACCACTACGAATGTATTGATGATTTTATGTGATAGATAAACAAAGAGTAGAGCATAATTGGGTAGTGAAATTAAATCACTTTTCAGCTAAAACACCTTTCAGCATCATGCTTTGGGGTCATCAGGGAGATAGAAACTGGTCAGTGTTGTTAGGGAAGATGAATGGAGTTAAATATTTGAGGAAACGTGTTTAGAGGCTGAAAAGAACCTGAGACAATAGCCAAAGGGTATACACCATCCCCACAGTGAAGCATGGTAGAGATTTACTGTGTTTCTTTAGCAGATACAGAGATGTTGGTTGATGTTAAGATGGCTTAAGTTAAATCATGTAAGACAGCTAAAAGGAGGCTGCAAAAAACTTGCAACTGGGTCAGAAGTTCAGCAGCAGAACGGTGGCCTGTAAACATACAGGCAGAGGTACAATTAGTTTAGATCGAAGCATAATCATCTTTTAGAGTGGCCCAGTCAAAGTCCAGACCTAAAGCTAATTGACATTCTGACATCCATCCAGTCTGACCTAGGTTTGGGGGATTTGCAAAGAAAAATGGGCAGAAAGTTTGACTCGGGGGGCCGAACACAAATGCACACCACAGTTTACAGCTTTTTATTTGGGGGAAAAAAGTAGAGAATGTATCACTCAACATCCCCTCACAATTGTGCACTACTTTTGCTCAGTGAGATATGACTTGACTTTTGCAAACTCCACATTTTTAATGTGTCTCCAGCTTTGTTTGTGACAACTGTCTGAGAAAGTCTGGAAAATCAAGAAAGGAGAACAAGTTCTCAGCAAAAAGTAAGTTTTACAATAAATTAAAAAACAAAAAAGCTGATATTTTGTCAAACTAAACAGCTTTGACCTTAATTAATTTGGACATTTTTGCATTTTATTAGGGTTGCAGACAACAAGGTTGGGGACATACATCGAGGACAGAGTAAACAAGTACTTGAAAAGGCAGAGCCACCCAGAAGCTGGTGAAGTGTTTGTGCGAGTTGTTGCCAGTTCTGACAAAACTGTGGACATCAAGCCTGGCATGAAGTCCAGGTAAGACCGTTTAGACCTGAGGTTTATGGGTAACATTTCACTTCCAAGTTGTGTACATCTGTGTTTTTTGTTTGTTTTGTTGTAGCTAAGGTTGTAATGTTGCACCCACAGGTTTGTAGACTCAGGTGAGATGATGGCGAGCTTCCCTTACAGAACCAAAGCACTTTTTGCATTTGAGGAAATCGACGGCGTGGACGTTTGTTTCTTCGGCATGCATGTACAGGAGTATGGCTCAGATTGCGCTTTTCCAAACACAAGGTAATGTTACGGTTTAATTAAAATCCAGGCAGCTTTCTTATCTATTTGATTTAATTTTCCTTCTTTTTAAATGCTTTTTCTTTCAGACGGGTTTACATATCATACCTCGACAGTGTTCACTTCTTTAAGCCACGTTTGCTGAGGACTGCAGTGTACCATGAGATCTTGATAGGCTACCTGGAGTATGTGAAAAAACTTGGGTAGGTCAATTATACTTAAACACAAAGTACCCCTTTTTTACCTCACACCTATGTGTGGACAAATGTCTTTATTCGTACAGTTGCGAAGTAGCTCATAGTCTATTTTCTGTGCAGGTATGTAATGGGTCACATCTGGGCATGCCCACCAAGTGAAGGAGATGATTATATTTTCCACTGCCACCCTCCGGACCAGAAGATCCCAAAGCCCAAAAGGCTGCAGGAGTGGTACAGGAAGATGCTGGACAAGGCGTTTGCAGAGAGGATCATACATGATTACAAGGTTAGAAAACCTTCAAAGATATGGACAAAATCTTCACTTTGAGACATTAAATTTCATGCAACAAAATGTAAGATGATGTATAGAATGTTGCTGCTGTGCTATAAATTTAAAGAGTTTGTCATCAGATTTAAGATAAAAAAATGAAATGTTTACAGGAATAAGATTTTTTTATTTATTTTATCTGCACTTTTAAAAATTGTGTGTTGTATTTTATTTCTCCTAAGTTATACCTCTGATCTGGGAATAATGTCACATCCAAGTAGAGCCAATTCTAACCAAAATACTGGTGAAATTTACAAATTGGTCCCACTGTCTTGTTCTCTAGCATTTCACAACAAAAGTATAAGTATGATGGTTTGAATATTTGTTGCTTTCAAACAGCCTCTTTTTAAATCCTTGGTATACTTTGATGGTGGCAATCAGGTCCATGCCCAGTCTGTTATTAACTTAATTATATTCAACAGTCAGTTTGTCTTCATTTAATGTTTTATTCTTTTACAACAGTTTTTTTTATTTACCCCTGATCCCTAACATGTAGTAACATTTTAGTCCCTGTGGATTTTCTGCTTCCTTCAAAATTCATTTCAGTATAAAACAAAAATCACTTGAAGTACAAAAACAACAATAATCAAACATTTTTAAACCAGAACACCTTTTTTTTTCTGATGTGATGGTTTTGCTTCTCAGTTGCCTGATAAAAACTCTTTGTGTTTTTGTTCAGGACATTTTCAAGCAGGCGACAGAAGACAGGCTGACCAGTGCCAATGAGCTGCCGTACTTTGAGGGCGACTTTTGGCCTAATGTGCTGGAGGAGAGCATCAAGGAGCTGGAGCAGGAGGAGGAGGAGAGGAAGAAGGAGGAGAACACAGCCTCCTCTGAGACAACAGAGGTATGTTAGATGGCTGGATTGTTTCTGTTCTTTGTTTTGAAGAAAGGCCCATGCCATACCAGCAGCTGGGTGCTGAAGTCTAACCACAGATTTGATCGTGCTTAAGTGTTTTCTCTGAAATATACCCACTCAGCCAAAATGCACAATCATAGTTTGACTTGAACTCTGCTTTTCTTAATGTTTAAATCTGCTCTACAAGGGAGTCCAGGCTGACAGCAAGAATGCCAAGAAGAAGAATAATAAAAAAACCAACAAGAACAAGAGCAGCATCAGCCGAGCCAATAAGAAGAAGCCTGGGATGCCAAATGTAGCCAATGATCTGTCTCAAAAACTCTACGCCACCATGGAGAAACACAAGGAGGTGGGAAACCTTCAGTTTAGTTGAACTTCAGTTCTACTCATGACCTTAATGGGATTCAAGCAATATTTCAACCAATCAGCTGTTGTAGGTTGTTGTTAAATGCTAACATACCAGTTCCCCTTCCAGGTCTTTTTTGTTATCCACCTCCATTCTGGTCCAGTCATCAACACCCTCCCACCTATCATGGACCCTGACCCTCTGCTGACCTGCGACCTCATGGATGGACGCGATGCCTTTCTGACTTTGGCCAGGGACAAGCACTGGGAGTTCAGTTCGCTCAGAAGATGTAAGTGGAGCTCCATGTGCATGCTGGTGGAGCTGCACAATCAGGGCCAGGACCGCTTTGTCTACACGTGCAACGAGTGCAAGCATCATGTGGAGACTCGTTGGCACTGCACTGTTTGTGAGGTAAAGTCATACTTACAGTGCTTTCTGAAAGTAGTCAGACGTCTTCAGGTTTTTAAAAAATATTCACATTAAAACCACGTTTTTAAAACCAAGTTTTTACTTGTTTTACTGGGATTTTTGACAGACCAACTCAAAATTGTGCAAAACAGTGAAGTGGAAGGAAAAGGATACACGTTATACTCAAATATGTTTGATGATCCATTGTTCAGTCCCTCATAGAAATATGATTGCAAACCTAGCAACAGATGGTTGTCCACCTAAGTTAACAGGCCTGCTGTAGGGAATATGTTCGTTATGCAAACTCGGGGTTCTGGTCAGAGTTAATGGGAAGATGGATGGAGCAAAATGCAGAGCAAGTCCAGACCCAAACCAATATGTTATTAAGGCTTGGAAATCTGAACATGCCATCCCTGCAGTAAAGATGTGGGTGGTACTATCATGCTGTGGTGTTTGCCATGCTTCACAGATTTTTATTTCTAAATGAAAAATTTAAACCATAATGCAACACTTTTTGTTGATCTATCAGAGAAAATCCCATGAATTTGTGATGAAATGTAAAAAAGCTCAAATCTGCACTTCACTCTAACATGCGATTCCTTATCTGTCGTCAGGACTACGACCTGTGCATTAACTGCTACAACACTAAGGGCCATGAGCACCAGATGGTGAAGTGGGGTCTGGGGATTGACGATGACAGCAACAGCCAGAGCGGGGAGGCCTCAAAGAGTCCTCAGGAGAGTCGACGTCTCAGCATCCAGCGCTGCATCCAGTCTCTGGTCCATGCATGCCAGTGCAGGAACGCCAACTGCTCGCTTGCATCCTGCCAGAAGATGAAGAGGGTGGTTCAGCACACTAAGGGCTGCAAGCGCAAGACCAATGGTGGATGTCCTGTGTGCAAGCAGCTTATTGCTTTATGTTGTTACCACGCCAAGCACTGTCAGGAGAACAAGTGTCCTGTTCCCTTCTGCCTCAACATCAAGCAAAAACTCCGCCAGCAGCAGTTGCAGCACAGGCTGCAGCAGGCCCAGATGATGCGCCGCAGAATGGCCACCATGGCTGGAAGAGGTATGCCGATGCCATCTCCACCTACCTCAGCTGCCCCTGAAACTCCCAATTCTGTGCAGCAGCCCAATACGCCCCAGACCCCCCAGCCCATGCCCAACCATCCCCATCCCCAGCAACAGCAACCACCAAACCCTGCCAACATTAGCCAAGGATTCCCCAGCAACGGCCGCAGCAGTCAGCCCACAACCCCAGTGCCGCAGGGTAAGCCAGGACCACAGTCCTCCCCGCTCCATCAGCAGCTGTCTCCTATGCCTAACATGGCGCATCAACCGCAGGCTCCTCCTCCACAGCAGCAGCCGCAACAGCAGCAGCAGCTGCTGGCAGCCATGAAGGTGGCGAAACAGATTGAGATGGCAGCCAAGGTGAAGCAGCAACAGCCGAGTTATGCCATGAACGGGATGCCCATCAACCAGCCACGCATGATGAGCCCCATGCAGAGCCAAATGCAGATGATGCAGGGCCCTCGGGGTCCCCAGGTAATGCAGGCTGTGCCGCAGGGCCAGTGGGGTGCAGGGATGCAGAATCCCCAAGGTCACCAGGCACTGGTCCCTCCTCAGCAAGGCCCCATGGGCTCTCAGCAGGCTCAGGGAACCCCAATGTCTCAGCAGTCCCCACTCATGCAGAGGCCCATGATGGCGCAGCAGTCAAGTCTCCAAATGCCTGGGGTCATGCCTCCTCAGGGGCCCCCCCAACAGGGAATGCCACCACAGCAGCAAAACATGCCTCGGGGAATGTCTGGAAATATTACTCAAAGTGCCGTGCAGGAATTACTGCACACCCTCAAGTCTCCGAGCTCCCCGCAACAACAACAGCAGGTCCTGACCATCCTCAAGTCTAATCCCCACCTCATGGCTGCTTTCATTAAACAGAGGGCAGCCAAGTACCAGGCCAGCCAGGCGCCGCAACAACAGCAGCAGCAGGTCCAGCAGCAGAACCCACAGGTCATGCTGGGTCAGCCAGGAATGCAGGCCATGGCAGCTATGAACCAAATGCAGAGACCCGGGATGGCTCCTCAGCAGCAGCCTCCTCAGCCAGTGGGGCCCCAGGGTATGGCACCCATGGGTCCTCAAGGCCAGATGATGAATACCGCTCAAAACGGCAGCCCTCAGTACCACAGACAGCAGCAACTGCTCAGGATTCAGCAGATGCAGCAGCAGCAGGGAGGCTTGCCTCAGGGCCATAGCCAGTTCCCCCCACAGCAGCAAGGGCCTCAGAACTTCTCCCAGCTCCGTGCACATCAGCAGATGGCTATGCAAGGAGGCACAGGTCCGATGGGGTCAGTCCCTCCCATGTCACAGATGGGCCAACCTGGCATGGGCATGGACGGTATCCCGAACCACCTCAAGCAGCGCATGCTTCAGCATCAAATGATGAAGCAGCAGATGGGTTCTTCAGCGCAGGCTAACTCAATGAGTCCACAACCTCATTTGCTGCAAGGCCAAGGCCAAACAGGAGCTCACCTACCGGGTCAAGCCATGGCAAACACTCTGGGAAACCAGGTTCGCTCCCCGGCTCCAGTGCAGTCTCCCCGCCCACCTTCGCAGCAAGCCCCCCATTCGGGATCCTCCCCGCGGATACAACCCCAGCCTTCGCCACAGCATGGGGCTCTCCACTCCAGCTCCCCTCACCCCAGCCTCGGCCCCATGTCGAGCTCTATGGACCAGGGACATATGGGAACGCCTGAGCAAAGCGCAATGCTCCCACAGCTGAACACACCAAACCGAGGAGGGCTGAGTAATGACATGAACCTGGTGGGCGATGCGACAGGAGACACGCTAGAGATGTTTGTTGAAGGATTGTAGCATTTTGAGACAGAAGAAAGAAATGCTCCAGTTTTCAGCTGAGATTTTTTTTTTTCTATTTACTGATTTAAAACAAGTCTTAGGAGGCCTACAGACGTTCAACTTTCCTTACACCACAGACTCCTTTTTTTGAAAACAGAGTGATTTAATAATTGCTGTTGAAAAGAAAACAAAGACAAAGAATATATTTTTGGTTCAGACCAGCATTGCGAGAATTTGCCCTGGTCTTTGTTGGTTTATTTTATTTCTCTTTTATGATTTGCAATTGACTTTTTAAAAAAAAAAACTTAAAACAACAAAAAAAAAATCCTTATTTTGTACCTTTGCAGATGAATATTGTATTTGTGTTGCGAAGTCTGTAAAGTTGTCTGTGAATTTTTTCGCCAGTTTCTCAGTTTTCCTGTTCCTGGCTAATTTATTCTAATATGCCATTTTTTTCAAAAGGACTGCCTTTAGGAAAGCCTTAATTCCTTTCCTTTGCAGAGTCTAAAGGAGATTAACGTATTTGTATAGATCTAGGATACCTATTGCACACACAAACACAACATGCTGGTGAAAGAGAAGCCTGTATCGAAACTTGTCCATGTCCACAGGTGCCAGAATGTTCTTTTTTTTTTTACCTGGCTCGATCCCAGTGATTGTCTTGCAGATTTTCAAACCTTGCTTTTGTCTGTTCTTTATTCTAAAGAAATTGTCATTAAGTACTGAACCTGTTTTGCCTGTGGTGGGAAATATGTAAATGTTTGACTGCTGATTTGTGTTCGGAGAGTTTTGTGCAGCATTTTTCACTCGCATTAAACTTGAATTGATGAGGAATTATTCTCTGATGTAAATCAAGCAGCTAGACAGTACTGTAAATATGCAGAAAATGAGAATGAAATCACTGTATAAACTGGTTCAAATGGCTCATTTCGTACTTATATACCTTATTGTTAAATAAACCTGTGTGCCACAGAATCTGTCTCTAAACTATCACAGCCAAACATTAAAACTGACCATTAAAAGTGTTGGTTTTAATGCATAGGACGAAGCTGATTGTTGGTTAGAATTTGTAGAAATTACTCGTGTTCTCCTCCCATTCATACAATGTCTTCCACTTAAACAAGGTCGGATCACAGGGTACCTGGTCCAGGTGGGAAAGCCAGATATCATCCTCAGGGACACTCCGGCTACCTGAGGGACACAAAGATCCTTATAGCTATTCCTAAACCTGTCTGAGGCACCACAGTCTGGGGTTCTCTGCAGTTTAACCCTTCTTAACCTTAACCCTGGCAGGGTTTCACCTTTTTGTGTAAAATCTGGTTGGCACCCTATAAAGGTCCTTGTTGGGTTTCAAATATGTTGGGCAATGTATGTTTATATTGTATTAAAAGAGACCAAAACATGAGATTAATGGTAGAATTTAAGCTTCACATAAAAAGAAATGTATCGTAAATGAAAAACATAAAATGGTTAAGATATGATAAAATGAACCTTTATGGGACAGCAGCAGGAAAGTATGCTTTTAGTCCTGATTTAGTTCAGGTTTTCAGAGAGTTGGGTACAGAGCTGAGGATACTCTAAAATGTATTTAGTCCCAAGACCATTCAGTGTCTCACCATTAAGAAGATTTTAAAATATATTCTTTAACAAACAGCGAGCCAGTGCAGTGGTATAAGGACTGCTGGGATATGATCCATTGTCCTCTTGGTCTGGACTCTAGCAGCATGAGCTCTAGCTGCCTGATTGATTGAGAAAATTTAAAGTAAGCACAAATATTTGAATGGTCCTGTTTTGACACGTAACCCTTAGTTTTTGCATTATTTTTGCAGAAGGTTGTAGGCAGGTATTTTAGTCTCTGGTCTAGTCTAGTTGAGTGCTGATCTCCAGTCTTGCATTTGAGGGAACAAAAACGATCACTTTCTATATTTTCAGCACTAAGCTGGTGGAAATTCGGGCCTACTTATTAATGTTATGGACAACAATTCTGAGTGCCACTGCCAGACAGGACGCGATACAAAAAAAACAGGTGTCTTTGTCCTAAAGGCGAGCTTAGGGAGGACAGAAACCTGTGGGGCAGAAGGAAGATTTGTGAAGCCATTAATTCCTTACTTGCCCTAAATGTGTCATACACATATACAACTGAATTTAAAAGACACTCAAAACAGGTTAAAACATGATCATTTTTTAGAAGTCCATGACTTCTTTATTTTGGCTTTGAATTATCAGATTATAAAGGTATTATCAGCACTATCTGTTAATGTTTATAAACAGTCTATTCTAGGACATCCAATATGACGGCCCACCTGAGTATGCAAACAATGAACCATCAGGACTCCCTTCAGTTTGCTTATCGCTGTGGAGTTGGAGATGAAGATGCCATCATACAGCTGCTTCAACAGACCCACTGTCATCTGGACAAAGCCAGCAGCTCTGTGAGGATCATGTTCTTTGATTTCTCCAGTGCATTTAACACAATCCAACCTGATTTTCTTTGTCATAAACTCCAGAAGACTCAGGTGGAGGCCTCAACAATCTCCCGGATCAAAGACTACCTGACAAACAGTCCACAGTTTGTGAGACTGAAGGGTTGTGTCTCTAACCAGGTAGTCAGCAGCACAGGAGCACCACAGGGGACTGTACTCTCACCATTCCTTTTCACTCTGTACACCTCAGACTTCCAGTACAAGACAGACTCCTGTCATCTGCAGAAATACTCGGATGATTCTGCCATTGTGGGGTGGATCAGAGATGGACAAGAAGCTGAGTACAGGAAGGTGGTGGACCGCTTTGTGGCATGGTGTGGAAACAATCGTCTCATCTTGAACGTAAATAAAATCAAAGGAGATTATTGTAGTTTTTAAGACAAACAAGAAAAAGGTCAAACATTATTTCCATCCTGGGAGAAGAAGTGGAGGTGGTGGAGGAGTATACATACCTCGGTGTTCACCTGGACAACAGACTGGAGTGGAGATATCTGTGAGGCAGTCTACAAGAAGGGACAGAGCAGACTGTACTTCTTGAGGAAGCTTAGGACCTTCAGTGTTTGCAGCAAGATGTTGCATATCTTCTATAAGTCTGTTGTGGAGAGTGTGATATCTTCTGCCATCATCTGCTGGGGAAGCAGCATCAGAGCCAGGGACTTAAAAAGCTCAACAAGCGGATAAAGAAGGCTGGTTCTGTTCTAGGGACTCCTCTGGAACCTCTGGAGATCGTTGTGCAAAGACGGATTCTTCATAAAATGAGAACAATATGGAGAACCCTGTTGTACAACTACAGAGTGTCTTCAGTCAGACGCTTCTTCAGATCTGCTGTAAGCAGATCCTTCGTGACCACAGCCATCAGCATCTACAACGGCTCTTTGAAGAAACCTGCATGATATTAACTACAAAAACATTTAATTTACCTTTGTGATTAATAAAGTATTTTTGAATTTGAATTTAGATCAAGAGTTTTGATCAATTACTTTTAAAGTATCAGTTGACATTTTACAGTTCAGGTGTGGAAAAACGTTTTTCTGATTTTCTCTTTCAAATAAAATTCATGCACAAGTCAGACATGTTTACATCACGTTACATTAATACTGGATTAATATTCTGCTCCTCCAAATCATTTTACTCATACTCTCACCATTGCTAACTGGTTCAGACTGTAAGATTATTGCACTTGGATGTCTGGTGGAAGTTCATGTAGCTGAAGTAAATTAGACTTTTGTTTACATGCCCCTGAGCGTGAACTTTAAGGTGTCAAAGGCTAGCTTTCTTAAAAGTCTTGATATAATTACAGGTGATTAAAATTTATTGAGGCTATCCAATTGCCTCGCTTTTAATAAAACGTTCAGGAATTTAACAACTTTTTATAGGGTCCCAATTGTGTCACTGTCTTTTATAATTATTTTTAATTGAAGCCTGTTAAATGGCTTGTGGATTTATGGAAATCTATATGCAACCAGCCTCAACAAAGCAGCTTGTAGTCATTTATACAAAACAATTTGACACCGGAATAAGATGACTACATATCCTCTGATGTGTTTAGTGAACAGGTTTTGGGGGCAAGGAGGTTGTTGCTCTGTTGTGTCATTTAAAATAAACACTGATATTGCCTTTTATGTAACTTTCACAAATCAAATAAAGGTTTCACAAATCCCAAATTGGGTTTTAAACATTCTGCTATCAGTGTAGAATAATCTAGTCCAAGTTTGAAAAGTCAAAAAAACACTAATTTGGCCCTTTATTGAGCTTTCACAAATCCCAAACTTGGTGTGAAAGATTCTGCTATTATTAAAGAATAATCTGGTCCGGGTTTGAAGTGTCTAAGCACTGTATTTTTGGACCTGGATCAGTTCTTAGGTGGTCCAGATGCAACAAGAGCACTAAGGCCCTTTATTAATCTTTTACAAATCACATAAAGGTTTCACAAATCCCAAATTGGGTTTTAAAAATTGTGCTAATAGTGTAGAATAATCTAGTCCAGATTTGAACAGTTTAAGTACTGTAGTTATGGAGCAGGACCAGTTCTCAGGTGATCCAGATGGAGAAAAAGTACTAATATGGTGCTTTATTAAACTTTCACAAATCCCAATCTGGATTTTCAACAATCTGCTATTAGTGTAGGATAATCTGGTCCACGTTTGAAATGTCTTAGTACTGTAGTTTTCGAGTTAGAGCAGATTAAAGATGCTCAAGGAAATGAAAATGAGGTGGAATGGCCCTTTAATTGTTGCTCGGAAGCCGCAATCGGAAGCCAACTTCAGTGAAATTACTTCAATGTGACGCAGAGACCATGGATTACAGGAGCCGAGTGGAAACAAATATAACACAAATTATGATCATAAAACAGCAAACGTAAGCCTAAATTCATGGTTTTGGCGTCATGAAATTAGCCTTATTTTTCCTCTTGGGCTGCTGGTTTAGTGAGTTTTGCACGTAGAGCGGCGACACTTATTCTGTTTGAAAGAACAGAGTTTAGGCTTTTATTTGAGAGGTTGCCTGTGTGGTTTGGATCGCGTTGCACTGACGTTGCTGTGTGTTTTTACTTTTTTATTTATCTGCTTAGTGTTGAAATTGGGTTTGTATACCGGGGGGCAGTGCTGTCTCCGGTACCGGGCCGCTCGGGTTCTTGGGGTTAATGTCATGCCGGTAAGAACCAGAGAGCTTTTTCGAGAAATATTGTCACCTTATAGTACCGCGAGATTCGGTACCACGAGATCCAGAAACAGATGACATCATGGAACGTCACATTACTACTTGTGTTCTTAGGCTTTGATGACATCATGGAATGTGATGTCACAAGTTCATTGTGACATATCAAAGAATTGGATGTCTGATTCATAGGCAGTGAAAGATTCTTCTCACTCTTATCTTGGAGTTTGACCCAGCAGAACAGTGTTGCAACTTAAGTCAACTTTAGTTTGTAGGATCTGAAGCAGAGTGGACCATCTTCTAATCTGACTACGATGGATAGAGAAATACCCTCAACCTCTCAAAACTGTCAGGGTAATAGAAAAGTCAGTCAGAAGAATGAAAATGTTGCAGAGACGTCGCCTGAAAGCAAATGGGTGTCTGAGACTCAAACCCAGGCTGATGAATCCTGTTCGCAAACGGAACAAGCTGGGAATTTTCTAAATAATTGGAGTAATAGACACAAGAGCCTTTATCAGCATTTACCCAATGACCAACATTTTACCCATTTCATTCCTCACCACAGCTATGATGGGAAGCAGAGGGCAAATTGCGCCACGCACAACCAGGAGCCACCAAACATGTTAAAAGAAATAAACTCTCTTCTGAATGAAAACCAAAATCTTAACTATAAGCTGGGAAAAAATAAAGCTTTTCTTGCGCGAGAGAGGGTAAGAAGAATGGAGGCCGAGAAAGTATTTCAGAAATGCAATGAAGAGCTGAAACTCAGGAATGAGAAGCTAAATCGCTGCTATAAGAAAGGTGAACTAAAACTTGCCAGCCATTTAAAGGCTGAGGCAGAAACACAGCTGAAGCTGAAGAATCTTGAAAAACAAAATGAGGATCTGCTAAGAGGACTTACAAAACAACAAATGGAGACAGCAGAAATATATGTGCAATTGAGTTTTGCCAGGTCATTCGCTTGTCACCAACCAGTTGTACCGCAAATAGATCAAAAGAAACTCATTCAAGCTGAGAAAAAATACATTCGAGCTGAGAAAAAACGCATTCAGGCAGAGAAAGCATGCGCTGATTTGTTTGAGCAGCTCAAACGTTATTGTGGCGAGAGTGAGGGAAATAAAACCTCTGGATTAGTGTGTGATTTGGAGATCAAGAAGGTTTCGAATTCTGAGATTGACACAGACAGGTCATATGATGAATATAAGACTTCAGACATCACAAGTAGTAATACTGAGATCATCCCAGAAAAATTTGTTTCCGGGACAGAGATCGTCAAAGGTGAGGTCGATATGAAAATGTCAGATGAAGGTGAGACCACAGATCATGTATCATGGTGGAAACGCATTGTGAATTTTGTCGCTTCTGTATCGCTTTATCTTTCTGAGGAGTTCGAAAAGTCTCAAGTTTGGTACGACATAGAGTATGGGACTTCAGAAGTCACAGTTAGTTTTTCTGAGAACATCGGAGAACAATGTGTTTCCAGGCCTCCAATCGTTGAACAGGCCCCAGTTTGTCAGTCTGAGATCGTCGAACAGGCCCCAGTTTGTCAGTCTGAGATCGTCGAACAGGCCCCAGTTTGTCAGTCTGTGATCGTCGAACAGGCCCCAGTTTGTCAGTCTGAGATCGTAGAACAGGCGCCAATTTGTCAGTCTGAGATCGTAGAACAGGCGTCAATTTGTCAGTCTGAGATCGTCGAACAGGCGTCAATTTGTCAGTCTGAGATCGTCGAACAGGCGTCAATTTGTCAGTCTGAGATCGTCGAACAGGCGTCAATTTGTCAGTCTGAGATCGTCGAACAGGCGTCAATTTGTCAGTCTGAGATCGTCGAACAGGCGTCAATTTGTCAGTCTGACATCGTCGAACAAGCCCCTGTTTGTCGGTCTGAGATCGTCGAAGAGCCATCTGTTTCCGGGTCAGAGATTTTTGAAGATTCAGAGAACCATCAAGATGAGGTCGATATGAAAATATCAGAAGCAGATGTGACCAAAGATCATGTATCATTGTGGAGACGCTTTAAGAAATTTCTCACTCCTGCACATCGTCGCAAGTTTAAGAACAATAAATAAAAGCAGTAGGAGTGAAAATAAATTTTTTCCGCTGTTGCCAAATAATAAAAACAAGCATTTAGGAACTTAAATACAGATGAAACGTGAAGAGCTACATGGAAATCAGGTGAGTGTAGTTAACAGAAATGCAAGCAGGTTTGGATCATAACAATGTCAGCCCAAACTCACTGGTTCTTTATTTATCTTTTAAAAGTTGCCCAATGTGCGTTCTCTCCGGGAGCTCCGGCTTAGTTCAGTGGTGAACATTAAATATTAAATAACTTAAACATAATATTGTGCAACAGTATTTATATAAAAATTTCTGTTGAGGTGTTAATTTCCACTATTTAATTAGCCTAACCTATAACTATTTTTAGAAGGCTTAACAAATCACTCTTTTTTTTTTTATTCGAATGTAAGAGAGTTCTGCAAAATTCATTCATACTTTTCCAGAAAAGAAGTCATTTAATGATTGATGCTGCTGCCAATTTTCCCTTGATGTTTTTTTATAACCTTTAGCATAGTCTCAACGAGTTATCTGCATTTTGATTATCTTATTTCAAAGCATTATCTGTGTTAAGGTTTGATGTTGCACCATGTTTTTGAATTTTTGTTTGATGTCATACAGGAATGTTTGCTCTATTTGACCATTGATTTAGCAGGTTACCTCATTTTTCTCCACTGATCAGGTATTTTATGAGCATGCAATAAATTAAGCTGACTACCTAATTGATTTCCAGAAAGAGACCAATCTTAACTATTAACATAAATAAAAAGGTTTAAAAAGTCACTTTTATGTTTCCTACTTAGAAAAACAGAAATAAATATTAATTCTTTATAGTTAATTACTTGCTTAGATCAGAAAATAAGATAAAAAAAAACATTTCCTCATTTTAACCTTGTGTTGTAATAGATCTGGATTTATTCAAAGTCTGACTGTTTAGATGAATGTAATTAAATTATAAATGCAGTTATTGTAAAACAGTATAATGGAATTTTTCTTATCAAAGTGGGAGAGAAATTAACTCACAATAAGAGAAAATCCGGACTTTGTCTTTATAAGTTTTATTCAAAGGCATTTCTGTGTTTGAAGACCCTGTCACTGACGTGTCAGTGAAACAGAGCCCAGAGCACAGTTTACAGACAGTATTTAAACAGTATGTGGATGTTACCTCAACGTAAAAGACTTTGGAGACATGGTCCTCTAGACCCCACCTGGGGTCAGAGGTAACAAAGTTATTTATGAGGACAGCCATCTGCTCTTCCTCAGACACAACCCTCCAGGATGTGTTTTAACCATTAAACTTCTGTTAATGGTTTTACAGACCAACTCCTCTATAAGTACTAAACACAGAGGTCAGAGGAGAGAGGTAAATGAAAGTTCACAGCACTTTGGAATACTTTGGAGCACTAAATAAAAGAATTTCCATTACAGCAGTATCTTCGTTTTTCTAATATAAATAATAAAAAACATGTGCTTTATTTTATAAACTTGTTATAACAAAATAACAGCCAGTGGTGTTTCCGTCATCTTTAAATACTTGCAGTAAGTAGATCCTGGGTTCGACTCCCAGCCGGGGGTCTCTCTGCTTCGAGCTTGCATGTCTCTGTATTGCCCTACGATGGACTGGCGACCTGCCCAGGGTGTACCCAGCCTCTCACCCATTGACTGCTGGAGATGGGCACCAGCTTCCCCGCAACCCAAGATGGTAGAAGCTGGTAAAGAAAATGGATGGATGGTTTAAAAGCCTAAACTAATAAAACTAGAAACAAATGATGTTAGGGAGAAATTAAAGGGACCTGTAAAAATGTAAAATAATGAGGCAATCACTCTGTTTAAAGGTATAACTGTTGCATATAAATATAGGTGTACTCAAAGATCCATTATTGCTATTATATAAGTAATATCCTCGATTTTCAACACCCGCTCAATCTTTGCTGGGTCATTGGGCAAAAAGGCAAAGCTTTCTCAAGCTGTCACTGGGTGAGAGGTGGGGTAGGCCCTACACAGGATGACACGTTATCACAGCGCATCACAGAGACACACAGGATGCTCACACACCTGAGGAGATTTTAGAGGGATCAGTTAACCAAAATAAATGCTTTGTGATGATGGGTGGAAGCTGGATTATCCAGAGAAAACTCATGCATGCAAAAGAAGACTCAACATAGAAAGGCTTTGGTATGGAGTCAAACTGACAACCTTCTTTCTGCAAAGCATCATAGCTAAAATTATTACTGCATTCTGCAGACTCAAAAAGTAACAATATCAGGAAAAAATAAGAGGAATTATAAAAGTGCATAGTAAGAAATTATATTTAAAATATATATTTTTTTATCAACAGTAAATTTACCTATACTCTTATAACATACATCTTATATTTAATTTAACTGAATAATGTTTTATCAATTAGTAACTGGGTAACATCATTCGGGGTCTTGTTGTGTTTCGTCTTAACTTTGTTTGTATTTGGGTTATTTAGGATGTTTATTATTGCCTCTGTACTAGTCTATTTAAAATATTATTTAATATTTATTATTATTATTTTTAATATTTAATTAAATAATAATTTGGTCTGTTAAGTGTTGTCCAGTGAATACCAGCCCAATAAGGCGGGGGTATTAGGACAGTAGTGAAATGGGTGAGCCAAGCTCTGACATTATCGAACAGCAAAACTCTGCACACACATGGTATAAATTCACACAATTTCTTAAAATACCCGAATTTATTAACAAAAATAAGTCAACCTAAAGTCATACATATTCCAGTCAACAAACTATTTACTATACTAGAACAATCCAACTAAACTACCAAGCAGAATTAAAGAATAAGGAAGACTAATGGGCTATGTACAATATAAACAAGCTGATCAAAGATGGTTGAAAACCATGACCAATAAAGTGATGCAACATTACCATGAAATGTTATTTATGTTTGAGAACCAAGGATTATCTTGAAGAATCTGGAAGTGAAGTGAAGTTAGTCTTGGAACTAACTTAGGCAATAATTGGTATACCTTCAAAAAACAATTCATAATGCAACATCAGATTAAACAAACATTTTAATAAAAGTATATTTTAAAGAATGATTTGCTGAATAAAACCAACCTTCTGGATGACTAATTGTCAATGGTGTTTAATTAGCTGCCTTTATTTAATACAATCATATTTCAGGAAATATTATTAAGGAAAAATTAAAATAATATTTAAGGATATATTATTTTTAATAAGAACCAAACCTTTCTGGATAAATTATTCTTAATGGTGTTTAATCCGCTATCACATTTAGTAAGATAATATTTAGGGAAATATTTTTTTCCTAGATTGGAAACTAACAACCTTTCTGGATAAATTATTCCTAACACACTTATAAAATGGCGGTCATAAGTCATGTATTACCTTAGCCGAAAGCAGTAGAAGCTAAGAAAAGAAACTTATAGCTTGTACCATTCCAATACCAATACCATCAATAAAAGGATTAAAATGCATACGCGTTGACGGGGTGTTATGGCCAATCTGTGTTTAAAAACCAGCCTTTAAATAAAGTTGTCTTAACTTTAAAAACACAACACATCATTAGCTGAGTGCTAGTCTGCTAGCACTCTGCTAGCAATTTGGAATTAATCATAAGATGTATACAATGATTATTTTTAAAGGTTTTCAAGTATTTTCTCTAAAACATGATCCACGCATATTTAGGTCATATTTTGCCCCATACCAGGCCAAAATGCAGAATAAAATATTATTTTATCCAGGGAAACTGAGTGATGTCTTCCGCACGACACCTTGGATTTCTTCTGCAGGAGCCCTCTATTGAGGCCCAGCAGATTGGAGACGATCCCAGTCTGCGGGACAAATCTGGGCTGATGAGAGGTTATCGTGCGACATAATTCTTTGTCAGTGGTTCGTCAAAGACGAGGGGATGTCACAGTTGCTTCAGAAGTATTGGGAGACTACATCGTCCAATTTGCCAAATACAAAGGGAAGTCTTTCCTGTAGCTTTTACACTAATTAACAAAGGAAAGCCTCCGGACATTTGTTAATTAGGCTCTCAGTTTTAATGAGATACAAGAAGCCCTTAACTATGAAGCCTGCAAAGCAGGTGTTGCAGCAACTTCTTCTGAAGAGGATCAGCTGGTTGGCTTTGGCTCTCGGGTCAAGAGCACTTTGAAGTAAATTTGGGACAGCAGAGCAGATTGTTATGCTGACTTCATACTGAAGAAGAGTTGCCTTCTTGGGGCATGGATGAACCTGCTGCAGCAGTACCTGCGTAAGAGACAGTTCTCCAGCCAGTCCAGTGTTCCACATTAACCTCTGGGTATGCAACCAAACATTTTTAACATTTTTAAGATGAAAAGACAAACATTATCTCAGAAATTGTATATTCCTCCCAAACTGATCCTTTTATTACAAATTTTGTATACCTTGTTTTTTCTTGTTTTTTTTGGTGTATCATAGTGATGGCGGAGGACAAAGGATTGGAGACTTCTGTGTTAAGTATCTCTAAGCATCTCTATGCTCCTGAGTGACAGCAGTAAGTATGCTGTAGCTGAAATCTAAATATATTACTACTTGCATTTAATGTCTCTCCTTTATTGATCTATGTGTAAGCTGTGTCAAGACCAGTGAAAAAAGAGGAAACCCAGTGCCAAAAAGATCTCCAGCAGTAAAGACAGTTTTTTGATTGGAGTGTACAGATAGCCTGGCCAAAAAGGCTAAAATAGGGCAGTAGGCAGACGTTGTCCAGTGTAGCAGGTGGCTTATTAACAAAAAATTGTGACCAAAACAATATTAACCAAAACCCCAAAAATTGTTGACTGAAAATGTAACATGGCAAAAATGAACAGAAATGAACTTAAGTCAACCAAAATTAATGTCAAGTGTTCTTAGCTACACTGACCTGGTCCTCTCCTACTGAACAGCTAAATTCCTCTGCTTAAACAGTCTCAGCCAAGTCCAAAAATGTCTCTAATGGAATATTCCAAATACCAGGTATGAGTTAACATCACAATCATTTACTTATTGATGCTATTTCATACAAGAGACAAACACTCTTTAGGGTAGCCATTATATCATAGAACAAGATATCTGAAGCTAAGGCAAACAAAAGCCTAAAGTTAAAATTCAACAGCTTCTCTTTCCCCTCTTCATGTGGTCCCTTCCTATGAGATCAGCTTTCTACTCCGCTACTCCTTTCTACTCAGCTTTCTCGTCCCTTGAGTTATTGTGTCCTTGTGTTCTGGCCTTGTTCCTGTTTCAGTATGGTTGTTTGCCGGGTTAGGGTTAGGGTTAGGCAAGTGCAGCTCCCTCCTCTGAAGATGGTAAGAACAGACTGCATCTAGAAAACCAATTACTTTTTTGACTCTGTGTGAGTAGTTTTATCTATTAACAGGATTACCACAGTGTATTTCAATTACTTTAATATGACAATTTGGACAGTATTTGAAAGAAAAACTGTATTTTTAAAAAACAGAACCCTAATTAAATTTGTTTTAGTTTTTCATGATAGTTACCTCAACTCAGTCATCCATTTCTGTTCCCCTGCTCCAATATGACCCCGACCTGAAGAGCTGGAACTGTTTTCAGCACCAGAAGCTGTAGATGAGAACAGAGCTGCAAGATCTTAGGCTGTGGCCTGGGTCTCATCCAATGCAGAACACGGGGAATACAATTTCACATCTGGTATCCGGAGATGAGTTTAGTGGGGAATGAAAACCCCATCCTTTTTTAAAAAAAATGGCTTTATCAGAACCCCCAAGTCGACACTTAGGATTGGATAGGGTCATCCCCTAAGCTGTAGTGATGGAAATTAAAAAACAACTTCTCAGTGTCATTTTATTTCTGAGAGGAAACCCAGTCAGTCTCAGATGCACCCTCAGTGTTTGCTGATGTGAACGAGACAGTTTAGAAGAAATTTGTTTAAATGCTTTCCAGTTTTTAAATGTTGTGTTTTGGTCCTCAGGAATATATTTGAAACGAATTGAATTGACATTAAAGGCCCATTTTATCCCAGTTTTTAATTTCTGTGAAGTTCATTGTTTTAATAACCTGAAAACAGAAGAATGCTTCTGTAATCGTACATGAATTTATTGTGTAATGAACTCTGTGTCATTTTTTTAACATGTCTACATTAAAGTGCAGTATTTATGCATCTGAAAAGGTAAATAAATAGCTTGCACATTTAGATCTTGGTGTCAAATATTAATGAGATATATACTTAATTAAAAGATGATTAAAATTACCATCATAGGATTTTCAGTTATCTAAGAATCTTCAAGTAATCAGTATTTTCATTTTGTTGACTAGATTGACAAACCAGTGCCTTGCATATTTATTGGCACCCCTGCTAATGCGTTGTCCAAGCACTTTTTGCTTATAGGACAGCACTTAGTTATCTCCTAAAACACTTCATTAGGTTTGAGGGTACAGAGAGTGGGATGTCTGACCAACCTCTCTAGATCATCCAGAGTCCAGTCTTCTCTTAGGCTCTATTCTCTTCAGCACATCCCACAGGTTTTCTATAGGATTTATGTCTGGGGACTGTGATGTCCGCGAAAGAAGGTTGATTTAATTTTTGCGTTGACGTTCTGCATCAATTTCCTGCAGAAAGATGCAATAACGACACATTTTTAGTTTTCTTGCAAAGGCAAACAGGTCTTTCATTTAAAATGTCCTGCTAATTCAAAGAGTTCATGAAGCCATGCGTTCTAACAAGCTTCCCAGGACATTCGGAAGACAAACAGGCCCACAGTATCACACATCCTTCTCCATGCTTAATATTGGATAAAACATGCTTTTCCACATATTTATTCCATTGTTTTACACCAAATGCACCTTTAGTGTTTGTTGAAAAGCTCAATGATAGTTTCATCTGATGAAAACACACTAAACGTTTGTGATGGTAGCACAGACAACACTTTTCTTTATATGCCTCCCTAACAGCTGGTTGGAATGTAGATAGGATCTCATGGTTGTTATGGAGATTTGGTGAATGACATGTTCCCCTGGGGTTAGGAGAAGTGGACTTCTGTATTTCACCCAATTCATACCACATAGAAACAAGTAGTAAAGCATAACTAAAAGTCTCCAACACACTGATCAACTTTAAGAAAAGTAAAGCATAAATTACAAAAAATGTTGTAGTGACATTGATTTTATATAAATTAGTTGGCAAGCAAAAATGATTACCAGTGATTTATCAGGAAACTTAATGTTTTTTTCTCCCCACTAAATTAATGTTCTCCAATTAAAGGTTAGTTTATGCTATGCTGCTACAATAAAAGTTCAGTTATTTTAAAACCTTTTTACATGTCTTTTCCACAGGTGCTGGTAATTGTTGAAGGTGCTGTATTTAGTTTTTTACTCATGTGAATAAAGTCCCAAATTGCCCAGAACATATCCTAATTAGTACATTTAAAAGTTATATAAATCATTTTCTGCCTTTTCAGTTTCAGTATATCTTTAAAATAATGGCTGTACTTATAAAAATAGCCATGTTGCTGTATTGGCCTTGGCTCGTTTACTGTGAAGTGAAACATCAGTGATTCTAAATGAACATCACCAGCTTTACATCTCTTAAAGAAATGGTGAAACAAACCTGTAAGCAAATTTAGACCATCCTGCAGACACGCAGGGTATCCCGAGCTCAGGTTGTGTCACAAGTAAAGGATGTCAGATCAGACTGCTGATGTAAATGCCCCACAGTGCTGGCAAATCGCTTTCCAGCTCTCTTTCATTCCCACCTCAGAGAACAGGACACTTGGCATCTGTGCCTTCATTGTCATGACCAGGGCATGATGCAGCTCTGCAACATCTTTAATGGATTTTATGTGATAGACCAACACAAAGTAGTGTATACAGTAATTGTGAAGTGGAAAGATAAGGATAATTAGTTTCCATATTTGTTTTTAAAAATAATGCTCAGAAAAGTGTGGCGTGCATTTTTGTTTAACCCCTTTTACTCTGGTACCCCTGTATAAAATCCAGTGCAACTAATTGCCTTCAGGTGAGTAAAGCAATCCATCTGGGTGCTATTTAATCTTGGTACAAATACAGCAGAAAGGTTATAGCACAACTGCAAACCCAACAAAATGTGGTTGTCTACTTAAACTGTCAGGCCGGGCAAGGAAAGCATTAACGAAAGAAACAGCCACAAGGCCATTGGTAACTCTGGATGAGCTCCAGAGATCCACTGCTCAGGTGGGAGAATGTGTCGAGCAAAATCCCGTTTGTAGTTTGCCACAAGTCATGTGCAAGACTCCGCAAACATGTGGAACCAGGTGCTCTGGTCAGATGAGACCAAAATTAAACATTTATAGATTGAGTCAAATATAGGACAGTCTGGATAAATACAGTACAAGGCAACCTATGGAAGAAAGCTTGTTAGTCTCCAAAGGACTTGTGATGGGGTGGATGTGTCCCTGCTGAAGATAAACATTCCCACCGCATGATGCTGTCATTGCCATGTTTCACTATAGAGATGGTGTGTTCAGGGGCTTGTTCAATGTGATTTTTCCTTCACACCTTCCTCTGCTGTGTCCCTTCTATTATCTGCATTCAAGAAACATGGCTACGGCCTCAACTTAATTTTATTTTACATGGATATGAATCTATTAGGTTTGATAGAGATAAAAATCAGGGTGGAGGAAGTGCAACATTTGTAATGGATGGGATACCATTACGAAAAGTAGCAACTACAACAGAAGTAGAATGAAATTATTGAAATCTATAAATCAGAAAATTAGTAGTCATCAACTTATATAATCATTGTAAATCATTAGGCGTAGAAACGGAGGGATACATTAGACCAGTAATTGGAAAAGAAATATGGTGCTGGGATTTCAATGCACACAATAGCCTTTGGGGAAGTAAACACACTGGCAATAACGGAGAAGCAGTGGAAGAACTAATGGATGTTAGACAACTAGTACGTATAAATATTGGAAATGGCGCAAGAATTGACATACATTGTAACACATTATCTTGTATTGATCTTACTTTAGTTTCTAATAATCTAGCAAATTCATGTGAATGGAGTGTAAAGGAAAGCACAAGTATTGGCAGCGTTCATTTTCCAATAATCTACTCCATAAATGTCGAAACAGATTTACAAGAAAGCCTTATTCATATGAAATGGAAGTTTGAAAAAGCTGACTGGAGGATTGGGTCAGCTTTGTACGCAGATTATGGGGCCATTTGGACAAGAGGACATGATCCCATAAGAGTAATAAATAAAATTATGGAAGCAATAAGTAAGATCGAACAACGGTCATAATTGGGACTTTGAGCTCTCTCCAAGTAAATCATGTAATGCACCAAGAAGAAAGGATTAGACAACCAGAACTCGAAACTATATTTCTCCCAACTCAACCTGTATTGCCTTAATTGGTGTCGATCTTATTGCACTGGCACAAATCCTCAATTCAGTTCAACTCAATTCAAAAATACTACCCAAATGGAAATTAAATGTTGTTGTAGCTCATATTATTTAAGTGTCTTCAAAGAGTAGTTGTAGATGCTGATGGCTGCGGTCTCTCTTACAGCAGATCTGAAAAAGCCTCTGACTGAAGACACTCTGTTGTTGTACGGCAGTCTGATGAAGAGGATGCTCAGGGTTCTCCATAGTGTTATTCATTTTATGAAGAACCATTCTTTGCACAATGATCTCCAGAGGTTCCAGATAGGGGTTATTGTAGGATTGAGAAGAACCAAGACCAGATAGAGTAGTATGTTGTGTTGATTCTGTAGCAGCCCTTTACAGTATTCAACTATGAAAGCTAACAGAGAAGATCTAATGCTAGAAATTCATCAAAGTTTATATAGAATACAAATGCTTCACTTAGATATGAGATTTTGTTGGGTACCTGCCCAAAGGGAATGAGGGAGCAGACAAAATAGCTAAAATATCAAGCAGGATGAACAATATGATAAATATATATTTTGGAAAAGGAGAAGCTAAGGCAAAGATTAAAAAAATAAATAATGCAAAAATGACAATACAGGTGGGACATGGAGCAAGGTGGAAGGAAATATAATGTACAGTGTATAGTTGTTTGTATTAGGTAAAAGTCAAATAGATGAATGTCTGGTATGTAAAGTCACAGAAAGTGCAGAACATATATTATTACATTGTAGGAAATATAAGGGTGAGTGTACTAGACTAAATCAAAAGATAAGTCAGGCAGGAAGAAACTGGAGCCATGAAGGTTTATTAGGAAGAGTGGGAGAGGGGGTAAAGGAAACACAGAAAGCTGGTATACAAGAATCTGAAAAATATAGGGATATATTATAGGATTTAGTCTTTGTTTTTCTTTTTTTTTATTACTATTACTATGTATTTATTTATGATATAATGTAATCCCATTGAACATAGTTCATACTACATACTCCGATATAGTAGGAGGCGGTATACACCTCAAAGTCATTGTTGCAATCGACCATAAAACCAGAAGAAGAAGAAGAAGAAGAAGAAGAAGAAGAAGAAGAAGAAGAAGAAGAAGAAGAAGAAGAAGAAGAAGAAGAACAAGGAAATGCATTCACTGTTATGAGGGGGAGTGTCGTCCACAAAATACAATGGAGTAAAAATATTTCCTCATATGATAATATAAAGAAACTGACCTGAAAACATATCTTGCCTCTATTCCAAAACTTAATTTAAACAATCAGAAACTTGGAAAAACAATATAAATTCTTAAAATTAATTTTATCTCATAAGCAGACGCTTTAATCTTTCTGTTTTTAGTTGTTGTAACAGACCCCTATGAATGTGTATATGTTTTTGAATGTACTTTTGCACTACCGTTATAAAGAATAATAAAGAGGGACTGTGTTCTTCTTCATCTTCTTTTTTTTTTATTGGCGGATGGCAAACCAACTTAATGTGCATTTACCGCCACCTACCGGACTGGAGTGCGGATGTCAGTGATAGTAAGAGGGAACTCATTAATGATGAGTGTGAGTGTGCATACCCATACACATACACACAAATTTGTATGCGTATGAATATGTAAGTACATATGCGCATATATATATATTCATACTTTAAATACGACTAAACAACCTAGTATTTTTTTTTATTTAATTAATTGATTCCTAACAGATTTTGATTCATCTCCTAAAATATTAACTAAAGAAAGTGCTTTTCCCTCTCTGTTCAAAACCGACTTTAAATGCTGACATTCTTCTGAATATTTGCTACATTCTAATAAAACATGCTGCACTGTTTCCATCAGATTACAATAAATAGAAGTCCCTGTTTCATGTTTCCCTGTCCGAAAAAGAGAACTATTAAGACCTGTTTGACCAATTCTAAGACGTGATATAATCACTTCTTCTTTTCAACTTCCATCCCTACTTCTATTACCCCCCACAGTCTTTTGAATATTATATAAATGCTTTCCATTATCATGATTATCCCATTGTTCCTGCCACACCTTAATGACTTTGTTTTGAATAATAGATTTTCCCTCTCCTTTGCTGAGAGGAATATTTAAGTTAATACCATCTAATTTCAAAGCCTGCTTAGCAAATAAATCTACTTCTTCATTTCCTTTGATTCCTACATGAGCAGGTATCCAGACAAATCTAACAGAACAGTTTTTATTATGTAACTGGACCAATAAGTGATATATATTAAACAATAAAACTAATCTGCAAGATTTACCAGACTCTATACTTAAAATTGCAGCTTGACTATCTGATGCAACTATAGATCTACAGGGGTTGGACAATGAAACTGAAACACCTGTCATTTTAGTGTGGGAGGTTTCATGGCTAAATTGGACCAGCCTGGTAGCCAGTCTTCATTGATTGCACATTGTACAAGTAAGAGCAGAGTGTGAAGGTTCAATTAGCAGGGTAAGAGCACAGTTTTGCTCAAAATATTGACACACAACATTATGGGTGACATACCAGACATACCAGAGTTCAAAAGAGGACAAATTGTTGGTGCACGTCTTGCTGGCGCATCTGTGACCAAGACAGCAAGTCTTTGTGATGTATCAAGAGCCACGGTATCCAGGGTAATGTCAGCATACCACCAAGAAGGACGAACCACATCCAACAGGATTAACTGTGGACGCAAGAGGAAGCTGTCTGAAAGGGATGTTCGGGTGCTAACCCGGATTGTATCCAAAAAACATAAAAACCATGGCTGCCCAAATCACGGCAGAATTAAATGTGCACCTCAACTCTCCTGTTTCCACCAGAACTGTCCGTCGGGAGCTCCACAGGGTCAATATACACGGCCGGGCTGCTATAGCCAAACCTTTGGTCACTCATGCCAATGCCAAACGTCGGTTTCAATGGTGCAAGGAGCGCAAATCTTGGGCTGTGGACAATGTGAAACATGTATTGTTCTCTGATGAGTCCACCTTTACTGTTTTCCCCACATCCGGGGTGGTTACGGTGTGGAGAAGCCCCAAAGAAGCGTACCACCCAGACTGTTGCATGCCCAAAGTAAAGCATGGGGGTGGATCAGTGATGGTTTGGGCTGCCATATCATGGCATTCCCTTGGCCTAATACTTGTGGTAGATGGGCGCGTCACTGCCAAGGACTACCGAACCATTCTTGAGGATCATGTGCATCCAATGGTTCAAACATTGTATCCTGAAGGCGGTGCCGTGTATCAGGATGACAATGCACCAATACACACAGCAAGACTGGTGAAAGATTGGTTTGATGAACATGAAAGTGAAGTTGAACATCTCCCATGGCCTGCACAGTCACCAGATCTAAATATTATTGAGCCACTTTGGGGTGTTTTGGAGGAGCGAGTCAGGAAACGTTTTCCTCCACCAGTGTCACGTAGTGACCTGGCCACTATCCTGCAAGAAGAATGGCTTAAATCCCTCTGACCACTGTGCAGGACTTGTATATGTCATTCCCAAGTCGAATTGACGCTGTATTGGTTGCAAAAGGAGGCCCTACACCATACTAATAAATTATTGTGGTCTAAAACCAGGTGTTTCAGTTTCATTGTCCAACCCATGTACATTTGCTTCATTCTTAACCTTAAAGGAAGTTCACCAGTCTCAACTTGTAAAGCAGCTAAAAGAGATGATCTAAAAGCCCCACAACATATTCGCAACCCGTGTATGTTTTCTATCAAGCTTCCTCAAATGACTATCAGATGCTGCGATGTATCCTACACAACCGTAATCCAAGGAAGATCTAATGAGAGCCTGATAAACTCTCAACAGTACACTGATTAATGTGCCCCATTCCTGACCCGAAAGAAATCTTAGCAAATTATTAACGTTTTTACATTTATTTTGAACAGATTCTATTAGCTGTTTCCAAGTAAGTTTCTCATCAAAGATGACACCTAAAAATCTCCCTGAATTCACTTGTCCAAGTTTTTGAAAGAGGGATTGTCGCGTCGCAGTTTTCTGCAAGGGGACGAAAGCAGTCAGAAAACAGTTTTACATTTCAGTGAAAAACTACGCCAGTGGAATAGCATCCTTGAAAAGATAACAGTAACTACACAAATGTTCAGGATAATTGTTTTGAATAAAATACTTAAAACCAATGTATTAACGCAAACATTATAAAAACATTATAAAACCTCTCCAGTTCCTATCAGGCAGATTTCTAGACACCTTGCTGACGTCACTTTCAAGCGCCGTCGGCATTCATCGGTCAGCGTGTGTGTGTCCCTCGGTCTGGTGACCTACTCGGTTTGTCGTTTGGATCTCCCGCTGTTGGTTCATATCTGTCAGCATGTCCCGCTGTCTCGGCCTGGCTCGGTTCGTCCTCGGTTCCGCTCACAGGACCAACTTACGGTTAATGCCTTGTGCTCGAGGACTGAGCAGTCTAAATGTCTCGGGAGGTGGGTGGTGTTATCTCAGTTAGCTTAGCTTCGGTACATCAATTGTAAACTGTATGTTTTTACTAATAACATTCATCTTGCGAGGTTGGAAATGTTTTATTAATTGCGACGAAACAAAACCGGAGTAAAGGAAAAAAATCGTCTGTTCTGCTTGAGCTTGTAGCAAACATTTATAAACTAAAAAACATACGGATACAACTTTGAATGTCACTGATGTCAATTTATTAATTACTTTAGCTCAATAAGTGAACAAGGCTGCAGTAGGCCCTCTTAGCCAACTCACAAGACAATTACTTAAGGCAACAGAGAAAGAGTTAGGACTGGAATAACAGATTTCTCTCACAATATTCAACAAAACATTGCCATCGCATGCAACCCTGTTTATTAGATGATTAATAATTGACAGGACAGTTGTAGTACATGTCATGGATATGATGGTGTGTGGTGGTGTCTGTTAAAGCTCTCTAGCCACAGTCAGCGCCTTGGGAATCTCCTTCGAGCTCTCGAATTGGTGTTACGTTTCAAACCACTCAAGGCTGCGGTTGTCCTTGTCGCTTGTGCACCTTTCTTCTGACATCAGCCACTCTGGCGCCCAGCTGCACTCATACGTTACACAGTTTTGGTAAACAAATAACCACACCTTAATGCTACAAAAACAGTTTATTCCTCAATTCAAGGGAAAATTAGTCACCTTTCCTGTAGTGACTTCTGTCTCAAGGAATGCTGCGAAAAAAACATCCACTTGCTCCACAGAGTGCCATCATAATCAGAAGAGTTCTTACAAAACTACAAAATGGATTTTAATTATGTGCTTCATCCACATTTTTGACACTTGCACATTAAAATGTTGTGCTTTTCCAGGTAATTTGAGCTCATCCCTTCAGCCTATAGAGTTTACAGTCTGAACCTGCTTTGTTTAGTCTGATTAGAAACAGATAAAACAAGAAGCTTTGAAAATGACTCCATTGTTGCATTTTCCATACATTTTATTCATCATAAGCACATCAGTCTACTCGGCAGGGACTCAGAAAAGATTAATGTGTTTAAATTCAGATAGCTTTGAAAAGTGTCCACATTAAAGTAGTGTTTTTAGTTACACGAAGACTGGCTGACCTTGCGTGGAATAAATCCATAACATGCTTCCTAAAAAAGGGCAAAATTTTTAATTGATAATGTAAGATATGCTGCTAAAGATTTGTCTTATTTATAAATCAGAAGATGTCTCATAAATGTATTTTTCTTCCAAAATAAACGCATCAAAAGAGTAACACCTCTTCTTCGTAAATCAGTCTTAATCTCTGTCCTCCTCCCATCATTAGACCTTCAAGTTAGACAGCAGCAGAGGTGGAGTAGCCGCCCCACTGTGTGGAGGTCTCAGTGGTCCTCTCTGAACTTCAGCCAGCAGTCTCACTACAGCACCCAGGAAGTGGAAAAAGAGCCAGAGGAGGAACCTCTACACACTATCATCAGTGATACGGAGTCTGTGCAAGGTGCCTGGACTGCTGTTGTTCTCTCTGCTTCTTGAACTTTAAGGCTCATGAGTTCTGTGTGACTCTTTCAACACTTTTTTTTCCAGGTAGCTCCTCTAAACATGAATTTCAGGCTGAAACAAAGAAACTTCTGGACATTGTTGCCAGGTCCTTGTACTCAGAGAAAGAGGTAAGAAGTTGTGTGAAATTGGAAAGACGTTTACTCCACTTTCTCTTTATGTGCATTGATTGCTCCTTTGCACCTCCTTCCTGACTCACCCTCTTTATTATCAGGTTTTCATCAGGGAGCTGATCTCTAACGGGAGTGACGCCCTGGAAAAGCTGCGGCACAAAATGATAACAGCTGGCGGGGAAACGGCTCAGATGGAAATCCACCTGCAGACTGATGGTGCTAAAGGAACCTTTACCATTCAGGTACCCACACTGTCTGACGATGACTAGCCATTTACTTCAGGTGTGCAGGACTAGAGATTAGAGCTGAAACAATTAATCGATTTGATCGATTAAAATCGATTATTAAAATAGTTGTCAACTAATTTAGTCATCGATTAGTTGCTTTGTAATCACGTTTTGCCGTATGGGGTTTATTTTTTAACACCGTCTGTTACATTTGTGGCCAATGTGTGGCAGTAATGAGCCACCGAACGCTGTGATCTACCGTTAGAGCAGTAGAAGAAGAAATCAGCTAATAGTTGGCCTTGTTTTGCATGACGTTCCACGCTCATGGATCTATACGCGGCACAAACACATTTGCACTAAGCTAGATGGCGGAGCACGAAAAGTTACGGAAGAAAAGGGGGACAAACGAGAAAACAAGAAAAAACACAAACAAAGACATCGAAAGTATGGGAGCACTTCACCCTACATGCAGTAAAAAGATGAGTGACCTGCAAGATATGCAAAAACGGTCTGGCATGGCACGGAAGCACGACTTCTCTACATGAACATCTGAGACAAAAGCATGTCGGAGTTGAAGCGGGAGAGGAAGAGCCAGCGCGGTAAAAAAACATACCTAATAAGAAACTAAACATGCTAAATACTGTTAATTAATGTTAATTTAATGTTGCAGATGTGGGCGCTAATTTGTTTGACAGTAACGGTAAATAAAAAAAACGATTAATCGTAAAAATAATCGACAGATTATCGATTATTAAAATAATCGTTAGTTGCAGTCCTACTAAAGACGTGTCTAAAAGCTGCAGGAAGGCAGCCTTTAAAGGCTGGAGTTTGAGACCCCTGATTTAGATCTAAGTATATTCATTTGTTAACATGGTCCAGAGTCACACCTAAATACAGTTGGGATTTTATGACTTAAAAGTCGATGTTTATAGGTTTATTAGCAAAACATTTTAAAAACACTGCATCGTTTTCCTGTTGCTTCTTCAAATTATTTTGTGGCTGTAGCATGACATAATTACCAAGTAAACTTGTAGGTATAAAGTCAAGATATGGAGAAATTGTATTTACTACGAATATTACATTGTGCAAAAAAACAATCCTGCTTTGTTGTCTGATTTCTAATGTAGACTGCCATCTGGTGGGGGAGTGTGACACTGCATGCTGCAATAAAGCTTGTATTTCTGTAACAGGATACAGGGGTTGGTATGAAGGAAGAGGAGCTGGTGGCCAACCTGGGTACCATCGCCCGCTCTGGATCCAAGGTCAGTGCTTATGTTCAACAGAGTAAATCCTAATTGATTTGGCAGGCATATGACTTTAAATATTCAGCACTGTGTTATCATTAATTACCCGTTTGTTAAATGGAAATATGTCAATAATTTGAAATACGAACAAGTTTAACTCGACCTGTAACTGACGTGTTTTTAGCCTTCTCATCCTCTCTTCATTACAGGCGTTTCTAGATGCCCTGCAGAACCAGGCAGAGGCCAGCAGCACCATCATTGGTCAGTTTGGTGTAGGTTTCTACTCCGCCTTCATGGTGGCTGACCATGTGGATGTCTTCTCCCGCTCTGCAGAGCCGGACGCCCCTGGATACAAGTGGTCCTCTGATGGGTGAGAGCACTGAAGCTGCGTTTATTCAGTTTTTATTTATAAAAGAAAAAAGCAGGTTAAGCTTTAAAAGTTTTCCTAAGACATTTTCACTCCCTCCTTTAGTTCCGGAGTGTTTGAGATCGCTGAAGCCAGCGGCGTTCAGCAGGGAACCAAAATCGTGCTGCATCTCAAAGACGACTGTAAGGAGTTTTCCTCTGAGGACAGAGTTAAAGGTGAAAGTCAAGCTGCATCTTGATCGATTAACCGCAGCTGTGTACAGTAAAACTCACACTGCAACATAACTGATGAATCTGTTTCAGAGGTTGTGACAAAGTACAGCAACTTTGTAAGTTTCCCCATCTTCCTGAACGGACGGAGGCTCAACACTCTACAGGTGAGCTCCAGTTCTTCTATTATTGTCATCGTTTTAAAGCAAAACTTACTTAATCTCCTCTGCAGCCTCCTGTATGTTTATATAGATTCAGTCATCGGTTTGTCTGCAGTCATCGGGGGCATGAATGCAAGGTTTGCTTTGAGCTTTTTGATGATGAAGTTCAGCTTTCTAGTCTCAGGGTTCAAGGATGGAATAATTATACAAGAAACAAAAACAACACTTAAAGAAAAATGTTGAACGAATTCCCACACAGGCTCAAATACATACACACACCCCCACTTGTATTTGGCTGAATGCCTGTAAGTTCCACTTTAACCAAAGACTACTGGTGTAATTGTTACTGGATTTTGGACCTCTCATCAAAAACAGTTGAGTTTATTTACATTTTTTGGTTTTCCGGAACAGACCCTCAGCAGAGTTCACCCATTTTCCCTATAAGCTTAATGGTATCCTGCTTTATTGATGCCAAGACCAGTCTGGTGTGTGTTTGGGAGAAGTTGGAGGTAGTTCTTCATTCTCATTATTCTACCCACTTTGTGCAATAATCAGTAGCAGCGATAGTTCTGCAACCTTCTTGAGGACATTCATCTGACTTAAACTGGCGGTGCTTGGTAATAACTCCACCTAGAAATCCTCATATCAGAACCTTCTGAGTGAGATGTTCTGTAGCATTGTGTTCCTGTGGGTTTTCTTTTTATGGATATATTTTTAAATGTATTTATTTTTTGGGTTGTGTGCATCAGGCCTTGTGGATGATGGAGCCTAAAGAAATCAGTGACTGGCAGCACGAGGAGTTCTACCGCTACATCGCCCAGGCCTACGACAGGCCACGCTACACGCTGCACTACCGTGCAGACGCCCCGCTCAACATCCGCAGTATCTTTTACGTCCCCGATGCGGTGAGGAGTGCTTGTGGGACCTCCTGGTGGTGGTGAAGTTTATTACAGTTGAGAAAATGTGGAAATAAAATAAGAGGGCGTCCAGTTTTATAACTAATTTGGGAAATATTTGAATAAAGTTAATGTAGCAAATATCTAAGAGGCTTTGTTTTATAGATGATGATCGTGCAGAAAGTTGGTAGAAATCCTTGTCCTGTCTGAAGATGAGCTTTTTTCGCTCTGACAGAAACCGAGCATGTTTGACGTGAGCAGAGAGATGGGGTCCAGTGTGGCTCTGTACAGCAGGAAGGTCCTGATCCAGACCAAAGCCACAGACATCCTGCCCAAGTGGCTGCGCTTCCTACGAGGTCCGAATCCTCCCAAACAATTTCCACCTGCTGATTCATTCAGTTCTACCTTTAATTTTCTCTCAGTCTAACTGTTTGTATTCGTGGCTGTAGGTGTGGTGGACAGCGAAGATATCCCTCTGAACCTGAGTAGAGAACTGCTGCAGGAGAGCGCCCTCATCAGGTACAGTGAAGTATTTTTCAATTCAAACCTTTTTTTTTATTATTTCTGACTGTGGCTCATTCTTACCGTGAGGATCTTTATTTTATTTAATTCTTTCACATTTAGAGTCACTTAAAATGTGCACTCCTTGTTGATTTAGGGTGTATTCACACTTGCCACTTTTGGTCCGCTTTAAACGAACCGGAGTTCGTTTCCTGCCTTGGTCCGGACCTTTTGTGCAGGTGTGAATACACTCAAGCGAACCCTGGTCCGGACCAAACAACCAGACCGAGACCCACTTTTTGAGGCGGTCTCGGTCCGCTTCCAAACGGACTCTGGTGCGGTTCGCTTATGGTCTGAATACAAACCGGCCCCGGTCCGAACCAACTACAAAAAGCGTACGTCTCTTTGGACATAAAAAGCCACCGTAGCCGGTAGCAAAGGTGTGTGTTGTAAGGTAATCATACCTGATAAGCTGTGTGTTGCTTAGCAACGCTACTGGCTTGTTGTGGGACAAGGCACGTAGAGAACGTCGGCGTTCAGCACGCATTCTCTGACGGGGTTCCAAAATTATAAATGGAACGTCTCAAAGTCTGTGTTGAATGAGCTGCTCTTCACTCTCACAATAATATTGCAGCTGTAATAACGGCATAAATATGCAGAACAGAGGTGCTGCACGCAGCACGTCTACAGCCGTTTTCCTCAATTTCCGGGTCGGTGCTCTGTCCCGCCCCCATCATTTCTGTCCAATGGGAACAATGATCGTCACCCGCGTGGGTTTGTTTACAAGTAATAGTTCACTTGCAAAAAGTACAATGTGAAAACAAACGGCACCAAATGAAAAAAATAAAAGTCCGCTTGTTTGGTCTGGACCAAACAAGCGGACCAAAGGACTTTCCTGGTGTAAATACAACCCAAGTTACATTTTCAGGTTACGGAGACGACTATTGTCAAAAGAAAATGTTCTAATCCTCTTGTCAAACCAGTTAACTTTTTTTTTGCTGTTTTTTAACAGCAAGTTGTAAAAAAAAAATAGCATTTCCAAATCTATTATTACCCTATCTCAATGTTCCAGATCCATCCATCTTTTACATGTTCCATACTGAAAGCCTGAACACTATAAATATAGTAATTTTCATTGTGAGCTGAGAACGTTTGGAAACGTTTTGAGAATTCTGACCCGAGAAGTGTGCAGGAACCCTGGTCCAGTGTTGATGTTCATCTCCTCCTCCAGAAAGCTTCAAAACGTTCTGCAGCAGCGAGTGATCCGCTTCCTTCTGGACCAAAGCAAGAAGGACCCGGAGAAGTACAACAAGTTCTTTGAGGACTACGGGCTCTTCATGAGGGAGGGCATCATTACCACCCAGGAACAGGATGTAAAGGTGATTCTTTAATTTAAAAAAAAAATCTCTACACATCAGGTTTTTAGTAATCACTTTGTCTCTGAGCATAATTCCTACCAGCAGTCTCTCCCTGTGCTGTCGCTCTGCAGGAGGACATCGCAAAACTGCTGAGGTTTGAGTCGTCAGCTCTGCCGGCCGGCCAGCAGACTAATCTGATGGAGTATGGATCCCGCATGAAGGCCGGCACACGCAACATCCACTACCTGTGTGCCCCTAACCGACATCTGGCAGAGCATTCGCCTTACTTTGAGGCCATGAAGAAGAAAGACATGGAGGTAAGACACATGATAGAAATGTTTTAAAAAGCTGAGAAGCCAGATGAGGAACTTAAAGTTCTATGGATGTTTGCAGGTCCTGTTCTGCTATGAGCAGTTTGACGAGCTGACCCTGCTTCACCTCAGGGAGTTTGACAAGAAGAAGCTGATCTCAGTTGAGACAGACATCGTGGTGGATCACTACAAGGAGGAGAAGTTTGAGGACAGCAAGTCAGGTGGGCTCCACCTTCAGGTTGAGTTTCAGCAGAACGGACAGGTGTCTCTGTCGCAGCTGTAATCGGTTTGTTTCTCTGCTGCAGCATCTGAGCGGCTGACGCAGGAGCAGGCGGATGACCTGATGGCCTGGATGAAGAACGCTTTGGGTCCCAGAGTCACCAACATAAAGGTAATTGAAGGAATGCCTTTTCAACTTAACAGCGTCTTGCAAAAGTGTTCATACCCCTTGGGCGTTTTCACATTTTACCACGTTAAAACCACAAACTGAAAGGTGTTTTATTGCGATTTTATGTGGCAGACCAGCACAAAGTAGTGCATAATTGTGAAGAAGGAAAAAGTCCCTCGTGCTAATATTTTGTTTGACCCCCTTTAGCTTTGATTATGGCAAGCATTCGCTGTGGCATCCCCTCGATAAGCTTCACTTATTTCCATCCAGAGCTGCGTGAATGTTTCGCCAAGATCTCATGCTGGGCTAATTCTTCTCCAGCACATCCCACAGATTCCCAATGGCGGCTAAGCTCTTCACTCTGTGGTGGCTAATCCATGTGTAAAAACGTCTTTTTGCTCAATCTGAGCCCAATGAATCCTGGCATTGATCTCTTGGAATATGCCTGGACCATCGGGAGATTCAGGTAGTAGGCTGATCTGTTTTTAGGCACACAATGTTGCTGAACCAAGACCTGACCAACTGCAGCTAGCCCTGATCATAGCGCAGCCTTGTACTGTAGGCACTAGGCATGATGGGAGCATCCCTTTATGTACTTCTTACACTTGTGAGTTCCTCGCTCTGGAACAGGGTAAATCTGGACTCATCAGACCACGTGACCTTTAATCATTGCTCCAGAGTCCAATCTTTATTCTCCTTAAATTAAAGCTTTTTTATGCCTTTGCCCCTTTTCCTCGATTTGGCCCTGCTCGACTCAAGCATTTCCATTACTGTTTTTTTCCCGTACCGGTACTTAGTTTTTTTGGTTCCTGCTCCTGAGGCAGGTCGAACCAGGGCAGAGTCTGGACTACATGTGACGTGAACAGGCTGCTGTTCACTGATTGGCCGTGGGACCAGGAGAAATGAGAAGGTTTTCACTGAGGCAGTGCAGGGAAAAGTTAATTAAACGCAAGAGCGTCTACAATAATATTAGGGACCACAACGGCCCCAGCGGGACAAATCAAAATATAATTTTACCATTTACAGATTATAAACCATGCCTGGAAGGCTGAAATAAAAGAAAAAGTACACATCAGCTTTCTGAATTACATGCAGGCAGGGCGTTGTATTTAATAACATCCTAAATCAGCTGATCACACATAAAATCAGCTTTTCAGACGTGCAAACATTTCCCCCAAAACAACCACCATGAAACAGCATGTTTGGTTCAGAAATGTATTGATGGTCCTTAAGGAGGAGGGAGCAGGTAGAGAGCAGCTGCCCGTAATCAGACTGCCAACGTCGGATCAAACGGGAGGAAGAAGTGGGTGAATCCGGAGCACGAATATCCAACCTGACACTCCAACCGCGGTCAGAAGTCTGCGGTTTTGCTCTTTAAAGACATTGTCCTCATTATTGGCAAAAACTGAGACAAAAACTTCCTCTTAAAGCCCAAAATTGTAACTTCTTCAGACAAACTTTGGAGCGTCATCATCCAGACCGCGGTGCCTCTCCTCTCTGCTGCTCTTCCCAACCCCCCTCACATCAGAACCCCTGAGCCTTATTTTATAAGTTCTGGCTGGGCTGTGTTCTAGATAATTATCTCATAATAATTTTATGCATGAAAAAACATGACATTCTGGCCTATACAATAATACAAACATTTGTATTTTCTATTTATTCTTATTTCACTTTATTGTGACAATGTCACAGAGTAACATTAATAGCAGCACAGCGCACTTCACTCACAGCTGAAGGCGGAGCTTAGCTGGCATATCTCCAGCTTTCAGCGGGTCAATGAAAACACAACTGGTACGAAACCAAGTGGAGCGGAGCCGTCCAGTCCCAGTTAATACGAGCCAGTGGAAAAGGGGCAATATATGTTTATATGAGTGCGTGCGGAAATGCTCGTACCTTCTCTGTTGAACATAGCCGTAAGTTATGCTGTTTGTTGTCCCTTATTTTCTTCAGTGAAGATGTTGGTTCTTCACTAACCTCCCAGCTTAAATGATGCGCTGAACAGACCCCAACCCAGCTTTAGTAGTTTCAGCAAGCTCCCTGGATGATTTTCCCCTTTGGAAACAGATCAACATCTTTTCCATGATCGCTGGATGTTTCTTCCAATATGGATGTTTAATGAGAAGCTACTCACCACGTTGGGTCAGGGTTAAATAACGTGTTGCCAGCTGAAACATAGGACTTTGACTAGGCCATCTTCTGAGGGTCATTATCCTGCTGTAAGGTCCTAGTATTAGTGTTTTTCCAGGATTGTCCTGTACTTGGCGCCAACCACCTTCCGGTGAACTATGACTAGCTCACCTGTCCCAGGTTTGTTGCATTAACCTTCCACCACACGTTATCGTTGGCCAGAAAGTTAAATTCACGTTTGGTGCCCAACTTGGCTTGTGACAAACTGCAACCTGCACTTCTTACAGCTTTAATCCAACAGTGGCTTTCTAGCCGCTCTTCCATAAAGGCCAGATTTGTGGCGAGTATAACTAGGAGTTAAAACATGACATTTAAACTTCAAAGGGGTGTGAATACTTTAGTATGGTACTGTAGTCTCTTGTTACAAGTTAACTTCCCCACCTCGTGTCTGTTTTAAACCTGTACTGAGCAGATTATAATTGGGACAGATTTATTGTTTGTTCTGCCTCTCAGCTGACTCCTCGGCTCGACACTCACCCCGCCATGATCACAGTGCTGGAAATGGGCGCAGCCCGCCACTTCCTCCGAACCCAGCAGCTCGCCCGCACTGCCGAGGAGAGGGCCCAGATCCTGCAGCCTACTCTGGAGATCAACGCAGGGTGAGAGAGCCCTGCGCTAAAATAGATTTCACTGCATATATATATATATATATATATATATATATATATATATATATTTTTAAAAGCAACAAGTTTAATCCCTTTTTCTCTGCCGTTAGGCATGATCTGATCAAGAAGCTGTATGCGCTGAAGGACACGAACTCAGACCTGGCTGGATTGTTACTGGAGCAGGTACAGTAGTTTCTGTAACATCTACAGGTAGTGAGGTTTACTTGATTAGCAGATGTAAAACTGACACTGTAAGAATCATGCTTACGTTGTTGCTCGTTTCAGATCTACGACAACGCCATGATTGCAGCCGGCTTGAACGATGACCCACGGCCCATGATTTCCCGCCTCAATGAGCTCCTGGCCAAAGCTTTGGAGAAGCACTGACATCTCAGACTGATTTCAGATTGGACGTTAGTGGCCTGCAGCATGAAGGCTGAGGGAGACAGGAGTATCTGTCTTGTTTGGAAGAACACTACAAACTGTTTGAGTGGTTGGCATGAAAACAAGCTGGTTCTGTGGTGTTTGAGAACAAACTTCCTGGTTTATTTTTAATGGACTCACATTCCTTTAATGTCTGGGTGTTTGAAAGTTGTTCTAAGTCTCCAAACATTTCAAAATCCTGAAAACCGACTGCATATAGGATTAGGGAGGGATGGTACCCGAGCTGTTTCTGTTATTTAAGTGGAAAATACAAATTCAGTGAAATAAAAAAAAAAGTAAACCCAGAGATCTTGGAAAAAACACGATTTTACTGCATTGAAACCGTCTCTGCTGTGGCCATCAACACCACCAGAAACATTATCCTGTATCCAGTCTCTCAGACACAGTGAAGTAGTTCTCAGCAGCTTTTGGGTCAGCGTTCCAGCACTGTCAGTCCATTTAAACCATATCAGGGCACCCTGAGTCATTACACCTACAGAGCAGGCTTCATTTCCCCTTTGGTGAGCCATTCAGTTCTCACCTCCTGACTGGCAAAGAGCATCTGATCAAGTCTGGAACGTCAGGACAGCTTGTCGATGTTGGCTAGGAAGCGCTGGGCCCACCATTCATCCAGATCGATGGGCACAAAGCCTGAAAAGGAAGGAAACAAAGATTGGGAGCATCGGTATAAAATATATCTGCAGATAATCTTGTGATTTATTAACAAAATATGAATACTTTATTAAATCGTCCTATCTTGATTGGAATGCACAATATTAAAAAGTATATAGTTTTTCGTTGATTTACTGGTGCATGTAAGGAGCCCTTCTAACCCGTGATGTTTGGAACACTTACTTCCATCTAGTGGTCATAATGAGAAGTTACATCACTAACTGTTACTCTTAAAAACCTGATCCAAAAAACTGTCAAAACATTCAGGTTTTTAGGAATGTAATTCATCACTGGTTACAGCAATCATGTAATTTCCGTACAGATATTTTGTATACATAACACATGGCACACTTCAACATGCATCACTGCATTTTTTTAGACCACATTTAGCCAGATTGCTCAATACAGCAGCTTGTGGATGCAAATAATTTAAAAGTAGGAAGTCTGAAATCCTTGAAATCGATAATTTGAGTTAAAATAAATCACTTTTTAGCTGGGAGAACAAAATTCACCGCCTATTACCGTTTGTGTTAAAATGTTTGTTGTGTATAAAAACGACTGATATTGTTGCCCTCTAGTGGTGATAGTTTGCCATTGCAGCTAACTGCAACATTTTACTTTGGATTCTTTACATTTTTAAAGGAATGCCATTAAGAAACTGCAAGTAATTGAAAGATTTTCATGTTTTGTACATGGCTACAGTGTACAATTTTGCATTTTTATTAGCAAAAATGATTTTGCAAATACAGTTTTTATTAGAATAGAAACATCAAGTTTGCTAGTATAGTTTAAAAAGAAATGTGATATTTTATGCTTCACCAAAGCTCGCTATTTGAATAATTGTTTTTTTCTAATACAAACCCATAAAACAAGGGCTAGAGTAAATAAACTTTAGAAGCAGAACTGTAGGAGGAAAAGAAGCGGTTGTACTCACTGTCCATGTGTGGCCCAGGAGTAGCTTCTTTGTAGTAAACTGCTGCCTGGGAATCCTCCACTCCTTGACCTTCCTCCTGCTGAACCACCTCCTGCCAGGCTGAAGAAAGCAGCTCAGTCAGAGCAGTCTTGGCAATTAGCCATGCCTACCAGCTTGCGTTTAATACAAAATGAAAACAGTTCTGCATTAAAGTGACACACCCACAGAGTTAAAGGAGTAAAGTCCACCAGGAGAAATAATTCAGAGTGCAGTCACACTGATTTAATCAAGGGTAGCTACAGGCCCTGAAACAGCATTTTTAACATTACAACCACAAACCTCAGTGCATCTGACATGATAGACCAGGTACAACTTGATCACGAAGGGGAGAAAAATTATACCTTGTTTAAACAAAAAAAAAAAAAATCTTTTCACTAACAAAAATCTGAAAACTTTGACTTAAAAACCAGTGAAACCATCTTCCACTGCAATCAGCTGCAAGTCTTTTACAGGAGGTTCCTACATGTTTAGCACAACTACAGATATTTAGGAAAATGTCACCAATTCTTTGCACAACAGCTCACGCTCCGTCACATTAACAGTGAGTACCTGTTATAGATTATTGTATTGCTATAGATTCACAATTGGATCAAGGTCTGGACTTTGACGGCTTTGAGCAAAAACCATTCTGTTGTAGCTCTGGCTGTCTGCTCTGAGTCGTCTTGCTGGTTACAGGTTTCTTCCATGTAGCTCCATCTATCTTCCCATCAGCTATGACAATCTGAATGAAGGATCCCCACAGCATGATGCTGCCACTCATGTGGGGATGGCATGTTCAGGGTGATGTGCAGTATTAGTTTTCCTCCACTCAAAGCGTTTGTTGTTCGGCCAGAGCGTTACATGGTCTCATCCGACCCGAACATGTACTTCCCGGGACTCTTCCATAGAGGCCAAACTTGTGGAGTACTAATTGTAGTCTCCCACCTGAGCTGTGGATCTTCACGGCCCTTGTTCAATCTGTCAGTTTAGGATGGCCATGCCTTGGCAGGTTTGTGGTTGTGCCATACTCCATCCATTCTTTTGCATGATGATTGAACTGCTCTCAGGGAGACATTCAAAGCACTGGATATTTTATAACCTAACTCTGCTTGAAACGTCTCCACAATTTTTTCGCTGACCTGTCTGCTGTGTTCCTTGGTCTTCATGGTGCCTTGAAGGCCTTCACAGACCAGCTGCATTCATTCTCAGATTAAATTGCACACAGGTGGAGTTTATTCACTGGATTGTAGGTACATGTATTAGATTCCTTCCACTTTAGCATTACTTTGTGGTGGTCTATCGAATACAGTCCCATTTAAATACACTGAAGCTTGTGGTTGCAATGCGGAAAAAACTGAAAAGTTGGAATGAAACAGCAGTTGGATCTACTTTACGCCCTTGTCCAATCAACCACAAGGTTACTGGAGTTGTTTATGAGCTGCTTTGGCCGAGCTTCAATGCCAGCAACCAGCAGAAAGCAAAAGCAGCTGAACCGAACAAGGTTACCTAGAGACAGAAAATCTGTGAATCTCAAAAAAACAAAACAACCCCGCATTGTGTCGACCCAAAAGAACCTCTCATTCTCCATCCTTCCAAGTCCCCTCAGATCATCTAGTGGGTTGAAATCAAACGACCCCCTCAGCACTTGAGCTCTAACAAGTATGAAATGTGGGTGTGAGAGAGTTTCTCTGCTTTATCAGTGTCACAACAGCTGTGTGGGAGTCGCCTTGGAACAGAGGGAGGTGTTTGATCTCGTGCCCTAAAGTAAACTCCGATAGTAGCAAAGTCATTCACAGAAACCAGCAGTGCAGACAACGAAAAGCTCTGTTTGGTCTTCCTTACCTTCAGAGACAAACTTCACATTTTCCTCGTGCTCAGCGGAGAAAGCCTCCTCATGCCTGCTGTCTGCGGGCAGCACCTGAACTGGCTGATGGTGCTTCTTTCCGTTCAGACGGTTGAAAACTATCCTGGGTGCAGGAAGGCTGGCAGGTGGAAAGAGATATGGTTCATTACTACTGCAAGAAAGCATGTTTCCAAAAGGTATTGCCCTTTGAACCTAAATTCAAACACGCTTGGCTGAGCAGAAGTCAGATTACAACAGCTGAATGAGAGAGGTAGCATGTGCTGCCAAGGTCACACTGAAACACACTCAGGGTCGTTTCTGCTGCTTCAAAGTCATGGTAACAACAGGCAGAGTTTAAAGGTGTGTTCTGGATTAAGGAGATCTGAACTGCTGCACCCAGATTCATTTAAACACACTGTGACAGGCAGGAAGATCCTAAAATACAAGAGGCGGGTGGAAAATGAAGTCACATTTCTGACAGCTTGAAAGTTTCTCTAATTTTAAATCAGTTTAAAGAGACAGTGCGCTTACTCTGGCATGTTCCAGGACGTCTGTTTGTGCTTGAAGTCATTTATTTTGTTCTCCAGCTGCTGAGTGGGTCCTGCAGAAACAATTCAAAGTCATATATGAGTATCTGAAAAGTGAAGGTTTGTGAGTATTTAAAAGTTCAGAGACTTACCTGTTCTTCTCTGCGTGACCAGCTTGCTGGGACCTCTGGTGATTGTGTACATCATGCGGGAGGAAATTCACCTGCGCGCTAAGGCTATTTCTATTTTTTGTTTTACGTCTTTAAGGTAAACGCATTCCTCCGAGAATCTGAGAAAAATATTTGGATGTAGGTCAGTCAGACAAGCTGAATTTCACACGCTGACACCAGAGCGGCCAACCTCATGAAAGTGAGCGGTGCGCCTCGCAGCTTCTCTGTGCGTAAAATAAACCAGCCGCAGTGACGCATCTCCGGATCATGCGTCCCTTCCCTCTGGTTTCCTTTCTGCTTCACCTGCAGACGCGCATCCGAACCGTTTGATTCTGTTGAGTTTTGCCCTGTCACAATGTCACACAACGACCGGCAACAGCAGTCATTCAGGGGACTCTGGACGCATCTTACCGACGTCCCTACACGCCTCCTTCAACGCCTTAAAGAGACAGCGTCCCTTTGACGCCATTCTACTGCAACTACAGACTAAATTAAACTATTTTAGGAAAACATGCGAAAATATTTGCGATTAATTAAAAATATATATGTGTTTTTGGATGATTATCTGATTGAGCTTCTGCCCGGAACTTTAATTAGATTAAATTTTTATTTAGTCAGTATTTATGAGTAAATTATGACAGTTTAACATCTCAAGACAAATAGTTTTCTTTATTGGAATTCGTTTTTAAAGTGCACTTACTCAGCAAAAATAAATTGGAACTAGTTTTAGACAACTCAAAATGAAGTGGCAGTAGTAGCATGATGCAATGTTGTGAAAAGTATTTGCCCCTTTACAGGTTTTTGCCTTTTTGTTACATTTAAATGTTTCAGATCAAACACATAATAATTTATTGTTAAATAATGAATTACTATGGTTAAGATATTTTTTGATTCAATGTCACTAGCTACACCCAAGCCTAGAATCAAAATATCACCTACAAAGAACCTGACAACATGGAGTAGGCTAAAAAGTCTCAAAAAGCAACACATCACACCAGATCTAAATAGATCCAAGAGCAGTTGAGAAACAGTCATTATATACAAGCGGAGAAAAAGTGAAACAGGCATGAAGTAAAAGCTATTCGAACCAACCTGGTCCTATTTGAAGAAGAAACTGCCTCCTGAACCTTATAAGTGTTGTACCTCCCTTGGCAGCAACAGCTGTTTGTGATAACTGGAAATGAGTTTTTCCATCAGTGTAGTGGAACTGTGTTCCCCTTTTTTTCTCAATTGTTCAAATTCAGTTACATTAGGGGGTGTTTGAGCAAGTGGAGCCCACACATGCAAAACATATGCTTACAGCACTTTAATATTCCTGCTACTGCTAAGTGGGGATATACATCTCAACCAATTGTTAATCCAGATCAGAGAAATGTTCTACCTTAGATACTCTTGTGAAACAGCCCAGATCCAGTATGACCTTGCTAAGTGGAAACAACCAGAATGGACCCTCCTTGTGGATTCACTGTATACTAACTTAACACAGCTCCTCATTTTGGATGCAAAAGAGGATGGTCAGCAGGATCAAAAAAAACAACCTGTCTCATCTTTGGCCCCAGTAGCAGCCCAGCTACCACACAGCTAACCCTATCACTAGCAGGCCCAGCCCAGGCTCGAATAGCAGCGTAGCCACCACCAGGCCAAGAATGAGCACCAACAGAGGGTCAGCAACATGGTTTGCTCCAAACATCACAGTGTTGGTTGAACATTAACACAAATGATTAATGTCCCTGGATTTGCCCCTTATTGACAAGATAGACAATCGGGGAAAAAGAGGAGCGTTCCTTTATGTAAGAGACACCCTCAAGTGTTCTGTAGCTGAGATTTAAAACGAAACTTGAAAGCAGTTGTGTCAAAATATAAGTTACATCAAATGATAGTCTTCAGACAGGTTAACACAAAAAAAGTAAAACGCTTATTGATTTAACATTTGCAAACAATCTGGAGTGAGTTACCAGAAGTTACAATTTAGAGACTGGACACCCTCGGGGGGGGGGTGTCCCCCCCGAGGGGGAACATACACATTTGCATTCATCCCAACACTTCACATTACCAGACACACATCGTGCTCGGGGGTTATGGCATGGTCCCCTTGCACCCACCACAGAGCCTATGTCAGTTTAGACTGGGGGTGTGGGAATGCCCTTGGTGTCTCTGACGGCACCCTGGGGGACAGGGGGCATCCTGCCTTGGTGGGGTGGTGTCTGTGTGGGTGCTCGGGCTATGTCTAAAGTGGTGGGCCCCCATCTGGTTACTTATGGCTCCCAGAGTTTTTTTTTAAGCTGGTTGAGGGCTGTGGGGGCTGTGCTAGGCTCTAGTAGGCATCCCTCCCTCCAAACCTCTCAGGGACTGGCCCCCCATGGTGAATACAGTGTGCTCCTTATACTTTGGACCCTTCGGGTTCTGACTGCTGCGGAGAGCTGTTGCCTGCCCGACGTGTTGGGGGCTCTGGGGGTTCTTCGGTTTGGTGTGGGCCCTGAGATGCTGAGGGGAATGGTTCACAGGCTTATTCTGCGCAGCTGGGTTGTGGATGAACTGCTGCCTGTTGTGGATGAACTGTGGCTGGGTTCTTTGTGGGGTGTATGACTGCCCTGGGGTGATGCTTTATGTATGGCTGCTGTGGCCTTCCAGAGCTGGGTTTACCTGTCTTTTGCTGCTCTTAGATACTCTGGATTGCAGGCCTGCTCCGGTTCTTGCCACAATTACAAATGTTCACTTCCCGGTGACAAACTCACACCCACATACAATGGATATAAAAAGTCTACACACCCCTGTTCAAATAGCAAGGTTTTAATAATGTTAAAAAATGACAGCAAGACAAATAATTTCTAACTTTTTCCACCTTTAATTAGAACCTATAACCTGTACAATGCAATTGAAAAACAAACTGAAACCCTTAAAGGGAACAAATATAAAATAAAAAACTTTAAATAACCTGGTTGCATAAATATGCACACCCTTAAACGAATACTTTGTTGCAGCACCTTTTGCTTTTATTACAGCACTCAGTCTTTTTGGGTAGGAGGCTATCAGCATGGCACATCTTGATGTGGCAATATTTGCCCACTCTTCTTTGCAAAACCGCTCCAAATCTGACAGATTGCGAAGGCATCGCCTGTGCACAGCCCTCTTCAGATCACCCCACAGATGTTTGTTGGGATTCAGGTCTGGACTCTGGCTGGGCCATGCCAAAGCCTCAATCTTATTCCAGTAAAGCCATTCTTTTGTTTGATTTAGATGTGTGCTTTGGATCATTATCGTGCTGAAAGATGAAGTTCCTCTTCATCTTCAGCTTTCTAATGGAAGGCCGAAGGTTTTGTGCCAACACTGACTGGTATTTGGAACTGCTCATTATTCCCTTCACCCTGACCAATACCCCAGTTCCTGAAGAAAAACAGCCCTAAAGCATGATGGTGCCACCACCATGCTTCACAGTAGGCACGGTGTTCTTTTGGTGATGAGCAATGTTGTTTTTCCGCCAAACATACCTTTTGGAATTATGTCTATAAAGTTCCTCCTTGGTTTCATCTGACCAGAACACATTTTCCCGCATGCGTTTGGGAGATTTCAAATGTCTTCTTGCAAAATTCAGCCGGGCTTTGATGTTTTTCTGTTGAAGGTTAGGCTTCCATCTTGCCACCCTACCCCATAGCCCAGACATATGAAGAAGACGGGAGATTGTTGTCACATGTAGTACACAGCCAGTATTTCCCAGGAATTCCTGCAGCTTTTTCAGTGTTGCCGACGGCCTCTTGGCAGCCTCCCTGACCAGTTTTCTTCTTGTCTTATCAAAAATTATAGACGGACATCCTGTCTTTGGTTGTGCCATATTTTCTCCACTTGATGATGACAGTCTTCACTGTGTTTCATGGTATATTTAAATCCTTGGAAATTCTTTTGTAACCTTCACCTGACTGATATCCTTTAAAAATGAGATCCCTCTGATGCTTTGGAAGCTCTCTGCGGACCAGGGATTGTGCTGGAAGATGTGGTTACTCAAACGTCAGGAAAAGCCTACTAGAACAGGTGAACTTTATTTTGGGTTGATCAGAGGCACTTTAATTGGTGACAGGTGTGTGCCGACTCCAATTTAACATTAGTTTGAATGTAATTGGTAAAATCTGAACACAGCCATATCCCCAGTTATAAAAAGAAGTGCACACTTATGCAACCACATTATCTCAGTTCTTTATTTTTACTTAACCTCCCTGAAAGATTTGCTTTTCCAATTGCGTTGTACAAGTTAAAGGTCACATTACAGGTACATCTGGATGTGATTTTTTTTCATCATGAAAACCTGGCATTTGAATAGGGGTGTGTAGACTTTTTATATCTGCTGTACACCAACTTAAAACAAACACACTTATTTTTACACATAAACTCACCAACATACACCCTAAATGGTTGAAAATCATTCAAACACGTTACTATAACATCAATGTGGCCTGCCTACTTTGATGGACTGAATCTGAAATTAATAAACTTAATCAAGTAATTACTTCCTTGAGATAATTTTTTTGTAGAGCAAAACTGCTCTGGCACATGTAAGCAACCATTTGCTCTATATGGTATGCCTGAAACGCAGCGACAGGACATGTTAAAAAAAAAAAAGAACAAGGCAGGATACGATGAAAGAAGCAAGCACTTCAAGAAAGTGAGGAAAGGAAGGAAGGAAGGACCTTAAAGACTATGGAACAGTCTGAAATACAAAATGTTTTTCCATACTTTATTTTTTGCATACTTATTGTATACTTATTAAGAAGTGGAAAGTACTGCATACTTTTACATGCTGTGTTGCAACCCTTCAAGTTATGCTTTCAGTCTATTCCTGAAATTCAAAATTAAAGAAATAAAGTACACCATTTAAAATAACAGTAATAGATTGAAAAGTTATGGAATGTGATGCTATTTAAATTCAGATCTGTTTAGATGTTTTTTTTTTATTCACAAGTCTCATTGAATGGCTTCCGAGGAAAGAAATGCACTGTACTTTCAAGACTAAATCCCAGTTCTTGGATTTCCTGACATGTCTTTAGTCCCGCAGATAATGATACATCCCAACAGCAAAGATCTGAACTCCAGCAGTTTAACAGGAATGTCTGCAGGAACGCATTAAAATGCACTGAGAAAAACGCATGTATAGGAATATTTAAAAAGGTCAATCATGTTTAACACTGTAGTAAATTACAATAAAAAAGTTTTGGTTTTGATGAAGAGTCAAGACATCAACTTGAGTCTGCGTGTGTTTTGCATATTCCTTCTGTCAGTCTAGTGCTGTAAAGTCTGTGTGGGCAGCGTGCTGATGTGCTGCAGGAGGAGATCACAGTGAAGGGGACTCCTCTGTTTGTCCCTCACAGCCTCAGCCTCCCTCTGCAGAAGAGACGGGTGAAGCGAGCTGCCTTTCTTCAGGACTTCTGCACAGACAAAGAACCACAGTGTAATCTTAGTGTATGTACATGTCTTACTTTAAAGGAACAACTTATTGTGGCATTTAGCTAATAGAAATAACTTTGATAATCTGGACTGACCTAAACCAGGAAAAGTTAAGTCTGATTTATTTTTAAAGCATTTACACCCATGCCTTTTTTTCCTTAGTGAAAACTAAGGAAAAAAGAATCAGGGGCAACAGAGAACCCCCACTTTGTGTAAATACTTTCATATTGAGGATTTTAATACAGTTTTATTTTTGTTTAATCATTTAAAAAAAAATTAAAGTTTTTTTTTATTGCTTACCAAAGAGATAGAGCCATAGTGTTTTATGTACCACCTACCAGAAGTAACCTGAATGTTTTCTATAATCAGGGTGGAGTAGCAGGCTCACCAGAAGATGGCGGTAATGAACTTTTTCTTGCTCGTGAAAATATTACTTATCTTTCCACAGGGAGGCGATAAATCCTTTTCATTTTTCTTCATCTATTGATCATAGGGGTGTAGTGAATTCCCTACAGCTGTCTTGTCTGTGAAATCTTAGGTGATGAAAATGTTAAATTTCTTCTCCAGTAGTGACATGCCATCAGTTTGCAGGATTGAGCCACTATGATACTTTCTTTTGCTATTTAGGGGATTTTAAGGTTTTCTTTAAGTGCTACTCAGACATAATGAATGCAGGGGGGGGGGCATACTCTGAATTTAAGGAGAACAATGACTGCTTGTGAAAAGTGATTTAAACCCGTGCCAACAGTGAGACAAGGAGGGAGTGGACAGGATCGCTGTCCATCATTCTGTCAGGATGCGCTGCAGACATCCAGCCACTTCAGAGACATGCGTTTGAAATACAAGAAGCGTAAGAAAAGGATCAACTATTAACCGAAACAAGCAGAGGGAGACAAAGCAGAACAAAGAGCAGGGAGGGAACAAAGAGCGCTTCAAACACCAGGAAGGAATTCTTCCACGTCGGGGCGCGGTCAGAAGCAGACGGTCGCTCACCACGATGTGAGGTCATCTCATTTCACAAAGAGACTCCGAGCTGTCTGTGAAGGCACCATCCTTATTTCATAGACTCTTAGCTAACCTATATGTTTATTAACTTCATGGGATGGTAACACTTTACAGGTGGTCAGCTGTAGATTTCCAAAAAAAGGAAAAACTTTAAAAGAGCCTTGCAAAAGTATTCATGCCCCTTCAAGTTTCCACATTTTGTCACAACAACAAACATCAATGGATTTTATTGGGATTTTATGTGATAGCCCAACACAAAGTAGCACAACATTGCAAAGTAGAAGAAAAGTCATGCATGGAGTTCAAAATCTTTTTTCTGTGTAATGCATTTGTATTCTGTCCCCTTTACTCTAACATTCCTAAATAAAATTACTGATACAAACAGTTGCCTCCAGAAGCTACTTCATTTTGCTGAGGATTATGTGAAATAAAATCCCACTTTTGTCCTCAGAATCAGAGCCAGTTCCAGTTAGTCGTGTTTGTCTGGTGAAGGTTATTTAAATGAAACACATCAGCCTGGTAACCAACAGTAATCTTTCAGATTACCAACGGTGAGATCCAGATCAAAGCAAATTTATTCTGTAATAAACATTTAGAAATGTACAGTTTAACTTGATTTGAAAAGTAATCCATAAACGATTGCAGCTTAAACCATTACATGTTAATGGGAGGGTGTAAGCTCACACGCCTCACTGCTTGCTAAGCCAGGCAGTGCATTAGATGTTCGGGGTTCTTTTGTAACCTCCTGGAGGAGTCATGGGTGTGCTCTGGAGTAATTTTGGTAGGCTGGCCACTCCTGGGAAGGTTTTGGCTTTGTAATCCTTCCTAGACTAACAGATGTTAATCACTTTCTATTTTGCTCTTTTTTTCAGATCACAGCAAGATGAGTTGCTTTTTGAGATTTTTACACCTACTTCATGTTGTCAGACAAGTTCTATTTAAGTGTTTTCTTGACTCTACAGGTCGGCATTCAGGCCTGGATCTCGCTAGTACAACTGGACCTAAAAGGTTTGGTTAACCATAAGAAATTCTTAATTTAGAGGGTGCAAACATTTTCACTGCACTGTAAATTTCTTCCAAAACATTATTCTACTTCAACTGCACTTCAACTGTTTTCTACTTCACTGAATGAGAATGCTCGCCAGATGAAGGTCTGTACCCACGCTCTCATATTTTATGCTCTCTGTCTTCTTGAGCGCTGGAGATGAGAGATCTCATCATGAGGCCTCTCAGCTTTGGCCAAGCCATCAACGCTCACCTGCGTCCTGTCAGAAGTAATGACAGCTAACATTCCTGATAAGTACGGAAAGAGCAAAATATCCTCAGGAGCTGCACACTTTGGGAAAAGCTGCTCAGACTTTTCCACTGATGGGGCTGTAAACCGCAGCCCAGAAGCCATGGGCCGCTGGAGAGAAAACAGGGGCCAGGCAAGAAGGAAGGGATACTGACAGATAAAAGATGGAGGGATTAAGTGGGATGAACGTGCGGACAGATGTGAGGAGGTAGGAAGAGGGAGAGGGGTTCCTCATGTGGTTATCATTAGTCTGGTCACCCACAGATAAACCTTTCACAAGTGTTTGAACACTGAGTTATTTAGACATTAAGACTTCCACTTCAATCAGTGAAACCAATCCTCAGTTAATTGTCTGTTGGTGACCTCTCTTTGCATAGCTGACTAACCCGGTCCTCGATGGATCTAAAGTATTTTGGCAGGTGAAAATGTTCCCACTGCTCCTCTGAGTGATACATTGAGTGGAAAAGAGGAATAAAGGAGAGCTTTGAAATAAGAGAGAAGAGGTGCAGTTGGCTGTATGCCAGTGGAATAAAATGTTCGACAGAGGTCATCCTGAATTCCTATCATCCCTATACAGGATTCTACACCCATCAACACCCCCACCCAGTCTCACCCAGCACTTGGTCCTGCACGGAGCTGTCAGGGTCATCCAGGTGCAGCAGGAGCTGCTGAAAGAGGAGCTGCAGATGAGGAGCACAGAGCTCAGGGTTGTAGTCTTTGGTCAGGCTGGACAACCAGAGACCCACGGCTTGCATTGCAACGCTGCGAACCTCCTCGCTGCTGTCATCCAGACGCTTCAGCAGCTCTGTGGAAAAAGCCTGTCAGTTCTGCTGATGGGTGGCCTCTATAGCACTTGCAGAAGAATTCATATCTCTTGAATTGTGTTTACATTTTACAGTCCTAAGCCTTAATGTATTTTATTGGGATTTAATGAGATTAGAGTTCAAGGGGTTATGAATTCCAAGGTGCTATAAAAAGTTAATTTTGCATCCAGCTGAGTAGGATCCCATGTCAAGGGGAAGTGGTTGTCTCGCTCTCCAAATGATGTATAAGGTACGTCATTAGAAGACAGAGATAACCTCTACCCCTTGACCCAGAGAAAACAAGACACCTTACCCAATGTGGCCAGATGTGCAAAGAAGGCAGAGATCTAAGAGTCTCCTACCAGGATAAATCTTGTTCAGAGCCTCGTGGTGTAAACTGGTTCCGATTAGCTCGAGTGTGGCAGAAAGAGAGCGACAGGCCAACAGTCTGCTCATCTGAGAGTCCTCCTCCAGGGCTGAAAACACCAGGGGGCTCAGCCTTTCCTCCAGACACAGAAGCTGCGTGAAGACATCGACTGACATTCAATAAGGGATAAATCTAGTCAGTAATTGACCAAATGTGTTTTTAGGCAACGAAGTGAACCTGCAGAGAATCATTAAATCAATCTCCTATGGTAGTCTTAAAATAAGGTAAATAAGGTTTTATTTTACATTTACAGTGAAACATTACCTTAGCCAGATTTAGGTCAAGTTGCATTTTAAAAACATAAAAAACTGCTTCAGAAACACAGTCAGGGTTGCTACATGTTTATTAAGTAAAAGTTCAACCATAAATTTATGGAAAATTTTTCTACAGAGGTCAGGTTATAAATACAGGACCTACAAAAGCTGGAGGGAGAGAGGAAAGAAGAAAGGAAAGAAAGACAAATCAGAGATGAAAAAACGGCAAGAGGGAGTGAGAGAGGAAGGAAGAAAGTGCATGAAGGAAGGACACAACAAAGAAGAGAAAGAAAGAAGAAGGAAGGAAGGAAGAAAGAAAGAAAGGAAGGAAGTACACAACAAAGGATGGAAAAAAGAAGAAGAAACAAGTAAGAAAGAAAACAAGAAAGAAAGAAATTTAACACCATATTCATCCTATGTCTAGTAGTGAGTAGTGAGCGTAGTGAGAATGAATGTTTTAATCACACTCTAAGTGAGACACAGAGGTAATGGATGAACAAGGTGAGGCTGTATGAACTAAGCCAAAAGCTGAGATGTGATTACTTAAACCTCTGTCACCCTGTGTGTTTGCTATCGAAACCAGGCAGGCAAAACAATAAAAAAAAGAAAAGGAGCGACAGTGGATTCAAAAAGAGGAGGAAACCTTGGCAGATGTTTGGTCCGCTATTACATCAGTGACAATCTGAGAGCGCCAAGTGTAACTAAAGCTGTAAATTGTTTTCCCAGGGAGTAAGAGAGGAAACAATGTTCTTCTAAAAGAAAGGCTGCTTGATTCACCTGTGGAAAACAATAGCACACACAACTCTCTGCGGTTACATCTGTCAGGACGTGTTATTTACTTCATCTCTGAGGATCATTCTAAGGATCCGGTCTTAAAATCATCCGGCCTTACATAATCTCCACACTTCAGGCTTTCTAATCTTATAAGGATATTTAGGTGACACCAGATAGCAGACCTACGCCCACACACCCACACCCATGCTCTCATTGTCCCCCAGGTCTTTGCACCAACTTGCAGCTAAGAAAAAAAAAAGCTGCTTGACCCAGTTTGGACTGATAGGTCAGCATGCAAAAGTAGGGACAAGTGCTGTCAGATGTGCATGTATTTGTATGAGTGCGCGTACAGTAACCCAGCACGGCAGGCAGGTGTGAGGCCAAGTTTCGGCGATAGTTCCTACGTTTAACAGAAGTCCAGGACAGTGCAGACATTGTTCCTCCGGGACAAAGGTATGTGAACCCGCTTGCCCCCTCGTACACCTGCTAGTTGCTGTGGTCAACTCCAAGAGCCAAGAGGGAAAGATGGTGGGACATTATGTTTTTCCTAAATGGTCATGTGGGATGCCTTACAGTGATGGAAAATAGATGAAACTGAAAATCTGAAGTCCACCTCTGAAGGGTTTCGGGAATGTACCTTTTTCATTACCTCTGAGTCAATAAAAAGTGTTTTTGCAGATTGCCATTTAACTGTAAAGGGCCCACAAATGATGTTTGTTTCCAGTGCATGAGTCCTCCAGCACATCTGGTAATAAAATCATGGATTTATAAATGTCACTTCTGCAGTGTTTGCATGTGTACCCACCTGTCCATCTGTGATGGCTCCTCCATGCAGCAAGGCCAGCAGACAGCTGAGGGCTGAGGTTCTGACGGCGGCAGCGGTCCGGCCCGCATGCCACACCAGGTTGGGAAGCAGGACGTCACTCAGAAACCTCTCCGACTCGTCACAGAAATGCCTGGGATGACATACGATTACTGAATCGGTCCAGTAAGCCATTGTGGCTACATCATATAGCACAGTGGCCTGTCGACTTTCACATTTCAGTGTATTCTATTGGGATTTTATGTGACAGACCGACACAAAGTAGTTAAATACAGGAAGAAAACCTGTTAGAGGCGCAAAAGACTTGAGACTGCGGAAGAGGTTGACCTTTCAGCTGGACAACCTAAACATACAGCCAGAGCTGAAACTGAGTGGTTCAGATCAAAGCATATTCATGTGGTAAAACGGCCCAGTCAAAGTCCAGAGGAATGAAAATCTGTGACAAGTCTTACAAATGAATGTTCCCGGATGCTCTCCATCCAATCTGAGTTATATAAAAAAAAACATCTTTGGTGCATGCCAGCAGAGAGATACTGAAAATGACTTAATATGTGAAAAAAATTAAGGGATGTAAATACTTTGCAAAGGCATGGATGTGTAAAAGCACCAAACAGCGGGTATTTGCACTAATGTACTGCTGCAACATAGCTGATGTGATTCAGTCATTTTCCCACACTCTAAAAGGCAGACTGGTGGATAAAAGTAAGAAAAAACAGAAAGAAAAAAACCATCTGGGTTTCCGTCTCCTTCCCTTTTCCATGCTGGCTTAGACCCTCTGACATCAAACTATCTGCACCTGCACTCTCTCCCTCTCCCAACCAGCATTTCCTCCATATTTGAGCTCTTCAGCTGGACTGAGAATCCAACTGGTACGTTGTATGCATCATAAAGTAGACTGTAAGGACTTCAGGACCAGCAGGGGGAGACTGTGCATAAAAAATAGAGCCAGAACATTCATACCTCGCCAGCTAAGCTTCTTCAACATGAAATGTGTTGACAACCTGTCAGGCATGATGCCAAAGGACAAAGAAGACATAATTCAAAACTGCAAAGACTATATCTTAAGTGAAGAAGAGCAGCACTTCACTTTGTGATTGCATGTAGTTGAACTCCTAAACTCGCACAGGCACAGAAACCCAAACTGGGGACCGTTTTGTTCTTTTGTGAGCAACACAAAAAGATGCTCAAAGAACTTAACATTGTTTCAGAGATCCAAAGAGCGAGAGTAAAAGCTTCAGCTTAACCTCATGGTAGCTTATTATCATCCTTTTAAATGACCTGAACGTTAGATTACATGGCAGAAAAGTCAAATATATCACAGTTTGAGCCAGTGATTTTTGCAGAATGGTATTTGCTTTTTTTTTTTACAAATCCTAAAAAATGTGCAATTACTTCTATATCAGGCAAGATTTTTAAATGTTTGTGTTCTTATGGATGAACTTCCAGAGAGATATTTAAAATGTCCAACTTCAGCTGTGCTTCTGACTCCCTGAAATCATCACAGCGGAGGCTATTTTGGAATATCCTAGTATACTAGCATTTATTGCATAATGTTCAGATGTCATTTTTTAAACAGCTCCCACACACACACTGTGCTTCTCCTCCACAGTCTGAACCCCACAGTCAGTTCTGAAGCCCAGACATCTGGATATAGTAAATGTAATTTTGTCACAAGTGACAAAAACATGCTCCTAAAAGTCATCTGTTTTCTTTTTATGTTCCTTTTATTTAGATTTTCCTGCAACTTTGAATTATTGGTACTATACCCTATTTATACCTAGAGATTACTGCTGCATTCTCTATTGTGTTGATAAGTCAGCAATCTTTGGGTTTTTGGTTTAACTCTATAATCACTGCAGTTAGTTGATTTTCCTTTGATGGAAGCCAATATAGCAAACATTCATAACTAGATTTGGTCATGAATAAATCTGTACACCTACAGAGCCTGTCTTACAAAAGTATTAATAACTCTAGAACTTTCCCACATTTTTGTCACCTTCAACCACAAACTTGAATGCATTTTTTTGAGAACAGAACAACAAAAAGTTGCACCTAAAATATATGTTTTTTTTAAATATATATTTTAATATAAATCTGAAAAGTCTGGTGTGTCTTTGTATTTAGCCAGCCTAGTTTGTAGAGTCATCTAGCTGCAGGTCCTTGAGGTGTGTCTCTGTCAGCTTTCCACATCTCGAGACTGAAATCTATGCCCATTCTACTTTGCAAAATAGCTTAAGCTCAGTTCGGTTCGATAAAGAGCATCTGTAAACATGAGTTTTCAAGTCTTGCCACATATTCTGGACTTTGACTGGACCACTGTTACAGTGTATATGCTTAGATCTAAACCAGTTAACTGTATGTTTCATGCCCTACCTGAAGGTTCACCTTCAGGTTAGTCTTAGGTACTTTGCAACTTTTCCTCCAGAACTCCATCCAGCTTTCAATGCCCCCGCCGCCCCACACTGTGATGCTGCCACCACGGCAGGGATGGGGAATTTATTTTACTTGGCTTGCGGAAAATTGCAAACAATTACTTTCTTGTTGACACTCTTTTATAAAAGCAAGATTTAGGGAGAGCACGACTCTTTGTTTAAAGATTTAGTAACTTCTGCAGCAGCTGGAGCTCAGAACCAATGCACATGCCACACTTTTCAGGTTTTAATCACAGTACATGAAAATACAATTTTATTCAGTGCATCACTTTCCTTCATCTACTCAATTATGTGTGTTGGTTCATCACGTAAGATTTTAATAAAATACATTGAATTTAGTGTAACATGATAAATGTGAAAATGTCAATGCACTGTCTGTCCTGAAAAAAATTTGATACTGCAATGCATCCAAGGGATTATGACCAATTTTTTCTGTTCATTTATAAGCTCTTAACGTCCTTTTTTCTCCAAACTGATAAAAATGTGTCACAAAGAGGGAAAATCTTATTTCAGAAATTTTCCTGTATATGTTACAGATTATAGTCATTATGGATAAGTGCACATTTTACCTGCTTTGTTATGTCTCGTTTTATAAAGAAGTCCATATTCGAAATATATCTTTCTTTCGTGTGGTAAATCTTTAAGCTTGAAATTAAAGAAGCTTGATTTAGTCGTCTATACAAGCTTGAAAGCGCGCTCTTATCTCTTTACAAGCTGCACATTATCTCAGTCGGCCACATCCAGGGGAGAAGGTATAAACTTTTGTTTCTTGTACTTAACTTTCATATTCAGCTTTTTAATCACAGCATGTAAAATCCACATGAAAAAAAAAAACATTACGAGTGCATGCGGATGAAAGGACCCTCCATGTAACTTTCCCTTTCAGATCGTTCTATACCAAGGTGTCATTATATCATTTTGGGAGCACCACAAAGAGCTGATTTTTTCTGCACGACTATGATTGTCCTCCCGATGACATATGGCGCGTGTGTGGCCCTGCAATCTGCTGAACAAAGATCAAGTCGTAAATCATGAATGGAGGGCTAAGAATGAATGGAAATGTTATGACAGACCACACAGCACCTCGCACTGTGAGTTATACATTTGTTTGAAACCCTTTGAAGGTATAACATGGTTTCTGGTGGTTTCTTGGTGGTTATATGATTAGCAGAGATAGATCTCAGGAATGAGATAGCCTAGTTAACAGTGCAGGTGGCTGAGCAGGGAGTGCACAAAGGACACAGACCTCTTTTGTTTTATATTAACATTTATGGATAGGAGGGAAAAAAAAATCAGGAGAAAGCAGAGTTTCCAATGTACAAATTCTTTGGCAGAATATTTTAGCTCCTTTTGTTGTTTAAGTGACAATGATGTTTTTTCTTGTAAGATTCCTTGCACTATTTTTCATTGTGCTTCTAATATTGTTTGTAACCAGTGGAATCAAACCTTTTGGCTGCAGCTCTAGGGTTAGCCGCACACTGCAGTGATTGTCTTCTGGATGGGCAGGAGCAGCTGTTATGATTGCTGGGGCCCAGAGAGGGCCCTCGTGTTTAAAGCATTCTTTCAGGCTGCAGCTCGACGTCCAAGCTGGCGGCCGCTCAGCTGGGGGACTCAGAGTAGGGGGGAGGACAGGGGTGAGCTGTGTCAAGACATTCCTGCTCTCCCAGCTCCCTAATAAGTCAATAACCATTAAATTACTGTTAACAATTTAAATTAGTGCTGAGAAGGCTGTTGTCCTTCAACAGCAAAGCCATCCATGCCTTTTACACCTTTTATGTAACAAACACAAACTTCTACGTATTTGATTGGGATTTTATGTGATAGAAACAACATAATGTTGTGCAAAATTACCAAGTGGAAGGAAAAGGATGCATGGCTTACAAAATACTTAACAAAAACTTACAAAAAACCTGTGAGGTTTGCATGCATTAGTATCAAATAGTTTGAGCTGCAAGGATTTCGGAAATGTCTCCATCAGCTTTGCACATGAAGAGACTGAAATTGCCTCAGATTCTCAAGTGGCTTTATGTCTAGACTTTGACTGAACCATTTTAAGAAATGAATATTCTTTGAACTAAACCATTGCCATTGTAGCTTTAGCTGTCCTTTTGCAAGGCGAATTTGAAGTACACAACTTTAAATCAAAAATATTTTCCCATCTGAGCTGTGGATCTCCGTAATACCTCCAAGGGAACATTGGATGCTTCTCTGATTGTTTTCCGTCCCCTGGCCTGTCAGTTTAGGTGGACAGCCATGTCTTGCTAGGTTTGACGTTTAAATGTTTCAGATGATGGACTGAACAGAGCTCTGTTAGATGTGCAAAGCTTGAAATATTGTTTTATAATCCAACCGGTTTAGACTTCTACACAACTTCCTGACCTTTCTGCTGGGTCCCTTGGTCTTCATGATGCTGTTTGTTCACTAATGTTCTCTAAAAAACCTCTGAGGCTAAAATCAGACTGAGATTAAATTACACACAGGTGGACTCTATTCACTAAACAGGTAACTTCGCAAAGCAATTAGTTACACTGAATTTAATTTAAGAGCATTAGATAGAAGGAGGTTGAGAAGAGTGCATGCTACATTTGTCGGTTTTTTATTTAAAAAATAAAAACAAACACCACTATTTTTCTTACACTTCACTATGTCATGTTGGTCCATCTCCAGAATCCCAGTACAATACACTGAAGTATGTGGATGTAATGTGACAAAACGTCAAAAAGCCTAATTTATTTGAACACTTCAACAAGGCACTGCAATGGGTTTATTTACAATCTGTGTGATGAGGTGCAGCTTTTTATACTTAGACATTACTAAAAGTAGCCGACATCACAAAAATCAGCATTATTATTCATGCGGGGCAGAAGTGAAGGTCAGTGGAAGGATGAATAATGAGCTGTGCTTATTATAATGACTTCAAAAACAAGACAGTACCACATAATTGCCTAATCTTGACACTTGCCATGCCTTCATGCAGTGATAATGGGGTAGAAAATGTTTCACCTGGTTTTAAAGTTAGTGTCTGTGAAGCGTCTTCCTCACCCCTGGGAATCCAGTGTGTTTTTTGCATCCAGCAGCAACTTGGCGAGCATCGTGAAAACGCTCATCCTCATTTCCGTGTCTCTGTTTGGCTGGAGGCAGTTATAGAGAAGAGGCATCAGCTGGTTCAAAAACTCCCCAACGACTGGACCTATAACACACAAACGTGGTGAAAAATATTATTACTTTTTTGCTTTGTTTTGCACAAGGGATGCACAATATATCAGCTTTAACATCGGTATCTGCCATGTTGGTCATTTTTTAACATATCGGTATTGTCCCCATTAGTAAAACTGGGCTGATATTAACAACCAATGTTTACTTCCATCTTGTTGCCTGTTGTTTATATGTTTAGGGAGTGGAGAAGCCATGCGGGATTTGTTTGGGTATGTGACAGTGATAGTGATGCAGTGCAGGATCATGGTGTATTTAACTGAATCAGAGAAGAAATGTCAGCAGTGTGGTCGTTTTGAAATATACATAATATTGGTAAAAATCGGATATTGGCCCTAACACCAATACTAATATCGAATATCAATATCGGCCCAAATTTTCATATCGTTGCATCCCTATTTTGCACCTTTATTGTGTAGATAACTGTAGAGAGGAAGTAATTTCTGACATTATTCCACACTTTGTTTTTATATATCTGTACTTTCTAGTGAAGCATTTAAACTCATATGAACATGCATTGTTGATATGAGCGTGTTGCAAAGTTATTTTGATCTTTGGGAAAAATCTTACAGTGATAATAAAAAGAAAGTAAGTCAACTTTTTACTTGTAGAAATAAGAAATAAAACATCTATGAAGCATCCAAGCTTATCCAACCCCAGCATTTCACATTTTATTTCTTCTTCCCTGGACTTGATGCATCAACACAGTAATGCACCGACACCATAGACCACTGGCGGGGATTAGCGGAGGCCAGGGGCCATTGGCCCACTCACTTTACGGCCCTGCCCAGTCAGGATCTGGTCCCACCAGATATTCACCTAGCCTGGACCCGATTGTGCTGAGCGGCTGAGACAGATCTTTCCCTCTCTTCTTTCTCTAGCGCTCTCGCTGTCTAGAGACAAACAGAGGCACAAACAAAATGTCCGTGCCTCTTGAAACCGGACAGGATTCGCAAAAACATGCGCAGCGAAATTTATTTACTTGCACTATGAGATCAGAAGCGCAATAAAAAACACCTTTGTCCAGTTAAGTTTGCCTCAATGAATATGCAGTACCGGGCGTTTCTGTGCAAGTTGACAAATTCTTGGAAGAGTGGATGCCAAAATGTTTATATAACAGCTCCAGTGTTATTAACTCATTAAAGCTGCAAATAAGTGTGTTCATTATTAGTCTGTCATTCATGTGTGTCCCAAAGGCAGTTGCAATTTGCAACAGCACCGAGCAGTGCGCACGGATGGCAGGTTGCTTAGTGGGTAAAATGCAGGCAGATGGAAAGCATAGCAATGACCTTCTCTGTTCGTGTTAACATCTTTGAAATAATAGAAGAAAATAATAATCAGGACCTGTGGCAGCCTGTCAGGGTTATAGATTTGTTTTCTGAATGCAATGCCCGTCAGAAACGACCGTCATATTATCTCTCCAGACACCAAGGATGCACAAAAACATTTTTAATGAAGTGAGAACTTCTATTTTACTTTTTCTTTTATTTAAAACAATATTAGTTGATATGAAAAATAAAGGATTGGATCTAGTTGTTTTGTCAGCAGACGTTCCTCCCCGATTTGTGGCTTCATGAACAATAGTGCAAAAAAAAATACCACAACGATGATCAAAGCGACATTTGTCTATAATATTGCTTAAAGCCCAAGCAAACCGCTTGCTCAAAAGTGAAATTATTTCTACATTTCCTTCTAAATATCTAAATATTCACTTTTCCTGTTCAGGGTTTTGAGGGGAACCCAAGAACATATGTTTCTGTGAGCTATCAATCCTTGAGAGACAGGTGATCAGTTCAATCACAGTAAATTTTAGAAAAATCCAAAACGGCATAACTCAACAGTTTGTTTTGTACATGAACAAATGACCAAATGACACAGCAGCTAAAACCCACACCCATTCCTCCACTACTTAGAAACAATAATCAGTCCCCAGCAGACTGCTGAGACAGGCAGTGACAAAGACTGACGAGGAAATGATGTTTGTTTTAAACAAACACCTTTTACCGGAAAGTAACTCAAACTGAAAGTATTTCCAGTTCCAATCATGCTCAGACACTTATCAAACAGCAGTCCACCTACGTGTTTACACAGCTATATATAGTGACCAGAATGTTTATAGTTGGTGATAAGTGCCTGTGCCCTGTTTGGACTGAGCGGTGACCAGCATGACAGGAGACAGGGGAAATCCTGACACCACCTGAGGATGTGAGCCAGCTCCATAAGGGGATCAAAGGACAAAGCAGAATAATCACAACAGAAGGCCCTGGTACTTAAAATAAGTTAGTTAACAAAAGGCTAGGATCATTAAACAGAGGGGTGTGATGGACCTTTGCATGAGATAAAGGAAGATACTTCAATATAAAAAACAAGCTAAAATATAGTCACCTCTTCTAGCTTAAACAAAGAGGGGAAAGAGCCACATCACATACTATGGGACATTCAAACACTAGATGAAGAACAATGGACTGTGCTGAGAACATGACACAGCAATATCTGAGATATTAGCTGTCTAAGAACTACCATCTGATGCTGGAAAGAAGGTCAAACCCCTTGTATAACATCCTGATTAAACATAGTCTCTTTCTTCTACCTCAGTTGTTTTCAGGGAATAAAGATCATATCTACAAAAGAGAAGTTTAAATAAGGGCTTAAGATAGAATTCAAATGTTCAAATAAAATGAGAAGACACATTGTCTACCTCGCAAAAACAAATATGGATGCACACTTACTAAGCTTCTAAGTTGTCTTGATGAAGCAGAAGGTCAGGAACATACATCTTTCCAGCTGTTTGATGAAGTAAACAGCACTGAATAGCTTCAGAAAGGACTGGCACCATGTGCGTCTGTGTGTTTGTGTGAATTAGACGGCTGTAGTCAATGTCATATGGTGAAGATAGAGCGAGAAAGAGATGAAGATGAAGCCTCTTCTGGCTGCAAGCAGTATAGTGTGTTTGGTTGCCACCCAGTTTCACTTGCAAATTTGCTTTACAAAAGGGGGCTATTCCTCATGTTGTACAACTGACTTTATTTTCACTTTGCATAAATGTTTTTTGGATTTATATTATTTTCATATTTTATGCATGTTTTGTTTTATCTGCCTTAAGGACTACAGATGGACATTAGCCAGTAGCTAATTCGTGGGTCAAGGGGGTGATGTAGTGATTATGTATGTTTTGTGTGACCAGCCAGCCATAGGACTGCACTGAGTTCCACCGCCATTATTGCTTAGAAAAAAACTGTTTGGGCTGACTTATGACACAGATGTGTCCCATACTGCCAGATATATTTTTTTCAAAAACTCACAGTTGTGCGCCATTTCCACCTGACATGTATAAATGGTCAGAGGGAGCTAAGAGGTGTCTTCATGGGTTTATGACAGAAATGTTTTGTGAAATAGGCTAATGATTGTGCAGCTTTTTTTCTGAATAGGTGGGTCTGAACACTTTTTGCATGTGTTTATGCTCTTTAATTTATAATTTCTGATGAACAGTAGTCCTATTAGGTCGATTTAACTCAACACGTTGCCAACAGAGTCTGTTATTTATATCAAGATGGAATTTCTTGCCCAACAAATTCGGTAACCTGGTTGACAACTCCAAAAAACTACAACAGCAAAAACAACAGATAATACTTAAGCAGCTGGAACGAGCACCTTTTCATTTTATCAAAAGAGTATTGTTTGAACCAGCCACTTTTTCCCAAGACCCAGTCTCAAGTCTCAAACGACTGAAATAAATATTTTCTCATCAAATCCCCTAAATCTAGGTCACCTCTAACTGCATTGCTGTATGTTAGCAATCCAATCCCAACTGTTTGTCCTTAGGCCTAAGTCACTGCATTAATATTATTTTTAATCATTTAACATCTAATTTACTATCTAAATATCTGCAAAAGGGTGAATTATGTTATTTTGAAAAATTATAAAACGAAATGTAATATTTACCCCATTATAAATCACATTAAAGTCACATTTAATATTTGCTCTTTTGTCTTTGTAGAGACTAAGATAACACCTGTTCATCCCTGTCTTCATATTGTCCACTCCTTTATTATATATTGTACTCAATAGGGTTTGGAGGGTTTTCTTGTCATCATTCCGAGCTAGAAAATATTTAATAAGACTGGGAAACCATTTACTAAATCCACATTTAAAACCTTTGTGCTCAATTCTAAATTTTAACAATGTTTAAACTTGATGTATAATTAACATAACAAGCGCGAGACAAAGTGTAGTAGATAAGTAAATAAGTTAAACTTCTAAATGAACCAAACAGGAAGTGCTGTTATTTTGATACTTTCAGTCGGACGTTTCTCTGTAATGTTGCAGCTAGCTTAGCAGCAAGATAATGTTGGAGGTCCAGTTAGATACATTCATTTTGTTCTGAAACGACTCATTTAAGTCATTTAATGAAGCGTTCAGTTAGAGAGACATTATTGTGAAGCTACAGCTAACATGAACACATTGTTATGACCCAAAAACACCCCATAATCCACAATCACTGGCTAATAACTAAGCTCATCCTTTCACAGTAAAATGTGCAGCAGCTGCATTCTGTAGCTCACATACCGGCTTCCATTCACTACATGTGATACAAACTGTGACTAAGACTAGAGCCTCAGACCAGGAGTCCAAGTCAAGTCTCAAGTCTTCAGGGCACAAGTCTTAGTTGAGTCTGAACTCTTATTTTTGCGACGTAAGTGTGACTTGAGTCGGAGTCTCAAACTCGAGTTGCCATCTCATGTTTGAGGAAAAGGCTAATCTCTTCAAATAAAGTTAAATAATCAATTAAAGCAAAATGATGTTAGTCTGTTACACTTCTGAAAAGGAAAGATGCCAAATGTCTCTCTGTTGCATTTTGCAAGTTATAAGAAGTACAAAGCTGTGGTCTGATGAATCAAAATTGAAAATTCCCTGGCTCAAAACTCAATATGCAGAGTGCTTTAGGGATGCATCAGCCTACATGACAAGGGCCAGAAGCCAGAAATGAATATTATGTACGTTTCCATGCAATATTTGTCCTGACATCCAGATGATTTATTACAGCAGCATGGTTTCATTGGGTCTTGATACTAACCTGCCCCACCTTCAGCTCGGTTTCAATGTCTGGGTTTAATTTTACCATACTCATAAAAAAAAGTCTTTGTAACTTATGGTAAATGTTTTTGCTGAAAAGTGCAAGTAATGGTTTCACACTGACTCGACCTGTAACAGTGCCTTGCAACAGTACAACCAGAAATTCAAATGTGTTTTAACAGGATTTTGGAAAGTGTAAAGTGGAAGGAAATTTATACATTGCATTTAAATATTTTGACAAATTAAAATCTAAAAAGTGTGCCGTCAAGGTCTTAGCCAACATTCTGCAGCTCATGGGGGCTGAACACAAATGCATGGCACTGCAGCTGTGCCTGAGGTACGTATCTACCATCATAGCATATCTGCGCATTTCTACTCAAAATATTACTTTTTGACCTACAAGGTGAGGAAAACCAACACTGCACATCACCCTGAACACGCCATCTACATGCTTAAAGGTGGTTGTGGCTGAATCATGCTGTGGGGATGTTTTTTTTCAGCAGGGACAGGGAAGCTGGTTGGAATTGATGAGAAGATGAATGTAATTAAATACATGGCAATCCTGTGTAAAAGTGTAAATGATTTTGCTATAACATCCTTACGAAGCCTTATAGCATGATATCTTGATAATGTGACTGAGCTTGAGCTATTTTGCAAAGAAGAATGGGCAAATATTTCAGTCGCTAGATGCACAAAAGGCTTACACTTGTCAATGCAGCAAAAGGTGTCGTTTTGTTGTATTGACCCAAAGAGGATAAATACAAATGGATGCCACACTCTTTTAATATTTCTTTGTAAAACACCTAAAAAAACATGGTTTATTTGCCTTCCACTTTACAAATATGCTTTACTTTGTCTTGGTCTATTTACATAGAATCCCAATATAATGCATTGAATTTTGTGATTGTAACAAGAAAAGTTCAAGGCGCATGAATGATTTTCCTAGGTACTGTAAGTCAAAATTAATACTAAGTTTATTTAGGGTTTTTTAAAATCACATCACTAATTTTTCTGATATAACTTATGTTCTGTTGCGCATTAAAATCTCACCTGATTGCATGACAATGACATGTAGCTGGAGTCTCTGTGGAGAGTAACTGGACCAAGTGTTGACAGAGCCAGACAACCAGTCCAGCAGCTGTCCCATATGTTGTCTATAGAGCTCTATGGGGTCCAAGCCCTGCACCGTACTCAAAAAACGTACGCTCTCCAAGGCCTGTGGAAAAAAGGTAGACGGCAAAGGGAGACAAAATAAGGTGATTAACATGCATGTCGTTCCTAAAAACAACAAAATAAAACAACTGAACAGAATGTTCAGCAGTTATTGATCATAGATGATTAATTTTTTAGGTTTGATTTCCTACAAAACATCAATAAACACATGCAGACATGAAAAGGTATAACACATCAAATTACCTAATCCCAAAAAAAAAAAAAAATGTGCATAGGAGATTCCAAAAACATAAGTACTGCCAGAACCAAACTTTCAGACAAAAACACATTAGTAAACCAAGCCAAGAGGAGAAGATGAGATAGCAGGGTAAAGCTGAGAAACTCTGAAGCTATTTTGTGGCCCAGCACTATTTTGTTGCAAAATTAGGCTCAAAGCGCATCTGGTTTTACACCCTATTAGAAACCTTTAACATTCTTCTGTAATAAATAAACCATGAAAAATGAAGAGTTTTATTAAAATAAACGATCATCAGCAAACATATTAAACAAATAACTGATCAATGCGTCCAGCTGTTACTATGCCATCATTAGCCAACATGCTAATAATAAAATGTCGGCCAAAACAAGGAAGTTAGCCAACTTTCACTGCATCTATAGTTAATGCTGTGCAATGCACCGGACTGATTTCTATTCAGGGACCAAAAACCAGCTCATGTTCAGGGCTGGGGAACTGACCTTTGGAGCATTTTACAGTTTCCTTTATTGTCCCCCGGGCATGGACAGTGACAGAGACACTGTCTGAGTCACTGCTTAACCTCTTCTGCAGAAAGCTAGGCAACCCTGAGCTGTCCACTGATGGGAAGGATTTCTGGGAAAACAAGTCCTTTTTTTCCTCTGGGTCCTGGAATGCCCAAGGCCAATTCTCACCCTCCCTTACTTTTCTAATCCATCCCGTCTCCTCTCATCTTTAATACCGCTCCCTGTGTGAACATACACACTGATGCAGACAGACGTAAACACATAGTCACGATGGTGGCCGGTGCGGTGTCTGCTCTGCATCTGTGCCAGTTTCTTCCCGCTTCCCCCCTGTCATTAGCCTTCATCGGCGACAAGCAGCTGGATGACATGTTGCCCTCAGACACCGATGGCTTCACTTTTCACTGCTCCTGTAGGCCTCTTGGGTTTGGAGACTGACCACTTGACAAACCCTTAATACCAAGCAATGAACTGGTTTTCGTGAACCTGATTATAAAAGCAAACTGAGCTCAACAGATGACACAAACCTGCTGAGAAATACCACTCATCTCTCCCCATCTGTTTTTCCTCTATTCCTGTCGGTCTCATTTCTTTCTGCACACTTCATCCGCCTCCTTTCACTCAAGACTGGTTTTAAAGTTCCACTCCAAAGGTGCAATTTCAGCTTCCCTGGCTAAGTGGGTAATTATACAGCTGGTCGTACTCACTTTGAAACTGTACAAATGCTCACATTCCTTGAATAGCTCTTGCTTCATAAAAGCCACTTATCTTACTAATAAAAAGCAGGAAAAGGGTAGTGAAAGGGGCAGCTTTAAATAAGAATATTTATGTTAACAAGGCATTTTTAATCTTATCAGTAGGAATAATTCTATAGTTCTAATACTGTATCTTTAGTGTGTTGCATTTCCTCACTTTTGTGCTGAGCTGTGGGTCAGTGGAGAGGCTCTGGATGGTGACCAGAACCTGCAGCAGCTGCAGGCTGACTGAGCCACAGTCAGACTCACACTGATGCAGCAGCACATCCACGCATGCCAGCAACTGCTCCAGGTACATAACCTGAGACGGAAAAACATAGAAATCACAATTAACATGTTTCTTTCATACAAATGTTAGCTCTAACAACAATTGTTTTGGACAAACTTGACATGTTGATTCTTCCAGGTGCATCTCAGTAAATTGGAATATAATCAAAGAGGTTAAAGCTTTTTGATATTATTTAATTCAAAGAGCTAAACTCATACTTTGTCATATAGTGAGTGATACATGTCAAGCTTTTAATTCTGTTCATTTTGATGGCTGTTGTCCAGAAGGCAGTCAGTGACACCCTCCACATGGAGGGCAAGCCACAAAAGCTGAAGAAGCTGGGTATCCAGGCATATGAATGGAAAGTTTAGTGAAAGGAGGTTGTTAGAAAAAGTGTACAAGCAACAAGATAACCACAGCCTTGAGAGGATTGAGATACCTTGCGAATCTGTATTAAATTGGCCGTATGTAATATTCTAACTTTCTGATTAACAGAATTCAGTTTTTCATTAGCTGTAAGTAATATTTATCAAAATTAACTAGAATTATTGCTTGAAATACATAAATGTATGGCTAATGATTTTGCGTAATGAGTTTCAGTCTTTGAATTTAATTACTGAGCTAAATTAACTTTTCAATGATATTCTAATTTATTGAGATGTGCCTGAAGCTTGTAAAAACATGAAAAACCCCATAAAATTCTGTAAATGTAGCCATTTCTAGACTTCTGTCAAACTTGTGCTGAAAGTTTCTTCTATCATTTATTTTGTAATGTGCTCATTCTCTTTGAATTATGCATAATTTCCTTTTTGTGGCTGTTAATTTTAACTCTGCCCAAACCTTTAGGGATTTAAAAAGACATATTGCCGAAAGGAGCGTTTTTTTCCAGTCAATATTTGTCGCTGTATAACTTTCTTGTATCTGCTCAGACCAAGAACTTCTTGTCAAAGTGATATTTAGATCTTTGACTGTAGGCAAAATAATTTCCACTAAAATGCCTAAGCTAGTTTTTGATTTCATTGAGGAATTTAATTTTATAGATCCTTTGAAAGATTTGATGTTTATAGTGAAAGCAAAGCAGCGTCACAGCATGATACAACCTCCAACGTGTATTTCAGTAAGTTGTCTCTCATTTTGTAAGGTTTCTGGTGTCATCTTAGCAAACTGATTTGTGTATTTTATCTGCTGTCTCTGGTTCTTTAAATGTTGCACAATTCCCTTTATTTCAGCTCTCAATCAAGGTTTTTGATTGAACTTAAAAATGTTTTTCTCCCCAAGTCATAATTTATTGCTGTTAGAACTTAGATTTTTCTTGTGATGCTGCTGCAACACAAAGATGATCTTGTCAAAGAAACAGTTTTGACTGTAGGCAAATCAATTTGTACTAAAATACCTCAGCTTGTTTTGATTTCGTTGAGGAATTCAACGTTTCCAGTGAAAGCAAAGCTGTCCCAGAACATGACAAAACCTCCACCCTGTATTTCATCACGTAGTATTTTACTGTACATGATTTTTTGTATCATCTAACGAACTTATGAAGCATCTGTGGCTTTCTTCCTTGGAGTCCTGCAAGCTTTAAGAGTGCAGCATGTATTTAGAACAGGCAGCATTCTAGCAGATTTCGTCACTCCAGCTCCAGGTTTTTCACATGCAGAGTTTATTTCTCTGGTCTGCAAAGATGTAAATGATTGTCATGCTTTAGCATTTTTATTTTTTTTACCATTGTTACAGAAAGGAAAAAAATGTAGCAGACAGAGTCTGAGAATGTGTGATTGCTGGCCACTGTCCACTGTGTTGCAATGAGGTCATGCTTAGACAAAGAGCTGTAGCTCAGGCTAATTTCCATGCCATCACTGGGATCAAGACCTCTTTTCCTGTTTTCATGTTGCCTGTCATTTGGGGCTTCATGGGGGAAAAGACTGATTGTCAGAGGAAGGTCTAATTGATTTTCAGAATGAGAGAATATAGTTTTTATTCTATGTGAGAGGGCTAAGAGGTAGCCTGCCCTCCAGGTGTTGGGGATTTAGACCATTGATCACCTAATAGGAAGATAAATGCTTTCCTACTGTGTGCTATGAGTCAGTGGCTGGGGAATTCCTGAGTGTGAATCAGTCTCTCTCTGCTTAATAACGACACCAGGAGCAACCGGGATGCTGCTAACACACTACTGACACATCCAGTACCTTGCAAAAGTATTTACACCCCTTGAGTATTCTTTTTTTGTCATGTTACAGTGATAGACCAATACAAAATAGTGCATACTTTTGAAGGGGAAGGAGGATGATACACGGTTTTCATTTTTCTCTTTTTAGAAATTAAAAACCCATGCTAGCTCATTGTAACTCTGGAGAAGCTGCAGAGATGCTACGCTCAAGTGGGAGAATCTATGGACAGAACAACTGTTTATGCACTCTACAAATATGGCCTTCATGGAAGAGCTGAAAGAAGAAAGCCATTGCTGAAAGAGAGCCACAAGAAGTTCTGTTCGAAGTTTTTCACAAGCCATGTAGGGCATACAGTAAGCATATGGAAAGAAATGTGTCAGATGAGACCATGGCGAGCATGTCTGGCGAATAACTAACACCCAAAAACACACCGTCCCTATGGTAAAACATGGTGGTGGCAGCATCATGCTGTGGAATGCTTTTCTTGAAGGATGGAACCAAAAACAGGTCAATCCTGAAGGAAAGAGATTCACTTCTCAGCAGGTGACAAAACCTGATAATTGATGTTCATAGATGCCTTCCACTGAATGTGTCTGATTTCAGTCTCCAGATGTGCAAAGCTGGTAGAAACGGCTTGCAGCTGTAGCCGAGGTGAAAGGTGTTCCTACAAAGTAATAACTCAGCAAGGCTTCCGAATTTTTTTACTTTGAAAAACCACGTATCGCCTCATCCTACCAGTTCAGTTATGCACTACTTTGTGTTGTTCTATCACACAAAATCCAATTAAATGCATTAAAGTTTATGGCTGTAATGTGACAAAACGTGGTTCAAGTGCAAGGAGTATGAACCCTTTTCATGCATTAGTGTACAAACACAGACGTGCAGGTTGTACATGTGGAGAAAACACCCATTAGGACTGGAACAGAGTAAGGAAAACCTAGAGCGGAAAAGTTCTGTAGTGTAATGACTGGTTGGACACCTGGAGGCAGGCGAAATGCACCTGGTTATATTGTAATAGGCATGCTCCGGGGGCCTTATTACGCCATGTGGTGCATCTGTCCACCACTGTATGGTACATCACTTACATCCAGCCAACTCCTCTTCAAGAAGCCTTAGCATGCGATACATTTCTATCCAGAGGGGAGTTAACCCCACGCTGCCAGTGATACTGCTATGGAAACAGGGAAACAAACACGGGGAGTGTGTGTGTGTGAGTTTGTGTAGACCCCTTTGCAGTAGAGTAACGCTTGCCCTTTTTAGAGCCCAATGTCATTCAATACAAGCAGCATCCAGCCGGTACTCATGGCGAAAGAGGGAGTTGCACGTGTAAGGTGTGCTTATGTTGGAAACATGTTTTTGCAATCAGCAAAATCCTTTATGTTGTAACAACGTGAGATTTTTGACTAAGTTGACGGCCTCCTGCAGATCTAGTCTGTGGGATATTTCTTCAAAGTACACATATTAATTGTTAAAAAGCCTGGTTGTTTACCAATACAGCGGCCTTGAAAAAGTATTCACACCCCTTGAATCTTTTCCCATTTTACTATGCTACAACCATATCAATGTATTTCAATAAGGTTTTATGTGAAAGATCAACACAAAGAACAGAATGCTGAAGTGTTAGGAATATGGCTTCATGGTTTGCGAAACAAAAACATAACATGTTTATATTCGGTCGCCTTTTCTTGATAAACCAACTACAATTTAGCACAAGTAGGAAATAGCAAAAAAAATACTCCATGCAAGGAAGAAGTCGCCTGATTCATAAGCAAAGTTGTACCAAACCGTGCAGCTCAAAATTCTTCATACACTCTTAAATTTAGATTTTAAGTATTATTGTAATTTGACTAACATGTTCCTTTCAACTGGGCGTAATATTAAAGTTTTGGAGGGGCCCAGCCAGGGTCCTGAATTGAATCTGTGGAGGGAGCTAAAGATTAGGCTGAAGGCAGGGAGGCCTTCGACCCTCAAATGCTTAGAGATCATTGAAAAAGATCAACAGTCACAAATACTAGTGAAACATTCAAAAAGCTTTCCAGGATGAGAAGGGTTTAATTGTTCTAATGCCAATAAAGATATTCCATTGGTTTTTCAGAGGGGTCGAAATCATTTTAGACACACCATCTTTAGTTAACATCTGAATAAAAACACAAACTATTTTTTTAAGTGACAGTTCTTGTATATCATCTTATTATCTTTTGGAAGATTATTATATTATACTATACTGTGACACCCCTAAATAAAGTCCGTCCTGTACAGCTAATTTCCTCCTAATTAGTAAATTAATTTGACAACAGAGAGTAAAAAAAAAGATCATAAAGACCAAAAAGGATTTTATTTAGGGGAATCAGAGTAAATGGGCCTTAATACAAATGCAAGACACACTTTTCAGATTCTTTGTGTTGGCCTATCATTTAAAATCCTAATAGAATATAGAATGGAAATCTGTGATTGTAACATGACAAAGTATTAAAAGGTTCAAAAAAGTGTCGATTCAAACTAACTCCAACTCTACATGTCTTAATATTCACTGAAATAACTTTCAGATAAGAAGCTCTTGTGTTATTTAAAAGAAGACTGCAAACATACTGTAAATTACTATGATGGAAGCCTCTAAAGCCGCTGGCTGTCTTCGTCTTCAATTTACGAGCAATATTTTTAATTCCCGCTGAGCATCCTGCCGTTTATTTTTGTGCGCTGTCTTTGCCTTTTAACAGACACAAAGAAAAGAAAACACAGTTGAAAGAGCTGAGAGCTTATGTCGTGCAGACGCCTTGTATATCAGCTGTCACTTTTTTCAGCTCCCAGCTGGGCCTCGAGGTTCCCACTACTTCTGCTCACTTTGAAGATTATTTATGTTTAAAATCTAAACAGGCATCCATTTCCATCCGAGTCAAACATCATGTCTACTGTACTTTCTATTCAAATCCTGTTTGACGAGGCACGTAATTCTATCAGGTTAAACCCATACACTTTTTTTGAGGTCTTAGCTATTAAAATCAAAATAAAATATTTAGTCTCCTAAATATGAGCTGTCATTGGTGTGTCTGTAAGTGAATAAATTTAATAAAATTTATTCACTTACAGACACCCTGGCGCTTCAATTCAATTCAGTTTTATTTATATAGCGCCAATTCACAACACATGTCGTCTCAAGGCACTTCACAAAGGGTTTGGAATGGCCCAGGGTTGTTGGGGAGGTTAGATTAAACTACTTAGTGTTAGAGTTTGGCCATTTTAGAATGGGCTATGTGTAGGGGTACTGAGTAAAATAATACACTGATAAAGTGTGTCCATGTAGAGCCCACTGGTGGTCATTGTTATACTAAAAACCACAAGGATTGGGATACCTCTCTCTGTCAGACTGATTATAACCATTGGAAAAGAAAAGGGGTCATACAGGTAGTAGAAATGGAGGGTGTGTTTGCACCTCAACCATAACTGAGCCGGTTTAGGCTAAACCTGACTCCCCCTTACTCCATCCAACAGGGAGGGAGGAAGGCAAAGGTAAAAACAATTGGAGAGTGTTGTTTCCTGTTGCATTGTGTGAAAGGTGGGTAACTTTAAAATGGGCAAAGTCAATTCAATCGAATCATATAGATTTCAAGTCAGGTACATACATTCCATTTTACAGATGAAGGTCCTGCTCTGTGCTCTGAACAATGCCTGCTATGAAAAGAATGTCGCAGGTGGTTTATCTGAGCCCAGAGCTCTTCAGGGACAGCGTTCTCTATGCTTTGTCCTCAAAAAACAGTGACAGAACAAAATAGATGGAGAAGGAGACGAAGAGGAAGCAGAGGTCTGCCCACATCTGTGCGGCAGCGCGTGACTCTGCCGTCCTGTTAATTCTCCGTCCGCTCGACCCCTGGCAGATTGCGAGTGGGGGGGATGGAGGTCGATTTCCCCTCCTCGTTTATCACTGGCCTTGACCGAGTAAGGCTTTAAAATTTCACGCCACAGCTGAACTGCAGCCATGAAGCCCCGTATGCTGCCTCATCTCTCCTTGGGGTCACGGTGGCCAGACAGGGGTCACATGAAAGCAGTGGATTTTTTTTGTTATTGTTATCTCACAGAGGACCTAGTCTAAGAAGAATAAATGGGGCCATGGGTACAGATGAGTCAGTATTAAAAAGCAGGGTCAAAAATAGCGCTGCGCCAGACAACAGCAAGGGAAACTTTTTTATGTGCGAGAGCGACACAGCGGATTAGATTTATCCACAAGCAAAAAAAACTTTTATAATAGAGCAACACTGCAGATGCACAAGATGGAAATTCATGAGAAAGCAACGGTCTGATCAAAGACCTGAAATATTAGACATGAAAAACATCACATGAGCTGGCAACCATTTTACCAGAGTTGGCATGTTTTTAGGATTACTCAAAAGCAAACCCGATGAAATAACTGCTGATCTTGGATAGTCTCCAACTCAAGTTTCCAAGCTGTTTAGCCTTCTTATCGTACAAAGCTACTTTCATCAAACACAACTTTCTATCCAGTGACAACAGTAAGATCTCCTAATCAAACATGAGAAGGAGCTGAAGCACATAGTACCAGCTGGGAAACACAGCTCCACTTACTTAAATTCATCACTAGAATAAATGTTATATTAGTTATAGACTTTTTAAAAGGCGTTTCATCTGTTCTTTTATGAGGATGAAAAGATATTACAAGATACAACTTCAATGATTATTTAAAAACAAAAATTAAGTGCATAGTTTTTGTCTAATCCACACAGAGTGGATAAAATCTATACATGAATCACCATTAATGCCTTTGGTAAGAAGCTTTTTAACAAGTTGTGGAGAAACTGCAGTTTCTGAAGTAATGAGGTTCTGGCATAATTCGGGATGTTTGACCACTCCTCTGATCAGAAGCGCCAGAGCTCATTAAAACGGTCTGGTTCCCCGGCAATAATCCAAGTTTAAGCATTATGCACCAACTTTAAAGGGGCTGAGATCATTCTCTCAGCTTAAGGTTGGCCTGCTTTATTCAAATCAAGTTTTATGTGTGTTTTATATCATTGTCCCATTGGAACACCAAATTATTTCAAAGTTTCAAGCATCTAGCTGTTGATCGGAGGGGAAACTTCCTTGAAGGAAGTCATTCTTCTTTATTCCATCTATTTTGTGCAAAGCACCATTATCATTGGCAGTGTAACAGAACTTGATGTGGGACCGCCACTATTGCTGAATATTGTGATGATATTGATTACAATTAACACAAGCCATACTACAAACGATGTCTCCAACACTCCTTGTGATCCTTAGATCTCAGCCCCAGCAGTGAGCATTCAACAGGCCAAATGCATTACTGGCATGCCGAATTTGCATGCATGGCACCTCAATCGAAAGTATCCTTCCAATAATATCCAAGCAGTCCCTTGGGATCGAGATACTGCAGTCAAGATTACAAAACGACATATTGTGAAGCTCTCAAGGTTGGTATACAGCATTCTCAGGCTTGAAAGTTTCACCTTGACTCCTCCAAACTTACTTCTTCTAATTGTGGCCAAATGGCTGCTTTGGTCCATGTTGATGTTAAACTAGCTTCACTGTTAACAGTGACACTGGTGTTAAAGCACCTTTCAGGTCATGACTGGCTTAAGTCTTGGTCATTATTGGGTTGCTTTCAATCATTCTAACATGTTTCCTTTCATCTGAAAGAGACAGTTTAGGTTTGATGGTTGAAACTTTGACAACATTTGCTGCTCTAGTAGGACAAATATCCTAAATACACGAAAACCTGTTTTTGGTATGAATAAAGCAGACTAATGTTCAGGTTCTGGAAAACTCTGACCTCAATTCTATTCAAAACGTATGAACTACGAGTGTATGTAAACATTTGGACACCCCAGTGTTTTCATAATGGGCACAGATGGTCTACAGTACTTGTGAAAATCTGGCAAAAAAACAAACAAAAAACTGGTAGACCACATGTGCATTCAGACTCAGGTTATCATCCGCTGACCTGCTGATATTCCTGGCAAACTTCGGGCTGCACCAGGGTGTCTGCGACCAGCTGTAGATGTGGTTTTAGGAGTTGTTTGGAGCCGCCTCTTAGGACTGCAGCCAGAACCATGAGGGGGGTCCAGGGGTAGGAGGGAGAGCTCGGGGCCGTCACATGTTCAAGCATCAGCTTCAGAAAGACAGGTGGGGGGACAAAAGTCCCAATCAGTTTAGCAGCTGCCAGGCACTGTTGGTGAGCACAGAGAGGAAGAGAGACGGAAAAAAATAGGAGACATCAGGAAGAAAGACAAGAGGAAGTCATTTTTTTAATCCACCACACATCAAAGATCCTGACAATCCATTATTGTGAACAGGTGCATCCTAGTTCATTGAACCCTGCTTGTCCCACTCAAAACTGAAAACAGCTGAACTGAAATGAATGTAAAACTGTTGACTCAACAAATCCCTCTGTCTCACCAAAGCTTCTATTGTCTCGTTATTTTTGATTCATAACTAAAATATTGCAGCACATCCTTCCTTTCCGATGAAAGGTTCTCTGGGACTTACATTGTTCACCACGTCCCTCTCTGTGTCAGTACAGGCCCGGTAGAGCACGGCCAGCAGAGGCTGCAGGTGCTGCGTGGTGTGGTCCTCGGCGTGCAGCAGCAGCACAGAGAGAAGCTTCGACGTGCGGACCCGGGTCGGCATCAGCCAGTCGGTCACATCGTGAGCGATAGCTGGTACCAGTCTGCCCAGGTTTCTGACCACCAGCTCTCTACAGCCCAGTCCTGGACGTCGCACTAGAGAGAAAAAAATACAATCATTTTCAATAAATTTTGTTCCGATAAGGAACTAATGAAAACATTAGTGTGTGTGTAATTAATCTATGTAATGTGTTTTACTTAGTGAACCGAGTTACAGAAATAAACAAACTTTCAATAACTTTCTAATTTATTGAATGGCTCTATATGTTTTCTTACTACAACACAATCATTGTTTAAACAACTTACCAAACAGATTGTGAAATATATGCAGTTCCTTGTAAAAGCATTCATAACATTTGAACTTGTTCATATTTTGCAGCGATATAAGCACAAACTTCAGTGTGTTTTTTTTGGAGTCTATTAAAGATGGTGGTGGCAGCATTATGATGTGGGAATGCTTCTCTTCAGCAGGTACAGGGAAGCTGGTAAGAGTTGATGGGATGATGGACGGAGCTAAAGCAGGGCTGTCCAAACTTTTTAACAAGTCAAGCTGAAACTATTTGCGGGCAACAAAAAGGAAATAAAAAAAAAAAAAAAAAACTTATCGTGATTATAATTTTTCACCTGCTCAACAATAAACTAAAAATCTGATATTTTCATGAAACAAGCTAAGCAGACGCGGCTTCAGTGGATTTTTGTAGAAAACGAATGTGTAAATCACTGTAGATATGAAAAATCTAAAGTGTCGTCTTGTTTTCCATTTTGATCAACTTGGTCACCAACAAGAAGAGGATATGGGTCACTCTTTCTTTGAAAATGCTTGTATTTACCTCATTTTAATGAATGGGAGCACCCTGGTCTACTTCTGAGTAAAAGTCTCTGAATCTCTTTGATTATTAATAAAAATAGAAATGAAAGCAAAAACAGTGTTAAGTAAACGTCGTATTGTTCCACACGTTTTTACTTTAAAAGCTTGAAATTTATCAGCGAAAACCTGCCACAAAGCAAGTTTGTGCTCAGGGACTGGAGCAAAGTTTTTCCAAGACCTTCACTGTGGATATGCCTGAAATAAATAGAAGGGAATCCTGTAGAGGATGCAAAACACTTGAGACTCGGATGGAGGTTCATGTTCCTGCAGAACAATGACCTTAAACTTAAAGCCACAGCTACTATGGTATGGTTTAGATCAGGGAGCCGAAAGTCCAGTCCTCAAGAACTACCATCCTGCAACTTTTAGATGCATCCCTTCTCCAACCCACCCAAATGAAATGGCTGGATTCCCTCAATTCAGGGAAACATCTAAAACATGCAGGACACCGGCCCTCGTGGACCGACTTTGGACACCCCTGCTCTAGGAGAACAAAGCTTGTAGAAACCCAAAAAACTTGCAGCTGTCACTGTGAAATGTGGTTTTACAAAATCACTAAAAACGAACCATTCAGTTTATTTTAATAATGTTAATACATGTGTCGGTTTCCTTCTACTTCACAAATATGCACCATTTTGTGTTGGTCTGTCACACAAAATTCCATTTAGACGCATTCAAGTCTGTGATTATAATAAGGCAAAATGTGGAAAAAGTTCAAGGGATGTCAAAACTGTTGCTAGGCACTGTAAAACACACATCATATTAGGATGGAATTTCACTGCTAATTTTGATTGGGAACCCCTCTCTTTCTCTCTCTCAAGTAGAGGTACACTGATGAGAAAGGAAGCAAAGACTAAAGGCAGATGGGTATAAATCAGAGAGGCAAACCACAACAAGCCCAAACAAGACCATTTCTGGATGTCTTTTGCTGTCTGACAGTGACCTCTTCACACGGGGGGAGCCAGCAGATTTATGATGGCAAGAAAGTGAAAGACAAAGGAGGAGGAAAAGAAAAGCCACTTCGTTTTTCCTTTTGAGGCAGTGCTGGTTTTCATCCCTAATGTTGCATTGGTAGCTCTGATGTTTGTGCAGAAGCTTTAATTGTAGAGCTGAGTACACTTATCACTGGCTCTTAGGCAACACATGGTGACCATGTTCAGGTTCACGCTCATTCTTTGACCCGAGGCAAACATTAATCTTTGCAAGCCACTGCCTGCCCTGGCAACAGAACAGTAATAGAAAGCCTATTTTCATAGAATCTGATAACCAAGAACAGCTGCAATAAAAAGGTAAGGCTTACTATAAGCTGTCAACACATTAATAAAGATCATTTCAAATTTCTAAATGAACTTTCTTCTTATTGGTTTGTATTATTAAATAAAAAATAAACAGGATAAAAATCAATTGATTATTTTTTGAAACTTTAGGTATATATAAAAAAAAAGCCAACTGCACAGCCGCTGATTGTTCTATTGTTCTCTTCTTTTTGAGTTACCGCAGATATTTAGCAGAGGATTGGAGGGACAGCTGGTATTTCCGTAAAGAAAACACAGCGGGTATTATTTTGAGGCCATTCCACACTTTTTTGCATTGTTGCAAAATCACACATTTTCACTTCATGTATAAAAGCTCAGAGGAACATTGTTGCTGTTACAATGATTGACCTTCAGGTGGATAGTGAGGAGGTGGGGTGAAAAGGAAGTCCATCTTGTCCTTTATGTCGTCCTCATTCTCCTTCTCCCACTGCAGGCCGGCTTGTCTCCACAAATCAGCTGCTAACACTCTGTAACAGTTGGTAAAACATCCCAAATTTCCTACTTAGGCGCTTTTTAGTACGGTTTAGAGATTTGCAACATGTTTACTTCAATTTTAAAAGAAATTTATAAAAAAACCCTATTTTCTGAGCTTGATTCCATATACTGTGATATTCACAGTCACTAACGACTCAAAAACTGAAAAATTATAATCATGTCACAGTTTTTGGTCTCTATAGGTTAAAAACTAGTAATCATAATTCAGGGTGATTTAAAGAAAATCTTTAACTTCAAATTATGCTGGACTGTACAAACTTTAACATGCAACATACTTGTTATTTTTTGCAGTTAACTTAAATTCTCATCAGATATTAATAGATTTTAATAATTTAATTAAAATCAAATATCTGATGAGAATTTAAGAATAAAAAATCATTTAATACCCCGCCTGGAAATCTTACTTGAAATATTAGACATGAAATCTGACCAAAGCCAAACCTGTACAGCATGTAAAATAAGTATTAAACTCGTGAATGTTTTTTCTCAGTGAATATACAGGGGTTGGACAATGAAACGGAAACACCTGGTTTTAGACCACAATAATTTATTAGTATGGTGTAGGGCCTCCTTTTGCAGCCAATACAGCGTCAATTCGTCTTGGGAATGACATATACAAGTCCTGCACAGTGGTCAGAGGGATTTTAAGCCATTCTTCTTGGAGGATAGTGGCCAGGTCACTATGTGACACTGGTGGAGGAAAACGTTTCCTGACTCGCTCCTCCAAAACACCCCAAAGTGGCTCAATAATATTTAGATCTGGTGACTGTGCAGGCCATGGGAGATGTTCAACTTCACTTTCATGTTCATCAAACCAATCTTTCACCAGTCTTGCTGTGTGTATTGGTGCACTGTCATCCTGATACACGGCACCGCCTTCAGGATACAATGTTTGAACCATTGGATGCACATGGTCCTCAAGAATGGTTCGGTAGTCCTTGGCAGTTGCTCTGCCCATCTAGCACAAGTATTGGGCCAAGGGAATGCCATGATATGGCAGCCCAAACCATCACTGATCCACCCCCATGCTTCACTCTGGGCATGCAACAGTCTGGGTGGTACGCTTCTTTGGGGCTTCTCCACACCGTAACTCTCCCGGATGTGGGGAAAACAGTAAAGGTGGACTCATCAGAGAACAATACATGTTTCACATTGTCCACAGCCCAAGATTTGCGCTCCTTGCACCATTGAAACCGACGTTTGGCATTGGCGTGAGTGACCAAAGGTTTGGCTATAGCAGCCCGGCCGTGTATATTGACCCTGTGGAGCTCCCGACGGACAGTTCTGGTGGAAACAGGAGAGTTGAGGTGCACATTTAATTCTGTCGTGATTTGGGCAGCCGTGGTTTTATGTTTTTTGGATACAATCCGGGTTATCACCCGAACATCCCTTTCAGACAGCTTCCTCTAGCGTCCACAGTTAATCCTGTTGGATGTGGTTCGTCCTTCTTGGTGGTATGCTGACATTACCCTGGATACCGTGGCTCTTGATACATCACAAAGACTTGCTGTCTTGGTCACAGATGCACCAGAAAGACGTCCACCAATAATTTGTCCTCTTTTGAACTCTGGTATGTCACCCATAATGTTGTGTGCATTTCAATATTTTGAGCAAAACTGTGCTCTTACCCTGCTAATTGAAACTTCACACTCTGCTCTTACTGGTGCAATGTGCAATCAATGAAGACTGGCTACCAGGCTGGTCCAATTTAGCCATGAAACCTCCCACACTAAAATGACAGGTGTTTCAGTTTCATTGTCCAACCCCTGTATTTCATTGATGTTATATTTAATTAACATCAGGTTCACAGAGATGTCTGCAACAACCTAAGTAATCCCCACACACAAAGCAATCAAAGCAAATTAGTCCACAAATAAAGTTACAAGTAAAAACCTGGAAAGACACAGTGGATAAGTATTGAACACACTTATAGAAATGTATTTAACCCATTGTAGAAAAGACTTTTTTAGTAATGACAGCAAGATCTCTCCTCTTTGGAGAAACTAGTCACATGCTTTGCTCAGATTTGATTTTGACCCATTCATTCACACAAACTGTCTTCAGATATTGAAGATTAGATTGCCCTTTTTATATGTGACTGACTTAGCAATTCAAACAGTTTTACTAGAGTTTCCTTGGCTGTGTGTTTGGGCCTACTGTCTTTCATTTATACGAGTCTGACACTTCCATATGATGTAAGACAGCTCCCCACACCTACAAACGTGACTTTTGGCATTGCGTTTTTGGGGTAATGTAAAGACATATTATTTCTCCCTACATGGTGGTTGCAATGACAACCAAAGAATTTAGCCTTAGGCTCATCTGATCAGAGGATATTAACCCAGTATTTAACTGACTTGGACAAATCTTCTGTAACAAACTTTAAACAAGCTTGAACATGCTTTTTCTTCAGCAGTGGAGTCTTGCGCAGTCAGTATGTGTGTAAAAAGGCCAATGCAGTTGAGTGCATTACTTAATTATTTTCAAGGGGAAAATCTATCCCTGCTCTTTCAAGCTCTTTCTGATGCTCTCAGTGAGTGCTACTTCTCTCTTTTGTCCCCTCTTTTCATTAATCTTTTGACACCTCTGTCAAAAATCTTACAAAAGGCACCTGACAATGGCTGGTTTTGGTTCTTTACACTTTCGGAATATGGCTCCAACATGGCTCACTGGAACATTCAGAAGTTTATAAATGCAGCAGTAATCATTGCCATTGGTATGTTTTGCAACAGTAAAGCCATCAGTTATTATTAAACCATCTTTACTTTCTATTTGCCTTGCACATCCCTTTCTTTGTGTGTTCCATCTGTATTCCATGTGCCATGCCATTCCACTTCACTACAGATAACTTAATTTGTGGACAAATTTGCTTTGATGTCTATGCATGTGTGAATTTCTTGGGTAACCGACATAACTTCATGTCAATAGAAATATTAAAAGATATAATATATATATGTTTTAAAAGCTTTATGTTTTAAAAAAATATAAAAGTAAACCTGGACATGGTCAAAACTTATTTTACCCGCTATATTTTTTTACATTTTCTATCAGTTAATGAAAGCATCATTTCTAATAAGCAACAAAGGAAACGAAAGTGTTAATATTTAAAATGAACACTTGGAAGGAAGAGCACAAAATAAGCAAGAAAGAAAAATAGAGCCATAGTTCAAATCAGGATCTATGGAGATGGCATTTGATAGAGAAATGTTGCATCTGCAAACTAAAACCTCTGGGAAATTCCTCCAAGGACACCATTACAGAAACGACTGTGAACCATGCAAGCTACAGAGTACAGACGTTTAAATAAAACTTCACACAGGAACTCTATACTGTTTAACAGGAGCCAGGTCCCATTTAAACTTTGTAATAACACATTTCTAAAGTATTAGGTGAGGGAGATTGTATTGTCCATTCAAACCTTATTTCTGGGATCTCATCACTGACGCTGCTCAACAAGAGTGGAATGAGTTTGTGGAAATACGAATACCGATCTCTCATGTTTAAAAGCCAGTCACCAACAACTGCAGTCACGGCTTTTCTCACCTGAAATAAATTAGAAAATGGGAAGCAGCACAAACAAACAAACAAACAGTTTTGCTTGTTTTATTTCTGAGATAAAATAAGAAATCTTTGCTAAGAGATAAAAATTTAGAATTTTTTTTAAAGGAGCCACATAACAACTAAACGGCATGTGATGGCGTATACACAGGTGGGACTCTCTAAAACACACTTAATAATGAAAGCAAAACCTGCGGCGAGTCGTCAAATAGTCTCTGCGCGAGGTGTGATATCACATCATCCAAGTTCTTTCCGCTTCCATGTTGTATGACTGCTCCAGTGGCTTCGATGGCCGAAACCCTGACCCGCGAGTGCTGATGGGTTATGGTCTGCATAAGAGGCTTGACCAGACTCTCAGCTTGCATGTGAAAATGTTCTAAAAGAAAGAAAGAAAGAAAGAAAGGAAATAACAGTAATTTTTTTTATTTTTGTTATGATTTCTGTGTTTCCTTGCTTTGAAAATAAATAAACAGTTTCAGGATGAAACATAACCAAACAATAAATAAGAGCTTAAAATTTAAAACTAAACTTTAAATATGTTTTTAGGACAATCAATTTGATCAAAAAGGCTTCTTTTTATTTAAACCTATTTAAGGATTTGGTGAAACTAACTCAGCTTTTTGATAAAAAAAAAAAAGAGAAAACAAACAAAGAAACTGCTGATTCAGCTTTGTGTATGTTCGTGTCAGTGACATCACTAGATTTCCTCGAACTGAGCTGATCAGCCGTCAATGGTAAACAACATGTTTCAATAGATTTCGACATGGAGCTTGAAACAGTTGAGTTGCATTAAAGCAAAGTTTAATGGAACAGAAAGCCGGAGCTGACTTGGTTTAACCAGACTGCTGAGCCAGCTGAAGCCAGGTTAAGGATTAAGTGTGACCCCTTCTGGGGTGTGCCCATCTACTCTTTGCACGCCGAAGTTCTCCTTTCAATTAGATACATTTCCTGCAACCATAAGGTGCCACCTGATGTAAATGTCTTTAAAAGGCATTGAGGTAGGTATTAGCACATTTTTTAATGAATGCTTCAAATGCTTTACCACCACTAGTTAGTTTTATTTAAAACAGCATGAACGTCATCTCCTAGCCTGCAAACTGGTTACAAAACAAAAAATAATGAAACTGGACTCTAATTTACTTTCCACACCTTGACTGTGTTTTTACAACCGGAAATATTTTCAAACAGCCAAATTGGCTTTCTCTGCAAGTGTGACAAAAAACACAGTAGCCTTATTTCAGCCAGCTCTCCAAAGGTGCACAGGAGCAGATGGAGCAGCCTTATGTGATGTCATCAGTGGCATGTGTGCATGAATGCTCGTCTCTGGGACAGTAGATTTTGTATAACTTTTTTTTAAATTAACAACCGCAGAATAAAAAAAAACTGATAGGTGAGCAATAGGTAAAAGCTATGACTAAAGTAAGCTGGATTGATTATACAGTCTGACTAGTAGCTTTAAATAAACAAAGACATAAAGACAACACAGAAATTCCCATCAACGATGACACCAGTCTCTGTCCACATTGACTTCCGTTTATATCCTGTATAAGAATAATGTGCGAACTGTCATCATTATAAGACTCAAGCTTTGAGAAAAACTTACTGAGAAATTAAAAAAAAAAAAAACCTGAATGAATCGCAGCTGCGCAGTAGAGACGACTACAAGCATGTGTTGGCATGAAACCATGGTAACCAACCTGGAACAGACTTTGCGAAGCTAACGGTGCATTTGCAACTTTCCTTTCTGACATCCGGAAACGGGTCGACGATTGTTCTCAGCAAAATGCTGATCGTTTCGTTAAGATAATGCGTTAAATGTGTGCCGCACACATCCACCGTCAGAGTCAACATCTCCACCGCCGACAGTCGAAGTTCCTCCGACGGCTCTAAGATCTCTTTGTCCCCGAAACGCTGAGCCAGACAGGGCATGAGATAGGGCAACGATTCCTCCGGTTTGGGGACACAACGAATAAACTCTGTTATGGTCGCAATGGTGGTTTCTCTGCATTTCTCCATTGGGTCTGACAGACACTTGAGGAGAGGCTTGAGGAGAGAAGAGAATACTTCCTGTAAAACGCCCCTGGGTAGTCCTTTATTCACAATCTGCTGCCTTATCGACTCAAGAGCCCGCTTTCTTGTCGCCTTGTTGTCCTCATTCAGGCAGTTTACGTGTCGGCTGATACCCCTCAAAATTTCAGAGGCAGCATGTTCGTCTCCAGTCGCTGCCATCTTAACTGTCGCTATGACAATAACGACAAAACAAACGGCTGCTTTACGATAGTTTCAGTTTCAAAACCGAGAACTTTATTGACATTTACACGCACAGGTCGCCTAGTTTAATAGAATTAAGTAAAACACTAGAGGTAAAATAAATCCAGATTTAATCTAAAGCAACATAGAATAATTGACCGAAATAATTTACATATATTTTGTAATGTGCTTCCTGCTGGTAATTACATTTTTTTATTGTCATCATCTACAGTGCTAGATAATGGATGACATTTATATCCACTAACTACAATGTATTTTATTGAGATTTGATGTGATAGATTAACAAGTAGTACCATTTTTGAGATAATGGATTAAACAGTACAGTAACAGTAGCTACAGATACGTTATGTTGTTTTATGTGTTGTTTTTTCTTTTGTTGTTTTATAACATAATCCTGCTTTACTCAACTCCCCAATTTTATACCTGATCAGTGCTGTGTTCCTTACTCTTCACTAATGTGTTCCAACAAAGCTCTGAGGCCTACACACAACAGCTGGATTTATACTGATATTTAAATTACATACAGGTGAAAACAATTTACAAAAATGTGACTTCTGAAGGCAATCCAGTTTTATTTGGGGGTGTCAGAGCAGAAAAGAAAGAACATAGATGCAAGCCACACTTTTCAAATTTTTGGAAGTGCTGTTTATTTTTCACTTCCACAATCATGTACTTCTTCATGTTAGTCTATAATTGGAAGGATTCTTTATCAAATGAAGAACATTATGGAGAACCCTGAGCATCCTCTTCATGAGACTGTTGTACAATAACAGAGTGTCTTCAGTCAGAGGCTTCTTCAGATCTGCTGTAAGACAGACCGCAACAGGAGATCCTTCCTGCTCACAGCCATCAGCTTCTACACTGACTCTTTGAAGAAACCTTTATATGAGCTACAACATTTAATTTCCCTTAGGGATTAATAAAGCATTTTTAAATTGAATTGAATCTAAAATCCAAAAAATAACTTTGAAATGTGTAGTTGTAACAAAATGCCTGTATGCATGTATATTTAAAGGTTCTTTTACTCTTTAAAATTCAGTTACATTTAACCAATTAATATGTAACGGATTGGCAAACTGGTGATTAATCTTCAGCTTTCAGATGACTGTTTATTTGGTTACATGCTATTACAATAACCTGTGGAAATTACAGGCAATGTTCTACCAGCGGTTAATTTTCTAAACTTCAGATGACCTGAAAAAAGCTTCAGTGTTCTAATGTTATTTTTTTATCTGCTGAACCTGCTGTACCAATTGGAAGTCTAGTGAATATACAGTAAACAGCATATATTGTCACTTGAAGTACTTTGCCTACCTACCTATTTGAAATATTTGTTTTAAAAGCTTTATGTTGTAAAAAGTAGATTTGGGAATGTATATATGTTTTTTGTACTCGTTTATGTTATTCTTTAAAATAACAGAATTTGCACAAACCTTTATATACTTTTGTCTGCCTGATTACATAATTTTTCACAAACTAAATTAGATGTGATGGGAAAACAGTTACTCACTGTTTGAGTAGCCTTGTTTTCACCAAATACTTTTTAAAATCATACTTGAATACTTTTTGGGGTGACTACTTTTTACTTGTACTTGAATACAAATATACTGAAGTAATGCTACTCGTCCTCCTCTGCATCTAACTTTTGTTATCTGGAAGTAGGCCTCAAGTTGAATTCACATATTTTACTTTTAACTAAATTCTGACGTTTGTTACTCTAATTACCCTAGGAGGTTAAGAGCATTGGTATAAATTAGGTAATAAAAAATGGCTCACATCCTACAGTCAAACAAAAGTCTTTAGACTGTTTATTCTTTTCCACCTCTTTGGGCTGATGGTGTTGCCGCGTGCCCGCCGCCGCTGTCCTCGAGAGAGCGCCGCTCCGGTCGAGAGGATGACAGATTGACGTCGGGGGACGAGGCGAGCGGGCAGGAGGAGGGGAAGAAGAACGGGCCCACCGAGCTAGTCCCCTACAGGGTCCCCTCATCAATCCGCCAACCCCAGCGAAGTGTTTTCTTACTGAGCATCCTACACAAACAGACGGTAGGGACCATCAGCGACAGCTCCGACTAAACCGTGCTCATAAAAAAACAGCTGTTTATAAAGAGAGAGGGGTCGCCGGTTGCTTTTATGATGTCGGTAGTCGCAGTAATTTCCCTTCGTTTTGGTTTGCGGCTCACTGTAAGGTTAGCCGACCTAGCTGCGTTAGCTTTCCTTTGAATGCGGCTGGACAGGTGCTCACTTTCCCCACAAGCGACACTGTTTATAGCTAATTTATCACCCACGGACACTGCTGCGCAGCATTCGGAAAAATAGACAGTTTGTATCATTAAACCCAATGCTGTATAATGCAACAGTAACCCTACTGTAAACGTAATTTTCCGTTCAGGAAGTGATACAAGGTGGTTTTCTGTGCTCCTCTTCCTGGATTGTCAAGATATATCATGCTGTAGCGTTTTATTTGTAGCCTATGTGTAATCTAAAACAATCAGAGCTCTTTCTTTAAATAAGTGAATACAATTAAATAAAACTAAAATTTAAAAGAAAACCAAAATTGGGTTTTAATATTTTATACGTTTTTGTTATTTCTTTTGGAAAGTTAGACAAGGTGTAAAAATTTAAATAAAAAAAATAATAAAAGAATTGCAAGAAAAACTGTAGTAGAAATATTTTAAAAGACAACGTCATTGGAAAAAAATTAAAAAAAGGGGGGAAAATCCCCTTACTACTGTTTTCCATTAGAAGAAAACGATGTATGTAAAAAAAGGACTTATAAACTGCAAAAAATGCAAAAAAATTTAGGCATCCCCCCGCCATATGAGTTTTTTATAGTTGTTGTTTTTCTTTTTTAAAATAAAGTAATTCTGAAAATTGTTTTATGACTGTAGGCAGGGCAAGTATGAGATTCGCCCACTTGATAACCCCTTTAGCAAAAAAATATAGTCACTGTATTTTTTACATAACACAATCTGACTGGCTTTATTTGAAAACACCAAAAGTAAACAATTATTCCCTGTTTTAAAATAATAAAGCATATCAAATTACACTTTTAAAATAGTATTTTTAAAAAAGTAAAATTGGTTGGTTTCTGCTAGGAGCCACCCGAGTCAGCTGCCCTAAAAGCCTTCCCCGCTTACTAACTATACTCTTAAAAATAGCTGTTTCAAAGCAGGAGTGGTGGGTGGTTATTTTTGGCTTTCCATATTTTTTTCAACCAAAAAAAAATTTCCAATCAACCAAAAAATTTTTATTTTATGAAGCAGCCTTCTTTTATCCCCCAACTGACTTTCAGGCACAGCAACAGGTGGCGGAGGGTAGCTCTGTGTTCTTTATTTAGGGAAAAAAAAAAACCAAAAAACATTTCACTGGGGACTTTTTCTGGATCTCATTTAAAGGAGGAGGAGAAAATAGAAATGGTAGTTTTTAAAAAACCTTTATTCAGGTAACCCGTTAAGCATATGACTGTTTGGGGTCATAGTTTATATTTTTATACCACAGGCCCCAAAAATTTTTTATTTAGCGTTACAGATCTGGATTGAGACAGCTATTTGCGTAAGTTTTAACGGTAGTTTGACATCATCTTTCTGAAACAAAATTTGACCTTTAAAGTCTCATCTGCTGAGGGATACATGCGTTTTTGCTTCTTTTAAAACTAGAAAGTTGTTTAACGTTAATAGTACCCAAAGCAACCCTCTTGGATAAAATTGTATGGTGCTTTGGCCTTTTGCACATGGTATACAGCATTTTGTTTTTATGCATGAATTACATGACGTTCCCCGCCAACAGGTGATGTGGGCCCCCCGGGATTTTTCTAAGGTTGATGAGTTCGGCGTTCAAAAGCACAAAAAACATCTAGGATTTAAAGGGGCCTTCTTTTAGCAATTTACATATAACAATATAACCTGTAAAAGGTGACTTTTGTAATTGCACACCCCCAAATCTGAGGGTCATTTTTAACCCCTTTTTTTTATCCATTGTGACTCAGTTGTAAAGTTTAGCAACTGTTTTTAAAAAATTATAAAAACCCAATCAGTTTCACAATCAGTCATTGTGCGTAAATTTCCCCTTTTTTGGTTTGGGGTCCTTAAGGTTAGCCGGCTAGCTGCGTGAGCTTTTTCCTTTTAATGTGCCTGGGAAGGGGGCTCACTTTTCCCCCCGTGACACTGTTTTCAGCTAATTCACTACCCCAATGGACACTGCGCGCAATGCCCTTTTGGAAAAAAATGACATCTGAGAGTCATTTAAAATTGTTTATGCAAAAATAACCGACTGTAAATGTAATTTGCCGTTAGGAAGTGAAACAAGGTGGTTTTCTCTGTTCCTTTCCGGATTGCAAATATATCATGCTGTAGCGTTTATTCGGCCTATTTGTAGTTTGAAAAAATCAGGCTCTAAATTAAAATTATTAAGTTAAGTTATATTCAATTGAAAAATAAAAAAAAAGTTTTTTATTTTTCATTGAATTTAATGTTTTTTTATTGGAATGGTATTAAAAATAGTTAGTTATGGGTAAAATTAATAAACACAGTAATGAAAGAATGGCAAGAATTTAAAAACCTAATTTGAAAAATTTTTTAAAAGGGAAATTTAGTGGGGAAAAAAAATGGGCAAAAGCCTTCTTTTTTTTTTAGAAGAATAACTGCTAAAAAATGGACCAAATTTTCCCAAAAATCATGGGAAAAACTTTTTTGCACAGTGCTCGATATGAGTTTTCATCAATTGTTGCCTTTTTAAAGTAAAACAATTTTGGGAAAAATTTGTCCAAAAAATGATGAGGCATAAATATTAAAGACAGTTTTGTACTGTTTTTTTACTCAATGCAATCTAACTGGCTTTATTTGAAACACTAAAGTAATAATTATTTCTACTGTTGCTAAATATATCTGCTCCTCAAAGGGTCGAGGTCACCCAAATTTCTGTGAACAACCTTAGGATGTTGGAAAAAAATCCTGAATGTATGGGAGTCATTGGTCAAGGTTAATGTACTGAAAATAGGGTTCAAATGGCAGAATCAGACTACGTTCGATTTTTTCTCTTAAAAATGGAGTGTATTAAGACCCATCATTTCTCCACAGAAGGTCCGAGGATCACCCAAATTTCTGTGAACAACCTTAGGATGTTGGAAAAAAATCCTGAATGTATGGGAGCCATTGGTCAAGGTTAAGGTACTAAAAAGAGGGTTCAAATGTCAGAATCAGAGTATGTTTGACTGTTTCTTCTAAAAATGGACGTTGTTAAGACCCATCATTTCTCCTCAGAAGGTCCGAGGATCACCCAAATTTCTGTGAACAACCTTAGGATGTTGGAAAAAAATCCTGAATGTATGGAAGCATTGGTCAAGGTTAATGTACTGAAAATAGGGTTCAAATGCAGAATCAGACTACGTTCGCATGTTTTTCTTAAAAATGGATAGTGTATTAAGACCCATCATTTCTCCACAGAAGGTCCGAGGATCACCCAAATTTCTGTGAACAACCTTAGGATGTTGGAAAAAAATCCTGAATGTATGGGAGTCATTGGTCAAGGTTAATGTACTGAAAATAGGGTTCAAATGGCAGAATCAGACTACGTTCGATTTTTTCTCTTAAAAATGGAGTGTATTAAGACCCATCATTTCTCCACAGAAGGTCCGAGGATCACCCAAATTTCTGTGAACAACCTTAGGATGTTGGAAAAAATCCTGAATGTATGGAAGCCATTGGTAATGGTTAAGGTACTAAAAAGAGGGTTCAAATGTCAGAATCAGACTAGGTTCGATTTTTTCTTTAAAAATGGATGTTGTTAAGACCCATCATTTCTCCTCAAAGGTCGAGGATCACCCAAATTTACTGTGAAAACCTTAAGATGTTGGAAAAAAATCCTGAATGTATGGGAGTCATTGGTCAAGGTTAATGTATGAAAATATGGTTCAAATGGCAGAATCAGACTACGTTCGATTTTTTCTCTTAAAAATGGAGTGTATTAAGACCCATCATTTCTCCACAGAAGGTCCGAGGATCACCCAAATTTCTGTGAACAACCTTAGGATGTTGGAAAAAAATCCTGAATGTATGGGAGCCATTGGTCAAGGTTAAGGTACTAAAAAGAGGGTTCAAATGTCAGAATCAGAGTATGTTTGACTGTTTCTTCTAAAAATGGAATGTGTTAAGACCCATCATTTCTACACAGAAAGTCCTAGGATCCAAAATTCTTTCTGCAGCAACCTTACGGTGTTGGAAACAAATCCTGAATGTAATGGAGCCATTGATAATGGTTTAGCTACTAAAAAGAGGTTCAAATGTCAGAATCAGACTAGGTTCGACAGTTTCTTTTAAAATGGATATTGTTAAGACCCATCATTTCTCAACTGAAGGTCCTAGGGCACCAACCTTTTTGATGGAAGAATCTTAGGGTGGGGGATAAATCCTGACATATTGGAGCCTTGGTAAAGCTAAGCACTAACAAGTGGATTTCCAAATGTCAGAATCAGACTACGTTCGATTTTTCTCTTAAAAATGGAGTGTATTAAGACCCATCATTTCTTCCACAAGAAGTCCGAAGGATCACCCAAATTTTTGTGCAACAACCCTAGGGATGTTGGAAATAAATCCTGAATGTATGGGAGCCATTGGTCAAGATTAGGTAACTAAAAAGAGGGTTCAAATTCAGAATCAGAGTATGTTTGACTGTTTCTTCTAAAAATGGAATGTTGTTAAACCCATCATTTTCTCCTCAGAAGGTCCGAGGATCACCCAATTTCTGTGGACAACCTAGGTTTTGGAAAAAATCCTGAATGTATGGGAAGTCATTGGTCAGGTTAATGTACTGAAAATAGGGTTCAAATGGCAGAATCAGACTACGTTCTTTTTTCCTCTTAAAAATGGAGTGTATTAAACCCATCATTTCTCCACAAATGTCCGAGGATCACCCAATTTCTGTGAACAACCTTAGGATGGTTTGGAAAAAAATCCTGAATGTATGGGAGCCATTGGTCCAGGTTAATGTACTAAAATAGGTTCAAATGTCAGAATCAGAAGTATGTTTGACTGTTTCTTCTAAAAATGGATGTGTTAGAACCCCATCATTTCTACACAGAAAGTTCTAGGATCACAAATTCTTTCTGCTAGCAACCCTACGGGTGTTGAAACAATCCTGAATGTATGGAAGCCATTGATATGGTTAGTACTAAATAGGTTCAAATGGCAGAATCAGACTACGTTTCGATTTTTTTCTCTTAAAAATGGAGTTTATTAAGACCCCATCATTTCTCCAGAAGGTCCGAGGATCACCCAATTTCTGTGAACAACCTTAGGATGTTGGAAAAAAATCCTGAATGTATGGGATCCATTGGTCAGGTTATGTACTGTTGAAAAAAGGGTTCAATGGCAGAATCAGACATATGTTTTGATTTTTCTCTTAAATGGAGTGTATTAGACCCATCATTTCTCCACAGAAGGTCCCGGGATCACCTTCCAAATTTTTTTTTTTTTTTTTTTCTGTGAACACGCTTAGATGTGGAAAAAATCCTGAATGTATGGTAGCCATTGGTCAGGTTAAGTACTAAAAAGATAGGGTTCAATGTCAGAATCAGAGTAATGTTTGACTGTGTTCTTCTAAAATGGATTGTTAGACACCCATCATTTCTACACGGGAAAGTCCTAGGATCACAAAATTCTTCTGCAGCAACCTTACGGGTGAAACAAATCCTGAATGTAAGGGAAGCATTGATAATGGTTAAGCTACTAAAAGATGATTCAAATGTCAGAATCAGACTAGTTCGACAGTTTCTTTAAAATGGATGGTTGTAAGACCCATCATTTCTCCTCAGAAGGTCCGAGGATCACCCAAATTTCTGTGAACACCTAGATTTTGGAAAAAAATCCTGAATGTATGGGAGCCATTGGTGCAGGTTAAGATACTGAAAAGAGGGTTCAATGTCAGAATCAGACAGTTCGACAGTTTCTTTAAAAATGGTATTGTTATACCCATCATTTCTTCCTGAGGTCCTAGGGTTCCCCAACCTTTTGATAGGAAGACATCTAGGTGGGGAAATAATCCTGAAACAATCGGAGCCATTGGTAAAGGATAAGGCACTAACAAGTGGATTCAATGTCAGAATCAGACTACGTTTTCGTTTTTTCTCTTAAAAATGGAGTGTATTAAGACCATCATTTCTCCACTAAGGTCCGAGATCACCCATTTTTCCTGTTGAACAACCTTAGGATGTTGGAAAAAACATCCTGAATGTATGGGAGTCATTGTCAAGTTTTAATGTACTGAAAATAGGGGTTCAAATGGCAGAATCAGACTACATTCGATGTTTTTTCTCTTAAAAATGGAGTGTATTAGAACCCATCATTTCTCCACAGACAGAAGGTCCGAGGATCACCCAAATTTTCTGTGAACAACCTAGGATTTGAAAAATCCTGAATGTATGGAGCCATTGGTCAAGTTAAGGTACTAAAAAAGGGTTCAAATGTCAGAATCAGAGTATGTTGACTGTTTCTTCCTAAATGGAATGTGTTAAGACCCACATTATTCTACACAAAGTCCTAGGATCACCAAATTCTTCTGCACAACTTTACGGTGTTCGGAAACAAATCCTGAATTATGGAGCCATTGGTAATGGTTAAGTACTATAAAGGTTCAAATGTCAGAATCAGACTAGGTCGAACAGTTCTTTTAAAAAAATGGATGTTGTTAAGACCCATCATTTCTCCTCAGAAGGTCCAGGATCACCCAAATTCTGTGAACAACCTTAGGGATGGTATGAAAATATATCCTGAATGTAGGGAGTCATTGGTCAGTTGAAGGTACTAAAAAAAAGGTTCAAATGTCAGAATCAGAGTATGTTTGAACTGTTTCTTCTAAAAATGGAATGTGTTAAGACCCATCATTTCTACACAGAAAGTCCTAGGAACACAATCTTCTGCCAACCTTACGGTGTTGGAAACAAATCCTGAATGTATGGAACCATTGGTCATGGTTAGGTACTAAAAATGAGGGTTCAAATGTCAGAATCAGACTATGTTCGACAGTTCTTTTAAAAATGGATTAGTGTTAAGACCCATCATTTCTACTGAAGGTCCTAGGTCCCAACCTTTTGATGGAAATCTTATGGTGGGACAATAAATCCTGAACATATCGAGCCATTATAAAGGATAGGCACTAACAGGATTCAAATGTCAGAATCAGACTAAGTTCGATTTTTTCTCTTAATGAGTGTTGTAAGACCCATCATTTCTATCACAGAAAGTCCTAGATCGCCAATTCGTTTCTGCAACACCTTACGGTGTTGGAAACATAATCCTGAATGTATGGAAGCCATTGATAGATGGTTAAGGTATAAAAAGAGGGTTCAAATGTCAGAATCAGACTAGGTTCGACAGTTTTCTTTTAAAAATGGATGTTGTTACACCCATCATTTCTCACTCAGTAAGGTCCGAGGATCACCCAATTTCTGTGAACAACCTTAGGATGTTGGAAAAAAAATCCTGAATGTATGGGAGCCATTGGTCAATGTTAAGGTACTAAAAAGAGGGTTTCAAATGTCAGAATCAGAGTATGTTTGACTGGTTTCCTTTTCTAAAATGGAATGTGTTAAAACCCTCATTTCTCAACTGAAGGTTCCTAGGGTCACCAACCTTTTGATGGATAGAATCTAGGTTGGGGGAAAATAAATCCTGAACATATGGAGCCATTCGTCAAGGATAAAGGCACACCTAACAGTGGAATTCAATGGGCAGAATCAGACTACGTTTCGATTTTTTCTCTTAAAAATGGAGTGTATTAAGACCCATCATTTCTCCACAGAAGGTCGAGGATCACCAAATTTTTGTGAACACCTTAGGATGGTGGAAATAAATCCTGAATGTATGGGAGTCGTTGTCAAGGTTTTATGTACTGAAAAATAGGTTCAAATGTCAGAATCAGACTAGTTTCGACAGTTTCTTTTAAAAATGGGATGTTGTTAACACCCATCATTTCTCCTCAGAAGGTCCGAGATCACCCAATTTCTGTGAAACAACCTTAGGATGTTGGAAAAAAATCCTGAATGTATGGGAGGCCATTGGTCAAGGTTAAGGTACTAAAAAGGGGTTCAAATGTCAGAATCAGAGTAGTTTGACTGTTTCTTCTAAAAATTGAATGTGTTAAAACCCATCATTTCTCAACGGAAGGTCCTAGGGTCACCAACCTTTTATGGAAGAATCTTGGGGGGGAAATAAATTCTGAACATATCGGAGTCCATTCGTAAAGGATAAGCCTAACAGTGGATTCAATGGCAGAATCAGACTACGTTCGTTTTTCTCTTAAAAATGGAGTGTATTAAGACCCATCAATTTCTCCTCACTAAGGTGACGAGATCACCCAACATATTTTGTGTCAACACTTAGGATGTTGGAAATAAATCCTGAATGTATGGGAGGTCGTGGTCCAGGTTAAGTACTGAAAATAGGGTTCAATGCAGAATCAGACTACGTTCGATTTTTTTCTCTTAAAATGGTAGTGTATTAAACCCTCATTTTTACTCCCAGAAGGTCCGAGGATCACCCAAATTTCTGTGAACAACCTTAGGATATTTGGAAAAAAATCCTGAATGTATGGGAGCCATTGGTCAATGGTTAATGTAACTAAAAAGGAGGGTTTCAAATGTCAGAATCAGAGTATGTTTGACTGTTTTCTTCTAAAAATGAATGTGGTTAAGACCCATCATTTCTACACAGAAATCCTAGGATCGCCAATTGCTTTCTGCCAACCTTACGGTGTTGGAACAAATCCTGAATGTATGAAGCCATTGAATGGTTAAGGTACTAAAAAGAGGGTTTTCAAATGTCAGAATCAGACTAGGTTCGACAGTTTCTTTAACATGGATGTTTTTAACAAACCCATCATTTCTCCTCAGAAGGTCCGAGGATCACCCAATTTCTGAACAACCTTAGGATTTGAAAAAATCCTGAATGTAGGGAGCCATTGGTCAAGATTAAGGTTACTAAAAAGAGGTTCAAATGTCAGAATCAGAGTAATGTTGACTGTTTTTTTCTAAAAATGGAATGTGTTTTAAGACCCATCATTTCTACACAGAAAGTCCTAGGATCACCAATTCTTTCCTGCAAACAACCTTTACGGTGTTGGAAACAATCCTGAATGTATGAAGCCATTGGTATGGTTAAGGTACTAAAAGAGGGTTCAAATGTCAGAATCAGACTAGGTTCGACAGTTTTTCTTTTAAAAATGGTGTTTTTAAGACCCCATCATTTCTCCTCAAATGTCCGAGGATCACCCAAATTTCTGTGAACAACCTTAGATTGTTGGAAAAAATCCTGAATGTATGGAGTCATTGGTCAAGGTTAATGTTACTGAAAATGGGTTTCAATGGCAGAATCAGACTACGTTTCGATTTTTCTCTTAAAAATGGAGTGTATTAAGACCCATCATTTCTCCACAGAAGGTCGAGGGATCACCCAAATTTCTGTGGGAACACCTTAGGGATGTGAAAAAAATCCTAATGTTATGGGAGCCATTGGTCAAGGTTAAGTACTAAAAAGAGGGTTCAAATGGTCAGAATCAGAGTATGTTTTGCTGTTTCTTCTAAAAATGGACAGTGGTTAAAACCCTCATTTCTCACTGAGGTCCTAGTCACCAACCTTTTGATGAAAAGAATCTAGGGTGGGGGAAATAAATCTGAACAGTCGGGCCATTGGTAAGGATAAGGCCTAACAAGTGTTTCAAATGGCAGAATCAGACTACTTCGAATTTTTCTCTTAAAATGAGTGTATTAAGACCCATCATTTCTCCACAAAAGGTCCGAGGATCCCAAATTTTCTGTGAAAAACCTTAGGATGTTGGAAAAAAATCCTGAATGTATGGAGAGGCCATTGGTCAAGGTAAGGTACTAAAAAAGAGGGGTTCAAATGTCAGAATCAGAGTATGTTTGACTGTTTCTTCTAAAAGGATGTGTTAAGACCCATCATTTCGACCAGAGTCCTAGGATCGCCAAATTCTTTCGGCAACAACCTACGGGTGGTTTGGAAACAAATCCTGAATGGAATGGAAGCATTGATAATGGTATAAGGTACTAAAAAGGGTTCAAATGTCAGAATCAGACTAGGTTCACAGTTTTCTTTAAAAATGGATGTATGTTAAACGCCATCATTTCTCGCTCAGAGGTCCGAGATTCACCAATTTTGCTGTGAAGCAACCTTAGGATTGTTGGAAAAAATCCTGAATGTATGGGAGTCATTGGTCAGGTTAATGTACTAAAATAGGTTCAAATTGCCAATCAGACTACGTTCGATTTTTTTCCTCTAAAAATGGAGTGTATAAGACCCCATCATTTCTCCACAGAAGTCCGAGGATCACCAAATTTCTGTGAACAACCTTAGCTGTTGGAAAAAATCCTGAATGTATGGGGCCATTTGGTCAAGGTTAAGGTACTAAAAAGTAGGGTTCAAATGTCAGAATCAGAGTATGTTTGATGACTGTTTTCTTCTTCTAAAATGGAATGTGTTAAGACCATCATTTCTACAACAGAAGTCCCTAGGATCACCAAATTCTTTCTGCAACACCTTACGGTGTTTTTGAACAATCCTGAATGTATGGAAGCCATTGGGTAATGGTTAAGGTACTATAAAGAGGGTTTTCAAATGGTCAGAATCAGACTAGTTCGACAGTTTCTTTTAAAAATGATTGTTGTTAAGACCATCATTTCTCATCAGAAGGTTCCGGGATCCACCAAATTTCTGTAACAACCTTAGGATTTGAAATATATCCTGATTATGGGAGTCATTGTCAAGTAAGGTACAAAAAAAGAGGTCCAAATCAGATTCAGAGTATGTTTGACTGTTTCTTCTAAAAATGGAATGTGTTAGAGACCATCATTTTCTCACGAAAGTCCTAGGATCACCAATTCTTTCTGGCAACAACCTTACGGTGTTGGAAACAATCCTGAATGTATGGAAGTCCATTGGTCATGGTTAAAAGGACTAAAAAGAGGTTCAAATGTCAGAATCAGACTAGGTTCGACAGGTTTTCTTTAAATGGAATAATTGTTAAGACCCCATCATTTCTCAACTGAAGTCTTAGGGGTCACCAACCGTTTGATGGAAGAATCTTAGGTGGGGGAATAAATCCTGAACAATCGGAGCCATTAGTAAAGGATAAATGCACTAACAAGGGTTCAATGTCAGAATCAGACTAACGTTCGTTTTTTTTTTTTTTTGTTGTTTTTTTTTTCTCATTAAAAATGGTGTGTTAGACCCATCATTTCTACACAGAAAAGTCCTAGGATCCGCCAAATCTGTCTGCAACAACCTTACGGTGTTGGAAACATTCCGAATGTATGGAAGCCATTGATAATGGTTTAGGTACTAAAAAAGAGGTTCGATGTCTCGAAATCAGACTAGGTTTCGACGTTTCTTTTAAAATGGATTGGTGTTAAGACCCATCATTTCTCAACTGAAGGTCCTAGAGGTCACAACCTTTTGATGGAAGATCTTAGGTGGGGGAAATAAATCCTGAACATATCGAGCCCATTGTAAAGGATAAGGCACTACAAGTGGATTCAAATAGGCAAATCAGACTACGTTCGATTTTTTCTCTTAAATGGAGTGTGTTAAGACACATCATTTCTTACACAGAAAGTCCTAGGATCGCCCAATTCTTTCTGGCAACACCTTACGGTGTTGGAAACAAATCCTGAATGTAATGGAATCCCCTTGATAATGGTTAAGGTACTAAAAAGGGTTCGAATGTCAGAATCAGACTAGGTTTCGACAGTTTCTTTTAAAAATGGTGTTGTTACATGACCCATCATTTCTCTCTCAGAAGGTCGAGGATCACCCAAGATATTCTGTGAACAACCTTAGGATGTTTGGAAAAATCCTGAATGTATGGGAGCCATTGGTCAAGGTAAGGTACTAAAAGAGGGTTCAAATGTCAGAATCAGAGTATGTTTGACGTTTTCTTCTAAAATGGAATGTTGTTAAACCCATCATTCTCCACTTAGGTCCTAGGTCACAAACCTTTGATGGAAAGAATCTAGGGTGGGTGAATAATCCTGAACATATCGAAGCCTTCGTAAGATAGGCACTAAAAGTGGATTCAAAGAGCAGAATCAGACTACGTTCGATTTTTTTTCTCTTAAAAATGGAGTGTATTAAGACCCATCATTTCTCCACAGAGGTACGAGGATCCCCCAAATTTTGTGCACAACCTTAGGATGTGGAAATAATCCTGAATGTATGGGAGTCGTTGGTCAACGGTTAATGTACTGAAAATAGGTTTCAAATGGCAGAATCAGACTACGTTTCGATATTTTGTTCCTTAAAACGAGTTGTATTAGACCCATCAATTTCTGCACAAGAAGGTGCCCGGATCACCCAAATTTCTGTGACGAACCTTAGGAGTTGGAAAAAACCTGAATGTATGGGAGCCATTGGTCAAGGTTAGGTACTTAAAAAGAGGGTTTCAAATGTCAGAATCATGTAAGTTTGACGGTTTCTTCTAAAATGGATGTGTTAAAACCCATCATTTTCTCACTGAAGGTCCTAGGTCACCACCTTTTGATGAAGAAATCTAGCGTGGGGGAAATAATCCTGAACATATCGGAGCCATTGGTAAAGTATAAGGCACTACAGTGATTCAAATGGCAGAATCAGACTACGTTCGATTTTTTCTCTAAAATGGAGTGTATTAAGACCCTCATTTCCTCCACAGAAGTCCGAGGATCACCCAATATATTCTGTGAACAACCTTAGGATGTTGGAAAAAAATCCTGAATGTATGGGAGCCATTGTTCAGGTTAAGGTACTAAAAGAAGGGTTCAAATGTACAGAATCAGAGTATGTTTTGCTGTTCTTCTAAAAGGGAATGTGTTATAGACCCATCATTTCTACACAGAAAGGCTAGGATCACCAAATTCTTTCTGCAACAACCTTAACGACGGTTGTTTGAAACAAATCCTGAATGTATGGAAGCCATTGGTCATGGTTTAAGTACTAAAAAGGGAGGTTCAAATGTCAGAATCAGACTAGGTTCGACAGTTTCTTTTTAAAAATGGATATTGTTTAAGACCCATCATTTCTCAACTGAAGGTCTAGGGTCCACCAACCTTTGATGAAGAATCTTAGGGTTGGGGGAAATAAATCCTGAACATATCGAGCCATTAGTAAAGGATAAGGCAACTAACAAGTGGATTCAAATGTCAGAATCAGACTACGTTCGAGTTTTTTTCTCTAAAAATGGATTGTCTTAAGACCCATCATTTCTCCACAGAAGGGCCGAGGATCACCCAAATTTTTGTTCAACACCTTAGGATGTTGGAATAATCCTGAATGTAGGGAGTCATTGTCAAAAGGTTTAATGTACTGAATAGGGTTCAATGGGCAGAATCAGACTACGTTTCGATTTTTTCTCTTAAAAATGGATGGTGTTAAGATAAGACCATCATTCTCACAGAAGGTCCGAGGATCACCCAATTTCTGTGAACAACCTTAGGATTTGGAAAAAATCCTGAATGTATGGGAGTCCAATTGGTCAAGGTTAATGTACTGAAAAATAGGTTCAAATGGCAGAATCAGACTAGTTTTGATTTTTTCTCTTAAAATGAGTGTATTAAGACCCATCATTCTCCACAGAAGGTCCGAGGATCACCCCAAATTCTGTGAACAACCTTAGGATGTTGGAAAAAAATCCTGAATGTATGGAGCCATTGGTCCAAGATTAGGTACTAAAAAGAGGGTTCCAAATGTCAGAATCAGAGTATGTTTTGACTGTTTCTCTCTTCTAAAAATGGAATGTGTTAAGACCCATCATTTTCCTACACAGAAAGTCCTAGGATCACCATTCTTTCTGGCAACAACCTTACGGTGTTGGAAAAAATCCTGAATTATGGAAGCCATTGGTATTGTTAAGGGTACTAAAAAGAGGGGTTCAAATGTCAGAATCAGACACAGGTTCGACAGTTTCTTTAAGAAAATGGTATGTTTTAAAAGACCATCATTTCTCCTCAAAGGCCGAGGATCACCACCAAATTTCTGTGACAACCTTAGATGTGAAAAAAATCCTGAAATGTAATGGGAGTCATTGGTCAAGTTAAGATACTAAAAGAGGTTCAGATGTCAGAATCAGACTTGGTTCGAATGTTCTTTTAACAATGGAGTGTTTTAAAACCCATCATTTCTCCACGGAAGGTCCGAGGATCACCCAATTCTGTGACACAACCTTAAGGATGTTTGAAAAAAAATCCTGAATGTATGGGAACCATTGGTCAAGGTAAGGTACTAAAAGAGGGTTCAAATGGTCAGAAATCAGAGTATGTTTGACTGTTTCTTCTAAAATGGATGTTGTTAAGACCCTATCATTTCTACACGAAATCCTAGATCACCAAATTCGTCTGCAACAACCTTACGGTTTCGGAACATCCTGAATGTATGAAACCATTGGTACTGGTTAATGTACTATAAAGAGGGTTTCAAATGTCAGAATCAGACTAGTTCGACTTTTCTTTTAAAAATGGATGTTTGTTAAGACCCATCATTTCTCCTCGGAGGTCCGAGGATCACCCAAATTTCCTGGAACACCTTAAGGTGTGGGAAATAATCCTGAATAGTATGGGGAGCCATTGGTCAAGGTTAAGGTTACTAAAAAGGGTTCAAATGTTCGAATCAGAGTATGTTTGAACTGTTTCTTCTAAATGGATGTTTTAAACCCTTTCTTTCTACACAGAAAGTCCTAGGATCACCAAATTCTTTCTGCAGCAACCTTACGGTGTTGGAAACAAATCCTGAATGTATGGAAGCCATTGGTCATGGTTAAGGTACTAAAAAGAGGGTTCAAATGTCAGAATCAGACTAGGTTCGACAGTTTCTTTTAAAAATGGATATTGTTAAGACCCATCATTTCTCAACTGAAGGTCCTAGGGTCACCAACCTTTTGATGGAAGAATCTTAGGGTGGGGGAAATAAATCCTGAACATATCGGAGCCATTAGTAAAGGATAAGGCACTAACAAGTGGATTCAAATGTCAGAATCAGACTACGTTCGATTTTTTCTCTTAAAAATGGAGTGTATTAAGACCCATCATTTCTCCACAGAAGGTCCGAGGATCACCCAAATTTTTGTGCAACAACCTTAGGATGTTGGAAATAAATCCTGAATGTATGGGAGTCATTGGTCAAGGTTAATGTACTGAAAATAGGGTTCAAATGGCAGAATCAGACTACGTTCGATTTTTTCTCTTAAAAATGGAGTGTGTTAAGACCCATCATTTCTCCACAGAAGGTCCGAGGATCACCCAAATTTCTGTGAACAACCTTAGGATGTTGGAAAAAATCCTGAATGTATGGGAGCCATTGGTCAAGATTAAGGTACTAAAAAGAGGGTTCAAATGTCAGAATCAGAGTATGTTTGACTGTTTCTTCTAAAAATGGAATGTGTTAAGACCCATCATTTCTACACAGAAAGTCCTAGGAGAACCAAATTCTTTCTGCACAACCTTACGGTGTTGGAAACAAATCCTGAATGTATGGAAGCCATTGGTAATGGTTAAGGTACTAAAAAGAGGTTCAAATGTCAGAATCAGACTAGGTTTCGACAGTTTCTTTTAAAAATGGATGTTGTTAAGACCCATCATTTCTCCACGGAAGGTCCGAGGATCACCCAAATTTCTGTGAACAACCTTAGGATGTTGGAAAAAATCCTGAATGTATGGGAGCCATTGGTCAAGGTTAAGGTACTAAAAAGAGGGTTCAAATGTCAGAATCAGAGTATGTTTGACTGTTTCTTCTAAAAATGGAATGTGTTAAAACCCATCATTTCTCAACTGAAGGTCCTAGGGTCACCAACCTTTTGATGGAAGAATCTTAGGGTGGGGGAAATAAATCCTGAACATATCGGAGCCATTGGTAAAGGATAAGGCACTAACAAGTGGATTCAAATGGCAGAATCAGACTACGTTCGATTTTTTCTCTTAAAAATGGAGTGTATTAAGACCCATCATTTCTCCACAGAAGGTCCGAGGATCACCCAAATTTTTGTGCAACAACCTTAGGATGTTGGAAATAAATCCTGAATGTATGGGAGCCATTGGTCAAGGTTAAGGTACTAAAAAGAGGGTTCAAATGTCAGAATCAGAGTATGTTTGACTGTTTCTTCTAAAAATGGAATGTGTTAAGACCCATCATTTCTACACAGAAAGTCCTAGGATCACCAAATTCTTTCTGCAACAACCTTACGGTGTTGGAAACAAATCCTGAATGTATGGAAGCCATTGATAATGGTTAAGGTACTAAAAAGAGGGTTCAAATGTCAGAATCAGACTAGGTTCGACAGTTTCTTTTAAAAATGGATGTTGTTAAGACCCATCATTTCTCCTCAGAAGGTCCGAGGATCACCCAAATTTCTGTGAACAACCTTAGGATGTTGGAAAAAAATCCTGAATGTATGGGAGTCATTGGTCAAGGTTAATGTACTGAAAATAGGGTTCAAATGGCAGAATCAGACTATGTTTGTTTTTTTTAAAATGGAGTGTATTAAGACCCATCATTTCTCCACAGAGGTCCGAGGATCACCCAAATTTCTGTACAACCTTAGGATTTGGAAAAAAATCCTGAATGTATGGGACCCCCCCCCCCCCCCCCCCCCCCCCCCCCCCCCCCCCCCCCCCCCCCCCCCCCCCCCCCTTTTTTTTTTTTTTTTTTTTTTTTTTTTTTTTTTTTTTTTTTTTTTTTTTTTTTTTTTTTTTTTTTTTTTTTTTTTTTTTTTTTTTTTTTTTTTTTTTTTTTTTTTTTTTTTTTTTTTTTTTTTTTTTTTTTTTTTTTTTTTTTTTTTTTTTTTTTTTTTTTTTTTTGGGGGGTGGNGGGTCTGCCAGCAACAGCCCCCTCCCCAATTTAAAGTGTAGTATGTCTAACCCCTAATACTAGGAGGTATCGGGGTATCTCAAGCTAGTAAAGGGGTGCAGGATCCTGCCATTTGTGAAAATGGGGGAAGGGACTTTTAAGACAAGAAATGAAAAACGAAGCTTTACACAAAAATAAAGTAAGTGAGAACTAAAAAAGTATACGCATCTCATCTAAAATAACTTTTTTGGTAATTTTTAGAAAAATACAATTTCTTCAGATAATTTAAAAAAGGGGGGGAATTGGGAAAAGGCAATTTTTAAAGGTATGTAATTTTTATTTTTTGCTTTTTCTCAACGATATGTGCAGTACAATGTTTTGATTTAGTTACAAAAGGCCCAAAATAATATTGCATTACCACAAATTGACTGTCAGTAAAGGTCTTCTTCTAAAAATAGCTTTTCAGTATTACGCGGAGTAATGTGATGCACCCCTTTTCAAAAAAAGTTTTTTCTTTGGTCGCAACAGTCCACTTGATATATCTAGATTTTTTTTTTTTAAATTGAGACCACTTTCCCCATAGATAAAACATCTTCTCCAAGATCACAGGGGTGAACCGTCGCTGTATCATAAACATGCCCTTAACTGAGGCAAAAGAATCTAGGGGTTTTAGAGGTTGGTTGGGTTCTTTTGGTGACCCCGGGAGACAAAAATGCACTTTGGAGAAATTTTTGGTTGGGTGGTCCGCCGGAAGACATCATTTTCCCCAAAAATTTTTTTTACTTAGGAAATGGTCCACTTTGGATCCTTTAGCCCAAATGCCTTTGAATGGCTTTGATCTAGAGCAGAATTTTTATTTTTATCGTTTTTTAATTTTTGTTTTCTTTTTTTTCTTTTTTACCTTCTTCATATTGTCGAATAGGCTATTAATTATTTCGTAATATTACAGGTCTGGTAGTAGCCAGGTGTCATAGCAAAGAAGTTAGCCCACTTCAGTACCTCGAGGTTGAGGAATAAGTCAGATGACTTATACAAAATGCTCTCTAATGAGGCATAAAACCTGAATTAAGAGAGAGGACTGCATTTGGCACCCAGAAGCAAAGAAAATCTAAACGTAAGTCAGTGTTTATCATTATCAAATGTAGATGTACAAAGAAACACCAGACAGTTTTTTTCCTCCAAAATTTTTTTATAGCCCTTGTCAGGGAGTGAAAGGTTTAAAATTTTTTAATAAAGACTTTTCTTTTTCAATTTTTTTAAATACCACCAACAGGCTCTAATTCTAAACACGGTAAGTCTTCTTTAATACCTGGCAAATTAAATTGTCAAGCCATTATCAGCTCGGGCCAGTCGTCTGGATCTAAAATGCAAAGGTGCACAACTGAAGGACACAATATTCTCAGAAAAAAGCAGGACACCTGCTGGAGATGGCAGTTTTGTCAGGGATGGAATGCAAAAAGCTACCAGGGTGAAGAGAGCTAGTGGGGGGTCCTGTTGCATTAAAAATGTTAAGCTTCAACAAACGTCATTTTCAAGGCAGTCAAGCATCAAATAGACATTTTAAGACAAGTAGGTAGTGATTTTGTTAGAGGTGGGACAGCATGGACATCGGGAGTGTTTGGGGGGAAGGGAAAACCCCCAAAACAAATCTATTGTGTGCCCCATTATCCCTTTGAAAATAAAAAGCGAAGCAGTGGAAAAGAATTTAATGTAAACCACATTAGGGGTTTGTGTGTGGAAGATCAAAAAGGTTGGTTAAAAGAAACCAACACATGCAAAAAAACAAAAAGACTGATAGGGGGAAAGGCAGGGAAAACGAAAAACAACACTTAGTTTTCAGTCCCTTTTTAGAGCTGAATCCAAAAGATCAATGCTTTTTTACATACACAAAAAGGCCCTATTTCTTTCAAACATTGTTCCCCAAATCTGTTAAATCTTGTTGGTGAGCACTTCCTTAAGAAATAATCTCCCCCACGGTGGGGCATATAGGTGCGATTAGACAGCATATTTTTGCACAGGGTGCTTAGGCTGGCCACAACAAAAAGGCCACTCTAAATTTGTTGTTTATCCACAGCAAAATGAAATAGATGACGAAAAAGTTTTTGAGGGAGCGTGCAATGGCATCCTGAGCAGGAATTCCCCAGAGCGTTGCTCATGAATTGAATGTTAATTTCTCTACTTAGTCATCCCCCCTGGTGTTTTAGAGAATTGGCATAGCCAACCGCTCACGCTGCAGACACATGTAACCCATCACCCCATGATTTCAGCATCTTCGCCCCCCAAGATCTTTTTGAGCCCAGACCTAGACAGCTCTGCAAAAACGGTTTGCAAAACCCAAAGAAGTTCTTCTCGCCCAAATTCAGGGAAGTCATCGCATGAGTTCCCGAGATTTTTGTCCCCTTAGGGTCTCGACCTGACTACAGTTCAATGTAACTGGCTTGAGTGGGCAAATGCTCAAATTTGATGGTGTCTGGCACTTTGAAGAGGCGTTCTCTTCACAGATGAATCCCGGTTTTCACTATACAGGTCAGATGGCAGACAGAATGTATGTTGCCGTGTGAGTGAGCACTTTGCTGATATCAACGTTGTGGATTGGGCGGCCCATGGTGGCGGTGGGGTTATGGTATGGGCAGGCGCATTTTATTGATGGCACACACAGCCAATCAGCAGCATCAGTATAGCCAAACTGGCCGTGTTAGATAAATAAGCAAACCCCAAACAGCAACCTCAACAAATTTTTTTAAAACTATTCTTTTTCAGAAGCATCCCTTTTCGATAAAACTTATTGTGAAGCCCCAGAATGTCATGCACTTCAGACTTTTTGTACAACTCGGCAGAATACTGTGAATTGGACTTAAAGAAAATGATGTGAAACCATCTGGTACCAAATGCTTTGGTAAGAACGGCATAAAAGGTTAGTTTCTTAATAAAATTTTAATTATTTATAAAAATTTCAAGGTTTGATATCAACTTGGAGCCCTTGAAGTGACTCAAACACATAATTATCACAGTAAAACAAGAATACAGAAAAGAATCATTCGTTTCTGATTGTAGAAAAGTGTTTTTTTTTTTCATTATTGAAAATATGTAGAAGTTTGTTTATCTGCAGGGCATCACACTGAAACACACTGGGCAATTGGGTGCAGGACTCCTGCCATTCTGTGAAAAATGGTGGAATGGACATTCTTTGAGACAAAGAAATGAGGAAGTCGAAGCTTTACACAAAAAGTAAAGTAAGTGAGAACTCTGCACACTCTTTTATCGATAAGGAACTAAAAAAGTAGTACAGATTGTCTCATGTAAAATTACTTTTAAGTGCTTAATTATTTAGTAAAACTACATATCTTCATCTCAGATTTTTTTTTAATTAAGGGGAAATTGGAAGGCAACTCTTGAATGGTATGTACATTTTTATATTTTACCTGTTTCTCAACAATATGTGCAATACATATTACATTTCAACCACAATGCTTCACTAAGTATAAGGTTCTTTTTCTTAAATAGCTTTTCAGTTTTACGGATGTAATGTGATGCACACCTTGTAAAAAGTTATTCTTGGTCTCAACAGTCCACTTGATATTTCTTCAAAAGTCTTGGGGATATCTAGATATTTATTGAAAAATGAGAGAGGCACATTCCCATAGATATCCATCTTCTTCCCCTAGATCACAGTGTTGACCAGTCTCTGTATCATAAACACTGACCTTAACCGAGGCAATTGAAGTCTGCAGTGGTTTAGAGATTGGTTTGGGTTCTTTTATGATCTCCTGGATGAATCATTAATGAGCTCTTGGAGTAATTTTGGTAGGTGGTCCCTGCTTGGAAGGTTCATCACTGTTCCACATTTTTGTCTACTTTTGGATAATGGCTCTCACTTTGGATCACTTGAGTCCCAACACCTTTTGAATGGCATTATAACCCATAGAAGTCAGAATCTTTATTTTCTTATCTGTTCTTTATTTTTTCTTCTTCTTTCTTTCTTCTTCTAACCTTCTTCATATTGTCAAATATGTTTAATATAAATAATTTCTTAATTTTATAGGTCTGGTAGTAGCTGGGTAGTGTTTTTTTTTTCGTTATTAAAAATATATAGAAGTTTGTTTATCTGCAGGGCATAACACTGAATGAAAAAAAATCAACTACACATTACTTAGGTTTAGAGATGACTGTTCAGTTCAGAGTTATACCAAATTTACATTGTGTCCAGAATCATTAAAGTAGACCAGTCTGAGCAAATTTGCACCTAAAAATGTTGTGGAGTTTTGTTAAAAGAAAAAAGATAAGACACAGTAAATGTAACTGGTCTAAAAATTAAATCGTAGTAGTACACAAAACCATTACTCCACCCAGACCAATGTTTGGAGTGATGGAAGATTAATGACTCTGGGTTTGATTGAAAAGTCTGCCTGAGGGTTAGAGACCTGTTTCTGGGTGAGATGCTTTGACCAGTGATTGATTAAACAATGGAACAATATGGCTCTGCGGGGAGAGGAATTGTTGAAACTAAAAACAGAATGGCAGAGGTCCATAATTTCATTAAAATAAAGATGTGTGGACTGATGGATGTAGACTGATGTGAATAAGGGATTTCTATGACTTGCTTTTGCATATATATATATACACAGGGGTTGGACAATGAAACTGAAACACCTGTCATTTTAGTGTGGGAGGTTTCATGGCAAAATTGGACCAGCCTGGTAGCCAGTCTTCATTGATTGCACATTGCACCAGTAAGAGCAGAGTGTGAAGCTTCAATTAGCAGGGTAAGAGCACGAAAACGCACACAACATTATGGGTGACATACCAGAGTTCAAATGAGGACAAATTGTTGGTGCACGTCTTGCTGGCGCATCTGTGACCAAGACAGCAAGTCTTTCTGATGTATCAAGAGCCACGGTATCCAGGGTAATGTCAGCATACCACCAAGAAGGACGAACCACATCCAACAGGATTAACTGTGGACGCAAGAGGAAGCTGTCTGAAAGGGATGTTCGGGTGCTAACCATGATTGTATCCAAAAAACATAAAACCACAGCTACCCAAATCACGGCAGAATTAAATGTGCACCTCAACTCTCCTGTTTCCACCAGAACTGTCCGTCGGAAGCTCCACAGGGTCAATATACTCGGCCGGGCTGCTATAGCCAAACCTTTGTTCACTCATGCCAATGCCAAACGTCGGTTTCAATGGTGCAAAGAGTGCAAATCTTGGGCTGTGGACAATGTGAAACATATATTGTTCTCTGATGAGTCCACCTTTACTGTTTTCCCCACATCCGGGAGAGTTACGGTGTGGAGAAGCCCCAAAGAAGCCTACCACCCAGACTGTTGCATGACCAGAGTGAAGCATGGGGGTGGATCAGTGATGGTTTGGGCTGCCATATCATGGCATTCCCTTGGCCCAATACTTGCACTAGATGGGCGCGTCACTGCCAAGGACTACCGAACCATTCTTGAGGACCATGTGCATCCAGTGGTTCAAACATTGTATCCTGAAGGCGGTGCCGTGTATCAGGATGACAATGCACCAATACACACAGCAAGACTGGTGAAAGATTGGTTTGATGAACATGAAAGTGAAGTTGAACATCTCCCATGGCCTGCACAGTCACCAGATCTAAATATTATTGAGCCACTTTGGGGAGTTTTGGAGGAGCGAGTCAGGAAACGGCTGGTCCAATTTAGCCATGAAACCTCCCACACACATATATATATATATATATATACGCGGCCACTGTCAACCAGAAGTCACCCCCCCTTGACCCTGCCCCCCAAACACTTGCCTCCAAGCCCATTTCTTTTACAGTAATTCTCATTCCTTTTACTTTTATAAATAGAAACAAAAAATATGGTGCAACTTCATATATTCTGATATCCTGTTTTTTTATACAAGCTTATTAAAGCTTGTGTGTCTTTTTACGATACACATTTTTTTAATCAAAAGATTTGTTTTTACAATAGACCATTTTTCTCAAAATATTCAAATAAAAAGCACTTTTTTTTTTACATGGTAGGCTTCTAACAAACCTTGTGTTTGGTGTGTGGCCTTGTTCCAATTCTCTTTGCTTTAGCCTCCCCTGAGTGGCATTACATGTGTGACCACTGACGCTGAACATTTTCCCTTCAGAGAACAGCAGAACACCAGAAACCCAACATTAGCAACGACAACTAACAGCCCTGCCTACAATGGTGTGAAGTTTCAATTACCGGTAGACTTGTTGGCTGTCGGCTGCCAGTCAACCTGACAGGAAAGGGAATGACTAAGAGCAAAGCATTCCTACTGAGGTGGTACAAATCATTTAGCACCCTGGCTTCACATGAAACTTCTTTTTGCATGATCATTTATGCAATCTTTATATAATTGGTGTTACTGAGATTACGAGGAAAACATAAAGTAGGACTTAATCAACTGACCGAGAAAAGCAATACATAAACATATAAAACAAAGCATACAAGCTGTTATGATTTAGAGCTTAAAATCTGAAGAAAGATACAGTTTAGGGTCAAAATACTAACAGGTCTGACTGGAATCCACCCAGTATATTCTAAAAAGTTTAACAAGGAAATTAAACTGCAGGGTTTACATTTTATTTACGTCAAATCAAAAGGGAACTTTTTATTTCGCTCAATGTCCAAATAAAAAAAATGATGAATGTGATGCTTGGAACAGCAACACACTAAGAATTAGAATTTTAATGTAAACAACTAGAACAAATCAATAAAACAAATGATAACCAACCTTCGTCTATGCCATTGTCTTGAGGCAAATCTCTAGGACGGATGTCACTGTAATTGGTGGGGCTGTGGCAGCGGAGGTTAAGGCCATTATAGGTGAGCGTGGGGAGGCATAACTGCGAGTAGCCTCGCTCTCATTGTGATTGAAGAAGGAGGGAATGTATGGGGTCCTACCACTCACCGTGACCTGTATTTATAATGAGTGGGACAAATCAATACATGCTGAAAGAGGAACTCAACATAGCTGCCAGAAAACAGCTCTGTCTGTGTAGACAGATTTCTTTTTCCAGTAATAACGGACCTGTTTAATTCTGGTGAAGTTTATATACACTCATGGACCTGAATGCGGTATTAATTATTGATTTCTTTGAATTTTTGTTGTTCCAGGGTGAAATGATTGTACAAGCAAAAAAATTTAATAAATTTTAAAAACAAAACTTCAAAGCACAATTAACAAGGTTTTCCTGTAATTCACAATATTTTAAAATTATATGTTCAAGCTCATTTAGTTCAATCCAGTTCTTTTAAATTCGTTGGTTTCCTGGCACAGACTAAGATTTTACCATGGTCCAAAAATTATTAACAACATCAACGTAAGAACCATTCCAGCAGCCAAACCTAAGCCTTTTATACCCATTCTAAAACCGGTCTGGATGTGTGTTTGGGATCTCTTATCCTGGTAAAACACCAGACTGTGTATAAGTTTCAGCCATCTAGTTGTTGATTTGAAGTAAAGTTGTAGAGTTTGGAGGGAGTCCTCCTTCAGTATTCCATTTGCTTTGTGCAATGAACCATTATGTCTGGCAGCAAAGCAGCCCCACAGCACGTTGCTGCCACTACCATGTTTAACAGCTACTAAAGTTTTTTTTTTTTTTATAGGAACACTTCACCTTCTTCTTGTCTCTGTGGTCAAATAGCTCAATACTTTTACATCTAACGATAAAACTTTTCTCTCTCAACTTTGTGGGACTGGAAATCCTTTCCAGTTGAAAGTTTTTCCCTTTCTATAAATTTTTTATCCAGTTGGTCTTAAAGCTGAAAATATTATTATTAGGCAATTGTTTTAGGATTTTTGAGTACGAGTTTAATATAACACCTGAGCTTGGAGTTTTTATTTTATAACTTCATAGACTTTGGAAAGCTGGTTGTGATTTCTTGGCTGCTACCGATGGTTATGTGTGTTGTGTGTATTTAATTTTTTGTATGACCTGTACAGAAGCAGCTTTGTACTTGATAAGAGGAGTTGTTTAAAGCAGCTCAAGTAAAACTGAACAGAAAGGTCAAAATGTACATGTTTAAATTCAAAGTTAAGTATCTGAGAAGTTAATCTTTATGCTCCTTTTCAGTAAAAGAAAATTAAGTCTCACACTAAAACACAAAGAAGGCAGAAATAATGTAATGCAGTGAGACATACACTCACAAAGACACACACAAGACACACAAGAAATGTTTTATGTTCGCTGTGGTTAGCAGGCAATCCTGGAGTTTGACGAACACAGAGAGAAATGACAAAGGGTGGGAGACGTCTTGGGTGAGAGGCTGTCTTTAAGGAACGCAAAAAAAGTCAATTTCCAGTTGAAAAGAACATTGGATGTGTGGAAGCGTCTGGCTTGACAATTACACGAGTGCTGCAAACCACGCTGCACCTCCACTGATAACCCGTCGGATTCTATTAAAACTTCAGCACTCCAAAGAACACTCATATGGAAGAAATTATCACACAGACTCACAGTGCGTGGGGGCGCGTTTAAAAACAGAAAAAAAAAACTGACAATAATTCTTCAGCTACATTATTCCTATTGTGAGGAGGCAGATGAAAAACTGGAAGAGAAATTAACTATTGGATTCGGCAGAAACTCACAAAATTATGAAACAAAGACTTATATAAAGAGCATTGGTTGAATGCAAAGTTAATGCCGTAAAAACTAGATGTAGTTTCAAACCCTGCTAATGATCTGAATGTAGCCTTAGAGTAATAACACATAACTTCAAAGTTTATGCAGGGGTGGCCGTGTTTAATGCCACCTGAAAAAACATGGGAGTAAAAACTTTACAAGGAGTAGTGGTACTCCTTGTAAAGACATAAAAAGCCTTTTTAAAAGAATCTTATTTTAGTGCACTATTTTAGTCACTGAAAAATTTGGAAAAATCTAATTTTCACTTAAGTATATTTATTCAATAGGGGAAACTTCAATGTTAAAAAAAACGTTAATAAAAGTACCTGCCACAGAATTTTTGGAATCCCAGCAGTTAAGACTTTCTATACGCTATTTTCTTGACAGGACAGGGCTGAGTCTGGTATTTCACATAAGTTCAGCAAATAGTGAGGGGGATCACTACTCATTCAGTATTACACAGTCTCTCATCATCCACATCCAGTCATCCACAGTGGGGGGTCATTTCATGCTTTCTCTTCTCCTCATCTCATAAGGTTTCTGGAGGATTTAGGCATGGGAACTGAAATGTCCATGGAAGAAAGTTGGTTTTTTTGGGTCTATTGAACCATTTCTGTGTTGATTTGGGCATATGTTTTGGATCATTACTCTGTTTAAAGACCCGATGACAACCCATTTTCCATTTACTGATAAAGTCTAGAGGTCATAATGCTATTCAGTCTTACAAAATTCGCTGTGACTTTGAAAGAGTAATGGGTCCAATGCATGAGATGCCTTTCCGCAGATTCGCCGTTTTTTCAACACCAAATCAATCAAGAGTTTACTAAGGCTCAGTCTCAACTGATCAAAAACCACAGAACTAGTTAAAGTCTCAGCAAAGTTTAGCCAACTCTACGTTTACGTAAGTGATGGTAGGACAGAACAAGCTTTTTCTTGCATCACTTCCAAACAACAATGTAGACAACATAATATAGTTGTTACAAAGACTTAATGACCCTCGTTGCTGCTTTTTGCTGCAGCTCTCCAACATTGAGCTTTGGAGGGTTTTTTACCATCCCACCACCGTGCATAGCTGAAAGATAAACTTGGGTCCTTACCCAGCTTTGTAACAGCTTCCATTGTTTGAAAACTTTCAGTTGCTTGTGACCTGACTGCAGATATGGCCACACTAGGATGAGTTACTATTTTTTGTATTACTATTACTATTTTCTTGACTAATGAAGATCAACAATCTGCATTACGATCTGCATTACCTAAAATAGAATGTTCTCCATTTTTTCCCATTTTGATGAGCTGCATAGAAAAATGGGAATTTTTGTCACACCATGTGTAGACCCCAAGAAAGCAGGAAGTGCTTATTTTGCTAATTAGGAGTTCAAAGAAATTCTGATCACATTATAGTTATAACATTCAGTCACTTTCATTTTAAATGGATTCTAGAAAATGTTAACAATTTCGTTAACAATGATTATGTAAAAAATATTTCTTAACTTTGGACTTCTTTTTTACACTAAATAAATGTACCAACTAACTAAAGGTTAGATTATTTTTACAACTTTCAATGTAAGATTACATTATAAAAGATTATTATTTCTTCTTTAGGTTTTATGACTTTAGTATAAAAAGATTTTACAACTTTAGAAAGTGTCAGGTAATGATTTTCTTATCCTTCCTTACTATGGTCTCCATCTCAGGTACAATCAAATTGCACAAACCCTATAACTGAAACAGGTTTCTTCACAGATACCGAAGGGAAAAGAATATCAAACCACGGCTCTAGCTCCCTCACTGTTCCTCTCTCATTGCCTTCCTTTCAGTTCGAGTACGGTTCCATACGAGCGACTCGTCATATGCTTGTCCGGTGGAGGGAATCACGTCCACGCTTTATTCTTACTTCGTCTCTACAAAATGATTCATTTTTCTATTACTGCGATAAGTGTGTGAAATGAGCTATATAATCAATAGCATAGCCACGCTCCAGGAAAAATGTGTTTTCTTTAGTAAACAATGCACTGCCTGCATGTGGTAGGAACACTCATCTGAAATTATTTACAAGGGCAATTTAAGGAAAATAAAGACACAAGCTGGCCAAAATGAAAACATTCTTCATAACAGTCGAGGGATGAAAAGGCTAAGATTTGGACAAGACATTATTAAACTACAGCAGATAAGTTTACTTACTCTATGGCGTTTACAATAAATAAACTGTAATGGTCCTTTGGGTTTGTAGTACACAATTGAAGCTTCAATGACTCTTGTATGTGCATTTCTGGTAGTTAGATATGACAGTGTGAGTATTTTTATGAATTACTGCTTACAGATATCCCTGCATCCCAAGAAACTGAACATTTGTCACAGTGGCAATCATGCAGGGCTGCTAACACCAAACACTTCAGAGCCTAAAACACTGACAGAACTAAAATACAGTGTAATTCTGATACAAAAAAATGTATTTTGTTTCATTTGGGCAAATATATTAAATATAAATAACTCATGTGCATAAGTATTCATAGCCTTTGGTCAGTATATTATTGGTGTGCCTCTTTTTAAATATGATACCACAAGGTCAGCAGTTTCGTCCATTCCACTTCACAGAACCTCTCAAGCGCCACCAGGTTGGACGTGAAACATTGGTGCGCAGCCTTATTTTGGATCTCTCCAGAAATGTTTAGATTCAGGTCTGGGCTCTAGCTGGACCAGTAAAGAACATCCAGAGTTGTCCTGAAGCCATTCCTTTGGTATCTTGGCTGTATGCTTTGGAGCCTTTGCCTGATGAAAGACGGACTTTGGTCCCGGTCTGAAGTCAAGAGTGCTCTGGAGCAGGTTAATGTGATTCCACATCTTGCCCAGTAAAAAGAATTTACCACAGCTAGACTCAAATTAAGCTGTAGAAACATCTCAAGGACCATCAGTGGAAACAGGATCCAATTGAGCTCAATTTTGAGCTTCATGGAAAAGGCTGTGAATTCATTTATACTATACTATTTTATACTATATTTATACTATAACCCTAACCCCCATTTATACTAGATTTTTAACTTGTTTATTTTAACTTTTTAGCAGAATAAAAAAATAAATACATGTTTCTCTTGTTGCCATCATGGGATGTTGTGCGTAGAGTTTTGAGAGAAAAGATCCATTGAATAAATTTTGGGATAAAGCATAAGCGGTGAGTAGTAAATGGCTGTAAAGACTTCCAGATGCACTGTGTCCAACTGTAAATTGTCAAAGTTGCTCCTCTCAGTCTTTTGCATAAAACAGCACAGATTTTAATCCACCCATCAGCTGCCCCGATGCTTATTCTTTAAAGGATCAGATAGGGCAGACTTTGACAAGAGGCCGTCAATCACACAAAAGACACAAAGTGGAAACTATTCAAGTTCACACCAGTCTAATTTACATTAATCGCAATAAGAAACAATTTGACAGTGAGAAGGACCCATAAGCACCAAGAAAGAAGTAATAGAACCACATGGGAGACATGCAAACATCTGCTACCAGTTTGCCTGTACAATATTTAACCTACCATTTTTTAAGATTTTCTAACGTTTCTTTTTTCTTATTATCAATACTTATGAATACACAGATGAGAACTTTGTAAATCAAACAGTATGGTATGTAAGTTAGATTTGTCTCATTTGCATTAATCAAATATAAGATAAGTTTGCTGCTTGAGACTTGTAAATAACTTCACCAAAGCAGAAGAAAGTTAACCAGTCTTTATGCAAACAAAATGGGCTCTGGTAAGATCTATTAAAGAATAATGTCAAAATTCAAACCATGGTCTGAAGCAAACTTTTACCAAAGCGGCAGATGTTTTATTACACCTTTATATCTGAGATAATATGAAGCAATGGCGCTTATAACGAGAGCCTTGGTGATGATAAAAATGTCACAAAATATTAGAAATTAGGGCTGTCCCGGTCGATCAGAGTTGAGACAATGACAGAACTCCATTGAAGCGGCTGTATAATCTGCAGTTAAGTCAGCTGCACCCTCTAATTAAATATGAACACACTGAAATTAGTTAAATAGCTCTGGATGTGAACTTTGTCAGCAGGACTTAAGAATAACAACAAATGAGTTACAATGGGGTTCAAGGACAACGAAGTTCTTGTTTTTGGATGGCCATAACAAAGCCCTGATATCAGTTTCATTGAAAGCTTGTAAAAGAATGCTGGAATATTAGAACAATAATCACAATCAATATTAAAATCATTGATCAGAATATAATTGCGAAGCAGAATTGGGCAGAAAGCATTTTAATAAAAATCTCTTCACACACCGTTTGTAGTCATTTGGCACAGAAGTTGCACAGACCCATTTCCATCACAAAGACCCTTTTCCCAAACTCCTAAAAAAAAATCAATACCCTTAGGCAGATAGAAAAAAAAACTGTGCAGCAGCTAAAAACTGAAGTTCACTAGAGCTACTGCTCAATATATCTACTTACAAGTAGCTGAGCACGAAGCTTCTCAGTCTCATTGCTGATCCTCTCCTTAATGATAGCCTGCTCGAGGCTGTCTTGGGTTAGGGCTCGCTCCACAGACAGGATCCTGGAAATTTCTTCCTGGACTTTGGACTGAGCCTCAGCCTGAGCCTGCGCTGATGCCTGGGCCTTCTCTGCATCATACCTGGGTAGGATCAATAAGAAGCATTTAAATATTCTCCTCTCAGAAGTTTAACTTTGGCAGAGTAGTAATGTCAAAGGAGGCATCTGTACGATGCCTGTGAATTCCCAACCAAAAGGCTCATCATTTCCTGTTCTAGCTTTAGATAATTCAATTCAATTCAGTTTCATTTAACACATGTCGTCTCAAGGCACTTCACAAATGGTTTGGAATGGCGCGGGCTTGTTGGGGAGGTTAGAATAAACTACTGAGTGTTAGAGTTTGGCCATTTTAGAATGGGCTATGTGTAGGGGCACTAAGTAAAATAATAAACTGATAAAGTTTGTCCATCTAGAACCCACTGGTGGCCATTGTTATACTAAAAACCACAAGGATTGGGGGTACCTCTCTCTCCACAGGTAGCAGAAATGGAGGGTGTGTTTGAACCTCAACCATAACTGAGCTGGTTTAGGCTAGACCTGAATACCCCTTACTCCATCCAACAGGGAGGGAAGAAGGCAGAGGTAATAATTGGCGAGTGTTGTTTCCTGTTGCATTGTGTGAAAGCTGGGTAACTTTAAAAAGTGCTAAATCAATTAAATCGAATCCTACAGATTTTAAGTCAAGTACATACATTCCAATTAATTCTAGCAATCTTAAAGTGCAGTCAGATTCAGTTATATACTCAAAATGTCTAAGGAAACCCAGCAGATTGCATCGAGTCAGAGACTTCCAGCAGTCACTCCTCCTGGATGAGCATGGAGCGACGGTAGACAGTCACTGGCATTGACTTTGCAGCAAACCCTCATACTGAGCATGCATGTAGCGACAGTGGAGAGGAAAAACTACCTTTTAACAAGAAAAAAAAACCTCCAGCAGAACTAGGCTCGGTGTACCCGGCGATCTACCACGACCAACTGGGGGTCTGAGAGAACAGAGCAGAGACACAAAGAGAACACAGAAGCACAGATCCAGGAGTACTTTCTATAGGAAGGAGAAGTAAATGTTAATGGATGTAGCTCTTTTGTAGTTTCATCTAGGAAGAAAAAACAAAGAAACTCTAAGCCAGTTTGCAAGTTTAGCGTATAAGAGAGAGCACATACAGTTAGTCACAGTAAAAGCTCAGTCAGTAGCTATGTCTAGGAGAAAAATAGGGTTAAACACTGAAAGACAGGGGCAAGTGTATCATCGGTAGAAGGTGAGCATTAAGTTGTTGGCAGCAGAAGCTTGGACGATGCCCCCCTTCAGGAAAGTGTCACAGGTAGATACAGAGTCAGGCCAGGTGTAGCTTCTAGGAAGAGAAAAGACATAATGCAGGAAGAGGATTTTCTACACATGATAACCGAGGAGGTTGACAATTTCGTACCAAGAATTAGTTTCTGCTAATGGTGATGACATGCTCTTTTGGCTATTTTTTGAAAACAATGTTATTGAAACTGCCAGAGATGCTTAAAGGGAGCACTGAGCATCAGCCAGGGTGGGAATCCTCATAGCACTTATGGTCATGATCACTTGTTGTATCTCTCAATATGTTCGACTACCCTCTTTCTGATGGTTATACAGAGATTGCAAAAGTTTAGAGAAACAGTCTAGCTCTGAAACCTTTTACCAGCAACATTCTCTAGGCTCTCCACAACACTGCAGACACAATAACGTTGGCAAAAGAAATAGCAACGCTGCTTAGTGGAAAGGTAACCATCATGGTTGGTCAATAATTAATGAGGGTATTCTAGATTAATTCATGGATTAGAACAGTTGTATAGCATCAACGTCATAGAAAAGGTCTCTTTCGTATGCTTTTATGTTTAAAGTCAGCTGAGCCTGAGTAAAAAAGATGGAGTTCTTTAAACACAACTAACTTATAAAAATCTAGATAAATAAATCTTTATCTATAAGTCTGTTGTGGAGAGTTTGATCTATTTTCCCATCGACTGCTGGGAAAGCAGCATCAGAGCAGGGATTTAAAAAAGCTAAACAAGTATATTTGGAGGGCGGGCTCTGTTCTGGAGACTCCCCTGGAACTTCTGGAGATCATTGTACAAAGAAGGAATCTTCATAAAATGAAGAACATTATGGAGAACCCTGAGCATCCTCTTCATGAGACTGTTGTACAACAACAGAGTGTCTTCAGTCAGAGGCTTCTTCAGATCTGCTGTAAGACAGACCGCTACAGGACATCCTTCCTGCCCACAGCCATCAGCATCTACAGCGGCTCTTTGAAGAAACCTGAATAATATGAGCTAAAAAAACATTTCATTTGCCTTTGGGATTAATAAAGTATTTTTGAATTGAAATAATTTTATATATTAGACAGATGAGCCTTTCCAGTGCAGAGAACTCCACCAACACAAATAAGACCAACTCAACCAAATGCACAGAAGACTTAAGAAGTTAAAAAGGCAAACCTAAGCAGGAGAATCAAATAACCTTTGTCAGAGGGTTCATGGCATATTTAGGTGATTAAAAAAAAAGAACAATTTGATTATTAATAGCCACAATCAATTCTGTGTAGCGGTGTTCTCAACAGAAGCAGCAGAATCTCTGCAAAAGCAGGACCAGTATTTGAACCTGGTCAATGGGTTGTTTTAGTTGCCTAGCAACGCTGTTCCAACTAGGTGACAGTGTTCTTGATTGAATAAGGAGGAACATCCCTGAAACCCCTCAAAGTGATCTTCTGCCAGACATTAAACAGTCAAGCCAAGGTAGAATAAACATAGAACTGACGGAGCGAGCAGTGGAGTGAATTACGGCAAATTCAATGAAGACGAGGGAGCTCTTCATAAACATCTGCCTGAGAAGGATGCAGAGAGATGCATAAAAGATACACTTGATGAGAAGGACAATGGCTGAGTAGCTGGAAATGTTGATTGCAACATATAGGTTTAAAACAGGGAACTAATTAAAAACCAATTTTCTTCAGATAATACCCTTTTCTGGTTAAGATGAAGAACAATGACAGTACTTGTAAAATTAATATATTTTTAAACCCTTGTAGGGATTTAAACACACCAGTAAGAACTCATTTAGAGTCTCTCAGGTTTTTGCAATCCTCATTATGATAATTTAAATATCCACAAGTGTATGGTTCCGGGCATGAATATTATATAAGTTTTACGTCTTAGCTCTGCCATTTTTCACATTGCAAGCGCACACTAATCTGTCGCAGTGATAGTTTTTCATCTGTTATTAGAAAAACTTTATTTTCCTCCGCAGTCCCATGTGAATGTAGACAACATTTAGACAGTGACGAATGGTGATGGACAGACTGCTTAAAGCAGCTCACCTATGTACATACTTTTTGCTTTGAAAAGATGACAGAAGTAATTCAAGTATGCCAGATGTCTTAAATAGGACCCTGCAATGCAACTAAATGTCAGAGCATTCAGAAGGGAGGGAGGAAAATGGAAAAAACGAATGCAAGTAAAGAAAAAGCGTGAGCAGTGGCAACATGACATGTTTGGCCTTGAGGAAGCGAAGCAACGGAGGAGGGAGACAGAGAGTGGGAGAAAGAGAGAGATGGAGGGAGGGAGGCAGAGAGACCAGCCATGTCCAGTCTCACAGTCCACTGGGCTGCACACGTCAGCACACTCCATCCATCATCAGGCCCTGACTCACGCACACACAGACACATGGGGAGCCTCCTAATGGCCTTTTACATTCACCATTTCCCCCACAATCCACGCCTCCCTGCCTGTGTGCTGCTAATGCATCTAAGCCACCTTTACTCAAGACGCTTAGACTGCTGCTACAACTAGGGCTGAAAGGGAACGGTAAACAAGATTTTTCTTGGAAAACTATTTTCATGGTACTTGTGCGGGCCAGCAAATGCAGCCAATTCAATCTTTTGACATGCCTTAGTTTTTTTTCTACCAACATGCTTTTAGCTACACTTATAGAAAGAGAGTACATCAGAAATAAAGAGGTTCCATCACAATGAAGTTTAAGTAATGTACTGAATTTTAAATTACTTGATGTGCCAGCGTTTGAAGAAAGGATGTTTTTTTTTTTTTTTTTTACACGCCCTGTCCGGCAGAGTAGCACTCAGAATTGTTGTCCGAGTGCCAACAAGAAGCCCAACAGATTTACTTTCACAAGTGGAGCATTATGGCTTTCGCTATAATGCATTTATTTAGAAAAAGCTATGTATATGTATATGGAGGTATCCTGCAGTGTTGTTCTATTATGCCCCGGTTTTACTGGCTCTATTTAAGCCGGTGGAGTGGAGGTACCTAGTTTTTTGGTCAAAAATCCAAAGGACCATTACAAGTACCTAGTTTTGTGGTCCCTGCTCTTGAGCAGGTACGACCAGGGGCTGAGTAGGGACTACATGTGACAGCTGTCTGTTCACGGACTGGCTATGGGACCGGGAGAAATGAGAAGGTTTCCGCTGAGGAAGTGCAGAGAAAAGTTAATAAAACTCAAGAGCGACTACAACAATATTAAGGACCACAATGGCTGAAGCGAAGTGAATCAAAATATAATTTTAGTGTTTACAAATTATAAACCTTGCCTGAAGACTGAAAGGAAAAAAAAGGACACATCAGCGTTCTGAATTACACGCAGGCGTAGTGCTGTATTTAAGAACATCCTATACCAACTGATCACACATAAACCCAGCTATTGAGAGGCACGAACATTTCCCCCAAAACAGACAAAACAATATCAACATAAAACAGCCTGTTTGGTTCGCAAATTTATTGAGCGTCCTTAACCTTACCAAGCTTTGCAAGGAGGAGGGAGCAGGCAGAGAGCAGCTGCGGCAATATCCAGCCTAAAACTAACTTCACCGCAATTAAAAGTCTGCAGTTTTGCCCTTTAAAGTCCTTCACGTTACTGCCATTGCTGAGACAAAAACTTTCACACAAAGCTGAAAATTTCGACTTCCTCATGCCAACTTTGGAGTAGCGGCGTCTCTCCTTTCCTCCTCTGCTGCCACACCCCCCTCACATCAAAACCCCTATGCGTTATTTTATAGGTTCTGGCTGGGATGTGTTCCAGGTAATTATGCCAGTGGATTATTTTATACACAAAAAAATATATAAAACATTCTTGCATATACAATAATCCAAACATTATTTGTATTTTGTTTCATTATTTTTTTATTTTCTATTTATATTTTTTTTATGTTTCACCCAAATTACTTAATGTGACAATGTCACACGGTAACGTTAATAGCAGCACAGCACACTACACTACTACCCTAAAAGGAGTCAGTGGAAAAGGGGTATTGATTATTTTCTTACTACATTTAATAAAAAACAGGAAAACATCAAAATATATTTTTGTTGCTGTTAAAATTCCCATGCTCCCCATAGCTAAAAATCAAAAAGAATCCACTTTAATTTACTTTTATGGTGGGTCCCAACAGAAGATTAACCAAGAATAAAGAAAGGATTACATATTGTCATGGCTGTGAAATTTTATTTATTTTTAATTATTAATCCTTTCATTTTCTATATTTATTTATTTATGGGCCCAATGGGTGAAAAAAAACTTAAAATTAACATGACTAATTTTATTTATTTATTTGAGGACCAACAAAACAATAACCAAAAAGTCACATGTGACCCAAAGCTACAATCTGACCTAGAAAAAAAAGGTTGCAAAAAAAAAAAAAAGATAAGCATGGGCAAAAAAAAACAAATAGTCCACTGACTCCCTTACAAGTGCTAACCCAAGCAAATACTGCTATCACCAGCGAGATGCTATCTGTCTGCTTCACCTCTATTGCTTTCCAGTCATTATTGCCCTGTCTCTGGGATATTGGGCACATTTTTCATCCGACTGTAGAAGATTGGCACTGGGAGAGAACGGGGGGGCGTTGGCATAGACAATGGTTGAGTCAGATGGAGAGAGGAAATACACTGTAGCCAAGCAGCAGAATGAAAAAAGTATCATCATCTTTAGAGGATAAGTGGATGATATATATTTTTTTTGGCCTGGGACTGAGAAGACATAGAGGATAATCTTGGCTAATTAACTGTTGTTTTGATTGTTTACTGGACTGAGTCATAAAACAGGCAGTTGGAAAACCAAATCTGTGAGATTTCATTCATTAGAAGAAGAGCAAATTAGGGTGAACTGTGTCTGACTTATCATGCACGGAAATTCAGACACAGATGCAAGCAGCATACTTACCTGTAAATACTGTATCATGTTTCTATGCATTAGCACAAATTTAGCCATACAGGATTAATACAAACTTAGAAATGTCTAGAAATTACACAACCCTGCCACGTTGTTTGGGGACCTCTAACTTTTAAATGTATCCGTTAATGTGCAGACTTGAGGAGTGGTGATTATCTGAAGAACTAGCCAGTAACTCAATATCTTCCTTCAGTGCCATCATTGTCAGCAAAGCTAGAGAACCTATGAGTACTCAACTTAAAACATTCCTGCAAAGGCCACTAGATTTTATGTTAAAACAAGTATTTCACAAAAATGTACATTTTGAAGATGAAGAGGCCCACAGCATTACATATCCTCCACTATGCTTAACAGAGAGCAGTTCACTGAGAGCAAATGTCTTGTTTGTGTTCACAAGCTTGGCAATAAAGCTGATTTAGATTCTGAGGTGATTTTCATGAATCCCTCCTCAGTTTTTCACCACACCTTTCCTGTTTTTTTTTGGTGAAAACATAAGTTTTAGTTTACTTTAACCAAAAGACAGAGTTCAATCTAAAGACCGAGAGGCAATTAGCAAACTACAAAAATGTATGCATGTGATGTCAGGGCAGAAAAGGCAATTTTTTTGGCATGTCCTCTAAACAACTGGTTTACATGTCAATGGTGTCTGGCGGTTTCTACGGAGACGTGATGCCCCGGGATTGCATTTTTTGTTTCAGTTCTCCAACGCTGAGCTTCAGACATTTTTTAACTCCCATACCTTCCTCCTGACTGCACATGGTGACCAGATAAATGCAGGTCTTCGTGCAGCCTTATGACTAAGAGAAATGAGCCTCTGTTTTACAAGGCTCATCTGTGAAAAATTATTCTTTCTTACTGAGGCTTTTATTTTTCCTTCGCAGAATAGATATGCTCAAATTAAAAAGGTATGACCTTTTAGGTCATTTTCACATTGTTATTATACTACAGTTATATACAACTATACTACTAATAAGAGATTGCTATTACTTTATGGCTTTTTACATAGCTTTGCTAAAGTAACCAATAAGTGTTGACGGTGCTGTAATTTTAAACCATGCTACATTTCTGTACATGTAAATGTTCAAGATTTTGCTCTTGCTTTGCTACATTAAGGAAAATTTCATCAGCAGTTATGTAGAGTACCTAAGGAAGTAAGACGATTCACAAATACTTTTTTCTATGCTTTTATTTTATTTCCAAGACAACAATTTCAATTTTCCATTTTGTTATTTGACATTTAATGGGCCTTTAATGCAGACTATATTGTGGAATTACACATTCCTTTTTTTTTTTTACAATTTACAATTCACACGGCTAGCCTCTAAAATCTTAAAGAAATGAAAGAAAAAGTGACCACATATGTGACAAATTAATTATTATTTTGGCTGTAATCTTACATCGGCTGGTTTATTGTATGATTTATAACTAGATTATATCTAAAAAAACATGATCACTAGGTTTCAAACAAGAGGAAATGTAAAAGTTGTGAAATTACTTGTCATTAAATTATTATTCTATTAGTGTTCTTGGTAGTAGCTTGAGATAGGTACAGAACAAGTCTGGAAACTATTAAGGTTTAAATTCAAGTTCATTATATTGCATGGTTAGTTTCCTAAAAAACCCGATAAAACATTTAGAACAAAATCTAGATTCTTAAAACGAGCTGTTTAAAAATTCATACCTCAAAAAGGGATCTTTTGTTTTTATGTTTGAGATTGTTTGGCCACACTATAAACAAGTCTGATATTGTAACTGCAACACAATCAAGCTACCAAATACTATAGAGTTAAAGAAAAAACATCCAAAACAGACATCCTAAGCAACTTCTTTGTGACCAACTGCTTCCTAATCAGCCGCCACCTGTCTCTATCTTCACCCATTTATAGTCTCTGTTCTCTGTCTTTTCTCGTCACAAGATGCCTCATCAAAAAGTATTGCACAGTGCAATCTGCCAGACCAGCATAAGAGTCCAGGCTCAACCCAGGTGCCTAGAAACAAAAGCATTTAAGCACCCGATGCAATATTGATGTTAGGAATAATGTCGTAAAATGCTGTCAATGAATATTTAATGACTCATCCATTCTCCCTGACACACACATGAACACATGCATACACTGCATCTGATTATAGAACAGTGCAATAAAGTTACATTCAGGGTAATACAATGGGAATGACCCAAGTCAACTACATTCAACTGAGAAATAAATCCCTTTTTTGGCTAACATGTTTTTAATGAGAACTGCACCTAGAATCCCTTTAGAAATTGGTATAGGAACACTTTAAACATTAAAAAGAGAGGCAACCACCCTCTAGGTCTGAGATGCATATGTAAGTCCACATATGAAAAAATTGGGAAATCGGAAAAAAAAAATAGAGGGAAAATTTTATTTTAAGTTAACAATTTCGGAAATCTGGTGTCGAATAAAAAAAAAAAAAACATCAGCATAGGCCCCCCGTCACATGTGGGGCCTATTTCCTCCCCGCCACACTCCCTGCCGGTGGCTTGTGTCTCTGCCCGCTGGTGTATTGGTGGTTCTCGGTGTTTGGGGCTGGGTGTTTTGGTGTGTGCCAGCCGACTACCGGTGGCCGCTTGCTGGGACCTGGGCCCCTGGTTCTGTAAGGCTTCGGCTTGGGGGGTGATGGGCTCTGGGGTCTCAGGTCTCTGGGTCCATAGCTGGATCTGCTCTGGCATAGACGGCTGCCGAATGGGCCTGTTGGCACGTTGTTGCAGCTTCCTGGGGCTTCTACACTGTGGCTGCTGGGAGGTTCCCTTGATAGGTCTCCTCTGCTCTTCTCTGTGGGGAGTTGCAGAAGTACCGTCAGTGGTCCTTCCAGGGTTCCCGTGCTCTGGGGGGCCTTTGGATGTCTGTGGTTCAGATCTCCTCCCTGTCTGTCTTGGGTCCAAGGGTCAGGTCTGTGGCTCCTCACCCTCGCTATTGCATATTCTTAATCGAGAAACCTTATATAGACAAGCATGCTCACACTTACACCCACAGTTGTTTAGATTCAGGTGTTAACAAATACACAGATGTTATATATTGAGCTGCAGTTACCACCACATTCATCTTGCATTCAATAGTACCTTTCGGTAACAATGCTGTTATGCATGTTTCTTCAGGTGTAGAAGCAATCTTCCAGGGTGTTATCTTGTATTCTCCTTCCCCTTCTTTCTCTATTCTTTTCTCCTTCTCTCCCTTTTTCCTTTTTGCCACTTCTTTTTTTACTTTTTCGTTTCTTGTCTCCATGTCCATTGCAATTGAAATAATCTCGAAGCAGTTTATAATAAAGTTTCTTTTATAAATATCAAAAGGAGTATTATAGTGTTAGCTGTAAATCTCCACTTGTGAAAGTAAATCTGTTGGGCTTCTTCTTGGCACTCAGACAACAATTATCAGTGCTACTATGCCGTACAGGACACAACTTTTTTTTTAAACATTATGATTATCATGAAACTCCAAAAAAACATAAAACAAATGGTTTACTTTTAACATATATTTTACAGTTCTGTCTAGTGGATCCAAATGCATCCAAAAATGAGGATGTTTGATGCTGTTAAATGAAATATAGTCCAGAACTAACAGCTAAAATGAAACAGAGGAAAAACTCACATCAATAGTAACCATAGATGTATAGCACAAGGTCCAGCGAGAAGTTGATGAAACAGACTGGCCTTAAAAGTGCAGGGAAGGGGACCAGGTGAATCTAATCGGCAGGATTAAAGACAGCTGGGAGGGAAGCAGGGCAAGAACCATACAGACAGACAGATCCAATTTCTAAATGTATGGATCACAACATAGGAAATGTATATAATAACTGCATTATGTAAAAGTGGACATTTTGCAAAATATATATTTTCATAAAAGATGTCCATAAGTCATTTTTCTAAGTAAAGTCTCATTGCTGGTAAAGTCTCTAATGACTTTACCAACATTGATATTTTACATATTTATCTTATTCAGAACATTCAATTCAGAATCTGTAAATTATATTAAAATGTAATAAGATAACATTTACTGCATTAAAAATATTCATATGCATTTAGGTTCATAAAGAAAATATGTAGAAATAGAATAAAATCTGTAATGTTGGATTTCTGAATGACTCAGACAGTGCTTTTATTTTTGAAAAACAGGAAGTGTTTCTGTAATGACACTAGCTTAGCAGTGAGAGATTAAGATGGTGGAAGTAAGTTGCTTTTTTTGTACTGAAATGTCCCAAAGTCATTTTACAGACAGCTCAGTTTGTGATACATCAATGTGGTCATTATTATGGTCCTACAACAAACCATTAATATTTAATGGTCTGCTAAATGTCCTTGTTAATAAATCAAACGCACCCTTTAACTGGAGAATATGCAGACCTCCGTCAACGCTGTGGCCTGTGATTTACTGACTGTAAATGCTTGGCTAACAGCAGTATAAAATAATAACAGGTGAGCTTGGAAGCTACCATAAACCCAGTTTCTTGGCACGGGATGTAAAGAAACATTAAGGGGAGATCATGCATACTATGAGAAACGTTATGGAAACGTTATCATGTCATCCAGTCATTTGTAAACACTAAAGTAACTCAAGTGGCAACAACAATAATCACTTAATCAAATGATCTACAATTACAAACAGAAAATTACATGAGAGAACTCTTGTTTATGACACTCAAGCCACAGACCTCGAGTCTGACTCGAGTCTCAAATCTTTAGAGACAAGTCTACGTCGAAGCCACTTTAGTCCCCATCTCTGTTTTTATCTTTGCAATAAATATTTTCTCACTTTAAATTTGACTCACCTTGCTTCAAGACATATTAAATTATTTTGTGGCGTTAAAGGAGGAAAGTTGTGAATTATTTATCGAAATCCCACACAGCAAACAGATCTTTGCTGCCCAAAAATCACCTTAATCTATTATAATGATGATGCAATTGTGGAAAAAGTATGATAATCTTGTACATGAGTGAAATATGCTTTATTAACACTGAACAATCTGTGTCGCCAGCCAGTGTTAAATCTGCCTGTCTTGCAGCAAATACAGTCAAGGCTGTGCACTGGTCCTTCTAACTGTTAAGTCCCAGATTTTATTGATAGTTTAAAATATTAAAGACTAAGGATAAATTCAACTGGTCTTAATGTTGCTTATTCAAATAGGTTTCCCCTGACAGGGTCATGACAAATCAAATTAAATTAAGCAACTTTGCATCTTCATAATCTAATGGAGGTTTTACGTGTGGGAGCATGGTAAACTTATACAATGCAAAATAAAAAGCAGACATTTAAATCTCTGTCTGGCTGGTATAAAAAGAGTCAAAAACTCTCAGAGAAGGTCAACGTTCTTACTCTGAAATCTGGAATGCAATTATATCCCACAAGCTAACACAAGCTGCTTAAATAAATGTTGAATTGTCAGAATCCGCAGCTAACCTTTTAGTGTTTAAGCTGGACACACAAGCTCAACCAGTCACAGAGGGATGTAGTTTAATAAAAGGTTACAATATTATAAAGATGAAGGAATTCAGAGAAATGAAGCAACACTAAACAACAGCAAAAATGGAAAAACATAAGCAAGAGACAAGACAGAAAGGGCAAGGGGGGGTGAAAGTGTCTGAGAAAGTGAAAAAGACGAAGAAGAACTGGTACCAACAGTGATAAAGGACGCACTGGGTTGAGGAAGAAGAAACGGATGAGTGTGAGAGTTTTTTTACCCTCATCCCACCTTCCCTATCATCCTTTTCTGTGGTGTTCTGCTCGGATGCCTGACAGAGAAGCGCCAGAAGCAAATCTGCTCTCTGCACCCGCTCCTTTCTACAAATTAGTTTAGGCTGCACCTAAATAAACCCGGAGCTCAGAGCTCCTACTTCCTCTCTACCAGAGCAAAATATGCAAAGCCAGATCTCCGGAGTTGATTTATGGACTTAGAGCCAAACAGATGGAATAGCGCCTAATCTAAACACCACAAATTCTCAAGAACTGCACTACTGCAAATGACGAAGGCAAAACTCCAAATACACGGATTTGAGTTTATCAACGCTCTACGCATTTTATAGTAACAAATATACTTCATATGAGAGTATTAAAGAAAATTATACCGTTAGAATGTTCATAATCCTTTAACTTTTTCATATTTTGCTAAATTACAACCACAAACTTTAAAGTACTTTATTGGGATTTTATGTGATAGAGAAAAAAAAGTAGTACATAATTGTGAAGTGAAAGAGAAACGATGCATTGTTTTCAAAATCTTTTACTAATAAGATTGTAAAATGCATAGTGCACATATGGATTCCTTCTTTATTCTGATAACCCTAAATAAAGTCCAGGGCAAGCAATTTCTATCAGAAGTCACCTAAATAGTAGGTAGAGAGGACATCTATGAACCTAATCTCAGTATAAATCCAGATGTACTTAAGATGCCTAAGATGCTTTTTGGAGACCATCATGAAGACCAAGTAATAAGTCAAAAAGGTCAAGGATAAAGAATACGAGAATTTCAGAGCATGTTTAGCTAAGGCAACAAGTTTGAACATATCTGGGCATTGATTAGTCCACCTTCCAGAAAGAGTATAGCACAACTTCAACCCTATCAAGACGTTAATCCCACTAAACGGATAAAATGTGCAAGGTAGGCATTAGTCAGAGAAGCAGTCAGGCTCATATTAACACTGGAGGAGCTGCAGAAATCCATAGCTCAGGTGGGTGAATCTGTTATATGACTACTATTAGTCGCGCTCTATAAAACTATCCCCTTTATGGAAGAGTGGCAGGAAGAAAACCACTGCTCTCCTAAGTCAAAAGAGCAAACATGTGGAACCAACATTGACCTTTCTGCCCTATATGCAAAAAGCTGTGGGTGGTGGAAAACTAACACTGCACACATCATCCTAAACACAACCCTCCCCACAGTAAAACATGACAGTGGCAGCAGCAAGCTGTGGGGACAAGGAAGCAGTTCAGAGTTGATGGAAAAAAGATGGATGGATGGAAGATGTTCACCTTCTAGTAACACAGCAACCCTAAACATCCAGCCGTAGAAGCAATAGAAGGGTTTAGATCCAAGCTTATTTATGTGTGAGAATATCCCAGTCAAAGTCAAGACCTAAATCCAATAATGAATGTGTCATGATTTAAACAGAAGCTATCCATCCAACTTGAGTGAGCTTCAGCTATTTTGCAAAGAAGAATTAAAAAAAATGTCCTTCTCTAGAGAAACCGATAGAGATAAACCCAAAAAAGACAAAAAGCTCATATTTGTTTTGGAACATAATGAGAAAGTTCGAGGAATACGACCAATTTCAGGGCACTGTATATCCACTAAGGTGTCCATGTAATGTTTCATTTCCTGTGCTTACACTGTCTCACAGTTTCACTGCTCTGGCACCTAGTGGTTCTGTTCAATGAGCTGTATTACACTATAACTCACAGAAGCAAAGCGTTTTACCCCTTACTCCAATCTAGCTGAGAAAATATCTCATCACAGTGTCTTCTCTGCTATCTCTACAGGGACCATTATGCTGCAGTTAAATTTTAGGCTCAGAGCACCAATAAGGAAAAAGATTTTCCACCTCATTTTGTACGAAAAGGAAATCATAGTGACTCCAAGAATAAAGTTAAATAAGTAGTGAAAATCAAACAGAAATGTATTTATACTTTTGAGCAACAGGCACATATCATCCCTACAAGAGGAATCCCTTTGTTTTTTCTGGTTCATTTTACTGTTAGCTCCAATGGTGTCTGTTGGGGACAAAGAGAATATTTTTTAGATTTTATAAATTATAAATGTTATACTTATGCCTCACAAAATAATGCAATTGTTTTAATTGTTGAGCTTTGACAGCATTGTGACCACTGAAGATACTTTGCCCATATGGACTCAGAAGCGCTATATTAATGACACCAGTTCTTGGAACCATTAATAAAGCATTCCCTTCATATTGCATGTTATTTCTGTAGGTAATTTAATACCTTGAGAAATTATGTTTTGTAAAAATCTACCGCTGATCAAACCAGAAATACTAAGCAGTCTCCTGTGGTTAGACTGGAGTAAAATAACCAAATTTTAGTATAATTCAGAATCAGAATCAGAATCAGCTTTATTGCCAAGTTTGTACATACAAACAAGGAATTTGACTCCGGTACACTTTGCTCTTTGGTTTTTGTTTTTGCACTACAGAATATACATATTTACAATGTACAATATACACATATATAAATAAAAAGGTGCATTTGCAACATCTGTATGCTGTTGTTTGTATTTTTATTGAATGTTCAACAGAGAAACAGCCTGGGGGAAGAAACTGTCTCTGTGGCGGCTGGTTTTAGTGAACAGCGCTCAGTAGCGTCGGCCTGAAGGCAGAACTCTAAACAGTTTATGTGCAGGGTGTGTGGGGTCTGCAGAGATTTTAGCAGCTCTTTTCCTGACCCTAGACCTGTATAAGTCCTGGATGGAGGGAAGGTCAGCCCTGATGATTCTCTCTGCAGTCCTGATTATTCGTTGCAGTCTGGACCTGTCCTGTTTTGTGGATGAACCGAACCACACGGAGATGGATGAAGACAGGACAGACTGAATGATGGCAGTGTAGAAGATGACCAGCAGCTCCTGTGGAAGGTTGTACTTCTTAAGTTTCTTCAGGAAGTACAGTCTCTGCTGGGCCTTCTTCCGAACAGTGTCTATGTGTGGAGACCATCTCAGGTCCTCAGAGATGCTGGTTCCTAAGAACCTGAAGTGATCCACAGCCGACACGGTGTTGTTGAGGATGGTGAGGGGGTGTATGGAGGTGCTGTTTTCCGAAAGTCCACCACCATCTCCACAGTCTTGAGTGGATTTAGCTCCAGGCAGTTCTGACTACACCAGTGTAACAGCCGATCCACCTCCTGTCTGTATGCAGACTCATCACCGTCCTGGATCAGTCCCAATGACAGTGGTTGTCATCTGCAAACTTCAGGAGTTTCCAACGGACGGGGTCCGCTGACGTGCAGTCATTTTTGTACAGGGAGAAGAGGAGTGGGATAGAACACACCGTGGGGGGCACCCGTACTTATTGATCTGGTTCGGGAGAAGATGCTCCCCATCCACCTGCTGCTGTCGGTCTGTAGGAAGCTGTTGATCCACTGACAGATGGAGGCTGGGACGTGAGCTGGGTGAGCTTCTGGTGGAGGATGTCGGTATGATGGGTTGAAGGCCGAGTTGAAGTCTACAAACAGATCCTGCGTGGGTTTCCCTGGGTGGTCGAGGTGTTGCAGGATGAAGTGTAGACCCAAGTTAACAGCATCATCTGGCGACCTGTTTGCTCGGTACGCAAACTGCAGGGCGTCCAGTAGAGGGCCTGTGATGTCTTTCAGGTGCTTCAACACCAGCCGCTCAAAGGATTTCATGACCACAGACGTCAGGGCTACATATCCCTAATTATAGGGATATTCCAGAGAATTACAGATTGAAAGCTTGTTAAACTGACTTTGACGCATCCCAAGGTAGTTATGAATTCAGCGTAAATATCCTGGAGTAGATGTCTCTCTTTTCTTCCCAAAAAGACCAAAACCGCAAAAGTACGAAAAGCTGAAGAGGTGACATGGCCGGCATCGGTAGCCATCGCATCAATGCAGTCCAAAATGTAAGAAATACACCCAGTTTACAGCGGACTAATGAACACACTGGAGACTACTTTGAAAAAAATGCAAAACATATACACTACACTAAACTGCACGACACTATATTGCCAAAGGTATTGGGGATCATACCACCAAATCAATGAATTCCGGTGTCAAATACCACACACCGGATCACTTCCATGGCTGCAGGTGTATAAAGTTTGCACAGAGTCCTGATCTCAACCTTCTTGAACACCTTTGAGATTAATTAGATCAGAGACTGCAATTCTGGCTTTCTCATCTGAATATGAACACACTCCTAAACTTTGTGAAAGATGTTTACAGAATAGATAACGTTGCTGTTGCTCGTAACAGTGGGTCCATCAACAAATTGGACCTTACAAATTAAGAAAAGAAAACAATAAAAAAACTTCATATAAATGACCTGAAACTGCTTTGTCACTTCTATCATTTAGAACAAGATATTAAAAAACAAGCCCACTACCTTCCCCTACAAATACAATGGATGTATTTTTCACCATAGAGTACAAGGATGTGTACAGTTACATATCTAATAATCTGTTTATCATAAATGCATATTAAAAGAAACGGAGCAACACAGTGATGGCATGCCCACTTGTTATTTTAAGGACCAAAATTTAAAACGGACAAGCAAAGGGCAGAAGATTATTCACAGAGGAGAAGAGAAAAGAATGAACATGAAGAGTATATTTCTTTATCAGGCAGTGCTAATGGATCACCCCCTCTTCACCCAGGAAATTATCTCAGCATTGCGCTCTCCTTACTAAGACATGATTAATTGATTGCAAAGGAACAAGAGTAAAGAAGGACAGAAGATAGGGAAAGAGGGAAAAGTGCTGATGTACTTCGGAAGAGAGGTAAATTGGAAACAGTGGGGATCGGAAAGACTGCTGCTGACCTTTTGGAATATTAATGAAACTGGAAAATGGTCAAGTTTAAAAATAGAGAAAAACATTTTTGAAATCTCATACAAACTGAACAAAGAACTGGCATAAGTTAAGTGGTTAGATACACATGCCTAGCAATTTCTTTGGACAAATACCAGATAGTTATATTACAACAAAAAAAAACAGACAAGACAAACACAAACCCCATCATATGTTTATCATATGAGAAAACACAATTGTTCAATTTCAAAAGCAGAAATTACATCTATAAATGAAAAACAAAGCTTTGAAATGTAAACTTTGTGTGTGAATGTGTGTGCAGGACTCTAACCATGCTTGCATCTCATGCTCTGCTTTGGCCCTCTTTTGCTCCAAGTCTTTATACAGCTCATCAGTGATCTTCTTCCTCAGGGCCTCTTCATTCGCTAGAGACACAAAGAACAAGCAGCAAAAGTGAGAATGCCAGGAAATTAGAGAAACGTTCATTATATACACAAAAACAGGCATGTTTTATTGAGAGTCAAGGGTTAGAAAAAAAGGTAGGTAGTTAAAAAAAGCTAGGAAAAATTTACAAAAATAAATAAAAATTCCAAGGTACAAAAAAGTAACTGCTCATGCAGAGTCACTTTTGTAACTCTGCAAAAGCAAGAGTGAACAATTGTGCTTGCTCAACATATTGAATGTATAGTTTCAGAACATAGAAATAAATCTGATAATAAAACTCATTTGAGAAATCAGTTTTTTACATGTGGTTTTGCAGCCAACACACCAGTAATTTTGGTCTATCTAGAAACAAAGAAAGTGAATACTGCATTTCAAAATCCCACGTAAACACTTCAACAGGGCGCGGCCCTGATGGTGTAGGGGTTCAGGGCGCGGCCCAGATGGTGTAGGGGTTCAGGGCGCGGCCCTGATGGTGTAGGGATTCAGGGCGCGGCCCTGATGGTGTAGGGGTTAAGCGCGCGACCATATGCAGAGGCTACAGTCCTCGAAGCGGCTGTCCCGGGTTCGAGTCCCGGACCCGGCGACATTTGCCGAATGTCTCCCCCTCTCTCTACCCCTCTTTCCTGTCTGCCTACTGTCAAAAAATAAATAAAGGCCACTAGTGCAAAAAAATAAATAAATAATAAAAACACTTCAGCAGACCAAAGAGGAAAAACTATTAGTGGCCACCTGCATTAATTCTTTTTACAGTTGTTTTTCCTGTTCGTAAATCTCCATAATAAAACCGGGACGCACTATACCGAGTCTATGGCCCACAGTTATCAAGTCAGTAATAACTAAGATGACAGGAGAAAAATACAAAAGTTATCCAACAGAACCCTCTGATCTTAAACCAGACCATATCAGCAAGGTTTGCAATTTTAGATTTGTTCAAAACACAAAAACTCTAATACAATGTAATTTTTACAGAAAAGATCAGAGACAAAAAAAGAATAATGGCCATAGTAAGTTCCTTTGGCAACAAACAAACACATCATATCAGCACAAACAACTCCTCATCAGTCAAGCACAGCAGCAGCGGCCAATGTTCCATACTTTTGCAGGAACAGGATCTTGGCAGCTGCCTCCAATCGATAGCGAATCTCAACTCTGCTGGCTTATGCAAAAGGTTTATGATTTAAAGCACAGCAGCATACCTACAACAGAATTGAAAGCATTTATAATGGCCCAGACCACAGTGTAAAGCTATTGTGTTGTTGTCCACCAACAAGAGACAGATATTTATATTTGGAAAAACAAATCTAAATGCTGTCAACAGTCTGAAGACAGTACTCAGAGAATTACCTAAGCATGAGCTGCATAGAAGATTTTCATTTTCATTTGTGGCAGAGACCAAGGAGACAACAGATTAACCACAAACACATTACAGACCCCAACAACAATATTTTCACTCACTACAATTCCTACATACATTATTTCCCTTCAAAAACCTCCTGTATTCAAAATATGTAATTGATGTCTGCATCTATGACCTATCTGGAGTGTTATAAAGTCATTACACAAACGCCAATATTAGACGTGAAAAACAAAAATCACTTTAAGCATGAAACTTGGCATAACTTGGCCAATTTATTTTTTAACAATTTGTATTCTCTATGTTTTCTAAACATATATTTGGTCTGTCTTCTGTAAAAAAAAAATCGTCATGTTTGGGAATCCTCCTTTATACAGAGATTAATCCTCCAACAAGAGGAAATAAACCTACAAAACAATAACAATGGTACCATTGAGTTGAAAACTGCAGCTCGACTTGTCACAGAATTTCCAATATTTCTTCATACAGATGCAAAGAAAGGCACATAGACATCCTCTATCCTAAACGCAACACAGTTCAATACTACCCTGTCAACACATATTCATGGCACTGACGACAGACGTATATGACTCCATGTCCTCACCAGTCTATCTTGGCAGGTAATTAAGCATGAAAGTAAAGATGCCGGCCAGCGACCGGGCCAAAACGTGCTCTGAAGGCAGAATTGGCATACGGTGTGCTGCAATGCTGCGGTGATGAAGGGGGAGGTGTCTGAGCCTGTCAAGATTAGTCTCCCACTGCATTAGTTAGATCGGATAATCCCTATTGTCAGAGTCTATTATTACCTGGCAACATGTGGCAACAGCAGCCTGCAAAAACCTCATTATTCCCAAAATAAGATTAACACAAAGAGAAAACAATAAGGTTACAGATATGCAAAACAATTTGTTTAAATCAACAGATACTAAAGAATGTATCCAAATAGAGTATTTAGTCAGTAAGTTAAAAATCCTTAGGTGCTTACAGTTCATCAAAATCTTCTATCCCACCAACTTCAGGCTTTTATATAAATGTGGGGACTTTTACTGCTCATCTTTCTTTATTTGGAAAAACTAGAGGAATGACAATATATAAATGTGCAAGCCATATTCCCTTGAAATGTTAATATATGTATATGGAGTACAGTATTAAAAATCTTCTCTTGCTTACAGGAACATTAACATTACAGGATTAATTGTAATGCATGTACCTGACTTTTGTGAAGTGCCTTGAGACGACATGTGTTGTGAATTGGCGCTATATAAATAAACTAAACTGAATTGAATTGAACATTTGGTTACCGAGTGGACTTTAACATTTTTGACCAGGGTGCCCTGTGGGTAATTTGCACTTTCCAAAGGCTTGAAACCATTATCTAACAACTAAAATGCTTAAAACTAAATTTTTTATTGTCAATATTTTTGATATTGTAAACAAAAAGTATAACCTGTTGATAAAAGGTCATAGAATTGTAACTTTACATTTTTGATCACTTACATTTTTAGAGGGAGGGGGGGCAGAAAATAGACTGACTAGTTTTATTATTATTGCCACTGATGGGTTCTTGTGAATTGATGCTTATGCAGCAACATCATTTTCTGTGTACATCAATTTTCAGTTCTGGCAGATTCACATTATATTTATAGTTATATTTAGATGTGAACCTTGCTTGGGCCCTTTAATATACTGTGATCTAAACCATTCCATTGTAGCTCTGGCTATTTGTTGAGGGTTGTTGTCCAGCGCGATGGTGAATCTCTGCTCTAGTCTTAAGTCTTTTGTAGCCTCTAACAGGTTTTTGTACGACTGACCTGCAGAGATATTGAGACTGAACAGCCATCTATAAGATGTTCAAGCCTTTAGATATTATTTCACAACCTTACCCTGCTTTAAACTCCACACCCTTTATGCTGACCTGTTTGTTGTGTTCTTTGGTTTGCTCACTAACAAACCACTTAGGCCTTTATGGGACAGCTGGATTTACCCTGGGATTACAATGTGTATGTTGTTTTTACTAAATAGACAACTTCTGAACGCAACTCTGCCAAGGCAACAAGAGGACAAAATAGAATTACACAATGGCTTATATGTAAAAATTTTGCATTGAGTACTTTACATTAGTGTCCGCAACGTTGTCAATAAACAAAAAAGTGACAAAATATGCACTGATTTTCTGTGTATTGACATTACCGTAATGTCATTATGCTCTGTTGATGTTTAATTGTGTTACTGCCCAAACTTATATATGAGGCATTTTAACCTTTGTTAATCAACAGTTAAAAATATACACCCACTCACAGAGATCTCTCTAAAGTATATTTTTAAGATTTTTGAAATTCAGGCAAGCTTAGACAATTCTTCATTTCCTCCCCAGCTTTCTAAAGAGGCTTCAGATTGCTAGCGAGCCCAAGGGGTCAGCCACAGAACAGGTCCTGATATGATAAACACTGTCTGGGGTCCTTGAGGGAGAATGTTAGGGTCAAAGACAATTCCAGATTGACAGAGACCATGTCAATCTTAAGTAGGACATTTAAATGTTAAAAAGATTAAAAACTCATCATCTTTTTAAAAGCGTCTCCCTCTTTTTCCTTTCCACCAATCACTGGGTCTCATGGAAGAACCCACAGAGGAGGCGGCGAAGCAGCGGAGCTCAGGCTATTGGCAGTAGAGATAATAGACAAAGGCAAATTGCATTTCTCATCAGAAGTTTCATTAACCCCGAGACCCGCATGGAGGGCATAATCTGTAACATTACCACTTCCTCACGTTTCTACCTGGTGCACTAGTTGAGTCACCACACACCTTCCACAATGCCCAAATAAGAATAAAAAGGACAGGAAAAAGTGCCAGGAGCAGGTTTCCAACTTTGGCTAGTACAATTGCAGTCAATTCATTTTCTGATGATTGTATCTCAAGTTACAGACTGAAAAAAGCAAACTTTGGTTATTTTCTTACAGCTACAAGGAAAAAAGGGACAAAGACATATCTCATCAGTGTCTACTTTATGTATTCACACTTTCACCACAATTTTCTTTTTGTCTTTCTCATCTTTCCATTCTCTTTTCTTCCCCCAGGAGACATTTTTAAACAGATTATTAGTCCAGGACTGTGTGTGGGCACTAGAATATGAATATTTATAGTATATTGGAAAAAGTGTAGGAGGTTCAACCTTGACTATGGTGTAATCAGCACACATACTTACTCAGGGCATGATTTAGAGACAGCCGACCTGCTGAGAGCCTCACTCGACACCCAACTTTCGTGAACACACATAATCAATGTCTGCCTCATTAAGGTCGCACCCTTTGAGAATTGGGCTGAACTTTGTAACATTTTTAACGAGATTCACATTCACATTCATTACACCTTCCTTTTTATATTCCTTAAAAGAGCGTGCTCAAGCATGATCAATCGTATAAGCTGACTTTTTACACCACTTTTAAAATAGTTGGAACATAGTACCTTTCTAACTCTTTGAGGTGACCTCTCAAGGTTAATACTGTGAATGTCAACACGCAGTAGTGTTGGATGACTGAAATGAGTCATATGCTAAGTTAATAAACTGTAGCTACAGTGCAATGAAAAAAGTATTTAACCCCTTACACATTTTTTCTGTTTTTGCTACTATTGAAAACAAATGTTATTCACAAAGATAACATGAGTAAACACAAATTTAGCAATTCTCCAAAGAAGAGTGGGCCATTGATGGCCTACTCTTCCTTGAAGAATTGCTTTAATTCAGCCACAATGAAACATGGGTGGTCTGTTTAAGGTCATACCATAGCATCTCAATCAAATTTAAGTCTAGACTTTGACTAGGCCAGTACAAAACCTTCATTATCAGGGTTGGAATTACTAGCATTCTTTCATTTATAGCCCTGCTGCATATCTCAAGGAAAACATAGATAAAAGTCTGTAAATGATGGCTGAGAATTCCCTGAGAATTTTTGGTCACAATGATTATAGCAAGTCGTCCAAGTCCAGAAGGAGCAAAGCAATCACAAACCATTACACTACTGCCACCATGTTAGACTTAAGGTATGATGTTCTTTTCTTTCTGAAGTGCTATATTAATTTTACACCAGATGTTACAGGATACAAAACTTCCATAAAGTTCCACTTTTGTCTTCTGTGAGAGAATTTAAATTGCTTTTGTCCTTCTGAGGTGACGATCCGTCTGACCAGACAATGGTTTACACCTTCCTTTCTGCTCCCTCCTGTTGGTCATCCCCACTGCATTTACAAGCTAAAGGGGAAATGATTATCACAGAGGAGTCGAGATGTCTACGTGAAAGTTAGGTTGATTCTCACCTGCTCTTCCTAGAGGGGGTGCCAGGCCACATGGGGTTTTTGCTAAGCTGATATAAGGAAGTGTCAACCTCTGTCTCATGAGATTGGTCTCGGCTCTGCTCAGTAATACGTCTGATGCTGAAAAACCTGTCTCCCTTTATAAGGCTAAATTAATAAAGCTGATTATCATCATTCTCTTTCTTTAGAAAATACAATTTTTCTTCAACACTCCTCACTCCAAAAAATATTTTTTCAAACATCTTGGGGATCGTCAACATAATTTCGGCAAATGTGAGAAAGGCCTTTGTGTTGCTTTTTTGTCAGCAGTGGTTTTGACCTCAACACTCTACCATGGATAACATTTTTGTATGTAGCTAAATTGGGGCCATAAAGTTTGTTCAAACGAAAAAAATGTGAACCTGAAAAATAAAAGTTTGTTCAAAAGAAAAAAATGAACCTGAAAAATAAAAGTTTGTTCAAAAGAAAAACATTTGAACCTGAAAAAGTATTTTGAACCAGCCCCAAGAAAATGTGAAAACTGGAAAAAAAAGTTTTGCAACTGAACAAAAAACAGATATTAAACTGGAAAAAAAATGTTCAAAACTACTTTTCAGATTCAAGTTTTTTTTTCGAACTTGCAGATTTTTTTTCGGCTTCAAACTTTTGGCCCTGTTTTGGCGTGGGGGGCGGGGCCTCAGATCACGGGTTGCAGAATCATGACTGACAGCTCAACACCGGCTGAACAACATATTCCTAGCTGTTGCATTCAGGGACCGTGGGAACTGGGATTATCTGTAATACATCTTCGATATTCTATATATATGTGATTGGTTTTGAAAGATAACATGCTTCACCGATAGAAGCAGCTTACGTGAATAGAGGAGAAAATATGATCTTGACAGATTTGCACAGCATTTTAAGTCTGTGTTGGAGATTTCCCATGCCCTCAACATAAAGCAAAAGAATCGCTAGACGAAGCGGCGGGATTGAAACCAGATGCAAAACGAGCCGGTATTTTCCAAATATCCTTGCATAATTAAGCCTGGACTTGTTTTCACATGGACTGGATTCGGGTTGCGGTTTCTGGTGCATTTTTGATCTGTTTGGTCTTCATATAGTGAGGTGACTCACAGCCAGGGCCAAACTGGCATACTGGGAAAGGGGAAATCCCCGGTGGACCGCTGGCTTAGTGGGACGGTGGTTCACCTTAGCCATTGAAGTGAACCACCATTTGTGTCTGGCATCCAGCAGAGAGGGGCGCAGTGCATCTCTGTCTCCATGTGTTTTTTTGCAGTGAGGTGGGTAGGAGTAGACCCGTCCGCCCCAACTTGCCAAGCAAAGTAGCAACAGGCCTGCATTGGTTGGGTTCTATTGTGGTGACATGGCTTTGTGGGTCGAGGCAGTGATGTAGTAATGACATATGGTGTGTGCGACCAAACCAGCCGCATAATTTAATTATTTTTTTTCTGCTGAGAAGGTTTTGAAGGTCAGAAATATAATTTTAATTTGATGCATTTTCTCAGCCAACGACAAGATTGATAATGTTCATTTACCGTTATTTTAATTTTAAAAGAACAGTATGAGAAGACTTAAGATGCAGATTTTATACGTAGTGCTCATGTCGATGTCGCACTCCTGTCATCCCACCCTACCAGTTACATTTGTGCAACACATCGCTATCTCCACTTGTGATTTATAAATGGTCCGAGTAATTTTAGTGGTCTGGCCAATGTGATCTATCCTAGGAAGCTTCATCACTGTTGCATCTTTTACCCATTTCTGGATAAAGACTGTGGTTCACATAAGTCCCAAACCCCTATGAATAACTTTGTTACCCTAAAAGATTAGTGACTTTTGCCCCTTTTCCACTGGCTTGATTTGGCCCGACTTGGCTCCACTCGGCTCACTTCGCGAGCATTTCCATTACTGTTATTTCAGTACCAGTATCTACTTTTTTGGTACCTCCTTCTTAGCAGGGCTAAGCGAGGCCGAGTCAGTACTGTACTTGACGTGAACAAACGGCTGTTCACTGATTGGCCGTGGGCGCTGCCAGCCGTAAGAGTCGACCAGCGTAAAAAAAAAACAACCAGCATTTTCAAATGTGCATTCAAGCGAGTGAGAGAAACATATGATGGAGTTTGCACAGTTATCCAGAAAAGTCACCCCATGGAGCAACGACGAGGTGCAAGCTTTTCTGGCGATAAGCGGCAGCTGAATAAATACAGGGGTTGGACAATGAAACTGAAACACCTGGTTTTAGACCACAATAAGTTATTAGTATGGTGTAGGGCCTCCTTTTGCGGCCAATACAGCGTCAATTCGTCTTGGGGATGACATATACAAGTCCTGCACAGTGGTCAGAGGGATTTTAAGCCATTCTTCTTGCAGGATAGTGGCCAGGTCACTATGTGATACTGGTGGAGGAAAACGTTTCCTGACTCGCTCCTCCAAAACACCCCAAAGTGGCTCAATAATATTTACATCTGGTGACTGTGCAGGCCATGGGAGATGTTCAACTTCACTTTCATGTTCATCAAACCAATCTTTCACCAGTCTTGCTGTGTGTATTGGTCCATTGTCATCCTGATACACGGCACCGCCTTCAGGATACAATGTTTGAACCATTGGATGCACATGGTCCTCAAGAATGGTTCGGTAGTCCTTGGAAGTGACGCGCCCATCTAGCACAAGTATTGGGCCAAGGGAATGCCATGATATGGCAGCCCAAACCATCACTGATCCACCCCCATGCTTCACTCTGGGCATGCAACAGTCTGGGTGGTATGCTTCTTTGGGGCTTCTCCACACCGTAACTCTCCCGGATGTGGGGAAAAAAGTAAAGGTGGACTAATCAGAGAACAATACATGTTTCACATTGCCCACAGCCCAATATTTGCGCTCCTTGCACCATTGAAACCGACGTTTGGCATTGGCATGAGTGACCAAAGGTTTGGCTATAGCAGCCCCGGCCGTGTATATTTTGACCCTGTGGAGCTCCTGACGGTCAGTTCTGGTGGAAACAGGGAAGTTGAGGTGCACATTTAATTCTGCCACGATTTGGGCAGCCGTGGTTTTATGTTTTTTGGATACAATCCGGGTTAGCACCCAAACATCCTTTTCAGACAGCTTCCTCCTGCGTCCACAGTTAGTCCTGTTGGATGTGGTTGGTCCTTCTTGGTGGTATGCTGACATTACCCTGGATACCGTGGCTCTTGATACATCACAAAGACTTGCTGTCTTGGTCACAGATGTGCCAGCAAGATGTGCACCAACAATTTGTCCTCTTTTGAACTCTGGTATGTCACCCATAATGTTGTGTGCATTTCAATATTTTGAGCAAAACTGTGCTCTTACCCTGCTAATTGAACCTTCACACTCTGCTCTTACTGGTGCAATGTGCAATAAATGAAGACTGGCTACCAGGCTGGTCCAATTTAGCCATGAAACCTCCCACACTAAAATGACAGGTGTTTCAGTTTCATTGTCCAACCCCTGTATATAGGCAACAACTATTAGAAATTGAATGAGATCTTTCCAAGTCTCTTAAAGGGAAAGTGAAATCTTTAATAATAATAATAAAACGGATGTCAAAATCCTACTCATCAAATATGATTGTCAATGCAGTCAGCAGATTTAATCCCCAGGCAATGGGTGTTTCATTCGCGGTTATGCAGCACGACACATGATGCTTTAAAGCCACGCCTCCAGGAGGTGTTCCCTTCAGCGGAGCAAAAGCGGGGCTATGGAAATGCAACACACAACGTGCAGAGCCGTGCAGAGCTGTGTGGAGCCGTGCGGAGCTGTTCCGGGCTGGCCAAATCGAGCCAGTGGAAAACCGGCTTAAGTTTCTCATCTGTTCTTGAACTTCTTGAAATTTGTTATGTGTCGCTTTTGAAGATCTTTTAGCCTACTTCACGTTGTCAGACACAGTTCTATTTAGGTGACATTTAAGTGATTCTGCCAGTCAGACAGTAATCAGGTCTGGGTGCGGCAAGTGAAACAGAACTTAAGAAAATGTAATTAATCACTGTTAATTCATGACTTATGGATTACTTTTTCATATAGCTCCAGGTTGATCTGGAAAGCTTTTTTTCAGTCAAATGAAATCATCTTTGGAAAACTGCTTTTTTGGGTTAATATGATTTATCTTTGTCTGATGTAAAAATTGTTCTATGATCTTAAATATATGAAAAAACTAAAAAAAACAGAGGACATCAGTAAATTAGTGAATAGTTCTCAGCAATAAATACTAGGTAGATGATGATTACATTATAAAATATTACAAAGACACCAATTCATCAGTGATTTTAGTGCAGATGTGCTTTGGACATAAGGGAATATATTTATTTCTAAATCTTTACATCTTTTTACATTTCAAATCAGTTATTTTAGCATAAAAAAGAAAAAAAAGTAAACACAGGCACCATGTCTTCCAAAAGAGAAGATTACAACATTGGCTAAAACAAAACAAAAAGAAATATGTGGTATATCCTATTCCTTCATGAACTGAAAATGCTGTCCAATGATAATAAACTCAGCAACTGTTACATAATTAAATGAGATAATCCTATATGTACCTTTTTATCTTTTCCTCAAAACTAATTAACTCAAACAATGAACTGATAACTTTATACAGCATGGAGAAAAATTAAACTAGTTTGATAGTGAGGCCCAATGGTCCTTCAGGCTTTTCTTGTTGAAGATACATAAATTCTATTATCTGTCTTCTACAACAAGCAGTCCAATCCTGAAAAACCCAGTCCTTAAACCATGACTTCACAATAGCTCCTCTGGCTATCAATATCTATCTCTAATTGCCCCTGGTCAGCTTAATGGCCTTTTAAGCAAATGCACTGTAATTTAGAACACAGACACATAGAGACACTTGTCTTGTTTACCATGAACACTGCCAGGTATGTCTGAAGTCTGAACTAAATTGTCTGCTACATTAAAAAAAATAAAAAAAATACACTGAGATGAGCACTGGGGGCCCTCAAGGTTGTTTGCTCGGTCCATTGCTGTTCACACTATTGACACCTTAGGTGTGCATGGAAAGATGAGGAAACCCTGCTAGTTAAATTTTACAACAAGTCAATGCAAAGGGAGAGATACAAAGAATTTGAGGCTTTACTTGATGCTGTACTTTCTAAGGATAGCCAACACTTCCTATCAGCATCCTCACAGCCTTCTACATAGGTGTGGTTGAGAAGGTGTGGAAGGCCTGGATTTCTATGTGGTACTTGAGCTGCAGCATGACACACAGGAGGGGTCTGCAGAGGATAGTGAAGGGTGCTGAAAAGGTCCATCATGTCCATCATCTGCTTCAAGCAGCTGCAGTTACAGGGTTTTGAACATGGTCAGAAAATACCTTTCTGTGAACTTTTTTTTACTGCCACCATTAGGCCAACAGTGATAGACCATTAAAAGCCAAACACGTTCCTGCCTTAAGCTGTTAACAAGCTGAAATACTGTTAAGATTATGTGCTTTATCTTATTGGACTTAATTTATGTTTTATAATTTTACATAAATCTGCTGAATGATCCAAGAGAAACAATTTCATTTTATTGCCTACAATTTGCTTCACAATGACATTAAAAATGGATTCGATTTTTCTACCACGGCCAGAACCCACATTGAATATGTTTTTCACATATTATTGAATTATTAGGTCATGGCAAATTATGAGGTTGTGTGGTCAAGTGAAAATAAAAGAAACAAAATCCAACACTTGCTTACTTTCCGGTTTCATTTTTGTATCAAACTGTTACTCTGAACATATTGCAATGGACCAAACACTGTCTTTGGTTTAAACATAATCTGATGCAAACGTAATGCTAACTAAAAAGTGTAAAAAAAAAATAAAGAGGTTAACAGTTAATGAGGCCTGTAAGTTTGTTGTATTAAACTGTGGAGGTGTCGTTTTAATCACTGGAGTTAGTGTGGCGTGGCATAAGTTGGGCTTTTTTAATTACCTCACTGACTGAGCACAGTCAATAATGGAGTGGACTTCCCACACCATGGATGCCACCCTAAAAGGAATCTACTCCCACGGTTGCTTCTGTACAGTGTAATGAGCTGGTAACATTCAAATGTCCTCTGCCAGATAACATGTAACAACTCACACTAACAAGACAATAAGTGTAAAAACTTTACACATTGCAGCTCAAATATATATACAGACAGTGTTTAAAGAGACAGTTTTTCTCAATTTGTGATATTAAAAGTGACCTATTATACTTCATTTTAAACATTTGGGATAGGTCTATGGGCTATACACAACATGGCTGCCAGCAGATGCGCAACAGTACAGTCAGACCCAGAAGCAGAAGATGTGGAGCCTCCTGAACAACCATCAAGGATGCAGCAAGCAGTTACTGAATGGTAACTTCCCAATGTCAGGTTCATAAATCAAAATGGTATTATTTATTATCATCTCAATTAGGGTTGTCGCCCTTCCCGAAACACATGAAATATTCGATATACATTTCTGTCACACCCTCAAAAATAAAATCTCTGTCATCAGACAGTGGGAGAATGTGCATGGACACATGTGGATCTTTGCAGCCAACAACAGAACAACTGCTTTGAGGGTAGCCATTGTAAAGCAGGTGTAAGGTAAAACCAGCAAGATGTGATCCTCTACTGAAAATCGGGTGGGTGGAGCTCCGGTTTAGGTGCTAGTCAGGGGCGGGACTAAGGTAACGTTGCAAGGTGCTAGTGTAAGCATGATGTTACAATTACACAGCTTTTAAAATGGCGCGTTTTCTAAAATAAAATAAAACACCTAGTTCACCTCTAACCCTGCGTAGGTTAGGAATCCAAACCTGTACTGTTTGTCCTTAAGCCTAAATTATCACATAAACATTTAATAATTATCTTCCAGTCTTTTAATATTTATTAACAGTTACATTATAATCATTTAGCATTTAATTCACCTTCCAAAAATCAGCTAAAGGCTGATTCATATTATTTTGAAAATTGATCGAATGTAATATATAAATAGGCATTTGGGCACAAAGAAAAATAATAGAAAGAGATTAAAACCTTTCAATGTTGCATTTCTATATTCTTCACACTGAGCTGAAGATTTTTTTATAATATTGGCAAACCATTTTCTAAATCCATGCTGGAAACCTCTGTTCTCGATTCTAAATAGCAAAGATGTTCAGATTTAAGGTATCAATTACAACATAATGAAAGAGACAACGTGTAATAAATAAATAAATAAATGAGTGTTGAACTTCTGAATGAACACAACAGGAAGTGCTTTTATTTTTGATATTTTGAGTCAGAAGTCTCTCTGTAATGTTGCAGCTAGCAACAAGAGAGCGTCCACAAAGATCCAAAGTCATTTAATACAGCATTCCTTTAGACAGACTTTCATGTGGGGATTATTGTGGAGCAACAGCTAACATGAAAATATTGTTATGATCCATAAACAGCCCATAATCCACAAAAATCACGTGCTAATAATTAAGCGCATCCTTTCTCAGTCGAAGATGCGCAGCATCCCCTTTTAACAAGACCCGAGTCTCAGACCAGGAGTCCAAGTTAAGTCTGAGGTTTATAGGGCACAAATCTAAGTTGAGTCTAAGTTAACTAATTCATTTTGCGACTGGAGTCAGAGTCTCAAGCTCTTGTCTCCATCTCTGTCGCATCACACACAAGATGTGTGTATGTAAACGTCTGACCAGATTTGCTCCTGTTCATTAGGTTTCGTGTGGCATGCTTTTACGCCTTTTATGACATGTTGCTAGATATAAAATGCACGACCGAAAAGCAAGGCTGGGATCCAAACTAAATAAAAACAGCCCTGAAGATGTTAGCGCCCAATCATTATGTTGCACTCTCAGTAACCTTTTTCATTAAAAAAAGAATTAATCATGTCATTAACAGCTGGTGGATGGCAGTAAATCACTGTATGACAGCAGTTACTGCAAGGCCATTTTTTTAAATTAAGACTAATTATAATTGCTGTGAAAAGTTGGAGCTTAAGATGGCTTACAGTAAACAGCCACACAATAGGCACAATCAAAATGAAATGAAAAACAAATCCCTGGCATGTTCAGTCCTACATAACCTTTGCCTCCTAATTAAACATGTTATAGAAACCATGTCTAACAAGTCAGAATAAAAACATAACCAAGAAAAAAAAAACACAATTTAAAAGTAATAAATGAACTTTCACTCTTTTCAAGACTAAAATTATTGAAGCTGCTTCTGAAGTTACAAATATTAGATCTTTGGGTAAATCTAGTGAAATAAAGTACAAGTACTGATGTGCAAAATTAGATTGTGTCAGAAGATACTTTTCGAATAAGGTTCATCAAAAACTTGGTATCAAACTATTTCATAGTATTGGGAAACATCTAAAGACGCATGTTTCACCAACAGCTTTAATTGCAACTAGAAATGAAACTCACCTGCTGGTGGCGCAGCAGGTGGTGAAACTGGACTCGACTGAGGCACTGCCGCTGGCTCGGGGACTGGAGCAGGTGATAATGATTCCGCTGTGGGCTGGGGAGGAGGTGCAACTGATTCACAAGCAGCAGTAAACTCAGGCAAGTGAGATGTAGCTAAAGGCTCAGCGGGCTGCTGGGGCACAGAGCCCCCTGAAGGATGCATGGATGCTGGCAGGATGGTGATAGGCTTGAAAAGAGGAGGGGAAGAGAGGGATTCCGAATTTAATATAGGGACACGTGGTGAAGCAAGAGGCTCAATGGCATGCGGAGGAGTAATGGGATTGACTACCGAGGGAGTAGAAGCAATAGATTGAGTGAAGGGAGGAGGTGCTTCAGTTACAGGGGGAGGAGGTACAAGAGGAGTTACAGCTTCCACCACACCTGAAGTATGGCAGGAAACAGGAGTGAGTTGTTCAGTGTGAACAAGAGGAGGGGGGGCAGACAGGGTTGTTAAAGACTCAAAAGCAGAAGCAGCAACAGCATTACAAGAAGCAGAGGGAGATGAGTGAGAAATCACCAAGTCAACTTTGGTGTTTCCTGCTACCTGCTCTGTGGGAGGTTTAGGAGACGCTGTCACAGACTCTGTGGCAGATGGAGCTCGAGGTGCTAAAGGTTCTACGAAAGGAAGGGGAGAAGGCAAGGAGGTGGCAAGGTCAACAAGAGGAGGAACAGGTCGCGGTAGAGAAGATGGAGTGAGAGTTGGTGCCTTTAAAGTTGGTGAAGTGGGAGCACTTTGTTGTTGTTTTGAAGGAGCTGTGGGTTCTCTCATACGCTTGATCACATTTTCAGAAATCTGTAAACGAGAAAGAAAACTCTGTCATAATAATATAACCAAACACAATATTAAGTATATGAAATGATGTTCCACAAAACTGAGCTTGGTTAATGCACAGATCAATCCCAGCTCATTCTGTATCCTGCAAAAAGATTCACTCGCCTAAAATCTTTTCACATTTGTCACCGCAAACGTATTGCATTTGGCTGGAATGTAATGTTATAGACGTGAGTTGATACTTTGTAGATACTGCAATTACAGCTGCAATTATTTGGAACAGATAAAACAGAGAAAGCTTCAGTGAGACTGAAAGGAGAGCATCCAATATCACTGTATTTAGCTTCATTTTTATAAACTCTGACCAGCTTGGCTGCCTTAACTTTGCTACATAATCCATAACCCTGAATTGTGATTGCACTAAAGTTATACAAGAAAGGTAAATGAGCAAACTATCAGAAGTGAGTCAAACTTTTTTTGATTCCAATAATTCATGTACATGTGCTAATAAAAGTATGTTTTGTTCACAGTGGGAGATAGTTTTATGTGCTTGGGAAACACAAACACATTGGAAAAGCAAGACAGCAGCTGCAAGGTAGTGTCTGTCTACAGCACCCAAGATGCAGGACAATAATTCAAAAAAATACATGGTTGAAATAATGTATTTTATGCTGTATCGAGATGTTTCTAAGGAGTGAGGTGAAAGCAAGATAAAGCTCAGTAGAAAAAGAGCATGTTGCTGCACGTTTTAACTGCAAACAGTTTCACAAACTGTCTCATCTAGTGTTCATCTAAACATTTTACAAGCGAAGCAAAAGATTTGCCAACAGAAGTCTGAAACTAATGCTTTGCTGTTTCTGTCTGCACGGATACCATCCCTTCTGGGTCATCTCTTGAAGATTTTAAGAGCGACATAAATTCGAAGTCACATCATGTCTCCTTTCAAAAATGTGAATGGTAACTGATGAGAGGAACTGCTGGTGCTAGTCTGAAAGCAAAATCATTCCCAATTCTTCGTGAAACAGCATTTGGCTAATAGGAAAAAGTTTTCCTTAGTTATAGCCAAGATTCTCTTGACAAAATTAGACCGCTTCTTAATGTAGTGCCACAAGAAAGCAGGGAAATCACAACCATTCTTTGATGATTTTGGCCCCCAACAGAGAATTATTTACATTCTCTGAAGCAGTGAATGTTTTTTATACTGTAGAAAATAAAATTCCAAAATTCTGTTATGAACATTGGTGAGCACATCATACAACGTTAGTTGAGTTATTTTGAAATTATATTTATTCCAAGATTGTCGACTCAAATCCTATCAGCAGTTCTTAGAAAGAAAGACTGCATTTTAACCTCGGCCTTGGTGTGATCACTACAATTTATAAACATTTACTTTGCTCCAACCGACACATATCTCCTCAACTGGTCCATATGTTCTAACGATTATTCATTGAAACCAGACAGAGACTGAGGATGGATACATAGATAGAAGATTGACAAACAGTAAGTAAAGGGACAATGGGACGAACTGCATAAAGTCTGGAGATACAAATAGTTATCTGTATTCTCTGGGTTCAAGCAGGTAAACAAGCAGTACGCCAGCCCTACTTTACTTTAAACAACTGATCCAATAGTCATCTAAAAGAGCAAATCCTTCCTACTTACAGCAGACGACTGTTATAAAGCTGGTATAAACAGGAGCAAACAACAGCTTCTCCATGGTGGCTTTAGAACTGAGTAATAATAGAGTCAAGCTCACTGAAGTGTTACGTGATCAGCTAAAGCCATCCAGGTTATATTTAACATCAACTGAGCGTGGCACAGGTGAATTTATAATACCAGAGGCTGCTAATAAAACACATTGTGCACATTTAATGTCAGGACCACATTTGCAGTTTCAAGTGCTTTAAAGTTCACATTGTTTGAAAATAAACCGTAGTCACCGTCTTGTTTTCTTTGGCTTTCTGGATGAAACTTTCAGCATGTAAAGAGTCCAATGCTTTTCGCTGCAGTTTTTTTTTATTAGCACAACATGCTGACGGCCTAATTAGTGACGCCTTTCAATTAAAGCAGTAACACCTGTTTCTTTCAGCAGGTCTACCCTGAAACTTACCCGTATGCCCTTCACCACTGTTATATTGTCGTTCTCGTCGGATTCAAATGACGCTCGGCGGGTACTGTTGTTGGCTCCCATTGTCAGACCGCAGGCTGTCAGAAGTGTGGCTTATCTGGGCTGCATATAACACAGAACATACACACACACTTTTAGTTTTGTCCGGGTTTCCTACAGCCAAATATAAATGGAGCCCAAACTACACGGCTTCAGAAGAGTGCGCACTTCCTTAGAATGACGTTTTATTTGAAGAACGTGCAACATTATTGGACAAAGTGGTGCCTTGGCTGTGTATCGAGACTGTTCATTGGTTGTTGCTTCGAAGTGGGCAGAGTAGTAATGTGACTGACTTTTTCTGTCTCTTTGTGAATAGTTCATATGTTTTTAGGCATATACTAAACTCTTTAGGTGCCTGCAAGTGTCTGTGATGTCACACCACCAGGTTTTAAAAAAAGTAATAAACAATCACAAAACATTTTAATTTAATTACGTTTTGTAATTTTAATTGATAAAAGAACATTTATTTCGCGCAGGTTTCAGGATTGCACAGTCTCTTGCAAAACTATGCATACCCTTTGAACATTTTCCCATGTGGTCACCATAAAACAACACCAACAAAGTGAGGCATAATCGTGAAGTTGAAGAACGGTCTTCAGAAAGATTTACATCTTCTGTCCTCGACATGTTTCGTAACTACACTATATTGCCAAAAGTATTAGGTTCCCCTCAATATGATTGAGTTCACCTGTGCAATAAGTGCAGATGTGAAACTTCCTCGCTACTAAATATCCCATAGTCAACTAGTTGTATAATAAAGTGGAATCTATTGGTAATGACAGCAGGTCAGTGGTAGGCCCATAAAATCACACATCAGGGTCTTCAGATGCTGAGGCGCATGGTGCGCAAAGCCAGTCCTTGCTGCAGTCAGATGATCTCAACAACAGTGCTTGGAGAGCTTTGTAGAATGGATTTCCAAAGCGAAGAGCTGCATCCACGCCTTACATTACCATTGCAAAGTGTCAGATTTTGTGGTGTAAAGCATGTCGTCATTGGACTTTAGAGCAGTGGATAAAGTTTTCTGGAGTGACAAATCATATGTCTCTGATGGGTTTGGCATTTGCCAGGAGAATGACACTTGCCTGACTGCACTGTGTCAAATATAGAATAGGGGGGCACAATGGATCAAAAGCACAGTCCTTTTGATCTATTGAAATCAACTCCTAATGCTTTAGCACAGGAAGACGTTTTGGATCATTTTAAGCTCCTTGGAAATGAAGGAGATGGCCCCTTTGGTTCCAACAAAACTGTGAACCAGTGCATAAATCATTGTCCATAAAGACATAAATAAGCCCATTAGGACTCTCCAGCAACACTTTCCAAAAGTGTTCTGGAGGCGTCCCAAGGGGCTTCCATTCCTGAAGAAATACAAAAATGAAACCAGATATTCAAATAAAGGTATAAAAAGACACATACCATAACATTTTTATCCTCTAAGACTAAACCTTCCTTGTTTTAGTCACTTGAAGTTATAGAATACAGAATAACTTCTGTTTGCTAAATACCAGAATGATGACAGATTTGTTTTAGGGAATTTTTATTACTTTCTTCAAAGTTAGAAGTTTACATTCACTAAGTTTACTATGTCTTCAAACAGCTTCGGAAAGCTAAGGTTATGATGTGGATGTATTTAAAGGCAAAAACCTCAACCACGCTGTTCCCATTTGTGACATCACAGAAAAATGAAAAGAAATCAGCCAAGATATTAGGAAGAGAAGTATGGACCTCTACATCTCTGGTTTATCATTGAGTGCAATTTCCAGATGTCTTAAAGTGCTACATTCATCATGTTTAAGGGGTGTTTTACAGCAGGATGAACTGGTGAAACTAACAAAATAAATGTTGTCATGAAGAAAGAACATTATGAAGAATACTATAGCAACACCTCAAAACATCAGCCAGGAAGTTACAGCTTGGGCACAAATCAGTCTTCCAAAAGAACGATGGCCCTAAGCATACGGCATAGTTAGTTATAAAGTGGCTTAAGGACAGCAAAAAGCAACGTTTTTGAGTAGCTATTATAAAACCCTGATCTCAGTCCTACAGAAAATCTGTGGAAAGAGATAAAAAGGTGTGTTTGAGCAAAGCTGACCTAATTACACCAGTTTTGTCAGGAGGAATGGGCCACAATTTCAGCAAGCTTTTGTTAGATGATTGCTGAAGGATCCTCGTCGTTTAGTAGACAGACATCCTTTGGGTATTTCTAACTGACCTAAAAGAGATACTTTTATTTTGGTTTAATGCCGGACAATGAGAAAGGAAGGGTTTAGTGACTTTTAATGCAGTGCGTGTAAATATCTTGCTTCAAATGTACTGTATATGGTCCCCCCTATTGAGTTCTGGGTCTGCCCCAGCATCTTAATCCTGTGGACCTTGCCTGTAAAACATTCAAAGGGAGGCACCCAGGAAGGGTCCTGCTCAGATACCCTAACCACTTCAGATGTCTCCCTTGATGATGGAGGAGCAGTACTTGTACCCATAGCACTACCTGGATGATGGGAATTTGAGGCTGAGCCCCGCCTTCTGGAATAAGCTAAATTCAACCATTTCATCCACGAGTTCATTAAAGGTAGAAAGACTGCGGTGCAGGAAAAAATGAAAGCACCGTCTGAGGTGTGCTCGTATTTGCCTAGTGCTCAAGTGTTGGTCCTGGGTTCCGATGATGTCCTCTTCCTTTTAAGCTAAATTCATTGGTCCTTATACAGTTATTTAAAGGACCTCTGATAAAAACTAGACCCAATTGTGTCCCAGAAACTTGTTAAAACTGTATTGTTCTTGGGAAGTTGATTTACTGCAGTTGGAGTGTGAGGCCACATTTGCATGTGCGGTAAGAAGGCTCACTGGGGTGGCCGAGACTTCCGGCACCATGGACAGCGCACTGTTGCCGATTGTGGGAGATGACAGTGATGCCTGTATTGTTGTTAGGGTCATCCAATTTGGGAGATAGACCGACTGGGCTGCGCAGTTCGACAGATGTCGGAGCTCTGACATCACCCAGGATTATAAAACCTGCGGAAATTAAACTTTCGTTGTCATTTCCAGCGTGCCTCACGGGACGACGCAACGGAGACACATATCTGGAGAGACAAAAGCTCGCAGGCGAACTTTTTCTCCACACGGCCATTCCTGGAAGAGCTTGAAAGCTGGAAATCTGTCTGATACAAGAAGGTCAGAAGATTCATATACCGATCGAAGACCCTGCCGACACTCCGGTGCAGGTGAAAACCCACAGAGGTTTTATTTCCAAGGAGACCCCTTGTGATTCATATATGTTAAATTGGATAGGTGCATTTAGAGGTCTGGGCAGGATGAGGCATAGTTGAGGTGATTTAGAATCACCAGTAGTTAATCCAAGGTATCAACTTGTTGCATGCAATACTGATTGAAGTAATTTATGCTGAGCTGATTTGATTTGCTGTGCAAGTGTGCTGAATCGCGGAGTGCGGATGGGATCAGCAAGGTGCGTGTTTTGTCTGACTGATCCCAAATCAGCCAGGAGTTAGAAGTTGGATTTTTAAAGTTTTTCCATTCAAAGCAGCTGTGGTCTAGGCCTCGTGGCCTGACCACTCCTTTGTCCCAGTTTTATTACTGGAGTTTTTCCACTGAGTTCCCGCCTCAAAGTTTTATGACGCTTTGTTCATTTGGGTCAATCACCACACCAGGAGGACTTCTCTTTTCAAGTTTACTCAAATTGCACATTTTGTCCATAAAACCGCTGGTTTGATCTTCATAGACACTCAATGCGCATATATTTTCTTTTATTATTATTGTTAGGTAGTTATTTTTATCCCCTTTGTTTAGAATAGTGCTTGTTATTTAGGTGAAGGTTTTTGGACCAGAATGGTAGTATATAAGGGCTTTGTGGCTTCAATAAATTTTCATATATATATATATTTAAGAGAAGCGTTTGTGTTTATTTCATGTAAGAGTGATTTATCTATCAAAATAAGGTCGAAGTTCCCCCACCTTCGGTGAAGTGGTTGAATAAACAGTGACATTTAGTGGTTATGGATAATAATTATCAATTATCAGTTATTAATGATGAATAGCTAATTGTGATTATTAAAGAGCTTTGAGCCCATAATCACAACACCAGAGGAAATCTCTGATTTCTATTCATAAGTAATGTTTTTTGGTTAAGAAATTGTTTTTCTGAATTATGATTTTTAATTATAATTTTTGATAAATATTAATTAATCAATAATCATAATCCTTACATTTGTGCAGAGGGCTATTGCATGGGTGCCTTAAAAATTCAAAACCATTAGATAATTAGAAACTTTACTCACTTGCCAAAAGGTCATGCTACACAGTTAATGGAGGTGACCCATCAATTTCCTTGTTTATTTTCGGACACACCGGAACACACACATATCGTTGAGCATGACGTGGGAGACTGCAAACCGATAAAACAACGTTTTTTCAGAGTGAATTTGGAGAAATACCGTCAGGTACATGTTTGATAATAGGATAGCACAGCCAAGTTCTGCTAAATTTGTTAAGAAATTTGATCATCTGAAGGGTTACTGGCAGGTGCCGTTGACCACGCGCGCGTGGGAGGTGTCTGCTTTTAGAACTCCGACAGGCTTGTACTCTTATAGGGTGATGCCGTTCGGGGTACCTACTTCTTCCAGCTTCCTTCTGCCGCAGGCAAGGCACTTAACCTCAAATTGCCTACCAATCTGGATATTGGTGTATGAATGTGTGCATGTTAGGAAGTACATCTGGATTCATGTGGGTCTAGTTTAAAGCGCTTTGAGTGCTCAGGATAACTTGAAATTTATAGGTCGGAGTGTAATAATCACCTGCTGGTGTAGTTGGCCTGGTATTTATTTGATTTTTGTCAGGTACCACTGGAGGCTATGTCTATGACAGGGGGAGGTGTTTGGGGACCACGTGGGGCTAGGATGTTCCCGGAAGAAATAAAAGTGGGATCCACTTCAATTCTCTTGTTGCCTCTTCTAGATCAGCAGTTCCTGGGTTTACGCTGGCATGTCCACACTGTCGCCAACATCATTCTGCTTCCCTGGGTTTGTGAGACCAGCCACGCTACCACAATGAGGGCTCCCTTCTGAACACACACTGTACTTTATAAATGTGTTGTATAAACAAAAAAAATGCCTTATAAATATATGAATAAATAATTTATAAATAAATGCCTTTAAAAGGACATAAAAAGATTTTGGTGTCCATTTTCTTTGTTATGGGTTTTGACACGGATCATAACAATTGACTTTAATAGAAAACATTCAGGAAAAAAAAACTTGAACTCTGTTGTTCAATGAGGCAGATGTTTACTTGTCACTTTGTCACCATAAAATGGGCCATTAGCTACCTTTTGTTCATGTTAATGCTAATTTGTTAATCATAAGATTGTAAATTAATACTTAAACATAGTTTCAATTTTATCTTATAATAAGGAAAAAAATATCTTGTACAACAATTGTACATGCACATTACTGTAGGTTGTAAAGCCTAATTGGCAATTTACCTACAAATGCAGTGTTTCAAAATACACAGAGGAGTTTTTAAATTGATATAGTTATATTTAATAAATATAGTTTTTAATTGACTATTCTAATTTAGACTAAAATAATCAGAATGATTTCTCATGAAGTTTTTAAAAAACTCATCATATTAAGGTCAAAGGAGTCTGTACAGGTTTGCAATAGTCAACACCAGGTTCAAACTGATTTATTAGTATGTTTTTTACAGCACAATATATATTTGGATAAGACTTGAATATCATTGTAACATTCAATTAATCCAACTTTCTACCACCACAAATAAGTAGTTATTTATACTGTAACACCTCAGGAGTATTAAAATTTAAATTAAGATTGAATACCACATGAAATTTACAACTGAACAAATAGTTTTTTCTTTGATTCTATTTGCTTTCATCTTCACTGACACAGAAAAAAATAACCAAACTAAGACATGTCAGGATGGATGGGTAGAATATTGGACTTGTGAAAAGCATGCATATGTCTTATCCACATGTCTGTGTGCAGTATGGTGTGTGTGTGTGTGTGTGTGTGTGTCTCTACCTCCTCTGATTGCAGGGTGTGACTGCCAGGTGTTTTCTCACAGCTGGAGCTCGTCAAGCCCAATCATGAGGAACTTAAGGAGCGGATTCACTGAGGTAGATCCCAGATTGTTATGCTCCATGAGTGGTAATCAGGCCTACCTCTTCTCAGTTCCTGCATTTCTTGGCGTTTCTGTGTTTACCTCTTTGTTGTCCTCCTTTCAGGAGCCTTTTCTTTGGAGTCCGTAAATGTTGCCTGCATGAGGGTCTCAGACTTAACCAACATAACATCATATGGTCCGATGCAGCCTATCCGATGGAGCAGAACTTTCACATTTCAAAAATGCAAAAAGATACCATTCCATGAAGGAAAGTAGCTACAGTTTCTAGAATACAAAAGTCCAGCGAGGAAAAATTGCAACGACCTGACTAGATTGTCAATTTCTTGGAGTTGTTGCTGTTGGCCATCTCCGTCTTCCTCACAAGGTATAAATCTATTCAGCTCTCTCATGCTTTACATAAATAAGTTATCTCCGGTATTCTGTTAAGAAAAAGCTGTGTCATTTTTCCAGTGTTAAAATTATAATCCAGTCTTATTTAAAGATGAACTTTAATTTTTGTGTCCTGGTGAAGTGTATTTTTATTTTGAGCAGTGTTCACCAATCATAGTCCTCAAAGCTTACTGTCCCACTTTTAGATGTGCTAAAGCTGAATTACCTCCTCAAAACGTCATCAAGCTCTGCAACAGCCGGGAAATAAACCATCCATTTGATTCAGGTGCTGAATCAGTAAAACATCAAAAACATGCAGGAAACTGGCCACTGTTTAAAATGTTTTCCTGCTGCTACACACCTGATTTACACTGCTCTGAATATTTGCCCTATTTGAATTTGTTTTTTCATTGTTGTGAAACTTAAATATTTTAGAACAATCCATGACAAATATCAAATATCAAAGATAATCTATCCAAATACAAAAGCCTGTTTTCAAGTTATGATTTGCAAGATAAAATATAGGAACAGATGAAAATAAACAGAAAATGTACTAAAAATAAAATCTGTTGTAATGGACTTTGACATATTTTAAACATTTTAGTATTTAAACGGGGGGTGGTGGCCTAGTGGTTACAGCAGGAGGTTTGTGTTCCGGAGGGGACATAAGGGGCTGAGTTCGTATCCCACAGATTGCCACTCTGGCTCCCTGAGCAAGACCCTTAGCCCCAGAATGCTTCCCAGGCGCTGCACAATGGCAGCCCACTGGCACCCCACTGTTGTAATGTACATGTGCAATGACCAATAAAGATGATTATTATTTATAAGGGCGAAATAAGATAAATAAAGCCTATTAACTAAAACGTTAATAAAGAAGTACACATATAGAAATAATCCAGCTCCCATGCTAAACTGATGATACACATCTTCACAATTTTATCAATAAATCAGTCATTTACACTGAAAACAATTATTTATGATTGAAATGAGAGTGTTTTAATTTGTTTAGCTTTATTCTTTGTAAAATATGTGTAAAACCATATTCACAGAATCTAATATAGTCTCACAGAGCAGAAAATTGCAGGTGGCGGTTTGATGCACCTCAAGGAGGGGGAATATGACAGCTCTCAGGAATAAACCTGATATATTATACACTTAACCCAGTGGATGTTTAATAAAACTTTTTCATACATATTCTTGTATTTTTGTGGATTTTTTTTGCCATGAGTATGTAAGACCATGATAAACAATATGTATAGGTGTACAGTCAAAGATCTAATAAATCTTGCACACAATGTAAAGACTGACCAAAAATATTTTTTCTAATGCAAAGCTATTTATCATGGGGTTCTTTTATATTTTTTATATAAATAACTTTAAATATTATTAGTTTTGTAGAAAAGGATGTTTGAATGGCTTTAATGCTGTGTCGTCATTCCCCAAGGAAGACACACTGACTACTACTACTACCATGCTCCTGGTGATGCATTAGTGTATTAGCAGGGATATTGACTGCACTATTGACTTGAAGTTTTTTTTCACTAATATTAGGTTGATGAACATTTGAGAACAAGAACTTGAAGACAAAATAATCACACAATTTTCAGTGGATGAAATCTTTTTTATTATTATTATTATATTTAGTATTAAAAATTCAATGTTTTTCAAGCAAGACTCCAAACGCAAAGACCTCCTTGTGTATTTTTGAAGGCTAAAATTTAAGTGATCAAAGTGTTGCTGCTCAGTGGTATGTTTATATGACCTTGTTCTTCATTCAACACATGAATTTTCCACAGCAAGAAATAGATGTTTTACAACATTTGACCTTGGAGAAAGTTGCCAGGGGGTTACCTACGGTGGTGGGACACAATTTGTCAGTGTAAGGTGAAGTGATAGGAGCTTTGAAACTTAACTCAGACTTGGTGTTGGTAGGCATTTTTTAAAGACAGACAAAAGGTCCAGTATAACATAACAATTGCTATTCGGAGAGGTGGCTGAGAAACAAAGATCACCCACAATGTTATCTCATCATTTTCCCGGCACATCAATCACAACTCAGGCTGCAGGAGATCGACCTCCTTTGCTCCAGAATCAATGCTCTCTTCCATTCTCATTGGTACAGCAGATATGGTGAGAGATACAGGGCACAGGAGCCCTAAAAAACCAGCACTAGATGTTTTAAACGGTGTTGGCTATTAACTCACTGACCTTCACTGCCTGTCTCTTTTCTCCTTTGCTCTGCCATGTCAGTCTCTGGAGGACCGGAGTGAAAATTTAACAGTAAAGGAATTTTATACTGTTCTCTGATAATAGATTATATATAATAGCACTAAAGAATGGTTAATTGTAACAAATTGTAGCTGTATATATTCTTGGATGCTGAGATTTTTCCTGTTTAAATGAAGAAAACAGACAAGAAAGACTTATTTCTTTACATTCTCATTTCATTCATGGTAGCTGCATCGTAAGTCTTATATGTGTGAGATTAATCGATGCTGGAGGGCGGAAGTTTCTTTAGATCTGGACATCTGGGATTGGATGTCTGGATGTATTTAAATAGCAACAGACCTTGTGTCATAAATAAGTAAATAAATAAATAATTATAATTTCAGCGGACATAAAAACAAACCTCCATGCTGCTGTCAAACCTAAAAAGAATGGTCCACATTCTTTTTCCACAGTCTGAACTACACAAAGTGCAGAGTTAAGCAATCACCAGAGGGTGAATTAATAGATTATTTTATTTTTTTCATAGAAGACATTTATGAGTGCACATGTTAGTTTTTGGGTGAAATCTCATGAATAAAATTAATAAAAATTTTTTTTTTTAGCATCAAATCATCCAACCAGTGCATTAGAAAATCTGATTACTTCATCAGCGTATACATGGGTGAACAGTGGAGGAATACAGAGACCCTTACATTAGATGAGACTGTAATATCTAAATAGGGAATACATTATTCACAACCTTTGTGAGACAGAATTACCAGAAAATAAATCAATAGTTTAGAAAAAACAATAACTACGTCAGCATCTTTGTGATCACTCTCAAAGCCGTCTTTTTCTTCTAGCGTCTAACTCCAACAAAATAGAATAAAACCGTGCAACAACCAGGGCTGGATGGATAACTGGTAGCCTACAGCAAGTAATTGATTTCATATTAACTTCCTTGAAAATTATTCTGCGTCAGCCACATGCACATAGTAACGCTAATTTCCACTTTAAAACTACAACTCCCAGAACGCCTTTGTGCAAACCTCACGCTCCCATCTTCCTGTTTGAGTGCTGCAGCTGGAAAAATGGCAGATGAAACAGGCAAATATAGGAGTGCTGTTAGCAAAAACAAAGACCCTTCTGGTCTTCTCATCTCTGTCATAAGGTAAGGTTGTTTAACATTATATCTCCGAGGCTAGCGGTGCAGTTAGGAAGTGAGAAAGCCTTGAGGCTGCTTATATTTGCACCCAGACACGGAATGACAGCTAGCTTTGAGCAGCTACATGGGAGGTAGCTATATCCTTCCTGTATGATAAACTATCTGACAGAAATAAACGAAAATATCCGCGACGAGTTATTATTATAGCTACCGTATTATTCTCATCACAAACCGAAGGAGACACTGGTGAAAAATAAAGAACATTATTAAACAAAAGCAAATCGTGTTGAAACCCTTGCCGAACATCTTAAATGCCACATTTACTTTAAGATAGACCTGCATACGTATTCATTCAGCCTAAACATTTTCAGATTTTTCAAAGTTAAAACCACAAATTTCAATGTTTCATTCATTGTTTTGTGTTGCAGACCAACGCAGCGTGCTGCATAATTGTGAAGTGGAAGGAAAATGATACATGGTTTGAAAACGTTTTTACAGGCAACAATCTGAAAAGTGTGGGATGCATTTGTATTAAGCCCTCCCTGAGTCAAAACATTTTTTAACCCCCTTTTTCTGCACTTTGGTCTTCTGGGGTATGTTTCTAGCAATTTTGCACATGGAGAACTCAAAATATTTTCGTAATCTTTATTTTTATATATGACTTTTAAAGATTCACTTATTATGCGTGACGCTGCCATCACCATGTTTCACCATCGTTACGGTTTGATCAGGCCAGGGTCGTGTGCGGTGTTAGTTTCCTGCCAGTTGTAGCATTTTTTTGTGCTGGCCAAAAGCTCAGTTATGGTCTTATCTAACCAGAGCACCTCGGTTTGTCCTTTACGTGGCCTTTCTCATTCTTTTAACAATTGCAAAACATCTGATGTTTTCGTAAAGCTGTCTAATCACTGTATGTTCTCACACAGGAGGACTTTTTACTTATTCAGTAACATTTGAAGCCAGTTGGTTGAATTTGACTTTTTTTTCCTTTTTGCAGTCATGTACTACTTTGTGTTTGTCTATCACAGATTAAAATAAAAAAAATATAATAAGTTTGTGGCTGTAATGTGACAAAATCTGAAAAGTTGAGGGTTGTGAATACTTTCGTAAGGTAATGTATTTATTAATGCCTCAGTAGTGATACAGAGCATGTTTTTATTATGCTAACACATTAAAATCTGTACACTCATGGATCTGGTTTTATTGTTTATTATTTAGTCTAGGTGCGACGTATGTCTCACCGCCTCCCTTTGCCTCTTTTTCAGGACTCTTTCCAGCAGTGACGACGTGCAGGACAGAGAGACGGAGAAAGGACGCCTGGAGGAGGCCTTTGAAACATGCGATAGGGATTTAGATAAACTGATTGTTCAGCATTATGCAGAACTCACCACTGCTATCCGGACCTACCAGAGCATCACAGAGCGCATCACCAGCTCCCGCAATAAGATTAAACAGGTGAGAAGAAGGGTTTAGCAGGCTGAATGCAGTACAGTCTGAGACATAATAAAGAACCAAAGTCTGACCTTATTGCCGATGCACATTTCAACATTAATGTTGCTGTTGACTTAATGTGTTTGTGCTTTTACTAAAACTGTAGTTGTAATGTGTTTTTGTCTAGATGAGGTCTGAGCATTCGGGTGTGAATTTGTTGGCCCGCGTGCTTTGCTCTGAATGTCTGGTACCAACAGGCCCAGATGTCCAAAAACAAGCCCCACTAAATCGGAAGAGATAAAACAAATCCCTTAACTTTCCTTTTTGAGGTAATTCAGGGATTCCAAAGCAAAAATTAAAGACCTTGTTATGAAAACTCAAAACCGATTATTTTTATTTCATAAAGTCATTCTTCTGTTGAAGTGCTGCTTCCAAGCAGAACTCAATTATAATATATCTAAGATGCACAAATTTAGGTCATAAGTAATGAATCTCTAATCACCGTAGCTATACTAGAGTGAACACTCTGAAAGCACAAAATCCCTCCCCCTATCCCGGCTGACATTTACACTGAAAATGACTTTAAACTTGATATTCTGGAACATTCTTGCCTATTGCTTTTTCTTCTTCGGTTCTGCAGGTGAAGGAGAATCTGCTGTCTTGCAAAATGCTGCTCCACTGTAAGAGGGACGAGCTGAGGAAGCTGTGGATAGAAGGCATTGAACACAAGCATGTCCTTCAGCTGCTGGATGAAATTGAAAGCATCAAACAGGTTCCTCAGCGTCTGGAGACCTATATGGCGAGCAAGCACTACCTTCATGCCACTGACATGTTGGTGAGTAAAGTGTTGAGAAAGTGGAACTTTTGCTGTTTTAAATGTATTTTACCTTTACCTACTGACACACCAGGCAGTGCTGATGGCGTTGGCTTCAGAATCATTGGATGTGCACGTAAACACAAGAGCTTACAAACTGCTGCTACCAAAGATTGATTTCTTTGCTCCTTTTACTGCTTTAAAGAAACAGTTTCTAGCCTTGAATGGTCCATTGGGTGCAACTCGCACCATCTAAGTGCTGTGAGGCCACTGCAGACGTGCACTGTTGTACATTTGATTTGTTTTGCAGTATCCTCAGCAGGGTGGGTGAAGGTTGGCATTGACGACTAAACGTCCAGGCTCTGTGATCTGTCGCTTTCCCTTTCCTCTTACCCGTCCAATGTCACTCCCACACATCTTTCTCCTCCAGAACCTGCTAATAATTAGTTTGCTAGAATGGGGGTTATCTGAGGAGGAGGAGGAAAAAAGAGAAACGGTGGCGCAACCACGAGACCGTGAAAAATCCTCTTTTGTGAGGGTGGAAGAAAATGGAACTCATTCAACCTGTGCTCAGTCAGTACAGTGCGTTTTTAAAAGGTTGTAAAAAGTTCAAAGTCAGTTGGATGCATTTCCTTTGTCGTGAAAACTTTAAATGGGCTTTACTTTTTGAGAATGCAGCCATTTTGCTGGCATCTAGAAAGTGCTCCTAGGCTCTTCAAGCAACAATTTTATATTTGTTAGTGGAAGTTAGTGGTTTTTCCTCTGGTGGCATTTTTATTTGATATATGTATTAAAACTTACTGATTCTTAAACTAAAGTAGGTGAAAATATTTCCTATAAACTAAAAATATTTGTGTCAAGTGATTCTGATGCACGTAACGGATATCTTCTTGATTCATTAATGACAAGACTAGGCAGTTCTCCCTGAGATAAATCAAATCACATATACAAATACAGTTTAAATGAGTAGATGTTGCAGACATTTATTAAAACCACATTAATACCTTTTAAAAAGTTTATAGAGCATGTCAGTATCTTCACTTTTTCCCTCCACCTGTCGTCAGTTTAGATTTCATGGCACGTTCAGGATCACATTCACTTCATTTCATATTAATTTCATTCAATTCAGTTTATTAATATAGATCCAAGTCACAGCAAATATCATCTCAACTTAATTTACAATACAAACGAGTCAAGTTCATATCCAATTACATAGAATCCAGTTTGGTCTAGATTAAATTTAAATCAATCTAATTCTTTTCATTTCAATCCAATTATGTGTTGAGACCCAGTTCAATCTGCTCACAACCCAGTTCAATCTGTATTATAGCATAACACAGTCGGATTCACACAGCGGCACACTAAACACGAGCAAAGCCAAACATTTTCTGCATGAGGGCTGAATCGTCCTACTTTTTTTTGCCTCAAAGCTCAGGAAAAAATTTAAGAGACAACAGCAAAGTTTCTTGATTATGTGAGTTTTACAATTCAGTGGATCTGTCTGGGTAATATGAGAATTTTTGTTTGAAGCTTTCAGATTAAGATGATGACCTAATCGGTATCTCATTAAGTAGAGATGTGTGCTCGTGTTGTAACTCAGCAGGAATCGTCCAACAGCTTTAACTACTTAAAAACATACTAAGAAATTAATAATAATCCAATAATCTTGTATTACCTTCTTTGAAACTGGTTAATATGAACAAACTGTTGAAGAAAATTAGATCAAACCTCTGCAAACCAGTGTAATATTTGCATGCATATCCCATTGTTCCTGTACTGTAGCATATGTTTAATTGCCAGGTACAAACATCCTAGCCTTCTCTGTGGCTTACTCTGTCTAACATTGTGTGCATGCATATATATATATTTTTTTGCCAGGATTATCTCTTCAGTTAAGACTGAGGACTCGTTGTACTCTGGAATGGTAGTATTACATCCCATGGGTGTGGCTTATAAAAACCAACCTTCCCTTTTCATGCCCTTGTTCCTGCTGTATCACTAAATCCGGGTGTGCTCAGGAGAAATGCCACTTGGAGTGAAGAAGCCAGTGATAAACCTTCTCTTCTCTTTGCAAATTCACTAGAGGGTTCATATTTCTCATTATGCTGACGGGCCTGTTCCGTAATGATGTTAAGCAGTCTTCCCTCATCATCCCCTCCATACACACACACACCCACATTTTGTGTCATTTACTGACACACAGTCACACACACGTAATTAGACAGAGACACATCTGAGAAGTGTGTACTGTACAAGGACACAGAGATCACATGCAAAGTCTTGCTGGCATAGGGAGTTATTATATTTTATTACAGGTAGCTGATGATGAAGCACATTAACTCATCCACTTACTAGTCTGAATCTCATTTGCATCAGCACATACTTGACCCATGCCCCCTCCCCACCATATTCTCCCCTCACTAACTGTTCCCCTCCTGGCCTGTCCTGACCATGCAGATATACTTTTTGCAGTTATATCATCTGGCTCTTTTTTCATTTAATGCACACATTTAATGCATCCTTATTAACACAGAATTACAAATAGGGACATTTTATTTAGTGCCAGGAATTTGTTAAACTAAACTGGCATAACTGCTGCAGCTTTGTTAATACAAAAAAGGGCAGGAAGAAGAATAATGGATTAATCTTAAAAATGCATGGCATGACTTAGGAGCATATGACTGATGAACGTTTATGCATCACATATATTATGGAAATTAGAGGACTGGATCCAGAACATCCAGTTCTATTAATAAAAACTAGGGATGTTAATCGATGAATAAAAATTAACTAATTGGACGCAAATTTGTTAAAAAAAATGTATCATGATTATTCACATTTCAAGTCAACCTATAATAAAGTTATACTAAGTCATTTTTTCAATTTAGCAAAAGAGACTTTAATTGTTTTTTTTTGTTTTTTTTGCTTTGGCATAAAAAGCTGTGAAATAAAAACAAAACTTGCTTTTGCATTAAAAAATGCGTAACATGACAATAACTTATTAGCCTTACCAGTGCATTCATTTTGTGGTTCAGAAAATTCACGCTTTGAAAAGTCCTGCTAGACAACAGAACTGCCCCATTCTCAAGTCTTTTGCAGGATTGCCCTGTAATTAGCTCAGTCTTCCCATCAACTCTGATCACGTTTCCTGTCCACGCGAAGAAAAGAATCCCCTCAGCATGATTCTGCCAACACCATCTTTTTCATCACTAATAGCTGACCGGCCAACAGACTCCTACCCACCTAAGCCGTGGATCTCTGCAGCTCCTCCAGAGTCACCATGACTTAGGTGTAAGGTGGCTTCTGAAGTTGCACTGGGTTTTATGTTGGGGGACTAGAATAAAGGGGGTGAATAGATATAAAAGCTCCACTTTTTTAGATTGAGTTGTAAAAATAAAAATTGAAAATCATCCATGTTCTACCTTGTGTTGGTATATCATGTAAAATCCCAGTTGAATACACTATATGCCTTGTCATAAGTTAGTGTGTTGTTCTTTTATTACTCTACATACACAAATAAAAAATTCATTTTCATGTGAAGTCATTAATGCGTTGTAGCTCATTCAGTAATTATTCGTTCCTTTCCACTCATTTCATAAAGCACCACAGAGGATAACACCGTCTTGGCTTGTATTTTGCAGGTGACAGCAGTGGAGTCCCTGGAAGGCCCCTTGTTTCAGGTTGAAGGGCTAGGAGATCTTCGTCTAGAGCTGAAAAACAAGAAGCTTAACATCCACTTGGTGCTCATCGACGAGCTGCACCGGCACCTCTACATAAAATCCACAAGTCGCCTCGGACACAAGAACAAGGACAAAAATGTGGCTCGGGTTTCAGGGTAAAGGGGGATTTCAGCTACTCTTAACACATCATTTACTGATTTAAAAACTTTTTTTTGTTTTATTGGAATAATTTTCAGTCTAACTTTATGGTGGATTTTCATTCTATCATGTTACGTTCCTTTAATAAAAATACACGTTGGGTTCAGAAACCCCGAACTTATTGGTCTATAAGGCTCTACAACGTAGAATAAGAAAAGTTGTTTTATCATTAATGAATAACTGTAAGGTTCAGTAAAACACTTTTTTCTTACATACAATATTGTTATTACAACTGACTAAAAGTGAGCAATTATTTTCTGAATGAACCAAGAACATCAGCATTATGAATAGTTAAACCTTTTGTAACGTGTTGCTGCTCAGATGAAATCACAAGTTTTGTTTGTTGGCAGTAAACACCAGTTTTTGCTCAGAACTAATGACGTAACTCGTAGTTTACGCCAGAATTGGTTGTAAGAACATCTGAGAAGCATACAGTGCACCTGTTTCACCTGTTTTATCTGCTGTGTTGCTTGGTACCACCGTCTTGTGTTTCTGACAGTGATTTTCTAAATGACAGAATAGGTTGGACAGCCACTACGGGGTTAACTGTGACCTGAAGGGCAGTTTCTAACTTTCCTTATTTCATCGTCTAACCTATTAGCAATAATTCGCCACCACAGGCTTGGAACCCACATTTATTGCTTAAGTGTTCCATGGAAAACATTCATTTAAAGTGCTGTTTGCACTTTTACATGTGTGTATTTGTGGGGGTGTTATAATTACAGTGGCAGTGGCTTGGTGAAGTACAATGATTTATTGATGAGGGTCAGCTAGTGACAGGTCCTGCCCCTCCTGTATTGGGTTGCCGCTAACAACACACTAGCCTCCATGCAGCCCACTCACTTAACAGGCACACAGTGTTTATGCCGCCTAACTTAACAGACCTGGATTTGCTTCCCACCTCGAGCTTGATAAATGGCTCATTGGAAAGCAGCACCACCCTTACCAAGCAGAGATGCAGTCAGAGATTGTTATTGCCTACACCAGTGCAGGTTTAAGATTTTTTTTAGATGCCACCATTTCACAACAAATGTCATCTCGAAGCACTTTACAGGACAACAGATCCAGTTCCCATTCAAACAAAATTCAAATCAGTATTATTCAATCATAAATGAGACAGATTCAGAGCAAACATGTTCAATTCAACCCAAATTATAGTGCGATAGAGTCACATTCACTTGATAATATGCCAGTTGGTCTAAAGAGGTTATTGCATCCAGCTGTTGACATTGCCTCATCCTGGGCAGGCATGTTGTGACATTGAAAAGGAAACACTCCTGTTTAGCATGAAGGAACCGCCAGAACCAGGCTCGGTTTCAATGGCCATCTGCTGGGACTGGCTGGAAAGGAAAGGAGTCGCAGAAAATGAAAACACAAAAGCACCTGGCCTGGAGTACTTTTATTCTGGAAAGAAAAACAAAGAGAGTAGATAAAGTCATCATAGCCACAATAGCTCTGTTAGCTGCCTTGTTTATTAAGGAGACGCAGATCGACACAGAAGCAGGAGTACTTTCTAGCTGACAACTCAAGAGAGTACACAAAACTAGTATTGCAAATAATACATTAATAGAGAGTAGTTGAAGAAAATTCAGTGGACAAAAGAGGTATGTTCTTCAACAGCCTAAGAATATAGCAATATAGATTCCTTAATATAACCTAAGCCACTCTAACTCAGATTTTTATCAAAAAGGAAAGTTTTCAGCCTGGTTTATAAAGTAGAGTGTTTGCTTCATGGACAGTGACTTGAAGCTGGTTTCAAAGGAGGGGGGCTAATCTTTTATGCAGTTGCAATAGATTAGATTTAAATGTGTGATGAAAAGTAGAATATTTAATAATTGATTCACTTTGTTTTTTTTCTCAGGTCCTTGACCAAAGAGACATCTCCGATGCCTGTTTTGGAAGTGAGCGGCCTGTCAACGCCACGGAAGCTTTTGGATTCTTCTCAGTTCAGCACACCTGGATCCAGCAGTGGTAAATATGTTTTAGAACTGAAAGAAGGAATGAGAAGAATACAAATCATAACAGTATGTCTGAGGAAAACCTATAAAACTAATATGTGTCTATTTAGTCTGTTCATACCAGACTAAATGTTTTAAATGTTCCAGCTACTATGAGGAAATCCCTCTGGCTTATGCTCATTGCATGTTATTAAGGTTGTGCTTTTTTAATTAGTCCTTTCTGCACATATACAGAAACATGTTTTCTGTACAAAGGACAAAACTCATTTTAAATGTCATGAAACACATGCGTACAAAGTTTGCACACAGGAATACACCTACATTTCCCTCACAACACGTCATAACATCTTCAGCTATGATCATAATCTAACATATCTTTTCTAACAATATAATCATCACCCACCCCCCTCCCTACATGTACCATTAGTCACCCAGTGTCTCTGTGTTCACAGCAGGAGATCTCCATCTATTAAGCTCAAACGGGTAGAAGCTGAGTCTACAGAACCCTAACTGTGTTCAGAAATGTATGAGGTCTCTCTCGGTGGTAGGGGCGTAGAGTCAGCACCACATTTCTTCCAGGCAGAGCGCAGAGGAACACAAACAAGAAGATAATGAAAAAAGTTAATCCAGCAATAACTTGGCATTCCCTGGGTGTTTCGGAGTTTTTATATTAAGGCTGGTACTTTTTTTTTTTTTTCCTCCACCACCTACTTTTGGCATTCGAAGTTAACGACTCACCGGTTTTGGATCAGTGGATACCAAGCAGGTTTCTGTGCGGTATTAAACATTCATATGCACTGACATAGTTTTTTTTTTTTTTTTATAGAAGACTTTGCAGTTTAACTCCTTCTGTGATTTTCTTGAAACCACTTTCTTTACATGGCTCCATCTTTAACTCCATCTCCTGTCATGTCCTCTCCACTCACTGGTATGCACTCCCATGCCATGACCTCAAATGAGTAAACACACAAATGAATGAATTGCTTCTGATCACTTCTCCCACGCTGTGGACCAAAAAGTAAAAGCTCAACCGCAGTTGTCCCCTCACATTACGCAAACTGAACTCGTGACAATTTGCTGCCACCGGGCAGTAAGTGCCTATATACTGCCATGTTAACAACTGCGGTCACGACACAGCAACCGGCTTCCATCAGAGGCCTGGCTTTCCATTTTATCTAATAGCATTAGAGCACCTCATTTGTAGATAGTAATTGTCATAATTATTACACAAGCTTCAGTTGGAATGGGTGAAAAAAGGAAATACACCCAAAGTCCATTAACTTGCTATAAACATTAACTCTCCTAACATGCTTTGATGGGGAATTGGGAGGCCCCATCTAATGGAAATTAGAGCATCACTCGATACTGCCATTCTCAATTTAGCCGCTAATGTGGCTAACTCAGCTGGTGAGAGTGTGTGTGTGTGTGGGGTGGAGGGGGGGTGTAGGTTTGTGAGCTTAAAAGATAAAGATGTAGGATCTAAATTTACTAAAAGCAATTCATTAATTTGTGTTGGTGTATGTTACAGTATTAAAAGAAAACAACAGTGGTGAAAATTACACCACTATAGGGATTTTATATATTTATTTAATTGTTTAAATAAATTTTATATATTTTTTTTTCATTTTAGTTCGTGAACTGCAGCAGGATATTCGGGATCTGAGTCAAGCAGATCTTTCTGAAGTGGATCCAGAGGAAAACAGTGCTGAGTTCATGGGAATACTCATCAAGGTATGGAGGCCTGATGTGTCTACTATAAAATAAACATAAAATCAATCAATATTCAAATATGACACAAGTCAGCAAAAATACAAAAAAATTGTTAAATAAAAATACTAATCCCAAATGTATTTATACCTCTTAAAGTTTTCCGCATTTAGTTCTAGTGCAGCCTAAAAACCTGAATGTAATTCAGTGGGATTTTATGTGATAGAACAACTCAAAGTAGAACATAATAAAAGGAGACGGGTAAAATGTTCTGAAAACATCTAACAAATACAAATCTGAAAAGTGTGGGGTGCATTTATATTCAGCCCTCTTTACTATATCTGCAGTGTCCCCACAGGCGACACATCTGTTTTACTACTTCCAAAATGCAATTTATTAAGAAAAATTTAACATCCCACATAACCCTGAACAGGTGATCCCAACAGTGAAATATGGCGGTGCTATTAAATATCATACTGCTGGGATGCTGGTATACTTTTTGTACAGAGTAGGTGGCCTCTTATTAGAATTTATTTAGGGGTAAAGGGAACAGATTTTCCTTTTGTTAAATATTTTAGAAACTCAGTAGAAATGTCCTTCTACTTTACAATTATGTGTCGGTGTATCACATAAAATCCTGAGGAAATTCTTTGACGTTTGTATGGTTGACAAAATGTGAAAAAGGTCAAAGGGTTTAAAAATACATTCTTATAGTTACATTACCTATTATATATTTGATGGTTTTCTTTTAAAGCTACGTCTTGGTCATTTTCTGCAGGCTCTTGCCAAACTGAAGAAACTTCCCGATACCACTAAAGCCATAATGGAGCGACTGGAGCCTGAATTGAAACAGATCGTCAAGAGATCCACCACTCAGATAGCAGATCACGCTTACCAGAGAGGAGAAAATCTAGCCCAGGAGAGCCAGCCAAGGTACAGTACAGTCTAAGGACTCCAGGCTTAAACATATTTGGTTCATTTGAAAAAAAAAAGTTTAACCAGAAAGTCCTAAAGATGAAGATACAAGGAGTTTTGTTAAAGGAAAGATTTGAAAACCGTACTAATATTGTCTTTATAAGAATATTAAATTGAATTTGAAAAATGGATTATAAACAGCAGCATGCTGCAGTTGGTATTATCTCTGAAAAATATCTTAATAAAGCTGCCACTTGTATCCCCAGCAGACTTGTATCTGTGTAAGTGTATTATTAAGCTGTCTGTTTGCTTATTATTTTGAAACCATAGTATTCCCATTAGGATCTGTTTTCCACTGTTATTAAATAAGAGACGACCACTCTGTCCATTGATTGGAGGAGTCAAGGATTGTCTTTCTCTCTGCAGGTTCTTAGTTAAACACTAGAGTTGATTATCGCATCGATATCATTATGCTGACTGTCATGGGTCTTGTAATTTACAGCTAACTGTAAACTCAGACGCAAAAATGTTTTGAATATAGTCCCGCAGTGCTCATAGTCAGAAAGTCAACCAGGTGTGAAACCGAGCAAAGCCAAGCACTGGAGAGACAGCTGGCTTCAGACCATGAAAACAAACACTGCCCTGCTTTAAACAAAGACATGTCATGGTTAAACACACCCATACACACATACAAGCAGTTGTACACCTGCCTTATAGGACTGCCGCATTTTAAAAGCAGTCACGTTAGCTGCTGCAGACATACACATGCTGCTTGCGGTCCTAAGAAGCACAGGTCTCAGTCCACTGATCCCGAACCATTTAAGAGAAACGTCTTGTTTTCTGTCAGGGCTGTTCTCTCCAGCCCCGTCTGCTTTGTTTCTTTTGTTGCCGGCCGAATCTCATCTGGCCTCGGTGTAATAGGCCCCCATGTAGCTCATTTTATGTCCTGCGCCCTGCAGATTGTTTCTGAATTTGCCTGCCTGTGTATGTCTGTGAGCACTTAACACTTAGGAGTTTGTGTGTCTGTTTGTATTTCAATGCATACAATGCTAGTTCTCTCTATGTTCACTTTAATATAAGTCATTGCTTGTTGCTATGGAAACTCCACCTGATTTAGCACTTGTTGGGAACAATGGTCTTGAATATTGCACACTATATTTTATAGCACTGCAGACCAGCAGGCAACACTTTAAACTCTTTATTGCTTAAACAGCAGTGTGTAACTTTTTTTTTAAGTTACTCTTATTTAACTTCGTAGAAAGCCAAGTCCTGTCTCTGGATCTTAACTTCACAAAGATACTAGCAGGCAGCAGAGTGAAGTGGAATGAGCACTAAAACGATTCATTCTAAAAGCCTTCAGAAACTAGGTAAAGGGCAGCACAGCATCAAAAAAATAAACCATTCAAGAAACACAGGAAGTATAGGATCTTGAGCATGGCTGGTGAACAGCTGGAGGAACCGATAGAGAACTGACTGAAATGAGAAGAATAGATGCTGGGACAGTGATTAGTGAACAAGAAGCAGGAAAATAGGCTGGAAAATGACATTAACTGAGTTTACAAGAGCCAGGGAAACCAAACAGGGCACAAAAGATCTACTCAGACACAAAGAGTGAACAGCAAGCAAAACATGGACTGGAAATGCATCTCCAAAAGTGACACAAAAAAGCTCTGAAACAGAGGTTACAAAAAATGGGTATTACATCATTATCAACTTAAACAGGACTATGTATTCAAACCTATAGAATATATCAAAGATTGAAGTGCGGGACAAACTAGGAAAGTTACACAGCAGGGATGATGTGTTTAAGGGAATGTGCAGAGTTGGTTTTCACCACAGGCCGAAAAGTTTAATTTTCTCTTATCTGACCAGAGCACCTTGTTCCACATGTTTGCTTTGTCCTCGACATGGTTTGAGGCAAACTGCAAACGTGACTTCTTATGCCTTTCTTCTTGCCACAGATTTGTAGATGGCAGGAGTAATAGTCGTCCTGTCCACAGTTCTTGAGCTGTGGATCTCTGCAGCTCCTCCAGTGTGACCATGGAGCGCCTGCCTTTTAGTTTTAGGTGGATGACCATGTCTTGGTAAGCTTGTAGTTGTGTCATAATCGATTAAACAGTTCTGTTCTGTTCTGACACATACCATTGAGGCCTTCGCAGGACAGCTCTATTTATACTGAAATCAAAGTACATACAGATGGACTGTTTAGTTGTATCTAATAAAGGAGTTGAATACAATTGCACTTCATAATCTTTTGATTTCTTTTGCAATTAAAAAGCAGTCCATCCCTTTCATAAACCACTTTAAAGGATTGATTGTATAAAGAAATGCTTGATGAAGGAAAGAAGATGGAAACCCTTTTTGTCCGAACATACGTATTCTCCTGTTCAGTCTGTGAGGATCTATAGAGTAATAATAGGTTGAAATAAAAGTCAAAGTACTTTTATAGACAATTAAAAACATGGACAAGCACATTGAACATGAGATGTATTACTTGTCATTTTAGTTCTTTTCTATCTGTTCAGCAGAGAAGTCCCTGGAATGGCTCTGTGACAAATCTGTGCGAATGACATCCGCTTTTGCCTGACAGCATCAGGACCTGGTGCACTTAGTATTTCACAGGCATTCACTCAGCACGTTGGAACTCTATTTACAGTAATTTAATGATCTTTGACTGACGCTCAGTCTAATGATAATCTAATTTTTATGCCGCTGTTGTCCTTCTAAAATGAGTCACGCATTTTCCTGCTGCTGGACAGTTAGTCAGAGACTCTCTGCTATTTCTCTCGACTGTTTATGAGCGACTGGTGTCTGCTTCGATCCTGAGAGGAAATGAGACGAGAGGTCTCAAGGAACAGACGATATGGATTAGGATGGCCTCCGCTGTGAGATAACGAGGAAGACTCGGTTGTCTACACTTCAGTGTCTTGTCTATAAATGTGAGTGATGGAGCTGAATGTGGAGAGCCTGGTAAGGTATTGGCAAAAGGTGACAAGGTCAAAGTAGAAAGTGATGTCTCTGGATCTTCACTTCTCCTGTGCATATTCACTCATTTTTTTAGTCCTTGACATTTGGGATTTTTTTTGGCAACTTTATCGTCACAAACTTCAATTTATTTCGTTGGGATTTTATGTGTTAAGCCAAGACAAAGTAGTGCATAATAGTAAAGTGGAAGAACAAATATACATGGGTTTCAGTAGTATTTACAAATACAGTTTTAGGTGTGACATGCATTTGTATTCAGTCAGCTTCATGCTGGAAACCCTGAATACAATCTAGTGCAACCAATTACTTTCAGAAGGCATCTAATAAGTAAATAGTAAAAGTGCTCAAGCTTTATCCAGGGGTGCTGTTTAATTAATCAATAATCCAGAACTGGAAAGAGTCTGGCATAACTACAGTTTAATAAGGCATGTTAAACCACACTCACAGGCCAGGCAAGGATTGTATTAACCAGAGAAGCAGACAGGAAGCCTATGGCAACTCTGAAAGAGCTGCAGAGATCCACTGCTCAGGTGAAAGAATATGTTGACATGACAATTATTTGTTGTGCATTTCACAAGTGTAGCTCTTACGTAATTTAAAAAAAGGCATTGTCAAGTAGAAAGACATTTTTAAAAGAAAGCCTTAAAATTCCCATTTGAAGTTTACCACAAGCCATGTAGCTGTCACATGTCGGAGAATGTTTTTCCTGTCAGATTAAACCAAAACCTTTTGGCCAACATGCCAAATGCTACTTTTTGAAGAAAGCTAATAATGAACATTACAGTGAAAACACAATCCCCATAGGAAGCGTGGTGGTGGCAGCATCATACTGTGGGATTGCTTTTCTTCAGCGCGGAGAGGGAAGCTAGTCAGAGCTGAAGGACGAAAGTATGGAGCTAAATACGGGATATTCCTGGAGAAAAACCTGTCGGAGGCTGCAAAACATTGAGACTGGGGGGAAGGTTCACATTTTAGCAGGGCAACATTCCAAAACATTCTTCGTTGAGTAACAATCATATCTTAGAATTGCTTTATAAAAGTCCAAACCTAAATCAAATTAGGAATATATGGCAAGACTTTAAAACTGATGTTCATAGACACTCCCCGTGCAAGCTGAGTTTCAGCTATTTTGCAAAAACGAAAAGCCAGTGCTTTTAGCCTCTGGATGTGCAGCAGATGCAGTGAAAAGGTGGTTCCAAAGAATATTGGCTACAATCAAAAGCACAACACTATTTTACGATTTTACTTGTAGAAAGTTTAGACAGATATTGATCGTCTTCCTTCCCCTTCTCAAGTGTGGAGTACTTTGTGTTTTCACATGAAAAGAAAATGCTTCATGAAAAAGTTTACAACACGAAAAATGCCCATGAGACAGTCCAGCAGATAGCTGTAAGATGCAAGCAGGGGACAGAGCCAGTCTGGACCATAACCAAGTGGCAGGGAAAACGTTAAGAAATAACTTTGCCAAGTGTGGTTTACAGCACCACTCCTCCCAATGGATCACTTTGTTGAAAGGTCCATGAGCACAACGGGCTCATTAGTAGCAGAGGCTGAAGATACAATTAAAACAGATGGAGAAGTTGGACTCTAAAGTGGTCCCAAATTGGTACATGGATCCTTTGGGGATTTAACCTTTGCACTGAACTCCAAACAAAACACCTAATGTCTTTCTATTTAAGAATGCAGTCCACAGGAGATCTGATATAACTGCAATATACGCTGAGATACCCAAGTTTCACATAGAAGACCTGGGCTAGATGAAAGACACATCAGATTTTTTCTATATTTCATATTAAAATGAATAAACTGACAGCAAATTAGTACTAACATTTGCTAGAGATACGACCAGTTTGGAAAAAACTGATTAAAATGGCAAAAACCTCAACAAAAAGGGTGCTGGTAGTGTAATTATTTCTTTATTAACTATAATCCCCCCCCTAAAATAAAGTAGTCACTCGATAAGATCAACCTCATCTAATATAACCTGTGTTCCCTCTTTACTTCGAAAGCTCTGTCCTTGTAACAAATGTAGGAACATCAGACTCTATATGAAAGCATTAGAGCAGATGAAACAATTGTAAGCTTTCAGGGCTTAGTAGGGCACTCAAATCTAGTGGAAGGCCAGTTTGGTTTTGGATGCACTTTCTCTTCTTCAACCAGAGCCATTTAGAGCTAATGAGAGTGGCTTTTCATTTGGATCCATGTAGGGGCATCCAGGTGCTGGGTTATTAACGCAGGAAAAATGCTCAAGTCTCTGCCTGAGAGAGTTGCAAAATAAAACCGCGCTGTAAAACACTTCTTAGTTTGCATAATCTGTATTTTCATCATCTCCTAATTCATTGGTGAATAACAGTTTGTGGAGATTGCTTGTTTTTTTTTTGCTTACTATAATGTAATTTTGTCTTGGTGTATTCTTTTAAATCCTCTTCATCTTTTCATAACCCCCTCTATGCATCTTCCCTCTCACCCTCTCTTTATGCTCTCTCTGGCTCCCTCTGCAGGCTGCTGTTGGAACTGCTGGAGCTTTTGTTTGACAAGTTCAAGGCAGTTGCCCAGGCGCATAGTGTGGTGCTGGCCCACATGCAGCAGATCGCTGCACACACTGTGGGTGTGACCCATGAGGAGGAGATCAAGCTCTACGAGCAGGCTGATGTATCTGCCAAAATCCAGACAGTGCTGCAGGTTAGTTTTGTGCAACAGTAAAAGAAAAAAACTAACTAATATAGTTATTATATGTAATATGTGCTTGGTACAATTAAAAGTATTAAAAAACTGAAGATGGTTTACAGTCATTGAGACTTACATGAATAATAAATATAAATCTGAGAGTCTGCCATTAACTTTGTCACAGTTGTTTAGGATGGTACTGGAGTTTACATGTTAGCCAAGGTCTTCTCCAGTTGCCATGGTATTCACCTTGACTAAAAGCAAAGTAAAACGCAGAAACAACATTTTTGTATTTAAATTTACTAGATATCAAAACATAATTTCATTGCAAATTTTACTCCTTGACTGTCTTAACATTAGGTAAATATAACCTGAGACCATCAATGTGTTGTTGGTATTTAACAAGCGCACCTGATGTTTCAATAATCAGTAGAACCACTTCTAGCGGCAATACCTGGAAGTATTATTAGACCTTTCACCATGCAGAGCAGGATCATGATCCAGCTCATATGGCTTTATTCAAGTCAAACTGTCAGACAGATGGCTTCACACTTGCCTCTGGACTATTTAATCTAAGGGATTTTCCATTATGCATACTGCAAGGTGCTGATGTCCTGTTGCTGCAAGGTAAGGCTGCTTTATTATGCAAAAAAAATGATCATAATTGCAGTTGTCAGAACCTTTTTGAAGGTACAACTAGATGTAGATGTAAAAAAGGCCTACTAAAAGTTCCCCCAATGGGAGTGTTTTGCAAAAGTATATTTTGTCACATTGCCACAGCATGATGCTGCCACCACCATGTTTTACCATGCTGATGGTGAGTTCAGGGTGATGTTCAGTGTTGGTTTTCTGCTCATGTAAAACATGTTGGATATAGGCTAAAAACTGACAAGAGCACCTTCGTCTTTGTTTGCTCTGTCCTGCAAGGCTTCTTACAAACTTTAAGTGGAACTTTCGTTCAGTATTGGCTTTTTATTGTGCCACGCTTCCATAAAGGCCAGATTTGTAGAGCCCACAATGAATGGTTGCCCTGTATGTAGATTCCCCCACCTGAGCTGTATATCTCTGGAGCTCTCCCAGACTTACCATGGGCCTTTTGGCTGCTTCTCTGATCAGTCTTTCTGGCCTCTCAGCTTATTTGGACAGCCATGTCTTGGTCGGTTTCCGTTACATTTTCAGCTGATGGGTTAAACAGTGCTCCATGAGATGTTTGAAGCCTGACATAAGATTTCTTCTGACCTTTGTCCATGTGAGGTAACCTTACGGTACAGCTCTATGACCCACCTCCTGTCAAACTGCCAGATAGAAGGCCTCACATTTACCTCTGGAAAACTTTGATGTCCAGAGGAATGAGTTTTGACATCATGACTGCACGGTGCAGACGTCATGTTGCTTCACAGTAAAGCTACTTGACTGTTGAAAAGAATCTAAATTGTAATTTGCAGAATAATAAATCCCAGCAAGTTTAAAGAGCCCTCATAACATTTGACAGTTGCATGTCTGAACGATGCAGACCAGCCATTTTCTGAAACAGAGGCTCTCAAAGAGGAGCCCACACCTGCGGATGATTGGTTAATCAAGTGAATTAGATTTGCAGCACCTGGCTTCTGCTTAGGCCCTTAATTTCAATGGAAGCGGTGAGAGTTTAATTACTTTTTAACACACTGCTTCTGCGTGCTGACTTGGTTTTTGCCCTAATGGTCACATCATTTGTTATTTCCCTATACAGAGGCCTGCCTACGTATTGTTAGAATTAGCTAATTTCAAAATGAATTCTTTTGTAAAACCTTGCAACCTAAGGAGGAACTGCTTTTCTTTTGTAGCTGTGAAAACAAAGAAGGCTTGGTTGTTTGGATTAATTTTAGGCTCTTTAATTGGCATGTATTTATGCTTGGTTGTTGATCTCCCTACTCCTGTGTGATTGGCTGAGGGAGATGAACAGCTGTTGAAATGACCCTGTGGTGACTCTCAGTGGAAAATTGGCGACAGTTGTTGCTGTCAGACTGATTGGTGTGTGAGTGCCTTTGTCACTTTGTGCGTTAATATCATGGTGCTCCATGTGTTGCTTCACCATGGAGAGTCTTTAAATGATTTAAAACAATGAACAGGGAGTTTTATAAAGAAATATTATAGATAAAATGTTGATATTGAATAATATTTCATGTATTCATTCACACATGCATCATAGCAACATTCAGCATGGAAACGCAGGTGAAAATTAGCTTTTCTATTGTGGCGGACTTGCATGTGTTTGCCGCTGCCATGGTAATTGATAGCACAGTGTTTCTATCGATCATATAAAAGCAAAAATAAATAAAATATCGGAATGCTTTTTGCCGAGTAAAATTGAAAGCCCTTTCAGGTCTAACTCCCACAATGAGACTGTGCTTCCAATGGGTTGAGCTTTTTCCAGCTGGCATACATAAACACACAAATTGAGTTGTGTTTTGAGGTGTTTCTGTGTGTGTTTTGAGGGTTTTAGTGGTGCATAGGCATGCACTATAATTGCTCTGCTGTATGAGTACAGTTTTAGATGGCATGAAGCCATCCCTCAGTGTTTGACCACTGCCAACACACAGTTGCCAGTAGCTCCAATCTCTCTTGGCTCCATCATGTGAGATAATAGAATCTCTAGATTAGAATACTCATTATGTGAAATGAGGTTTTCTTACTTAGTCACTTGTGTTATTATTTTCTGACTGATAATATCAATAAGAAGGCCCCACATCTATATTTTGCAATTCCCTGGCTCTTTCCTTCCTCAGCATAATTCCTACTGCTTCCATATCACAGTCTCATTTTCCCCAATACCTTATGCATATCCCTTTTGGTCCTTGTAATTTCCTCCTCAATCTTATTATCTGTCTTTTTTTTTTCTTTCGACAAACTCCCATACTTCCCCTTACCCCCTTCATTTAGCCCTGTCTGTTTTACAGTGTTGCATATCTGCAATGAGAGAAATGAAATTCCTGCTGCTCCCACACCAGCTCTCGTAGGTTTTATTGGATACTGATCCAGCTGATATCTCAGACTTTAAGACCAGTGCAGGGCTGACTTTTCTTGGGATATTTAGGGTTTCCTCATATTGTTCCTGTCTTGAGAAGATCTTCTGCTGTGTTGCATATTTTCTGTAAAACGTCCTTCTGTAAAGATTCTGGTGTAGTCGGGAAAAGTATTGTTTATTTGAATTCTTTAGGTCTTTCCTTCCTTCTTTCCATCCATCCAGCCATCCACCCACCGATCCATTATTCTATTTGTCCATTTATCTATTAAGCCTGGAAAAATATGGAATTATGACATACAAATGTGTATTGAACCCCTGTTCAAACAAAGATTTGAGAAAAATAAACAATAACATGCTAAGAGAGGTCGAAATAGTGCTGCATGGTTTCTAGTTCTCACAGAAAACACATTTAACACATTTAATTCCGTACATGTTTTTACTGGCTGCGTTTTGTCACCAATTTTCAAAAAAATAATTGTATCCCAGTATGACTCTTGCTTCCCATTGCAGTTCATGTATTTGACATCCACAGAAACCTTTTGATAGGTGTTATTTTCTGCCCCCCCTTTCACATGGAGAGGTGCAGAAACCAGCTTGACCTTTACACATGACATACTAGCAGACGATTGCAGGAGCTGACAGAAACATAGGGCGCATCGAGCTACAAGGCCTTGGCGAAGAAGCGCCTTTCATCAATGTGCGACTGCGGCCCGGTAGGTTTAGAGCGGAGTGGGTAAACACGCTTTTGAAAGTCAGGATTCATGTAGCAGTTCTAATCCTTGTTCAGAAAGGCCCAAGATACTTCTGCAAGTTGTTTCGTTTAAATGTAGAAGTATTGATTCAAAGCATAGAAAACTGCAGGGTAATCTGTGGTATTGATGTAGGAAGGCGTGCTTTAAAGCCACTTCGCAATTTTTCAAATCGCTCTCTGTTGAATTTGGGAGTATGTGTATTGATTATCTACCGGATCAGTGAATTTACATCTCTAAGCATGCAGCACCACACTTCTGTAAAAGCATGCTTGTATTTCCTTAGATTTGTTGTCTTTTCCTCCTTTTCACGTGAAGGTATACAGTTTACTTGCTAATCCAGTATGCCAGCTTGGCACTTCTAATAAGATGATGTTTCACTGAAATTATTTGCAGAAAATGAGTGCATTTCTTCACGATTATGTTAGAAGTTGCAAGTTATCAAATAATTGGCTAACGGCTCATAAAATATCACAGTTCACAAACCTCAACATAGATTCATAATTAAGATGACCCAATCCATATCTAAAGTGAGGTGTCCTGTCCATCACCCTTTCACCTTGTCTATGTTGTCTGTTTGGTCTGATGCCTGGAAGTTTGTTAATTAGCTTGCCATTTGCGGACGCTGCAAAGGCTATTTGCCTGCATGCCACGTCTATTGTCTGCTCCCAGGATGTGACCAGAGTGCAGATCTCACTTTTAATGAGGTGTTTCTTATGCACGCAGAGGGACTTTGAAACTGCATTAGAAAATATGGATAGATACCAAATATCTAGCTTCTGAAAGAGATGAATTTTGGATTATCAAGTTCATATCAGACCTTGAAATGTCCATGAACATTTACTGACATAGAGTGCAACGGTAGATGTGTTTTGATGCTTCTTGTGAATCTTGTTTTATTGCATTGTCTCTTTAAATTTCCAATAGATACCCATTCGTATTTTCTCCTGTATTTCTGATTATGTCCCTCTGTTTACATGCTGTGTGGATGAGACGAGAGCATTTGGCTTGATGTAAATCTGCTTCATAAATTAATCCCTTTGTCGAAACAGATTACCCAACACAAAAGGCTGTGTCATCTTTCTCTTAGCATTATATACATACACAAGAGGCTTTGATATATGTCTTTTTTTTGCCTCATCAACAGATGGAAAGTAAAGCAAATTGAAGTGGCAGAGACAAGCAAGAAGACAATAACCGTCTTTTAATTAGATATGAAGTATAGACTTTGCTACCTTGTTCTTGGCCAACATTTTAATCAAAGTGTCAGAGCCATTCACCCCACCAAAGCGCGATCGTGTTTATATGTTGCTGGAGTGCAGCGAAGTATACCATGATCCTGTTGTAAAGCCCCCCCTCTTCTTAGCTCCCCACCACCACCCTACATCTGCTAAATAAATGTTTTCTGAGTTTATCAGATGCTCGTAGAATCATCGAGAATTATTTCAATCCAGGAACTAATGAAAAAATTAACATAAACTGGGAGGAAAACTTGCAGATCTGGAGAGCGTTATTTATCCTCTGCATGTAGTGTTTTGATTGTAACCTATAATACATTATATTATAATACATGATGTAGAATAAAATGCCAAAAATACAGTTTTTATTCCTGGAAAATCTTCTGGAGAATACATTACAAATACAAAATCAGTTCAAACCAAACATACAGACAGACTCCAAGTCAAGTACATGTAGTCCAATTTGATCCGGGTTATTAAACAGTGCAGTCAGGTTCAGTTTATTATTCAAATTGGTTAAATATTTTTCTATCTATGTAAACCCAGCAGATTGCATCAGGTCAGTGACTTCAGTATTTACCACTTCTGGATGAGCATGTAGCAGCAGTAGACAGTTGCTTGCATTGTGTCACTGACTTCGCAGCAATCCATACTGAGCATGCATGTAGTGACACTGACAAGGAAAACTCCCCTTTAACAGTAAGAAACCTGCAGCAGAACCAGGCTCAGTGTGAGCCATGACCGACTGGGGGTTTGAGAGAACAACGCACACACCAAAATAACAGGGAAGCATTGATCCAGGAGAACTTTCTATGTGAGAGAAAAGTAAAAAGTTAATGGTAGTAGTTGCTCCTTTAGTGGCTTCATCTATGAGAGAAGCACAACTAAGCAGCTAAGCTCTGGGCCAGTTTTCAGATCAATAAGTTGAAAGAGAGCACATACAGTTGGTCCGAGACTCTCTTATTATCAAAAACAGGTGGGTTTAATTTATATAAGTGGATTTCCATTTTTGGAGCTGGCTTCATGGATCCGGCTTTTAGCATGTAAGCTAAAATTTATTTAGCTTAGATTTAGATTAAAGACATACATTTGAGCCTGTATGTATAATTTTGACAGTGCAGAGAATTTAGAGGAGTTTGTTGAGGAAAACTGTAACTAATTTAAATGGGAAAAATATCTCAAATTAACCTGGTGCATAAGGCTGAGCATCAAAGCAATCAGTTTGTCTCTTTTGGTTGTTACTCAGACACACGTCCACATAACTCATTGGGGTCGTAGCAAGGACAGAAGTTTCCAGCTTCCTCACAGGGGCATCTTCCTCTCCTTTCCCTCCGGTCAACAAGGTAGCCTTCAAAAGATCGACTGCTTGCAGCCGACTCCAGGTGGGAACCCCCGCTGTTCAGCATGAGTTCAGTGCTGAGAGAGCGTTTCTGCTGGAGCTCCGTCACAACTCGTGAAGGTTATTGAAGTTTCTGGAGCACAATCAATACAGGATGTATACAGAGCCCCTCTTTGACGGCCAAGGACACTTTCAGCTTTCAACTTCAAGCTAGCAGTCAGGGATATCAGTCAATATATGTTTTGTGACAAGACGCTTGCCAAGGGATTTAGAGGGAAAACAGCCGATTTCTGTTAAGCCTTGAGAAAGAAACAAAGTGGATTTTGTTATTGGCTGCTTTTAAGATTTCTTGAAAACAGAGACGGATGTAAACAGGAAAACGTGAAGAAAAAAATATTTATGCCTTTGATTTAGCCCATTTCAAGTGCTCACCTGCAAAGCTTTGAGCGATGCTCTCCTAATTGCTCTAATTTTTTGACTGCTGAGTCCTAATAGAAGGTGAGCACACACTTCCTTTAAACATGAATGAAGGCATCAAGGCATGTTAGCGATGAACGAATAGATGGGGGTGCTGCTAATGATTTACAGCAGCAGACTTCCATTAACCTTCTCTCCATTTTAATTTAACTTTGCACTCAGGCAGTGGACTGATTTGAGTTTGGGACGTGACCCAAGTTTGTTTGCACAACGAGTTTGATTGAATAGTTTTGGTGGAAATGATTGTAAAGGAAGCCCTGCAGAGAGATGTGTTATTTTTATTGGTGGCCTGTCACACACACAAACGTGCACTTTTGAACTCGTGCTCTTAGTCGTGTAAATTGCTGGGATGACTTTGCACATGTTCCGCATGATGACATGCTTGTTTTTTATCTGCTGTTTCTTGACTTTTGTTAGGGAATTCAGCCAGTTTGTTTCTTCTTCTGCTGTTTTATTAATCAACTCTCTGTGACCTTTTAATGAAAGTCATCTGAGCTAATTAATAGATCTGAGGATCCTTATCAAGGTACAGGTAAACTGGAAGCATTGCAAATATGACGTTTTTTTCCACTGGTTTTCAACCTTAGCTATTTTAACAAGACAGAAATGTGCAAAGTGTGTGTTCACCTGAGTGTAGAAGTAGGAAGAGAGTTTAAAGATTACGGTGGAGTCATTTGAAGCTCCTCAATACTTGTGCTGCTTGCATCAGACCTTATCAAAGCTCCAGGAGTTTAACTAAATTAAAACAGGCACCCATTTGGAACTGGGCTCTGGACAATTGAATTTGTTTACTTGTGTGTCTGTGGAGTGGTGTGTTGTATTATGTTCAGGGTGCAGTCAACGAAGCATCTCTTTGTTTTGGTAACCATAATCACATGGCTGATCTTGTCTTTATCTTTTGTTTTCACTGAATTTCTCATATTTCAATGCATTCTCATTAAACCATGGCTTTTGTTTTAATATTATTTCTGTCCAGTTTCAGCATTGTTGCTTCTCTGTTATCTGTTTCAACTTGACCTCTGTGACTCCCAGTTTTTACATATAGTTGAAATTCTGGAGTCTTTTAAAAATTAAAGTTAGAATAATTGATAGAATTCGGTTCCAAATGCAGTGTATTTGTTCAATATATTGTTAAGCAAACTATCCAAAAATGCAACTATATGGAGTCTTTCAGACCCAGTAATTTTGTAAAAACCTTTTTTGATAAAGTTCCTTATTTCAAGGATTGATATTTTATATAGTTACTATCTTCAACAACTTTTTTATTGAATAAATATAATTATTCAGCCTTTAAAAGATGAAGATGTAGTTTCTCTTATTTTTCAAACTATTGGTTCTGTGGCACTAAGAATAAAATGTTCTCAACTTCTCTTTGAGGTTGCTTTGTTTTAATTTATTTCAACATATTACGTTGCACGGTGGAGCAGTTGGTAGCACTGTTGCCTTGCAGCAAGAAGGTCCTGGGTTAGACTCCCGGCCGGCGGTCTTTCTGCATGGAGTTTGCATGTTCTCCCCGTGCATGCGTGGGTTCTCTCCGGGTACTCCAGCTTCCTCCCACAGTCCAAAGACATGCCTGTTAGGTAAATTGGTCTCTCTACATTGCCCTCATGTGTGTGAATGAGTGTGTGTTTGGTTGTTTGTGTGTTGCCCTGTGATGGACTGGCGACCTGTCCAGGGTGAACCCCGCCTCCCGCCCATAGACTGCTGGAGATAGGCACCGGCTCCCCAGCGACCCACTGTGGAAGAGGCAGTGTAGAAAATGACAGACTGATATTAAAATGTGTCAAACCCATCTTCCTTTTAGGCCTGGAGCTACTTTGTCAAGTAAAGCAAAGCATGACATCTACCTGGAGCTTTGTATTCACATGAATTAGTAATAGATGTTTATTTTGATACTAAAGAATATTATTGTGATCTGATTTGATTATTAAAGAGAAATAATATAGACCATGTGGGTCAAAACAATTTTTCCATTTAAAAAAAACCTCTTTATCCATTTTTATCTCTCTTTCTCATTCCCTCCATCATTTTTATCATCTGCCTCCCATCGCTCTCTGTGTCCTAACGGTCCAGTTAATTGCCTGCAAAGTTCACTCTGACTCTGGGCTAATGCAATTTAAGAGGGTTTGGGCCCTTCATCAGCCCGCCGATGGCATTTCATTAAGTACGCTTGGGTGTTAGCTTGCAAGCAAGCAGGGGGGTTTCACTCCATCAGCTCATCATTAGTTTTTAATACACTGATGGGATTAGCTGCAGCATGAGGCCGGTGGCAAGTGGTCACTACGCTGTTGTAAGTTATGGACGGCATGTGTGACAGGGCTTCAAGCTCCACTGTTGAGTTTTGGGTACTATGTTAGGGACTTATTAATTGGTGGAAGATTGTTATTAAATTTGCAAACACTTGCAATAACCCAGACCGATTTAGCTTCAAATAAGATTTCTTCAAAGTTTTTAAAGTTCATTTCATAGTTATAACCCCCTAAAAAAATTATTTTTTAATTAACTTATCATAAGCTAGGGAAAAAAAACTGCTTGAATAACATAGTTCACTTTATATAGTCATTTCTTTGTAAACTTGGATCAGATATCAACCCTAGCATGGAAGGCTTTCCCGTGCATGACAGGGAATGCTCTGCACAGCGTTAATTACATCATTATGGTCGGGATGGATCTCCATCTGCTCAGCCATTACTCCTGTCCCATTCTGGGCTGACCCACACTGCGCTTCAGAATTAGACACACAGAGGCTAAATGGCCCTGATAAATTATGAAGCTATTAGATAAGGGAGGCTATTTTGGAACATATGCATTCACAGAGAGGAATGAGGGGTGGGCGAGAGAGGCAAATCTGAACCGAGGAAGACGGAGTAAGAAAGGGAAAAAATAGAAATGTGAGAAATGAGAGTTGAAGCTTAAAAAGACTTTGAAAAATGAGAGCACATGAAAGATATGGAGGGAATGTACGGATAGAATGATAGAGGAAGGGAACTTTTCCTCTCTGGACAGAGTTTCACTGTGCTTATTCCAGACTGTTCCATTGTTAGAAGTTGATAAGATTTTTATGAAGCCTGAACAGACGTTGATGGATTTTAGCATTGATCATGCAGACAGATCAGGGTACTGGAATGGGGAAAAAAATGGTGTTCATGTCATGTCTGCAGACTCTTTCCATCTTAGGATCGGGATCTTTTTTAAGGTATGTAATAAGATTGAGGAATACGAGTGTAATCTCATAGTATTGTCAGTGGATTATTATTTTCCTTGAGGTGTTTTTTTTTGTTATGTGTAATTATCCAGTAACCCAGCAGCATCAGTTAGAACATCTGGCTGGCTCTCTTTTAGATCAGTAGCCACACCTGTTGTTGACTTCAGGTGTGGAGACAAAAATATCCAACTTAAGCTAGGTGTTTAGGTTCTTAAAATACTATAAAGGCTCAAAAGATATAAAATGTTGTTGAACATCCAAAAACTCTAAAGTTGTCAGATGTTTTGTGCTCATCAAAATCAATTTCTTTAAACTAGCAGAAAGTTTAGCATTTACTTATAAATTGATCTGGAGCCCTTCTATACAGTTTTTTGTAAGGAACAACATTTAATCCTCTAATTTGTTCAGAAGCACACAAGCTTAAGTTACCCAACTAAAGGACAGTTCCTCTTCCCCACAAATATGACAGTAAAACCAGAAACATCTTTATTCCTCTGTGTTGCTGCCTTTAACAGAACACTCTCTGTGCATTTAAGGTTCTGCTGATGGAGTATCTGGATGTGAAGAACAGCCGCAGTTCCACTGAGCAGTCGGCTCAGCTCTCCTACGCCAGCACCGGCAGTGAGTTTGCCGCCTTCTTTGCGAAGAAAAAACCCCAGCGTGCTAAACAGTCACTGTTCAAGTAAGAATCCCATTCTTGGCTTCGTAGGTCATACAGATATGGTCAAAGGTTTACAGTCATCATGGGCATAAATGTCAAATCACATTGTGTGTACAAGGTGTGATTTTCTTTTTTCTTTTCTTTAGTGAAAAACACAGACATTATACCAAAGTAACGATTATCATACTTTTTCAGCAAAGATAAACTCTGGGTGTACACAGTATAACAGTAATTCTTCATCTGTACTTAAGAAGCTGTGTCCATTTCTTGATGCGAGTAGCAGGAAGGATGACTGAGGAGGTGATGACTGATACCTTAGAGGTTTTTGGCCTAAATCAAGAAATCATTAAGGTTATGTCATCATGGCCTTTTGTAAACTATGTACGTTACCATGGAAAAAGCCTGAATAGGGTAACACTTTCAAATTGACCTTTTAGATATCAGTAATTAGGGAGGCATGATATTGACATATATAAAAAAAAATAACAGAAGTATCAATGCAAATAAGATACTGGTATTTTTTGTAATATAACCTATAATAAAACAGAAGGTCACTTGAGATGAACTCTTTTTTTTTTTTTATGAAGATCTGGCTAAAAGAAAAATTTTACAAAAGGTTTTTTAAAAAAAAAATAAAAAAAAAATAAAATAAGTTTTGAGTCAAATTTAAGGTAAATCCAGTTTAAAAATTAAATTTTCTTTTTTAAAAATTCTTTTGGTTTTTACCCCAAGGGGAAATTTCCCAAAAGGAAAACCTTAAATTTTTTTTTTTTTTTTTCTTCCCTGGGCTTTTTTTTTTTTTGTGTTTGGGTTTTTAAAATTTTTTTTTTTCTTTTTTTTTTTTTTCCCCCTTTTTTTTTTTTTTTTTTTTTTTTTCCATTTTTAAAAAAAAATTTTTTTTTTTTTTTTTTTTTTTTTTTTTTTTTTTTTTTTTTTTTTTTTTTTTCTTTTTTTTTTTTTTTTTTTTTTTTCTTCCCCTCAAATTCCCCCAAATTTTTTTTTTTTTTTTTTTTTTTCCCTTTTTTTTTTTTTTTTTTTGGGGGTTTCCCCCCTTTTTTTTTTTTTTTTTTTTTTTTTTTTTTTTCTTTTTTTCCTATTTCTTAAAAGTTTTTTAAATTTTAGTAAGGAAATTTTTCTTCAAAAAATTTTTTTTTTATTCATTTTTTAAAAATTTTTTTAACAAAGGGGGAAAAATCCCCTTTTTTAAAAGAAAGTTTGAAGAGTTTTTAAAAGTCCCCATTTAAAAAAAAAAGGGGGGGTACCCAGAGGGAAAAAAACTTTAAAGCAAAGGGGAAAACAAGGGGAGGGGGTTTTTTTTTAAATTTAAATTTAATCCGAAAAAAGATATTTGGGGAAAAAAATTGGGCAAGTTTTCGGAAAATTTTTGAAAAGAGTAAAATAAAAAAAGGGGTAAAAAAAGAGGGGTTTAAATTTCTGTTTAGATTTATTGGGGAAAAAAAAAAATTAAAAATGAGGGTTTTTTAATTTCCTGGATCTGTTTGGGTAAGATTTAATTAGTTAAAAAGAAAAGGGGGGTTTGAGGGGGTGTCAAGTTTATTACTTAAAAAAAAGGGGGGGGGT